>CM075067.1:93218732-93854148 GCA_037428765.1 Rubia yunnanensis | reverse complement strand
GCTTCTTTTATAACTTGTGTGTACTACAAAAATAACTTGGTGCTTAGGGTATGACTCATGAGTGCTTCAACCACCGCTCATAAGTGCTTCAAATGTAACATATAGGCACTTGTTTTATAACTTGTGTGATGCAAAAATAACTTGGTGCTTAGAGTACAACTCATGAGTGCTTCAACCACCACTCATAAGTGCTTCAGATGTAACATGTAGGTTCTTCTTTTATAGCTTGTGCTGGCTACAAAATAAGTTGGTGCTTAGAATATGACTCATGAGTTCTTCAACCACCATTCATAAGTGCTTCAAATGTATTAACCTGTAGGTGTTTCTTTTATAACTTGTGTGTGCTACAAACAACTTAGTACTTAGACTGTCACTCGCGAGTGCTTCAACCATCACGTATAAGTGCTTCAAATATAACATGTAGGTGCTTCAAATAAAACTTTTGTGTGCTACGAAAACATTTTGGAGCTTAAAGAGTAAACTCATAGGTTCTTTAACTATTGCTTATAAGTGCTTCAAATCTAACATGTAGGTGCTTCTTTTAATATTTTTACATTGCCATAAATCCAAACAGAACTGCAACATTCATTTGAACTGAAATTTTAACAGGTTTGATACGTCGCCGTGGCTGCTCACCAGCTTTTTGATGAAATCGGAGCTGTCTCGGAAAAGTTAGTGAGCATACCTCGTTTGCCAAGATTGAGATGAAATATTAGTGCGCCTAGCATTATAATTAGAACAACAGAAACTAGGTAAGACCCAGGTTTATCGTAATGAGCCCATTTTGAGTCCTATATATGAACTATGGAAAGGGACCCGCGAATTTACTTAATCAGCGTTGATTTACATTGTATCATAGCCATCGAGGTATATATTTGAATCATCGAGTTCAGTGGCGGAACCAGGAAAATATGGAAAATTAACCTCCATTTCCAAATGCGAAGAAAACCTGCTCTAATTTTGATAACATTTTGCTCTGACTTGAGATTCACCAAAAAATTCACGCCGATGAACGCCGGCTATGATACCACTTGTTACGATCAAAGAATTAAAAGGGAAAATTACCAAAGAAACTAGATTTAGGAGAGAAAGAAATTGTCGAGAAACCAGCTCAAACTACACATATCTTGATCAGAATTCTAACTCGTAATCGCTAATACTCTAACTAACAGCTTATATACACTCCAAGACACAACAATCGTCTTCTAACCGCTCACGGAATTGGCTAACCGAATCTGTTATGAAGTCGAGTTGGTGCCTTTAATGTTCTGCTCATTCTTCTCCTTTGTTCGTAGCAGGTTAATGAAGTTGAATGCACAAAGACCCTTTTACCCTCGTAGATCATAACATAATTCCATATACTATATAATAGGGTTGGGCCGATTGTATTGGATATGAAATTTTACAATCAGCGCATTCTTTAATTTCTTTCATTCCTCCATGTCCCAGCCCATTCAGCCTATTTAGTTGAATTAGTTCTTTTAGCCCATTCAGCCTAAATTAGTTCTTTCTTCCAGAAACTTGTGAAAACGACGTCGTTTGTGTCGTCTTCTCCAGGTTACCTTCTTCCTCTAAAAAACAGATCTGAAAATACCTTCTTCCTCTAAAACATACAGGATTGAAAATTTTAAACTTCACAATTTTGGGGGGGGGGAGCGGAGCTGGTCGTCCCACTCTTTGTCCAAAGCCCATAAACTGAAAATACCCTGTCGGGCGGAACTTAGGGGAGGCGGGCGCACCCCCTCGCCCACCCCTAGTTTCGCCACTGATCGAGTTATATATTTGAATGTCTCAGATTTGTTCTCATATAAGATGACGTTCTCACATAAATGAGTGTATAACTTTTAATATTTTAATTAATTATAATTTACTGTCGGTCAAAAGTTGATATACTAATTCCACAATCGCACTTATGATAATAATATTATTTATTTATCAATTCAAGTATATAACTGATCACTATTTTCCTGACGCCAAAGTTGATGTATATTTATATCCCCACTGCCAATGCTTTGCTAAAGTTTTTGCTCCACAAACCCCACCCACTAGTACAGAGCCTCCTACTAAAGGCAGCAAGGGAAGGCAGTTCAATGAAAATCGCCTTTAATTTCAATTTTTGACTTTGGAAATTGGTGATCGTGGACCATTCAAAAAATTAAAGGCAGTTTTTTATGATTAAATACCGTTAAAAAAATTGGTGATCGTGGACCATTCATAATCATCTTTAATTAGCCCAAATTAAAGGCGGTTAGGTCCAACCGCATTCAAATTTGATAGTTTACAAATTCGGAAAAAGGGAACGATAGGCTTTCCGAAATTGGAAAACCCATTGTTTGGGGACAACAAAGAAAGGACATGCTTTCCGAACTCAAAAGTGCGTTGTGTTTACTTTCCGAGTTCGGAATGGTACTGATCTTGTCTTCAAAATTTTGTGGCAAGGTTTCCGAGTTCGGAAAATGCCCTGTTTATTAAAAAGAAATGCACCCATTTCCATTAAATGCCACAAAACCCTAAAACTTTGAAGAAGAAGTTCATTCATTCATTACCCATTGTTGTGCTTAAAAAGTCATCATTTTTTATTGGAGAAGGTTAGTTTAATCCAAATTATCTTGTTTACCAATTTTTTTGAAAACATTGATGGTGTATTTAATGCTTCCTACATATCCATATTTACAATAATGGTGTTTGAGATTAACTAAGTTTATGATTATTGTTGAATGGATCCTGATGTGTTGCATGTTAATTGACTTTTTGGAGAATGGATCGAGATGAACTAATTGGTAATGATCTTAGGAAATCACCCGAGCACATGTCATTGGTTGAATCATTTGTTTCGTTTGCGTTTGAACAAGCTTCTAAAAATGGTTCTTTGTGGGCAAGATGACCTTGTAAGGATTATTAAAACGATGCGTATTTAGGGAGGAAAAAGTTGTGGGAACATCAAATAATGAGAGGGTTCCAAACTAGCTACACTCGTTGGGTATGACATGGGGAAGTTGTGGAAGCCTCTCCTTCCAATGAATTAGAGGACACGACGGCGGTTGATGAATTAGATGGTAATGCCAAGTATGATTAAAATGGTGGAAGATATTGCGAGGGAATTTAAAGGTAAACCGGAGTCGTTACAAGCTTTGATTGACGACAAAGGGACACCTTTGTACAATGGTTCGAAAAACTCGGTTCAGAATGCAACTCTCCGAATAATGAACTTGAAGGTAAAGTTTAGATGGATAGACAAGTCGATGACCGAGGCTCTCAAGTTGTTTAGGGATTTTCTTCCCGAGGGTAATTTAATGCCCGATTATATGCTGAAAAAATACTATGCCCTATGGGCTTGGGATTGTAAAAAATCCATGCATGCCCGAACATTTGTATGTTGTATAGAGGGAAAGTAGATAAAGATTGAGAAACTTGTCGGGTAAGTGGTGAGTCTCGGTAGAAGTTGAAGAGAGGTGCGATTGCGGTGGGTGCGGAAGTTCCATTGAAATCGAAGAAAAGAACACCGTCAAAAGTTTTATGGTACCTCCCAACCATTTCCTGTTTGAAGAAGTTGTATGCTTCTAGGGAAGATGCCAAGTTGTTGCACTGACACGCGGATAGAGATCGACCGGCGGATGATGTCATAAGACATACTTCGGACGGGGAGCAATGGAAGAAAGTCTATGCTATGTACCCTGAGTTTGGCAAAGATCCTCGACATTCGAGGTTAGGGTTGTGTACAGACGGTATGAATGCTTTTGGTAACATGGGTAGCACACATAGATCTTGGCCTGTTATGTTGGTCAGATACAACCTCCTGTTTTGGATGACCAGGAAACATAAGTATGTGTTGCTATCTTTGATGATATCAACCTGGTAATGATATTGATGTATATCTTGCTCCTCTAGTGGATGATTTGGTTACTTTGTTTAATGATGATATTAGAGTGTTTGATGGGTTGGTTGATGATTTCTTCACTCTTAAAGTGTTGTTATTTTTCACAATTAATGATTTTCCTGCATATGAGAATTTGTCTAGGAAATAGTGAAAGGCCACTTTGCTTATCCAGTGTGTGATAAGGACACTGATTTTTGTAAATTAAAACACGGTTGTAAGACAGTTTACCAGGGGCACATGCAGTTTCTTCCCAAGGGACACCCATGTCGATTGGCCCATAAATGGTTCAATGGAAAAATAAATACACGAGTTGCACCGGTGCCACGGCCAGGTACACAGATTTATGAGAGTGTTAAGAATTTTTCCAATGACTCCGGGAAGAAGAAAAGAAAAGCTTCCATTGAAGGAAGTTGGAAAAAATGCTCAATCTTCTTCAAGCTACCATATTGGGAGCATTTGGAAGTTAGACATTGTCTTGACATCATGCACATCGAGAATAATGTTTGTGATTCTTTGGTTGGGATGTTGTTAAATACCCCTGGGAAAACAATGGACGGATTGAAGGCTAGCTAGATTTAGTTGAGCTGGGTATTCGAAATAATCTTGCACCAGTGACTATGGGTGACAATTGTTATTTGCACCCCGCTTGTGATTCACTGTCATAATCGGAGAAGAAATTTTTTGTGAGACCCTTAGTAGTGTGAAAGTGCCTGGTGCATACTCATCCAACATAAGCAGTTGTGTGTTCATCGAGGAGTTGAGGTTAGGTGGGTTGAAGTCACTCGATTGTCACAACCTAATGCAAGAATTGAATGCCATTGCTATTCGTTCTTCATTGCTTTCTCACGTAAGATTGTGCATTACAAAGCTCAGTTTTTTTTCAAATTTATTTGTCACAAAGTATTAGTGTATCGAAGTTAGATCGATTGCAAGTTATGATTGTTGAAGTTCTGTGTCATATGGAAATGTATTTCCCTTTTTTTGACATTATGGTCCATTTGACTGTCCATTTGACTGTCCATTTGGTGCGTTAGATAAAGCAATGTGGTCCGGTATTTCTAAGATGGATGTACCCATTTGAGAGGTACATGAAAATCTTCGAGCACTTTGTGAAAAATTGGTATAGGCCAGATGCTAGTATTGTGCAATGATACGTGACAGAAGAGACCATTAAGTTTTACACTGATTATATGAAGCAAGTTGAATCTGTTGGGGTTCCAATCGGTAGACATGAATGGAGGTTGGAAGGTTTAGGGGTTAGACCAAAAATCATTTAGCCCTAGTGCGGAAGATTTATGTGCCACCCATCTTAATGTTCTCCGCAACCACCAGGATGTAGTTCCGTACATCAAGATTTATATGGATTCCATAAGAGTGAGGCAACCTAATTTCAATGAGGCTCAAGTACTTCAATTGCAAACTTTGACATTTGCACCATGGTTACGGGAACACGGACATATTGGCAAATATCTAGCGACAGTTAAATGGTTAGCTCGCAGACCATTGGGGACTGCTCTTTCGTACGGAAGCTATGACATCAATGGTTTTACGTTTGTGACAAAATCAATGGATGATAAGAGTGTCACTCAAAATAGTGGAGTGTCACTTGTCTCTGAAGCATTGCATGTTGGAAGTGGTGGTGATGAAAATCTTATGTAAGCTCTAAAGTGCTACTTTGGAACGATCTTTGAAATTTGGTAACTTGACTATGTCAGTATGTGTGTCCCTATTTTTAAATGTCAATGGGCCGATATTAACAACGGACATCGCATGGAGGATTTGGGCTTCACCCTTGTAGATAAAAGTTGGGTTGGATGGAAGAACGATCCTTTAATACTGGCATCTCAAGCGCACCTGGTTTTCTATATGAGAGATTGTTGCTGAAGGGAAACAGGATTTTGTCGACAAAATTAGTTTGAGGAAGTAATTGGATTTGAATTTCATACCGCGAGTTGTAGGTCTGAAGAAGTCATGTTGCTCGAGGAGGATGATCGGGGTCTTCACAGTTTCCTAGGGCATAGTGACCACGATGAAGGGATGTGGATCGACTGTAAGGGGAAGATCACATGTAGGAAACATAAGTCAAAGAAGGTGGTGATCAAGAAAAGGAAGCATAAGTAGTAACTTAGTGATTAAAAAGTCCTTTTAAAATTGTTGAATCATTCGATAAATTCATGAGTTGAAGTAACATGAAAAAAAATACTTGAATGATAAAAATTAGAAATCATAATAATTTAGTACTTGGAAAGTATAAATCATTAGATGAATTCAAATACTAAAATCATCAAAATGCCAAAATAAAGTCCAATCACATCAACCTAATCAAGTCTATAAATCTCATTCTTCAACATCTTCAATGTCGGCAGTTGAGTTGATTGGTTGATTCGCTGTCGAGAGCTTGAAGCGAGATGTCGCTCATAAGCTCTCTAAGACTTTTCCATGATTCGAATTTTCGCCTTCATAGCACAAAATTCCTTGCGCATCCATTTGTAGCAGTCGTTGTATCCTTTCAAGTAAGACTTTTCAGTACCTACAAAGTATATATAACGACCAAGAAATTAATTATGTAAACACTGAGCTAAAGATAAACAACATATTAAATATATGGTTCTAAATATGATTGTTGAATAACCTCCCTCAATACGTGGCCTCTTACTTGGCTCTGCTCCCCCCTCGGGCTTATGATACCACTTCCCATCAATCAACATACAACCTTTGTTCTCGAAGTAAGTCTTGTCATAATACTACAGGGTTTTTTCCTCACCTTCTATAATTAACCCCTCAACATTTCTTAAAATGCGAGTAATTAAACTCCCATAAGGAAGGCAACTCAAGACCTTAGTCGGCGTTAAAAAATGCAACATATGCCTAAAAATGAATGTCCCAGGGTTGATTTTCCTACCATCTATGATTAAATAGAATAACATAAGGTTTGCATAATTAGGCTCGGTCAAGTGTGTGCTCGAGGGGACCAAACTCCTATTAATGATCTCATATGTAATACGTTGGTCCATGGGCAAAAGTTTTAGAATGAAGGTCTTGGGTTTTCCTAAGTTCAACCTCTCGTGCCCAAAGTACCTCACACTACACTCAACCGGGTCGATGCATGGAGGGTCAACTTCTAGAGGTCATTTCTCACGATGGTAGCAATCATCCAGCGGACCATCAGAACTCTTCGGATAAACATTTGCCTGGTGTAAGTATGGGCAATCTATTACCTTATTAACAATCCATTTTTTAAGTGGGATTTCAATACCCCCAACCCTAGTAGCTTAATCCTCATTCCCAATTTCTCGTAAATTAGCATAAAATTGGCAAACCAAATCGAAATATGCTCTTTCATTACATGATAGCACATTCTATACATATTGGTTACTAAATGGTTTAAGGGGAGGATCCAATCCTAAAGCTAAGTAGGAATCGAAGTCAACAAGATATGTATCTAATAACTTCCCCTTCTCACGAGAAGCATCATACCAAATTTTGAGCAAATTGGGAAACAAACCTTCTAGCATCGTATCCGGGATCGTTGCCAGTTGAACGAGACCTAGAACCATCATGTTTGGAACTTCCTCTAGCCATGGAAGAATATGTTGGTGGGATTTGCTAGTATAGGGAGATGGATGGGCGATTGTGAGCTCATAAAAGAGAGTAGGGTTTGTTGATTTGGGGATTTTGATTGAATTAGGTGTGATGCCTTGTTTTTTCAAAATAGGAATTACTTTTCGAGTTCAGAAAGTATATATCGTGTCTTCTTTATCTTTTGGGTGACCAATTTCCAAGTTCGAAAATAATTAGTACAAAAAAACAATGTTCAGTTATTCTAGTTTCAGCTCAAAAAATGGACATGAGCTCGGAAACTATATTTCTGAGTTTGGAAAGTCTGCTGCCCCTACACAAGCTTCAAGAACTTAATATATTCCGAAATTGTAAACTAACTTTCCGCACTCGGAAAGTGATTCGTGTGTTTTGGACTTCAAAGTATGTACTATTTACAAGATTGGAAAGACTTCTGGTCTGAAAATGCAAAGAGGAGAGACATTTCCAAAATCAAAAATTTGTCTGCTCATTTGGTCATCTCCAAAATTAAAAACAATTTAACTATTTTCACATAACCTTCAACGCACTATATACTCCTATATATCAATCAATAACATGCAACTAAAAGATTGTAGCACAAAAGTATATCATTAAAAATGAGAAATTGTACTAAATTATTGCATTAAAAAATAGTATGAAACAAGATAATCTCTTCAAAATTTAAATGTAACTACCAAATTTTAAATACTAATTAAATCCGGAATCCATACATATCCACTGCATACATAAATAGTAATCGCTTCAAGTTCTCCCCCCTCGCCATCGTCTCAATAATCACCCTCGTCAGCATCCTCATCTTCACTCTCAGAGAAGAAAAACTCGAAGTTAGGTGGCTCGTCATCCTCGCTCAATTCCAAATGGAGGCCCTGAGCCTCCATGAAGGCAAAATGCTGGGAATGAGCGCGGGTTAACATATTATGCGTCTCGGTCATGTCCGCACACATACAATTGAAGTATTTGCTCAATCTAGCTTAGCAACCGCTGCCAATACCTCTAATAAGATAGATGTTAAAATTGATCGAAATGAGATGGATAATTTAGTTTTATATTTAAAATTGGGAAGTTAATTAAACAAAGCAACACTTACCAGAGCTCGACGCCTCTTCTCTCCCTTCTTCCGCTTCACCCTTTTGGCAATTTTAGCTTTCTGACCGGGTGCTGGATGAAATGACCATTTGCTGCTAAAGTCAAGATGTAGGCCTTTGTGTTTGAACCAACTCTTGTCGTAGTACTCTTGGTGAAGAGGCTTATCTTGAGGAATGATGCCCGCATTCTTTAACATATAGGTTATCAAACCACTATAGGGAAGATCTTTCTTCTTCGTCTGCATGGCCTTCAACATGAATAATATGACGACGTAACCTGGATTTACCTTTCTACCCTCCATGATGTAGTAAAACATCATGAGGTTAGCTATAGTAGGCTCGCAGGTATGTCCACCAGTGGGGAAAACATTAAGGCATATCCACTCATACACTAGACGCTCTTCCCAGGTTAAAATACCTATATCAAAACTCTCTGCCTTACAGGCATCGGTTCCCACACACTTAAAATATTTCCTAGCCATAGCAATGGGACAAGAGGAGTAGCATTGCTAACGCCTGGCCAAACATGTGTGTGATAAATGTAGAGGGGACCATTGGGGTCATCGGGCCTTAATTTCTCGGTAGTGATGTAAGGGCAATCTAGGGCTGCGTTAATTGTATATGTAGTAACAAATACATCTTTCCCATTCACCCTATTCATATCTCTATTGTTGCTAGTTTGACCCAAATTTGCATAAAATTGAATCACTTTGTCAACATAAACTGGCTCATCCATACATAGCAATTTCTCTAGATGTTCGGTTTTGAAATGTGCAAGCAAATAGCCTAGCTTTAAGGGTTCTATGTCCGCGCTAATATAGCCTTTGAATTAATAACTTTCCTCTTCGAAAAATATACATACCTTTGCTCGGCTCCAGCACTGAAAATTTTGAGAATGAACCCATTTGTGTGAGAGGGCAATGGCTTAGATCACTAGCCTTCAACTTAGCGGTTGCGCTCTTCCTGGTCATTGTCAATAGAATTTTGGGGCTTGAGGGTTTTGGAGTTTGAAATTCGTAAATGAGGGTTTTGGAGAATGAATGTGATGGAATTTGATTTGGGGCTTTTAAATCTGCCCATTTTTTCTTTTTTTGAAGTGGAAAAAGAGTTTCCGAGTTTGGAAATAGATCCGCTCATTTATATTGAAGATCGGACACATTTGCAAGTTTGGAATCAACTTTCCAAACTCGAAAACCCTTAATGACGGGATAAAAAAAACATAAAGGGTTTTTAAATGGGCATTTACTCCCATTTGAAAACCGCACCATTCCTCTCTTTCTCCCCTCCAAAAACCCTT
Source organism: Rubia yunnanensis (assembly GCA_037428765.1). NCBI lineage: Eukaryota > Viridiplantae > Streptophyta > Magnoliopsida > Gentianales > Rubiaceae > Rubia > Rubia yunnanensis. The sequence goes on along the minus strand of CM075067.1, from coordinate 93,844,289 downwards.
TCGAACCCATATCATCAATCCTTTCCATCTCCAAGTCTTCTATTTCAAGGTTTGATGATTTAAGGTAGGTCTACATCTCTTCACATCCAAATTCTTACTTAAAGTTTCAAATTTCAACATGGATTTTCAATGTGATGTAGGTATAACATATGAAGGACTATTTCATTACCTTTGATTGATAGAAAAAGTAAATGTACTCATAAATAAATAGCTAGGGTTTATTATTTACTATCATGAATGAGCTAGCACAAAATTTTCATGCTTCTTGCTACCCAGGGTTTAAATTTTGTGATTATTATGAATTCTATTTTAAGTGGGGTTTGGCAATTAATGATAGGTTGTGTGTACTATAAGAGTTTTGTTGCCTTGGTGTTGGGGGTGGTAAAAATTTGTTAGTAACTAGAGTGGTAAATTTAACATCTATCGAATTGGTTGAATTACCTAAGGTTTAGTATAACATTTCTCTATAAATGTTAATAACTTATTTCTTTCCGAGATTAAGGTATTTTTGGACATATTTGTGTATGTAGCATTGAAAATGGAAACTAGGAAACAGACTCGTGGCGATGTGTCATTGTCCGGTAATGTCAACCCACCAACAATGGACACAAAGTGGGATGACGATGATGATACGGAAGATGTGGTAAAACACCAAACTCATTGTAGAGCATTAGAACGTAGAATTGCTAGGAGAGAGTTAACGTCTTTGGTTTTTGACAAGAAAGGAGATTGTGTATCGGAGCAACGTGCCAAATGGTCTAGTTGGGTGGCGAAGGTTGGTAGAACAAGGGTAGATATCAAGTATGATACTTGGCATGATGTCCCAAACGAATACAAGGACACGATGTGGAGGGAATGCAAGGTACCTCTAGTGAATCATTTTTCCTACATAATTCTCTTTAATTTCTGTTCACATATACTCCCTACCCTCAAACAACTTTGTTTAATAATCCACATAGAGGCCTTTCAAATTGAAGCACAAGATGTTAGTGCTTTACAAAAGAGAGCTATGTTCATTATGTCAAAGAGTTGGCGTGAACATAAACACACTTTATCTATAGATTACATATTTAGCAATAAGAAAGGTGATCGACCATGGGTAACTTATACGCACATTCTACCTACAAGCTGGGAGATTCACAAGAAAAGGGCATTGGAGAATAGTGAAAACGTAAGTAAAATAATATGAAAACTGATAGTGTGATTAAATACATTAAAATGCCTATAGTGTTAACAATAACCTTAAATATTGCCTAGGGTACAAGGGGAGTAAAACAACGTGTTTCTGAGGAGAATAAAATTTCTCACTGATTGAGTCATGGGGGCTATTTCTTAGCGGCAATCGAGCTAGTAAAGGAACGTCTAGAAGACACTACTTGCGGAAAGAGTGGTACGTAAATTTTTAGATAACTACTTATACATGTTATATCGAATTAAAAATACATCTATTTATGTTTTCACCTAGGAAAAGTTGAAGAAAGATAAATTACAAGGGGATTTTATACCAAGTGATAAACACGACATCCTTTGTGAAGCCATGGAAAAACCGGACCATCCGGCCCGGGTTAGGGGAATGGGTAGTTTGTGACACAACGGCATGTATTCGGGATCTTACTGTCTTACGGTGGAGCGGATCCCTCGAGAGTTCATTAGTTGTAAAAAAAGCCCAAATTCAAGACAAATGAATTGAGCAACAAGAAATTGTAATTCGGAAGTTGGTCCAACACACTGGATTAGTTCTTCCAGACAATTTAGAGGACTTAACGCCGGATTGGACACCGCCATCTAAGGGTTCACGAAATTCTCTCAGTGATGTTGAGGTAAATCATGGGGTAATTGTACAAAATCCAAGAATCGATAGACAATTGCTCAAACCGGACGAACTCGACACTGCCACACTAGCAATTGAAAAAAAGCACGAGCGATCATTTTCTAAATTATGTCACTTTAATTAAATTTTTATATTTAATATATATTTTTCCTATTTTAGAAATCATGTCCGTGTGAACTATACATTGATCAAGGTGTAGACGGTAAGCCGCTACATGTAGGCGGTGGAGTTTTGCATGAATTAATAAAACATTATCACTCCATACCAATTGCGGAAGGTCTTTCGAGGGTTTCCTTGAAGAATCCTTTGGTGATGGGCACCCCTTTGCCAATCTCAGACGGAGAATACAAAAAATTTGGGCCTTGCTAGGGAATGTTCCTTACTTGGCCCAGTAGACTTATATACACCGATCATATCAAGGATGGACATTTGAAGGAAACAATGCCTCCTTCACCAAAACCAGTGCTGACAGCACTAAAATAGGTCAAATCGATGACCAAAATTGTGCCAACAGAACCAACTAGGGTTAGACCTCCATTGGCAAGATCCAACTTCCTTCGAGACTTACCTGGCTTCGTACGTGTTCTTCATAATTTGCTACAACCTCATGATCGAAACTCAACATTCACATTCTCGGGAAATGAATGCGTATTCAGATGCAAATGTGAAATCATGGCGTTATGGAGTGATTTTGAAGACCTATGGAGATGCGAGCTAGTTAATCAGGCGATGGGGTCGATCTACACCTTGTGAGTGATTTTATTCATTTTATTTCAAAGTCCAATTAAAATTTCGCTAACCATTATTACAATTTATACCAACTATGAACTTGTCTAGGTACATATTTTTTTACAAGTAATTAAAAGAAAGGATGGATTGGATACATGTGCCCGGTGATGATATAGGAATTTGGTTGTACAAAACAAGACAGGATCAACTACATTCGCAAATGCCTAAGCGGGAAGGATAAGACAGTTTTCGTGCGCCATACATAAAGATGTTATTTACTGCATTCAATTACTTGACCAACATTTTTTTCGCACATTTCAAATCACATCACTATTCTTTTTTTCAGGGACCATTGGAAACTAATATTGATAGTACCCGCAGAGAAGCTAGTGTATTGGATGGACACCTCCATTTCCATTCGTCCGACCAAATTGTTGAGATCTTGGAATCTGCAATCAATGAAAGTAATGATCAAACAAATTGTTCATTTCGTGTGATCGAAATCAATGTAGGTCTACTAATATAATCATTTCCAAAATACCATCAGCAATTATTTAGTGCAATAGTCTTGATAATTTATGTTCTTTACATATAGTACAAGAAACAAGCTCAAACTTGGGAGTGTGGATATTATGTTGTGTTATACGCGTCTGAGTGCATAGACAATGTCCAGGAACATGTACTTGAACTTAACAAGGTAATTGTAAAAATGCGTAGTGGTAATGTTTGTAAATAGCCTTCACCAAATAATTAATACTATATTGTTATTTTCATATTTTCAAAGATAATTGGAAACCCTACTTGCAAGAAGATATCAACAATGCGCGGAATTCATTGGCTAAGCAACTAATTCTCAATCGGTCACACATACTGGGAAATCCCAATATTGGTAGGGAAACTCAAGTTAGATAAGAAATGAACTTTAGAAATGTCGAAATAGATTTGTAACGACTTCTATTCCTATCTATAGATTATTGCTTGGTGAGCATTATCTATAGATTTTTGTTTAGGTGCAAGATACTATCGTGTATTCTTTTGAAATTGTGGTTGTGTATCGAGCTTGTTCATACACAAGTAATATTGAAGAAACAAATTTTTACCAAAAGACCACAAAAGGTTTCCGAATTCAGAAATTAGGTCGTCTCTAGCATGCTCAAGTACCAAAGGCTAGAAAAGGTTTTACGAACCCGAAAACCTTCAATGCCACTTTTTTTCCTAACTCAAAAACCCTTACTGAACTCAGAAACAAATTTATCAAAAAAATTACTATTAAAAACCATAATAGATAGAGATCGGAAAGTGGACAAGAGCTCGAAAATTGCTTGCCATTTTATAAAGGGAAGATTTAAATTTTTTAGTTCGGAACATATATATATTTTCCAAGTTCGGAGAGGTATCAAAGACACGAGAGGAAGTCTTTAGTTTCCAAGTTCGGAAACTAAATTAAAGGCGGTTAAAAATTGCAATTTTAAAGGCGGTTCTTTGAACCGCCTTATTTTCATATTGATTAAAGGCAGGTCCATTAAAGGCACCAAAAAGTTTGTTTAAATTGCCGATGGAACCGCCTTTAATAGACCATTCCTACACTAGTGACCTTTGGCAATACTAGTTCCGGCGCTGCCAATCTCTTTCTAATTCTCAAATATTGCTCCTTCCATGAAATCAGAGAGAATTTATCAAAAGAGAGTGGTAGGGTTGCAAAGCAGCGGCATCGGTGGTGGTCATCGCGGATGAGACGTTACAAAAAACAAAACGGCTTATAGAGAATGAAGAATAATTTAGGAGGTGTTACAGTGGCAACAGAACCTATATTGTACCAGTTGATCTCTTTAAAACTTGAATTACACTTTCTCTCTATAGCATAATTTCAACACTTGCATTTTCTATTTTAATTCGAGTATAATTTGGTATCCTCTAAAAATTGGCGAAAATCCAAATTGACCAAGACTTCAGAGGAAATTAAGATTATATTTGCACTAAAAAATGTTGGGGTTCATATGAACACCTTTTTCAATTCAAAAACTTACTTATTAGTTAATTTTGACTTTACAAATCAAGCCAACACAGGAAAATTCATCAAACACAATTCATCGAAAACAAATTTATAATGTCTAAAGTTAGCCCCAATAATGGATATATTTGCACTCTCGAAAAATTAAGAATCGTATCACACTTGTAAATGCTTTTAGTACTTTCTCCGTTTCACAAATAGTGACGCCATAGATTTAGATACTTGGACTTAGGTAAAAAAAATGAATGGATGAAATTGAATATAAAAAGTAAAAAATAGAATGATTGAATGAAATTGAAAGAATCATATCAAAAATATAAAGTGTATCGTTTAAAAAAATATCCCATTAAAACAAGTGTGCCAATTGCTAAGGAAAATTGATACTATGTGAATTGCTGAGGAACATTGATATGTTTATTCATGTTCCCAGTGACCAGATTGATTTTGTTTTTGTGCCGAGAGCTTCTTTCCTGTTGATTGCACAAATTAACCTACTCATAATTAGTATATTGTCGTGCAGCATTAGATTTTCAATCACATTGTGGTTTGTGTTAGATATTGAGGATAGCAAGTCAACCACTGGATTTTGTATTTTTCTCGGCGACTCACTCATTATTTGGAAGAGTAAGAAATAAGATGTTATTTCTCGCTCCTCCACAGAAGGTGAGTATCGTGCAATGGTTTCGACTACTTGTGAGATTGTTTGGTTACACTAGTTGCTTGCTGATATGGGAGTCACGCTTCGTAGTCCTACACCGTTACACTGTGATAATCAGAGTGCTATTCACATCGCGCGTAATTCGGTCTTTCATGAGCGCACCAAGCATATTGAGATTGATTGTCACTTCACCCGCAACCATTTGCAACTTGGGACTATTTCGCTACCTTTTGTTCCTTCTTCTCTCCAGATTGTTGCTTTGTTCACGAAGGCTCACTCCTTTGCACGATTTCGTTTCTTGTCTGACAAACTCTCGATTCTCATTGTTGTAGCATATCTAGTTAAGGGTTTTTTCTGTCTTTTCACATATTACCTTTAGGGTTATGTTTATGTATTCTTCCATTTGACATTAGATGAACACATTGTACTCTCAAGCATATACGACATTCCTTTTCTCTCCAAAATCCCAAAACCCCAATTCTATAATTCCATAAATCTATATGGTATTAGAGCTGGTTCTATCTAGGTGATTGAATGGGGCCATCTTGTTTGGTTTGGTTGTTTAATTGATTGTTCTTGTTTGGTTTGGTTTAGTTTGATTGATTGTTTGGTTTAGTTTGTTTGGTTAGTTCAAGTGAAAAGGCTCGGGGCCTGCCGGTTGCACTTGCGGGGGCATGTTAAAGTATCCCACATTGAAAGTGGAGATGCTAGTTGTCTCACATATAAATTTGGTGGGTTACTCCTCCTATAACCAATTGGTTTTAGGATGGAACTCCACTGGACTTATGTGTAAGGCCTTCTGCACGTCCATTTTCCCTATTTTGGGCTCGTGTCTGATTTCTATAGTTTGAAGTTCATGTGCTCATGTAATTTCTACCAATCTTATATTTCTATCGAGAAATGAGAAAAATTTTATGTGAGAGAATTGTATGTGTGAGGTGAGAGATCTAGTGTATGAACGAGAGATTAAAGGCGGTTTTATTGGACCAGAGAAGACATTTTTTTGTGCCTTCTCAGGTACTTCCACTAATAGGAGTACCCCCCATAGGCACAGGTAATTTCACACAATAGGCACCGATATTTCGTGCACTTCCATACTGGTGCGTAAGTGACCCGGTGCTAGTAATGTGATTTATAGGCACCTATAAGTGTTATCGGTGCTACATATTTAATTCAGCATCGGATAACACTTGCCGGTGCCCATTTGACCACCCCCACCCATAGGCACCGGTTTGAAAATGTTCAAAATACCGGTGCCTATAGGGTACATACCGGTGTTAGTATTTTGGCGATAAATAAAAAAAATCCGGTCAGTGATTATAAACTCACTGGCTGGAAAATTAAACCCAGAGATTCATTATGAACAATGGGCAATGCCGAACAACAATAAGAAATGTAAGTTAGTGTCAATATATTACAAATTTATAACCACAACCAGAAAGTTCATTACATTGATTAAAAAAACATAACTCTACATTCTTGAAACAAACTACACCTAAACATGGTGGAACGCGGTCGTCGGTTTCGCTGAGAGCCGAGGCACGTCTAATCTGAGCTATTACTTGCATTTTTGGCCCTCTAGTAGGGTTAGAGTGCTCTAACTATTGCTTTATTCCATAAGTTTGTGCACAATACGATTTGTCAAAGAAAACTATTTAAAATGTCAAAATTATGCAGCGTTTGAACACCGTGGAAACATGATGTGTATAAGTATGTATTTAACATTAACTATGTGTTAATGTTAAACACACCCTGTTAAACACTAACACGCCATGTTTCAACGGTGCTTATAAATTGCAAAATCTCCACAATTTAAATTTTAGATATCTACAAATGTTACAGCACCTTCCATTAAGTTTGTGCACATATGATTTGTCGAAGTAAACTATTTAAAATGTTGAAATCATGAAGCATTTAAGCATGGAGGAAACTTGGTGTGTATAACTATGTTTTAACAATGTATTTAACATTGTGGTAATGTTAAACACACCATGTTAAACACTAACACGCCATGTTCCCTCGACGCTCATATAGTGCATAATCTCCACAATTTAAATTTTAGAGTTAAGCAAATGTTACGGTAGTTTTCATTAAATTTTGACTAATTCTTCTTCCGTTAAGCTTGTTCACAAGGAAAGCTAACATAGAAAATCATTTAAAATGTCGAAATGTTGCAGCATTTAAGTACCAAGGCTTTTGTTGTGTATACCTATTGTGCAAACAGATAAACACACCAAAATCCTTGGTGCTCATACACTACAAATTCTCCACAATTTAAATTTTAGAGTTGTAAAAATGTTACAACGTATTTCGTGATGGAAGAAGCATTACATAGTTAGAGGGCAATACATGAATCAAAGGCAACCTATGCAGTGCCCTTTAACTAATGCTTATTATTTTAAAATTTTGAAATAAGGCTGTTTCTCGGGGTCACCAAAGCAAGGAGTGTTTAAACAAACCATGTCAAACACTCCGAGTTTCGGTGGCCCCAGTAGACTGAAATATCTCAACAATTTAAACACCAACTACAAATCATCAAAACAACTACAAATTCTCTACAATTTTATGGAGTTGTACAAATGTTACAACACTTTTTGTGATGGAAGAAGCATTACATAGTTAGTGGGAAATAAATGAATCGAAGGCAACTAATGCAGTGCCCTTTAACTAATACATATTTGGACATTTTAAATGTCAAAACGAAGCTGTTTTGCAGGGCCAGAGAAGCAAGGAGTGTATAAACAAACAATGTCAAACACTCCAAGTTTCCTTGGCCCTGGTAGATAGCAATATCTCAACAGTTTAAACATAAACTACAAATCATCAAAACACGGAAAAAGACCTTTAAACCTTAATCTAATTCTTCATTCATTCAAAACGTTCAATATGTTACAAATTCTAATTATGACAAAACCCTAAACATGACACAATCATCTATACATCAGAGGGCTCCAAAACTTATTTCACGCAAAAAAAAACTAGACAACAAACCATACATTGTTAACATCCTGAAACATTGGTTAATAGAATGAAAACTACAGATCCATTTGTAAGTCTAAGAAAAATTAAATCAATTGGAATGGAAACAAAAGGAATACCATGTTTCTTGGCTCTCCCGATCGGGTAGCTGACCATTATCCTCCATATTCGGCCATTGTAGTGTGCCCTTGCTGGTTTTTGGCTCTACCTACCGGGCGACAAACCAGTCTCCCTTATGCTTTTCGATTCTTGGCTCTACCTACTAGACGAAGTTGGTATTTAGCTCTCCCCATCGGACAATTTCGGCGTCGGCATAGTGATGAAATTTGAGAGGAATCATTGAGGGTTAATGTGTAGAGAGTGCACAAGTGAAGTGTGGGAGGGATGAAGAGCTGGGGGAAAAAGTAGGGTTTCAGGGTTTATATAGATAGCAAAAACATTTTAATGGTTGAGATTTAATGAAAGAGAGAAATAAATGGTTCAGATCTAGTCATCACACTAGCACCGACACTGAATGGACAATACCGGTGCCTACAGTATTTAACGTAGCTGCTCCAGGCTGCTTTAAATGGATGTTTTTTCATAATTTTTGGAATCCGAGAGCAAATCCAAATTGATTTTTCTAAGTACCTAGCACCGATACAGTAACCGATGCTAAAAGCATATGAACCGATGCTCAAATGAGTTAAAGCAGTTGCCTGAAGCTAGTTTCGATTTTTTTTGAAATGGAAAGGAAAGGAGAAAAAGTTTTTTAAAGTACTGAGCACCGATACAAATAACGGTGCTATAACTTCTCAAGAGATGCTAAAATTAGTTAGAGCACCTGCCTGAGGCTGCTTTACCTTTTTTTTTCAAGGAACTGAGAGGAAAGCAGATAAATTTTTTCAAAGTTTGTAGCACCGGTAGCTTTCAAACTAGTGCTAGTTTTAAACTTTCCGAAATTCAAAATTTCACCCCACACTTTTCATTCATTGACCAGTAACGTTGGATAGTTTTTTTGGTTAATGTAGTTAAGTAATTGGATTGATAAAAAATCAATTATACATTCTGTCTTTCCCGTGTTCCAAAATTGTGTATGACTGGTCCCCGAAATGGATCCATATATAACTTTCCTAAAATTTCACTATTGCCCAAAATTGCGCTACACCGTCATTTTTTTATTGAATTTATTTCATATTAGGTATTTTTGGGTTAATTAAAGTTTTGAAATAGAAAAGTCAATTTACATTAATCCTCGCCTTGTCATCCTCTCGCCTCTCTCCTCTCTGTTACTATTCATCATCCCTACCGCTAAGCCACCAACGGCTACATCACAGACCCCTCACCGGAATCCTCACTCAAGTAACCAGTTTTTAACCTTGTCGGTTCTACACGGTGCCGCTATGGCGGCTTCTGCCGTCAAAAGCTTTGCCCAAGCACTACAAACTCAAAACCCTCCTATCTCCACAAACCTCCCTTTCACTCAAAATCTGACACCAATTCTTCAATATAAGGGAGAATCGGCTGTGCTTTTCTCTCCGAAGAAAGTATCGGAGCTATCCACTCATTACGCAAATGCCCTGATTGGGAATTTTCCAAGAGGAAGGCCGACAATGGAAAAGCTAGAAGCTGATTTCAAGACTATGAGTTTCAGCGGAAGTTACCAGCTGGGCGCAATTGATTTCAAGAGCATACTAATCAGGTTCCAAGAGAAGGAATACTTCCAACGTTGCTGGATCAAGGGAGTTTGGTCGCTTAATGGCACTACTATGAGGATCCTCAGATGGACGCTGGACATCAAACCGAATGCAGAATCCTCGATCGTACCGGCGTTGGTCACCATCAAACAAGTGCCTCTCTACTATTACAATGTCCCGGCCATAGAAGCAATTGGAAACCAGATTGTAAAATTCATCAAGACGGATCAAGCAACCGAAAAGGCTAACAAGGCCATCAGCCCTCAAGATGTGTGTGGAAATTGACCTTCAATCCCAACTGTTGAACCACATCAGGTTAGGCACTTCTTTGGAAAATGAAAAGTATGCCATAGAATATGAAGATTTGCCTATGTACTGTTGTGGCTGTAAGAAGATTGGTCACCATGTAGATATGTGTAGAATAGTTAACCCTGAGCTGAGACTTCCTAAATCCACCACCACACTGAATAGAGCCCCCAAACCGTAGCTACTACACAGATAAATAGGAATGAACCCCAACAAATAAATGCAACAGGTAAACTAAAGCCTGGCAACAAACATAGCAAAGAACCAATAGAGGTGTCCCATACTGTATTTCTAGCTAAATGGAAGCCAGTACACAAAAACATTGTTCCACATACTTCAGGGATACCAATTGCCCAGAAACAAAGAGAAGCTGAACACCAACCTCAACAAGAAACACCAGATAGAATAGAAAGCCCTCATTTAGACAGAGAGACATCACATATGGAACTCTAAGGGGAAGAAATTACCAATCAAGATACTTTACATACTCACACTGCTGGGGTGAATCAACAGGAAGTGACCCCATAACCTCACAATGCTTTCTTCAAAGGAAACAACAATGAGGCCGAATTGCAAAAAGGCAAAACCCAACACTTAATTGATCTCACACAAGAAACAGGCAAACACAAGGAGTATTCCAAAGATGACTTATCAGGTATCATCCCAAACTCTCCTTTAAATGAACGAGGTACTGATCCTTTTCACTCACCATCCTATGAATCCAGCCCCAAAAGCTCAAACAGGTTCCAACTATTAGGAGAGGAACTTCAATCTGACACAGCGGATTGCAGCTCAAGTACTAAAGAGCTTCGGCTGGAGCAGGTAAGTACCCTAAAAAACATCTCTTGTATGATGGCTGGTAAGACAACCAGGAAGAGGAAACTTTTTAACAAGCTAAATAGGATGAATGTAAGGTCTACTTCAAAAAGAAACTCTAGAAAGTCTAAATGATAGATACAAACCTTAATATTAGGGCCCTTGTCTGGAACCTTAGAGGAATCAGAACATCTTTGGATAGGTTAAAAAGAATCATTAGGACTCATAATATATAAATACTATGTATATTAGAACCTAAGCATCATTACCAGCAATGTGACACATAAAGGCTTAAATTAAATTTTCAGTGTCACTATAGCTCAGATATAAATAACATTTGGCTAATGTGGAACTCATGTAGTAATATTAGCATCTTATCTAAGGCTGATCAATATACAAAAGCTTCCATTTCTCCCCTCCCCCCCTGCATAGTTCTGAAATGTGTGCATATTTCATTTATGCATCAACCTTAAGAACAGACAGGAAAAAAATATGGCAAGAGATCACCTCACATTTAGACAGAAATAAACTGTTAATTGGTGATTTTAATGCCATAAATTCCACAACAGAATATAAGGGCCCAAACAAGCCAAATGTAAAAAAGCATTAGAGACTTCTCTAGTTTCATAGTAAGCCAACAACTGACACATCTTTATACAGTGGGAAACACCTATACTTGGTCAAACAAGAGAAGACCTCCTACATTAGAAAGACTCGACAGGGCCCTAATTAACCATGACTGGAATGGAAATTTTCCAAACAGCTCACTGCACACACTCAACAAACACACCTCTGATCACTGCCCATTACTACTAACCATAGGGAGTAAAATTGCCTCATCACCTAGGCCTTTTAGATTCCTAGATGCTTGGATAAATATACCTCAACTGAAACAGATCATTGAAACTAACTGGTCACAAACCATATCAGAAGCTGGCATGCTAAAATTCTTTCTGAAATTAAAAAGACTGAAGCTGGTTTTAAAAACAAGGAATAAGGAAGTATTTGGTAACATAAATGAAAATGTCAAAAAGGCTGAAGAGTAACTCAGAATACAGGAAATTAACTATGAGACAACAAATTCAGAATCTGACCTCATAGAGCTTAATCATAAAAATGCACTTTTGCTGAGAGCACTATTTGAAGAAAAATGTTTTGGAAACAGAAAGCGAACATAAAATGGCTTAAAGAAGGAGATGAAAATACTAAGTATTTTCCCTCAACTGTAAACCAAAGAAGACAGAAACAAAACATGTCAATGATAAAAACAACTCAGAAGGAGTATGGACAGACATCCCATTGGAGATTGAAAAAGAAACAATTCTGTTTTACCAAAACTTACTGACTGATGACTCTAACCCTAGAGATAACAAATTTCAAGGACATTTTTAAAGCCAGATCCCTCAGATCCTTGATAGCAGTGACAATTCACAAATGCTTAGAATGCCAACTTTAAATGAAATCAGGGAAATTGTATTCTCCCTCAATCAGAGTGGAGCCCCTAGCCCTGATGAATTCTCCTCAAACGTTTTTAGAACTTTCTGGGACATAATAGGACCTGGCCTGCTATCAGCAGTCTCTGATTTCATGTAAGGCACAAAAGTTCCTGCTGGAATTTCCAATACATGGATATGCCTGATACCAAAAAAAGGATATCCCTATATCCTTTGCTGATTTCAGACCCATATCACTCTCTAACTTTACTAACAAAATTTTCTCTAAACTCTTACTTCAGAGAATAACTGATATCTTTCCAAAACTGATCTCACAAAATCAGTCATCCTTTCTAAAAGGCAGAGAAATAGCTGACAATGTCATCTATGTCAAAGAAATGGCCAGATGCATAAATAATAAACAAGGAGCCCCTAACTGTATCCTAAAATTAGATCTAACAAAGGCCTTTGATAGAGTTAAATGGTCTTTCCTTAGTCAAATTTTAAGGAAATTTGGATTTCAAAATCAATTCATCAATTTGATCCTTAACAATTTATCTAGTGCATGGTTCTCTATTATTATAAATTCCAAACCTGCAGGTTTTTTCCAAGTTTCAAGGGGAATCAAACAGGGAGACCCTTTATCCCCTTTACTCTTCAACATTTTTTTTAGAATCCTTCTCTAGAAGCTTGACTTTTTGTTTCCAAAATAAGAAGATCAACCTTTTTAAAAATCCTACATATGAAAACATTGTCTCACATCTATGCTATGCAGATGACACAATCATCTTCTTTCAGGCCACTAAGACATCCATAAAAAGAATCAAAGAATTCTTACATGTTTTTGAGGAATGCAGTGCCCAACACATTAATTATGGTTCTTTCAGGCCACTAAGACATCCATAAAAAGAATCAAAGAATTCTTACATGTTTTTGAGGAATGCAGTGCCCAACACATTAATTATGGAAAAAGTAATTTTTTTCATAAGTAAACATACCTATTTAACACACCTAAGAATGATCAGTAATTTCTTAGGAATGTCTAGAGGTTTTTTTTTCCATTTATATATCTAGGGTGCCCTATCTACACTGGCCTTACAAAAAAAGATACATTTTCAGCCCCTAGTGGAAAAATATGAGATAAAATTGAAATCATGGAAAAATAAATGGCTTAGTACTGCTGGAAGACTCACAATCATAAAATCTGTCCTTTTTGCCCTGCCACAGCATCTATGGGCTGTTATGTCTCCAACACAATCAGTAATAAAGAAACTACACAAGAAAATCTCCAATTTCTTCTGGGGAGAACATGAAACTGGTCCTAAAAAGGTGTGGAGAAGCATAACAAACCTGAGTTATCCAGTAAACTAAAATGGTATTGGGATTAGAAACATTAAAGACATAATCAGAACTTTTTCCCTTAAACACTGGTGGAAACTACAAAAAGGAGAGACACTATGGGCTAAATTCTTATAGCACATCCCTGAAAATCAAAGAAAATCCCAAATCTGGAAAAGGATTCAGAAAGTAAACCAGCTGGCTGAAAGACAAACAAGGATAATACATGGAAATGGTCTAGCTAATCTTTTCATTGCCAACTGGACTGGTGACCACTACAAGACTATGTAGACTCATCTATATATACAGTGGTTCCACCATACACTACCATCCAACATTTTGTAAACATGAAGTCAAGCTTCCTATATGCTTTTAATACATTACCTAATCACATTTTTCACATGATGATGGAGCTGCAGGTATACCCATTCAGACAAGACATATTAATATGGAAGCCATCAAATAATGGAGACATCAGTTTCAAGTCTGCATACAAGATAGTTGCCTCACAAAAATCAGAAAGTAGAATACTGAAGAAGGTATGGTTCTCAAAACTACCAAAGAAAATTTCTATGTTCATGTGGAAACTTTAAAATGAAATTTTACCTTTTGATGACATACTGATGTTCAGCAATTTTTTACTTGCATCTAAATGCCCACTCTGCACCAACACTGACACACTCAACCATTACTTCAATGATTGTTCCCTAGCCATAGAACTGTGGATATTATTTGACCATATGATAGGACTGAGGAACCAACATTTCAACTCCATCTTTGACAGACTATCACATTACTGGTCTTATAATGGAGAGACAAAAATACACTCCACATTAATCATCATCTTTCCTTCTCTCGTCTGTTGGCAACTCTGGAAAGCTAGAAACAGCTTCATTTTTTAAAATATTAGACCAAATAGGGATAAAATGATTGATAACATCAAAAAATACATGTTCCTCATCTTCTATACCAAACCAGAGGTTAGAACAGAGATTAATGACAATCACTAGGTTAAAATTGGCCTAATCCCAACAGTACCCAAAATCAAATGCATCACATAGTCTAAACCTAACCTGGAATACAAAATCAACTTTGATGCATCTTGGAAGTGGGGGGTACACTATGGTATTGGGATAGTTATCAGGAATAAATATGGAACATTTCTTAAGGCATGCTATAAATTTGTTAGAGCAAAAATGAGTTTCCAAGCTGAACTCCTAGCTCTAAAAGAAGGACTAAAATTTTCAACTGATCTGGGCTTAAACTTTTTCTCCCTTGAAACTGATTGTGCCAACATTCTGGAAGTAATGAAAGACTCTACCAAAGCCCTATGGGAATTGTATCATTTAGCATCTGAAATCAAACAAAGGATGGGGGACCTCATTATTACACACACTCTAAGAGAAGGAAATATGGTTGCAGATAGGTTAAGTAAACTAGGAAGAGGTAAGGAACCAAAAGTTCTAAACTACCATGACCTTGATCAGAAAACTAGAGGACTTCTAGCTCTTGACAAAGAACAGATACCTGCTATTAGAATCTTGAATGGATACTGCTAATTTTAAAATGAAAATGCAGGTGGAAATGATCATCAACAATAAGAGGCAAAATGGAATGGCAAGGATACAACCCAAGAATAGCAAACCGAAGCTACTACAAGATAGAATCAAGCATGGAATCAACCTCAAACAAGGCTGCAAATCAAGGACATCAACTGGGAAGCTAATCCAAGGTGAAATAGAGCAACAGATGCAGAAATCAAGGAGTATGACCAAGCTTAGTACATGCTCTCAATTTAAGATCTTTTCAACTAAATATGGATAACCTATACATGGGGCATAGACTATCTATACATATTTTGTTATGTAAAAATTACTTAGGAGTCTGTTGGAGATTCGGCCAATTATCCTACACTAACACGAGGGGTGGATATGAGGAAATTGGAAACATCACCAAACTTCTCCTTCGTATAACTTAGGATAGTTTACCGCTTTTGATCCCTAGGTTCAAGTGCTAACTTGAAAAACATGTAATTTTGTACTTCTCGTTTCTTAAAGTTTGGAGTACCTTATATATAAACCCCCTCTATCACAGGGGTATTACCCCCCCCCCTCCCCCCCAAAATAACTTTTAGTGAAAATTTATAAAGCGCTAGTACATGCGTTATGGTATCTTACTATAGATGACTAAGAAGCTAGGAAGTTCTAACAAGGAGAATTATTGGTAGTATTTTTCAAGAAATTTTAATAAATTTTTTATTAAGTCTTGGAATATACTTTACAGATTCAAAATGTAGCATACATTCAGGCGGATTTTAATTTGGACGTCCGAGTGAACTTTTTTGCCTTTTTTTAGGTTCCTCCAAGAATCTTGGAATTGTCAAAAATCAAAATTGGAAATTCCAAATCGAAATTTCATAATTCAAGTTCACAACTATGCAATTTGGACATGATTGGATAAATGGAACATCCCCAAAATTGAAAAGAGAAATCTTGTACAGCATAATGCTGAAATTTCACTATTGCATAAATTTTAGTTCTGTAACTATAGCACCGTTTCATTTACTGGTTCTACAATTACAAATCAAACCGGTGCTAAAAAATTTTCAATTCCCGCGTGATGGTTTTCTTATAAAAGGTTTTATGCACTGGTACATGCATTACCGGTGCTCAAAATTATCTTATTTATAAGTTATTTTCACTTACGCACCAGTATTGGGCACTGGTATGTCAGTTACCAGTGCTGTAAATTATAAAGGCACCGATACTTCCTTATTCAGATATTCATACCGGTGTTGATGATATATTTAGCACCGGTTTTTCGGCATCGATAATTTGTACCGGTGCCTATGTACCTGTTTTCCAGTAGTGTGTCTTTGATCTCCCCTGATCAAAGGCGGTTCCGAGAACCGCCTTTAATCAGACCCAAAATAGGTTTCGAATTCGGAACCTATGTCAACCGTCCCAAAAATAAGGCCGCCGAAAACCAAGGTTTCCAGCGGCAAGCCATAGAACACAGATATGTAAAATAGAGAAGTCATTCCTTCTGTAAACATAGAATAGCAATAAACGGAAACTAGATTTGTAAAGATAACAACAAAAATTAAACAAACACCAAAGTAATTAAACAAAAGGAAGAAGGTGGCGAGGTGTCCTTCTCCGGTGGTGCCAGTGGTGGCGGAGGGCACCCCATCAGTGGCAAACAGATCTCCTAGCAGCAATGGAATGAAGGACGTCGATGGAAGACAGATCTTGAGCAATGGCCGATCGAAGCTTCTACGGCGATGGTTGATCGAGTGTTCTCCAGCGTGGCCGGGGATAAGGCGGGAATGGTGGGTGAATGAATGAAGGAGGATAAGGCGACGACGGTGGAGAAGGATAAGGCAGCGGGGGTAAGGGAGGATAAGGCACAGTGTGAATGGAGGATAAGGCCCGCGGTGGGTGAATGAATGGAGAATTAGGCACGACGGTGTAAAATTTTTCAGAGAGGAGAACATATGAGAGGCATGGAGAAATGAGAGGCAGAGAGATGAGAGAGGCAGGGAGTTAGTAAAAAAAAAGTGGAGATAAATCCTATGCTGTAAATTCTCTTTATATGGCACTAGTGCAGCCCATCAAAGATGGACCCGAAAACACTTTCGGTATCGGAACCTCTATCAAAGACGGTTCCTCAAGTAGAACCACCTTTAATTGATGTCCATCAAAGACAGTTCCTCAACAACCGCCTTTAATCAATTTTGAACCGCCTTTGAATGGACCCAAAACCACTTCTGACATCGGAACCTCTTTCAGCTCCTCATCAAAGGCGGTTCCTAAGGAACACCTTTGAACACTGCCTTTAATCAATGCTTTTCCACTAGTGGGGGTCAGTTAAATAGTGACAGCCGTCTAGCAACAATTGAGAGCATCCCCATTGGTTATTCTTTAACACATTATTCTTAATAAGGATTACTCTTTATTCAAGGAGGATAATTGTGGAGTTTTAACTCTACTCCTTAATAAGAAGCTAGTCCATAATTAAGGAGTTGGTATTTTTTTTATTTGAGAAATGACCAATCAATCAATGATTGACACTTGAAATGGCTTATCTTGAGTGTGAAAGTATCTAAATATATATATATATATATATATATATATATATTTAAATTAGACTGGATTATAATCAAATTTAATTTTGATTATATATTTTTTCATAAGGGTGATTATTATTTTTTTTCAAAATTTGAATATTTTCTATATTCATTCATTTATTTAATATTACTTTATATTATAAAATCTATTATATTAGGTTTAATATTTTCATAAATGATTATTTCGGTCAAACAAGTTTTTTAATACAGATGGATAATTTAGAGCAGACATCGTACATCTCCAAATGTTTTGGAAATAAGAATTAAATGTATTTTATTTAGAAAATATTAGTATGATATTGATATTAATGTTGATAATTTTAAATCATGTAATTTATATAAAATATTATTTTGGATGAAAGAATAAACATGTTTGTTTCATATTTATATATTAAATACAACATCATTTTTAATTTTATGATATTGGTATTTTATAAAATACATATAAAATTTAACATATTTTTTATTAAAAATGGTGATGTGACGCTAAAAAAGTTATTCTCAAATATCATTTAATTGTTGGTTTAGTTGGTTCTTATATAGTACCTAGTTTTTATC
This sequence comes from Rubia yunnanensis, assembly GCA_037428765.1. Lineage (NCBI taxonomy): Eukaryota > Viridiplantae > Streptophyta > Magnoliopsida > Gentianales > Rubiaceae > Rubia > Rubia yunnanensis. Next base: position 93,825,825 of record CM075067.1, on the reverse strand, counting down.
AACCAATAATTGACATTTGGAAGGGCTTGTTTTGTATTTTAAATTTATTATAATTTAAAATGAGAATGACTTCAACTGAAAAATAATGCTTCTAACGGTGAAAAAAAGACTGGCTTTTAAATACATACATCCGATCTGATAAACATTCATCCTCTAACCATGGAAGGACATATCAATATCATTCTACAAAATTTTTAATATTAAGACGTTCATATCAATATTGATAATTTTAAATCATATATTTTTTATACAGAGTATTATTTTGGATGAAAGAATAAACATGTTTGTTTATTATTTATATAGTCAATACAATATAAATTTTAATTTGTACAATATTAGTATGAGTCCGTCTCCTGAAAGTCTGTTTTTCCATAAGCCATGGAAAGACCAAGGTTTAAAGTGAAAATTAGAAGAAATAAAGTTACAATTTTTGGGTTGCATAAATCGAGTTATAAACTTTATAATTACATATTGTATAATAAATTATTAATATTGCAACTAAAATATTTTACCTTTTATTATTTTATTTAAACCCGTCTTTCCCAAGACTTTGCCTATTAGTATTTTGTAAAATTTAAATATATTTTTATTAGATAAGGTGATGTGGCGCTAAAGACGTGATTCTCAAAAAATATTCTATTGTTAGTAGTTGATTTTTACCTATTTTTTATTAAGATTTATAACGTGGTACTTTAGAAATGATTCTTAAGTCCACGGATCCTTCTATTTATCTGTATATATTTATAAAATTTACAAGATGAGGAAAAAAAAAGGAAATTTTAATCCTAAAAAATTTTCAGTAGATAATGATTAGAAATTTTATTTAAATGGAAAGTGCAAAAACCAAGTCGAAACTGAAGCTGGTAATCATTTTGATTCAACTAAGGCAGGAAGAGCAGGTAAAAATGGAAAGCAGCAATTAGTAATATTGCATTCCATCACATTATATCTGTTGATCCACTTTCTATTTGTAGAAGGATAAAGAGCGTTTCTTGGAGAGTAATTTGAGTCTGGATAAGATTGAATGGTATGACTCTATTCCTAGTCGGTTTCATTTATACTCACTGCTATAAATAACATTCATCCCCACCTTAATTTTCATCGTCAACTAATCCATTCGATTTCTGATTTTCTGAGCTCTGAATTATATTATCGACTATTTTGCGTTGTTGCTTCGTTCGTTTCGAATTCATCAATGGATCCGCGGTTGCAATTGGCTCGCACTATCGTCGGAGTGATCGGTTAGTAGTTAGTACATACGCTTTTCTTCTGTTGTAATCGCATTCGTGTTAAAACTGTTTTAACTGAATGAAAATCCTATAAACCATCGTTCTATTGTGAATTTGGAGAAGTTTCTTTCAGAATGTAAACAATTTTGTTACTAATGCACTGCTAGGGTTTGAGTACGACTAATCTGACTCTGTGTATTGTTTTTGTTTTTCAGGAAACGTCATCTCCTTCGGCTTGTTCTTGTCTCCAGCGTAAGTATTTTATGATTGCCTATCTCATTCTTTCTTTTTCGTGCCAAATCAAACCGCAATTGAACTATTCAAGTAGTTAAAATTTCTCAATTTTGGTCATAAAAATGAATGTGCACATGTAAATTTCTTTTTCGTGTGATGTCCCGTTAGATTTGTTATAACACATATTTTTAAAATATCGAGTTTTGATTCTTGTTGATGCATGATAATAATGATCAAATATCCTTATGCGATTGTGCAGGCCTACCATATCTAGGTTTCATCAGAAGAAATCAACGGAGGATTTCCATCCGTACAACTACCTAGCCGGCATCATGAACTGCATTCTGTGGGTTTCGTACGGACTAATCCATCCCAACAGCACCCTCGTATGGACCATCAACGCCATCGGTCTGGTCCTATACTTCATCTACCTCGCCAACTTCGTCTGGTTCACCACCAACAAATGGAGGCTCAAGACCTTCATCGGAGTCGCCGTCATCGCAATCGCCACCGCCGCAATAATAGCTCCGGTTCTCCTACTACTCCACACCAAGGCCAACCAATCCAAGATCATCGGCATCATCTGCATCGTCTTCAACATCGGCCTCTACGGCTCCCCGCTAACCGTCGTGTTCAACGTTTTCAAGACGAAGAGCGTTGAGTTTCTGCCGTTTTGGGTCAGTTTGGCCGGTTTTGCTAACGGCTCTGTTTGGACAGCCTACGGTTTGATGCCGCCAGATGTTAACTTGTTGGTCGGTAATGGACTTGGGGCGGTTTTGTCGGCGTTTCAGCTCGTGCTTCATGTTATCTATGGTCATCCCGTTGACAACTTTTTGGCTCCGTTTAAGTTTGCTTCCCGGCGTATCTGCGGCTGCGGCGGCCGGAAAGAGGATCAAGTTGAGAAGGCGGTGGAGTTGGAGAACGTAGTGGTGTCTAGAAACTAGAAGTTTTTCGTGATCCCATGTTTTTTTGTTAGTTGATTTTGGTTATGTATTAGTTGATTTTGGTTAGGATTATATATACTCCGTATTGGTGTTGTAGATTTTCTTAGCACATTCTCTCTACATCTAGAATATGTTTGATTGGTTATTTTATAATTAATATAGCTAATGAGTGATTGAGTATTACTAATGAGTGATTGAGTGTTCTTTCACTCAAATTCTAAAAGAGGGAAACAAAGTTGATGATTCCTCCAACTGGCTACATTTAATCTGGTAACTCACGTATTCAATTTTCCTGATCTTCCACATGACATTCAGGGTCAAATTAAACTTGATGTGATAAATCTCCCTTATACTAGAAATGGATAAATTGCATTCTTATAGAACTGTTTTGATCATGACTTTGATGTTATATTGCTTATGGATGGTTTTCTGAATTTTTCTTTCGTAAGCAAGTTGCAAAACTGATGCAAGGATCTGCTACATACTGGAACCTGCTCAAACATATGGAAAAATGGACTTTTTCACTTCTTCATTCCTGCAGAACATAGAGTAACTCTCTTCTGGGGAAGAGAGTTGCAAGGGGCTATTATGGAAGACCATCTCTTCTTGTCGATCCATGGGTGTGGATGCAAGAAAGTGGAAGGCCATAATAGGTCACAACACCGGTTTAATTAGGACCATATTATTCATTGAGTTAGGGGTTATAGATGAAGGATATGGAGTAAAGCTTACTGTAATTAGCTTTCCACGTTAACTTATCTAGTTGTAAATTCAAAATACTTAATCCGGTACTACCACTATTTTTTATGGTTTGGGAAGGCTAACATAAGCCCCCTCACCTAGGTGAGTATTTTAATCAAAAAAAAGTTGATTAAAATATTAATAAGTAATACTTTAGCTAAATAACATTATCATCATCAACATTGCATGCATACAAATTTCGTAAAAAAAATATGAAAAATGATCAAGGTTTTGAAGATTTGATTGTAATATCGTGTCATTGCAAGGTTCATGATATATATATATATATATATAGTTGATTCAGCTTACTGTACCTACGGACTTGTAAGTCTTAACAACACCACGTATGTGTTTATACCTATAATTCGGTTTAGCCCGTCAAAGAGTGAAAAAGGGTGGTTTCCGTATGGTATAACTGTGGTATTATTAAGATACACGTGATTCGTACATCAGAAACCGGATCAATTAATAATAATTTTAACATGGGAGAAAGGATTAAAAGATTTCTATTCGGAAGCTCCAGTACTACTAGTACAGGATCCACATCTTCTTCAAATATTTTACAAAGTCATGAAATTCAACAGATTTTACCAAATAAAACATTAAAATCAATTTATCAACAAGGCATATTAAAATTTAATAAGTCATATTCAATTAAGATTCATGAAGAAATATTACCTATGAATCAGGAAGTACAATCAATTAGATTATTATCATCCCAGGCTATTCAAAAATATAAAGAACAAAATTATAAGTTTTTACATTTTGGCTTAGTTCAAATAGCATTACATCCTTTAGTAAGGTTAGGAATAGATACACCCATATTCATGGCATTAAGAGATGATAGGTTAATAAGATATAAAGATTCAATATTAGCGATGGTACAAACTAATATATGCAATGGAACAATTAGATTTGATTGTATTCCAAATTACTCAGTGAGTTTAACAGATCCGCACATTATGAATTCATTAAAATTAGACATTCAATTAAAACAGGATAGAATTGTAAATGATACAGAACATTTTGTATTAATTTATAGAGTATATTTTAAATTAATGCAATCCATGATTCCAATAGCATTAAGATTAAATCCAACAGAAAAAGATGAATCGGTATATGTAACAACTAATTCAGATAATATTTCAATAGAAACACCTAAATTATTAAAATGGAATGAAATAACTATTCCAGAAGAGATATTAGCAGAAAGACCAATAGGTATTCAAAGGAATGTTAGAATTACTGAACCATCAGAAATAGAAGAACAAAATGATGGAAAAATTCTAATAAAATTTAACAAATCTATGTCTAGTAGATTCTATTCAGGACAATCTTCTAGGTATTCAAGTATAGATAATTATAGAACCCATAAGCATTCAACATCTGATATTCCAACATATTTACAAGAAACAAAAATAGGATATTCTTCCCCTTTACCAGAATTAATTCCAGACACTAATTCTTCAATAGGTTCTCCAACACTTAGTCAAATGAGACAATCTGAAATTAATATGATGACTAATAATAATGAATTTACAATAGATTAGATATATTTAAATAATGATTATTATAGTCATGAAAATACTACAAATAGAATATGGTTTGAAAAACTAAGTATATACAATAGAGAACATATTAAAAAAGAATTTTATAATGAACTTACAACAAAAAAGATTAGAAAAATGAAATTTTTTATGTGGTTAGGATACTATTTAAAAAAGGAACAATTAATACGAAAGGATAATTATACAGAAATTCCAGTTATAAATGTACAATCTAATCTTTACAAAAAATGGAAATTACCAAATGATACAGTAGTTAGTGCTATCCATCCACCACTCCAATCAGTCCATATTATTACTGAGGAAACCACAGTAATTGCCTCTCCATTCAAGTCAGGAAGACCAGAAATGATACAGATTCAACAAATTTAGCAGATATTAAAAAGATCTATCAATAGAATAATTATTCTAATCAATTATTACATACTATAGCAAATCAAGTTGATTTTATTTCCACTAAATTAGATACTAAATTAAATAATAAAACAAAAGTATTCCAAAACGCGTTTTCAAAACCTCACTTTCACGTATCCCCGTTTTCAAAGAAAATGGAGGAATCATTATCTCTCAGACCAACTGATAAACCAAGTAGTTCTAAGCAAATAGGAGTAATATCTGAGGTAAATCCAATAGACACAGATGATTCAACTAGTTCTTATTCTGAAAATACAGAAGTAGAAACAGAAAATGAGTTTGAAAACCAAATAAATTCAATAGAACAACAATTCCAAGAACAAGTGGAAAATAAACCCGATATGCATATTAATAAATTAAAATATAATTGGAAAAACCATAATACAAAAGCATATTACCCAAAACCAACACCTCCAGATCTTCAATATGAAGAAAATCTTCATTCATTCAAAAGCTATGATGGTTCATCAATTTATCAATGGAACATAGATGGATTATCAGAATATCAAATATTAAATTTATTACAAGAAATGACAATGGCTAGAGTAGCTTATAAAGCAACCATAACTCCAGCAGAACCAAATATAGTTATGTTATTAGTAACAGGATTTACAGGACAGTTAAAGGGATGGTGGGATAATTATCTCTCTTTAGAAGATAAACAAGCAATACTGAACCATGAGTCAGAAGAGGCTCAAGGAGAAGATAATAACATTCAATTTGTCATGGTCCCAGATGGATCAGCATTTTTATTATACACTATATCTATGTATTTTGTAGGAAATCCTGCAGAAGCCTTAGAAAATTCAAAAATATGTCTAACTAATTTAAGATGCTCTACTTTAACTGATTTCAAATGGTACAAAGATATATTTTTAACTCAAGTATTTAGAAGAACATATTCAAGTTCACCATTTTGGAAAGAAAAATTTATAACAGGATTACCAAATTTATTTTCTCAAATGATACTAACAAATTTAAGTAAAGCATTAGGAACAGAAAAGATAAATTATAATGATATAACTTTTGGACAAATATTTGCTTTTGTTAAAAAAGAAGCTTTAACTTTATGCCAAGATTTAAAAATTCAACACAAATATGGATCAGAAAGAAAAGAGATGGGATCATTTTGCCAACAATTTGGCATAACAGGACTAAAACCCCCTCCTCTCAGCACAAACATATAAGGAAAAATAAATTTAGAAAACATAAATATTATCAAAAACGAGATAATTTTAACTATAAAAAACCATATCACAAAAAAGATTATGAAAAACCTAGGAAAAAGAAGTTTCATAAAAAACAAGACAAATTTCAAAATATTCAATGTTACAAATGTAAAAAGTTTGGACATACTGCAAATTATTGTAAAACAGAAAAGAAAATTAATGCATTAGAAGATATAGAATTAAGGAATAAGCTATTAGCTATATTAATTGATGATTCAGAAAATGAACATTCAAATTATGAGTCAGATTCAGATTCTTCTAGTGATTCTGATAGTATATGTCAATGTAAAATTCCAACTATTAATATGCTAAATAGTACACATGGTAAGAAAAAAGAATTATTAGACATAATAGATAAAATAGGAAATTCTGAGGATAAAATAGAATACATTCAAAGATTAAAAAATTTGGTACTAGAAGAAAATAAACCTAGAATAACAGAAGCCTTTAGTCTAAGTCAGACAATTAAAAAATATTCAGAATTAGACAAGAAAAAATCAATAATTGCTTCAACAGATACTCAAGATTTAAGAAAAGAAATTACTTTGCTAAAAAATGAAATTCGTAATATTAAAACAGAATTAAATGATTTGAAAGAAAAAAAATTTAGAATTAAAATTAAAATTAATATCATTAGAAACACCTAGTAGTTATGATATTCTTATTTCAAAAGAAATTCCCACAAATCAACAATTCTTTAATGTTATTAATAAAATTAATATGGAAAATTGGTATTCCTTAGTCACAATTGGAGTCCAAGATTTTAGCACAACTATTGTAGCTTTAATTGATAGTGGAGCAGACCAATCATGTATTAGGTCAGGAATAATTCCAAGTAAATATTTAGAAAAAACTAATGAACAGCTTTCAGCAGCAAATGGTACTCCAATGATTATTAAGAAACAATTATCCAATGGATATATTAGTAATAATGATTATTGTATTAAACATTCATTTTTGATATTAGAAAATGTATCTTATGATGCAGTATTAGGAAATCCATTTTTATATCAAATAACCCCTTTCAAAAAGACTCAAGAAGGAATTAGTACAAAAAATTACTATTTTCTTTTATTAGTCCTCCTAGTCAAATTGAATTACATTTGTTACAAACCAATTCAATATATAAAAGAATATGTATTTTAAATAGAAAACAAAAAGATATTTCATTTCTAAAAGAAGAATTGAGTTACTCTAAAATAGAAGAACAATTAGGACATAAGAATATAAAAGAAAGGATAAAGAATTTAGAACAAGAATTCCAAAGACAAATTTGTTCAAACCATCCCAATGCATTTTGGGATAGGAAAAAATATATAGTATCATTACCATATGAAAAGGATTTTGATGAACAAAACATTCCCACTAAAGCAAGACCTATTCAAATGAATGCTGAATTATTAGAATTATGTAAGCAAGAAATTCAAGATCATTTGGATAAAAAATTAATAAGAAAAAACAAATCTCCATGGAGTTGCTCAGCATTTTATGTTAATAAAAATGCAGAAAAGGAACGAGGAGTTCCTAGGTTAGTAATAAATTATAAACCCTTAAATAAGGTATTACAATGGATTAGGTATCCCATTCCTAATAAAAGAGATTTGATTAATAGATTAGTAAATGCAAAAGTATTTTCAAAATTTGATTTAAAATCAGGATATTGGCTAATTCAAATAGATGAAAAGGATAAGTACAAAACGACATTTGTAGTTCCATTCGGTCAATATGAGTGGAATGTCATGCCATTTGGATTAAAAAATGCACCATTAGAATTTTAGAAAATAATGAATGATATTTTTAACCCTTATTCAACATTTGTCATAGTTTATATTGATGATGTGTTAGTCTATTCTAATACAATTGATAGCCATTTTAAACATTTAAATATTCTATTAAAAATAATGAAAATCAATGGTTTGGTCATATCCGAACCTAAAATGAAATTATTCCAAACACATATTAAATTTCTTGGATTCAATATACATTTAGGAACAATTAAACCTATTCAAAGATCTATTGATTTTGCAGAAAAATTTCCAGATGAAATAAAAGATAAAAATCAATTACAAAGATTTTTAGGATGTGTAAATTACATTTCAGATTTCTCTCCCAATGTTAAAATTATATGTAAAAAATTATATGAAAGACTGAAATCAAATCCTCCTGTATGGACAGATGAGCATACTAATTTAGTAAAAGAAATTAAAATAAATGCTAAATCACTACCATGTTTAGGAATTCCACATCCAGAAGCATTCATGATAGTAGAAACAGATGCATCCAACATAGGATATGGAGGCATACTAAAACAAAAACATTTAGGAAAAATCTCTATAGTAAGATATCATTCAGGATTTTGGTCTAATACACAAAAGAATTATTCCACAGTAAAACAAGAAGTTTTATCCATTGTTTTATGCATTTCAAAATTTTAAGATGATTTATACAATAAAATTTTTTTATTAAACATTGATTGCAAATCAGCAAAAGATATTTTGCAAAAAGATGTGAAGAATTTAGTTTCAAAACAGATTTTTGCTAGATGGCAAGCCATTTTATCAGTTTTTTATTTTGATATTCAATTTATCAAAGGAAAAGAAAATTCTATTCCAGATTTCCTGACTCGTGAATTCCTCACAGGACACCACGAGTGATTCAAAATCATCAAGTTCATCCAATTCCAGAACCAGTAAAGATTATGCAAACCCCAGGCCTCTTACTCCATCTGTTACTCCATTAATTCCATTAGAAGGTTTTCCTTCACTCACTTATTCCACAATTGCACAGACTCCCCATTCCAGACTTATTCAGAATAAAATTCCTCCTCTAACCTCCAATTTTACTCCTCTAAAAAGAGCCCATACTCCATTACCTACTCCACAGGCCTCTTCCAGCAATCCCAAACCTACTTCCACATATTTTGATAATCCCAATCCATAATATATTTTGACAACTCATTTCGATTCAGAACCCGATATTCCACAGCTAAAGATTTTTGTTTCCAACTTATTCTTGCCATCATCCCTATGGATGGCAGCAGACGTACATAAAACTCAACAATATTATGAGTTAATTCTTGTAGATACCCAATCCATTGATATTCAACACATTCCTAACAAACAAGACCCAAATAGGATAGAATATTCCAAAGTCTATATTAAACAGATTTTAAATCCTCAGCAAGTTTCCAATATTCATTCAATCACTCCATTCTCAGTTGATTATTTCCCCCACCGGATTTAATTATACTGATTATATACAGGCTTGGTATCGAACTTTCTTCTATAGATCGTTTGACCATTCCTGGTTCATTAATTTTCATTCCAATTTTAATAATCGTATTCCAGACTGGTTCATGGATTGGTGGTTCAAATTTGGGCCATCTACTGAGATCTATCCACCACCCATATTAGATGGATTTAATACATTCCAAAACCTTTGCCAGCAAACACTTATCCATTCAAAACCACATGTGAGAAAGATCTTATTCCATTCCATGTTTAGGGTACCTTGGATATTTGCTTGGAGTTTCCAAGTCAAACCTTTTTACCCTTCCAATCCTTTTTCATTAATCAGACAATTCAAAATTAAATGGTGGATCAATTATAACCCTGAGTTTTGTTCCAAAAAAGCAGTAACCAATTATTTCCAAATAGGACAAAAATTAAAGATAGCATTCAAACCTTTGACTCCACAAACACTTCCTTCCCCTATTCAACCTCATCATCCAACACCCATTGGACCATTAATTAGCAGGATTCCACAACCTCATATCCTATGTCCAACACCCATTCAACCACAACCAGTTACACAGATTCCAAAACAGGAGCCAGATGAAGAAATGCAGAAGGCCCTTGAATTCTATCGAGAATTTGCCAGACAACAACAACAATCCATTAAGCAGGAGACAGATGACCAATTATACCTCCAAGATAGTCAAGATCCATATGAAATGTAGGGACTATCGTAAGCAATGACGTATTCCAGCATTAATCCAAATGATCAGGTGGATCCGAGCTTCAACCATCAGATTCCTTCAAAGTCAAGAAAGTAGCAGACAAGGTGGATCCCAGCTTCCACCAAATTCAACAAAGCAGCAGACAGCAAATAATGGTGGGCTCTGAATCCCACTAATTCAATCAGTCACCAGACACCAAGTAGTGGCGGGACCCACTCCCCACTCATCAAAGAAAAGGAAGGTCCAGATTCAACAATGCAGATCCAACATTCCAGATTGATGGATCCCAAATTCGGATTCCAAGTTGTAATAGATTAGAATTCAAATATTTTCCTATAAGTACTTCATTTCATTTCATTTGTAAAACACGCTTGATTTAATCGCCCCTTCTAGTACACTCTCTTGTACGAGCTCCTCCATCTGAAATCAATGTTCATACTTGATTTCCAATCCTTTGTAAGCCTTTTAATAATCTATTCAATAAAAAGAATTCTATTCAATTGAAAACGCTCTTTTCTGTTATTCTCTTTGTTATTTACTCATTTTTCACTGTTCACTAAATTTACTATTCATAATTACTGCTCATCATTACTGTTCACTAATTTTACTATTTATAATTACTGTTCATCACTGATCGAAATTACTGTTCAATAATTTTTACTGTTCTCATTTACTGTTCACATTTACTGTTCACATTTACTGTTCACATTTACTGTTCAATATCACTATTCATAGTTACTATTCACATTTAGGGTTTAGCCCAATATTAGGGTTTAGGTGATAGTTTTTACTAATTAAACTTTGTGCAATTGAGTTATAGATGTCCATTTTCTTCTTCTTCCAAAATATATTTTTATATATTATGATTAATTGGTAACATTGTGCTATTTTTCGAACAAAAAAGACATTCTAGAGAAGGTCATTTTTTTATTAAACATTCTAGGGAAGACAAAAAAAAAGACTTGCGTTGTTAACAAATATTGTACTCCGTAAAAGGTTGGACATTTTCGGCAGCATCAGTGGTTGAACCATGCACGGTCAGATATAATAAGGAGCTCATTTATAATGATAAAAAAATTATGTATGTTATAACAAAAAAATTTAAATTAGGGATATTGTCAGCGATTCATGATTAATTGATTGAATTAGAAATAGGGATTGTAAAATATAAGTTTTAAATTTTGATCCAAAATATATATATAAATTCATCATATTAGATAATAAAATATAGTCTTAAATTTTCAATATTTGTATAATTATTAAATATACGGATTAGAGTCCGTCTCTTGAAAGACGGTATTTTCATAAGTCATAGAAAGATCAAGGTTTAAAGTGCAAACTAGAAGAAATGAAGATAAAATTTTCAGGTTGCATGAATCGGGTTATGAACTTTATAACTATAACATGTTGCATAATAAATTTATAATATTTCAACTAAGACCTTTTACCTTTTATTATTCTAATTAAACCCCATATTTCCATAAGCCTATGGAAAGATGGCTTTTCCCAAAACTTTGCCTACGGATTAAAGAAAGCTAAAATTTGTGATAATTTAAATTCGATATTAAAATTAAAATTAAAATTAAAATATAGTATACCTTAATCATTAAATTTTTATGACAAAATCTTAAGAAAAACCGTCTTTCCATGACATATGGAAAGATGAAGTTGAAATAGAATTATAGAAAGGTAAAAGGTTTTAGTTGCAATATTAAAATTTTACTATGCAACGTGCAGGAGTTATAAGTTTATGACCCGATTAATGCAACCCCAAAATTTTATCCTGATTTCTTCTAATTTGCAATTTAAACCTTGGTCTTTCCATAATTTATGAAAATACGGTCTTTCTTGCGACGAACTCATTTTTTAATACTATGAACTAAAATATGCCATTTCTAAATATTAATTAACAAAAATAAAATAAAGTCATATAAATAGAAAAAGTTTTGGGAAAGACTGTCTTTCCATAGGCATATGGAAATACGGGGTTGAATTGAAATTATAGAAAGGTAAGAGATTTTAGTTGCAATACTAAAAATTTATTATGCAACGTGCAGTAGTTATAAGTTTATGACTCGATTAATCCAAATCCAAAAAATTTATGTTGATTTCTTCTAATTTACTATTTAAACTTTGGTATTTCCATAACTTATGGAAAGATGGTCTTTCAAGAGACAAATTCATTTTTTAATACTAATACCAATCACATATTGACATGTACTAAAATATGTCACTTCTAAATATTAGTTAACAAAAATAATATAAAGTCGTATAAATAGACAAAGTCTTAGGGAATACTGTCTTTCCATAGACATATGGAAAGACGAGGTTGAATTAGAATTATAGAAAGGTAAAAGATTTTAGTTGCAATAACAAAAATTTATTATACAACGTGTAGTAGTTATAAGTTTATGACTCGATTAATGCAATCCAAAAATTTTATCTTGATTTCTGCTAATTATTTGTAATTTAACCCTTGGTCTTTCCATAACTTATGGAAAGACCATTTTCAAGAGACGAACTCTAAGAAATATTACAAATAAAATTTACAAATTGTTAAATAAATCACTAAAAGTATTTACCAATAAAATCTTTCAGTACAATATTTAATATTTATATAAAGCATTTTATACTGATTTTTGTGTCAAAATTAAAATTTATTAGAAACACTTATATATAAAAAATAAAATTTACTCCATCTATTGTTTTATATGTTAACATAGTAATTTTAGATATTTTTTTAGGAAAATTAAATTACAGATTGATTGCAATGAGTAAAAAAAAGAATAAGTAGATGAAAATAATTCACTTATTATCATGAAATGAAATTTGATAATATTAAAATGATAAACCAACATGTAAAGTGTATCAAATTTATATATATATATATATATATATATATATATATATATATATATATATTGTAAAAAATAAGTACTATGAAAGAATTTTGCCTAACAAATGGAGATTAAGAATACAAAAGAATGTGCATCCTCATAAATAGGTTATGATTAATTACTCATTAATTGAAAAACATTGAAGTATGAGAAGAACATTGAAAATGGGGAAGAGTTTTGCATTGTAAATTGGAGATTGACTTTATAAAATATTATATTTTCAATTAATTTTAGAAAGTGATGTGGAATTATGTGTGAATGTTACATGACAAAAGTTATGTGTGAGGGACATGTGGCAAAAATGACCTCCTTTAATATATACACACACATATATACACACACACATATATATACACATATATATACATATATATATATGAAATTTAGTTTTACCACTTTTTCTAGTTTTTACTAGTGTGTTCCAACATGCCTAGTTTAACCAAGTGTAAAAAACGTGAAACGTAAAAGACACACAACTTGGTTACGCAGTTCGGTGTAAACCACCTACATCTGCGGGGCCTGGCCCAGTTCAGAATGAATCCACTAATTAGAAAGATAGCGTACAGAGTACAGTTTACAAAATACTTATCTTTACTAACTATGACGTGTGGACTCTGCTAGCTCCCCTAGCTACCGATCCACCTTAATCAGACTCCCTCTGACCTCGAACTCCGTCGACGCAGGATCTCCTCCCCCCGAGGAATTAAGGTATACGATTCTGAACTTAGTGCGGCAGGACAGTGTTGGAACACAGTTTATTGGCTCTTGCAAATTTCGTAAGATCTCAAAATCTGGGTTCTGTAAAACCGTAAGTATGCAGCCGTGTTTGTCCCATATTTATATCCACGAATCAGACTTGAATACTCCTTGATTATCTCCACAATATTACTATTCCAAACCTGATTCTTGAAGCATATCCAAATCCCATAAATAAAGGGGTTTACCTTATATCATTCTATCTCATATATTCGAATCAATATTCTCCTTATAAGTAGGGATTTTCCATAAAACCAATTATGCTTCACACGCCTAATATATAGCCAAATATACAATTACCATAAATTCTGAAACACTCCAATATTTCGGCTTGAATTCCGTTAAATCCTTTGGCGTAACTGCTGCTCCAGTACCATGTTCCAACATGGTCTATATATCAGTTCAAAAATAATTCACACAAAATTGCCAATAAAATAATTCCTTGACTTTACAATCTCCCCCTTTGGCATTTTTGTGGACCTATAATATTTTGGATGGCAAGCACAAAATCAACAACATACAACGAGCAGAATAATGATCATAATACCAGAACTCACATAATGAAAGCCGAAATCCAGAATTCCAGAAATCCAAAATTATACAACCAAATTGAAAAACCAATTATCCAAACTCCAAAATCACTCCCCCTGGGACCACACATAAGCCAAAGGGACTTCATCACACGAAATCAACAAAAATAAAAATTAGTTTTTAGAACTCCCCCTGAATTAATCCTACTCAGATCAACCTTCCAGCCTTGACTTCTCTTCCTCCAACCGTGCTTGCTCTGCTTGTAAGGCTGCAATCTGTATTCCCAAAGCTCCTAGTCTGGCATTGACAACCAACAGTCGATCCTTCCTGTCTACCACTGCTGATGAGGAGGCTGACCCAGAAGCTTTCCACGGAAGGTCATGTACATGTCTGAGCCCGAAAGTCTTCTTGTTAGGCCGCAAAAACTCAGTGTCAACTATCAAGTCTGAGGCCTTCCCCTTCACTTTAGCACTCTTGGCTAGGGCAGAGATTAGAGCTGGATAGATAACTGCATCATTAACTTTTGGAGCTGTGGCCTGTCTAATCAGATGCTGCTGAATTAACAGTCCAAGATTGATTTCCTTCTGTGTTCCAACACAGTAAAGCAGCTTGGCCATCTCCCTAGTCAATGCGGTGGTATTGCTTGACGGCAACCAGCAATGTACAGCTATTCGATACAGGCCAAAGAATCTGGATGTCAAACATGATGCCTGTGAGTACCCCACAGCTGGCCACTCCTCCTTATATCCCCCAGATATAATCGCCAAAATCTCATTGTCAGTCAACTCCAAATCATCAGGAAACACTCCCCCTATCTCAGGTGTTCTCAGGCCTAACAACCTATTAATCCGGGCAGCAGATACATCTATAATTTTCCCCCTCACATATACTCTACCAAACCACGGGGAATTAACTTCTAAATTTCCAGGCATGAGATTAGAATATACCTCGAGTACAACCTCTCTGTTGTACTGTAGCTGAATGGTTGCAACAGCTGTCATGCCTGTCATCTTTAAGAAGTCTGTAAACCCGCTCTCCTGATAGGCTTGTAGGTCCAATGGTCTCTCAGCTAGAAATTTCTTTTCAGAGAAGAAACCTTCCATCTCTGCTCCTTTCTCATCAAAGTAAACTGCTGAAAAAGCTTGGGAGACAGATGGAGGAGGCAGAATCTTCCTCGAGTTGCTATCCCGTCTCTTCTTACTCCTTTTTGCTGCCCCAGCATCCATGGCAGAGCTAGCCTTCCTTTTTCCTTTTGCCTTCTGAAAAAAAATCATCCAAGACCTCGTCACTGGAGTATGTCAGATCAGGGGCATCCTGTGTTGGAACACAGTCTGCTCTTTCAGCTGATTCTTCTTCTGGATCATCACCCTGAACTGGCAGATCTCCATCAGATACTTCAATCCCCTGCTTCCCTTCATACTCCTCAGTGTTCTCTCCTCCCATATCTACATCAGAATCCAAGTCCATGTACACCGCGGTTCATCTGTCTGTGTTGGAACACTCCCTTCACTATCAGACAGAACTATTAAAATAGGTTCCCTTAACTCTTCTATTCTTCTTGCAGAATTCATATCAAACAATCCCACCTGAAGTTTATCTCCATACTTGACTGTCTCCATTCCAACAGCTTCTTCATCAGTAATGTTCCTTAACCAGACATAGCTATGACTAGACATGCGACAGAATACGTGAAATTTATCCTTTCCTTTTCCATTCAGCTAACCATACATTCCTCTCAGATACTTCACATTCTTATATTCAATATCCCAAACATCAGGAAAGTGACCAGAAACAATCTCCTTAATTTTGACATGCAACACTTCCAAATCCTTTCTTATACTCCTGATTTTGCTTAGATCCACAGAATATCTATTTGCTTGTAACCATTCGAAAATATCATCCACACTTCTACTTTCAAAACCCAAGAATTTCAATGGTCGAGGGTCCGGACCAGTTACCTTAGGTTTTTTTTGTTTCTTGCCTTCAGACACTTCTTCTCGGGCATCAGATTTACCATTAGACTCTCCACTTTGTTTCTTGACAGATGCCTCTTCCTCTTCCTTTTCATCTTCAGCTTTATCAGGCTCTGCTCCAGCTATCTCCTCATTCTCCTCATGGTTAGCATTTCTTTTGTTCTGATCTTGAGTTTGTGCATCACCCAATTCAACGTATCTTCTTGGCTCATTAATCACCACCAATTCCAAATTCACAGAGCCCCGATCTTCCTCCATAATTTCTGGCACCGAAGCTTCTTCTATCGGAGAATTTGGGCTTGACATTCTTTCGCACAATGCCGAGATGAGGAGTGTTGAGTAGAAGATTTTTCGGCAAGAGTTTTGGAAAGACAAATATTTGGCCAAGAGAGAGAGAATGCGAAAGGGGTTTTAGAGTTTGAATCAACTTTCAATTCTTCATGAACTTACCTCTTTTCCCGAGAAGTGCCTTTTTAGATTTCCTAAAAATTGTAATGATACCCCTTTCTCTTCTTGTCCCATCAAGACGTCATTCCTCATTTAACTTCCAACACACCTTACTTAACTTCTCCTATTTTAGTAAGCCGTTTCTTCCTTTCAATTTTTTGTTCTTTTTCTAATTTTTGTAAACTGTAAATAACACAAATATGTACACAAAACAAAAACTGATTAAGGTAAATATTACCTCAGATTTGACAAACACCTAAGTGTTTTCGGAGGCTCTCAAAAGTGGTGGCATCAAGCGGCTTTGTAAATATATCAGCAAACTGCTCGTGTGTTGGAATATAGACCACTTCCACTTCCTTTCTTTCAACCAGGTCTCTAATAAAATGATGCCTTATGTCAATATGTTTGGTTCTTGAGTGTTGAACTGGATTCTTCAAAATATCAATGGCGCTTGTATTGTCACATAAAATCTTTAGGGGGCCTTGATGAATTCCATAATCTTTCAGCATTTGATTCATCCATAGTAATTGTGCACAACAACTTCCTGCTGCAAGATACTCTGCTTCTGCAGTAGATAGAGAGATCGAGTTCTGTTTCTTGCTATACTAGGACACCAAATTCGGTCCAATAAAGAAGCATCTGCCAGTGGTACTTTTTCGATCATCAGCCCAATCAGAATCACTGTATCCTATCACATCTGAATCTTGATTCTTTGAATACCAAACACCATATTCTGACGTCCCACTCACATATCTGATAATTCTTTTGACTGCAGTAAGATGAGATTCCTTAGGATCAGCTTGAAATCTAGCACATATTCCAACACTGAGACATATATCTGGTCTACTGGCAGTGAGGTATAATAAACTTCCAATCATTCCTCTATATAACTTCTGATCGACTGAAACTCCTTTTTCATCTTTCACCAGTTTATCAGAAACTCCCATAGGTGTTCGAACTGCACGAGCATTACTAAGTCCGAATTTCTGAATCAAGTTCAAGGCATACTTACTTTGATTTATGAACAGACCATCCCGTCCTTGCTTGACTTGTAATCCCAGAAAGTAAGTCAATTCTCCAACCATGCTCATCTCGAATTCAGATTGCATCGTGGTGACAAACTCCTGTACCATAGATGGTGAAGTAGAGCCAAAAACTATGTCATCAACATATATTTGAGCAATTAGAAACTTTGAGGACTTGTCAAGCACAAATAAAGTGCGATCTACTCCCCCTCGACGATAACCTTTCTGAAGTAGAAAGGTAGTAAGTCGTTCATACCACGCTCGAGGTGCCTGCTTTAATCCGTATAAGGCCTTCTTGAGACGATATACATGATGCGGATAATGGGGATCTTTAAAACCTTTAGGTTGTTCCACATAAACTTCCTCATTCACCACTCCATTTAAAAATGCACTCTTAACATCCAATTGATACAAAGTAAAGTTCAAAGAGCAGGCAATAGCTAGTAGAATACAGATAGATTCTAACCTGGCAACAGGTGCAAAGGTTTCATCAAAGCAACACCTTCCACTTGTGTATATTCTTGAGCAACAAGTCTGGCTTTGTTCCTGGTGACTAAGCCATTTGCATTGGACTTGTTCTTGAAGATCCATTTTGTACCAATTACATTAATGCCTTTGGGATGAGTAGTAAGGTACCAAACATCATTCTTGGTAAACTGGCCGAGTTCATCTTGCATTGCGGCAATCCAATACTCATCAAGTAAAGCTTCATTATAGTTCTTCGGTTCAATTAGGGACACAAAACAGTATAGACCAGCCAGTTGTCGATAATCAACTCGAAGTACTGATCGAGTGCTTCTCAAGGTGGAGCCAGATCGGTCGAGTGTTGGAACATGGTCGTCCGTAGGAAGGGACTGTGTTGGAACATGGTCGTCTTCGGTAGAGTTCGAGTTCTGGTGCTAATTTGGTTCAGTAGGATCAACTGAGGGTTTTGCTTTGTCAGAAGATTGAGACTGTGTTGGAACCTGAGAGTTGGTCGATTCTTCCTCCACGGCTTCTGGTAGTTGTTCCTTTTCTGAATCATCCACAATAACGTTTATGGATTCCATGAGAGTTTTGGTTCGATGATTAAAAACTCTGTAAGCACGGCTGTTGATGGAATACCCGAGAAAAATTCCTGGATCACTCCGATTATCAAATTTTGTCAACTATTCTCTATCTCTGAGAATATAGCAAGTACTTCCGAATACATGAAAATACGAAACGTTTGGTTTCCTGCCCTTCCAGATCTCATAGGCTGTCTTTTCAGTGAATGGTCGAAGATATACCCTGTTGATTGTATAGCACGCTGTATTGATCGCCTCTGCCCACCATTTCTTATGGATATCCTTTTCTGCCAACATAACTCGAGCCATCTCCTGTAGAGTTCTGTTCTTTCTTTCGACAATACCATTCTGTTGAGGAGTGATAGGAGCCGAAAACTTGTGTTGGATCCCTAGCTCATCGCAGAAGGAACTGAATTGTTCATTCTCAAATTCTCTTCCATGATCACTTCGAATTCGGATTATCTTTCCTACAGGACTTCCCTTTTCAGTTTGTAACTTTACTACAAGGCTTCGAAATACCTCAATCGTATCAAACTTCTCTTTCAAGAAGGCTACCCATGTAAATCTGGAGAAGTCATCAACACATACAAAAATATATTTCTTTCCTCCTATGCTAGGTGTATTAATTGGCCCCATTAAGTCCATATGCAGTAATTCCAGATTTCTAGAAGTAGTAATAAACTGAACTGAAGAATGAGGAGCACGAGTTTGTTTACCTTGTTGACATGGTCCGCACACAATTTCATCCTTGCTGGTCAAGATTGGCATTCCTCGTACAGCTTTCATGTTAGCAATTTTCACCAGTGTTTTATAGTTGATGTGTCCGAGCTTCCTGTGCCAAAGAATTCCTTCATCCTGCTTTGAAAGCATGCATCGAACTTCTTGTTCCAACAAATAACAATTGTCTGAAGATCGTATTCCAGAAAGAACCTTGTTTTCTCCATACTTTACTACACACTTGTCCTTCTGAAATTCCACTATCATGTTGTCATCACATAGCTGGCTTATACTTAGCAAGTTTGCTTTTAGATCTTCAACCAATAATACACTTGTGAAAACTGGAAACCCTTCAATCTTTAATTCGCCCTTGCCATTTACTCTGCTCCTTTTTCCATCACCAAAAGTTACATATCCGCCATCATATGGAGTAAGGTTCGTAAGGTATTTTGGAGTGCCAGTCATGTGATGAGAACAACCACTGTCAAAATACCATGAGTCACTGGAATGGTTTGATAAAGAAGTGTGTGCCACCATACACGTACTGGACCTTTTAATAACCCATATCTTCCTGATTCTTGTATGAGTATCGACTGTGTTGGAACACAGTTGTCTTCCTGTCATTTGATCTCTGATCAGTTTTTTACACTGATGTTTAGCATTTCCTTGGTACGTACAGTATTCGCATATTAGAGGCTTTCTTTGATAAGGTTTCCCATACTTCCGTTTTACTTCTCGAATCCTTGCTTTGAGAGTTACTGGTCTTTCGAGCACTTCAACCTCGGGTTCTTTCCTGTATCCAATCCCGTGTCTATCACCAAAGTTCTTTCCCATGTCCAGAATATCATCAAGCTTTGCTTTCCCGGAATTCAATTTAGAAATAGTTGCTTCAGACATCTCGGCTCTCTTGACTGCTGCTATCAATTTCTGACTCAGTTCTTCATTCTGTTTTCCAAGTTCTGCAACTGTGGATCGTAATTCCTTTTCACTTTCAATTAGCTTCCTTTTTTCTTCAATCAGCTCTTTGTTCTTGTCAGCTACTTGAACCCACAAGGCATACATTTTTTTGTATGTACTATAAATCTCTTCATCACTTACAGACAAATCATCTTCATCACTGTGAGCATCGTCCAGATTCATGTTGGAATATACAACTTTCTCTTTGTTCAGTGTGTTGGAACACTGACCTTCTGGTGTATCATGGACCTTTGCTCCAAAAGCTACATAATTATTTGTGAGTTCTTCTTCATCTTTTTCATTATCTTCATCATCACTCCAAGAGGTGACATATGATCTTCCTTGCTTCTTGCGGGTGTTAGCACATTCGGCCTGAATATGACCAAATCCTTCACATTCTCTGCATTGAATTCGTCCAGCATGTTTTGGTTCGTTGTTCTGATTTTTTCCGAACTGCATATTTCCTTGTTCAAATCTCAACCCACGATTGTTGTTCGAATCTTGTTGCTTTTGTCTGTTTCCGCCAAACCTCTCCTGGGATTTCTTGTTAACTACCTTCTTTAGCATCTTTGAGAAATTCTTTGTAATAAGTGCCAGTTTTTCAAACTCATCATCACTCTCAGACTCGTGACTTGCCTTGTTTGGAGAAACTTTGAACGCTAAATCCTTGGAGATTCTCTTGGCAGATTGCTGGAATGTCATCTCATAAGTTTGTAGCGAACCCATCAGTTCACCTAGGCTCATGGTGGCTACGTCTCTTGCTTCCTCTATTGCCACTACTTTCATTGCAAATCTTTTGGGGAGAGATCGCAATGTCTTTTTTACTAACTTAGTTTCTTTGTACACCTTTCCAAGTTGGTAAGCCATGTTGGAGATATCTCTGAGCTTTCCATTGAATATGGCAATGGTGTCATCCTCCTCCATTTTGAGCTCTTCAAACTTGGTAGCCAGCATCTGTAGTTTGGATTCCCGCACTCGACTGGTTCCTTCATGAACGGTCTGTAAAATATCCCATGCTTTCTTTGCTTGGTAGCATGTAGATATAAGCTTAAACTGGTTTTCATCAACAGCAGTGAAGATTGCATTCAGTGCCTTCGAATTTGCCAGTGATTCTTTAAGATCATCTGGAGTCCATTTAGACTTGTCTTTGAGTTGTTGACTTGACTCCCCTTCCACAGCCTTAGAACTTGTAGCATCTTCTGTAGGATGACTCCATTCATTCTCAACATAACACCACGCCAGTTCGTCCAGTGAATTGATAAATACCCTCATACGTGCCTTCCAATAGTTGTAGTTGTTTCCTTCTAACAGTGGTGGTCGAGAGACTGAAGCTCCTTCTCTTGTCGTCATGGTAAAATTGGATCTCACTTTCCTTGAAACAACCAAGGGAACGATAAGTGACTCAGCTCTGATACCAAATGAAATTTAGTTTTACCACTTTTTCTAGTTTTTACTAGTGCGTTCCAACATGCCTAGTTTAACCAAGTGTAAAAAACGTGAAACGTAAAAGACACACAACTTGGTTACGCAGTTCGGTGTAAACCACCTACATCTACGGGGCCTGGCCCAGTTCAGAATAAATCCACTAATTAGAAAGATAGCGTACAGAGTACAGTTTACAAAATACTTATCTTTACTAACTATGACGTGTGGACTCTGCTAGCTCCTCTAGCTACCGATCCGCCTTGATCAGACTCCCTCTGACCTCGAACTCCGTCGACGTAGGATCTCCTCCTCCCGAGGAATTAAGGTATATGATTCTGAACTTAGTGCGGCAGGACAGTGTTGGAACACAGTTTATTGGCTCTTGCAAATTTCGTAAGATCTCAAAATCTGGGTGCAGATTTTGATCTGTAAAACCGTAAGTATGCAGCCGTGTTTGTCCCATATTTATATCCACGAATCAGACTTGAATACTCCTTGATTATCTCCACAATATTCCTATTCCAAATCTGATTCTTGAAGCATATCCAAATCCCATAAATAAAGGGATTTACCTTATATCATTCTATCCCATATATTCGAATCAATCTTCTCCTTATAAGTAGGGATTTTCCATAAAACCAATTATGCTTCACACGCCTAATATATAGTCAAATATACAATTACCATAAATTTTGAAACACTCCAATATTTCGGCTTGAATTCCGTTAAATCCTTTGGTGTAACTGCTGCTCCAGTACCATGTTCTAACATGGTCTGTATATCAGTTCAAAAATAATTCACACAAAATTGCCAATAAAATAATTCCTTGACTTTACAATATATATATATAGTATTGAAACTTGTACAAGTGTCATGTCATTTCAAGTTGGACATTTTAACTTAACAATTGGCCAGTAATTGACTTAAGAATAATTACAAATTTCACAATATATCGCATAATATTTATACTTACACTTATACGTATACGTATATGTATACATATACGTATACGTGTACTTATACTTATACTTATACTTTTACTTTTACTTTTACTTTTACTTTTACTTATACTTATACTTATACTTATACTTATACTTTTACTTTTACTTTTACTTGTACTTGTACTTGTACTTGTACTTGTACTTGTACTTGTACTTGTACTTGTACTTGTACTTATACTTATACTTATACTTATACTTATACTTATACTATACTTTTACTTTTACTTTTACTTTTACTTTTACTTTTACTTATACTTTTACTTATACTTATACTTATACTTATACTTATACACAAAGTATACACCAATTTAGAATAGTTAAATTTAAAATATTTAAAGTGAAAAGGAGGTAGTCCTATTTTGATAGTTTTTTTCACAACATTTGATAGTTATACTCCCTCTATTTCTCTATTGGTGACACACTTATTTTAATGGGATGTTTCTTTTATATTGACACATTTTTCATTTTTGATAAGATTCCTTCAATATCATCTACTCATTTTATTTTTTACTTTTTACTTTCTACATTTAATATCATCCGCTCATTTTTTTCTACCTAAATTCAAGCACCTAAATATATGATGTGAATATTAGTGAAACGGAGTAAGTATGCATTTGGTTATCTGATTTGAATGCTCCACTAAAGGGAATCATCAAGTGCTCAACTCTTGAGCCTCCACCTTCGATCCCCATCTGTATTATATGAGTACCATCTAATTTCAAATTAAGAATTTTTCAATATCTAATAAAAAGCTACAAATATCGTTGGTTATGGTTAATTAGTAAAACATCTTTAACGTGTGATTATCAAGTTTGACTAGAATTCAATGATTCTTTTTCAAAATCTTCAAATATATGGGATTTAGTTTAGTGGTAAATCATACTCTGTATAATTGATAGGTTCAGCGTTTAAAATGCACTCCCAACAAAAATTGTAAATATTAGAGTAATTTCTTGATGGGGATTATCCAGCGTCATGGGACTGTGTCGGTGATTCCCGTTGTGGTTTCCCAACCTGCGGGTGGTCAATGATGGTGAGATCGTTGTGGTTTTAATTTCGATGGCGGCGGTTCGTTGGTGGTGTTGGTTTCCCAACCTGCAGGTGATCGATGATAGTGATGATGTTAATATGTAATTTGATTGCTTGTATGCAATTTTTTATAAAATAAAATGTATAATTACTAAATTTGGCTAGAATTCAATGACTCTTTTTATGGATTTTCAAATTATACGTTTCAATATAAATACTTGATAAATATTTAGGAAAGACGGTCGTTCCTTAATCTTTTGAACAGTTCATAGTGGCTTTAGCCTAAAATGTTTTATTTTTAAATATAGTATTTTTTAATTTAAACAAGTAATAATATGTATATAAATGTGAAAATATAAAAATATATAATATAAAAAAGATATTTTTAAATTTTTTAAATTTAGTATGTAATTTAACAAATACAGTGTAAAAGGTAAAAAATAAGTGGCATATCCATAAACTTATGGACAGCTGCTGTCAGGAGGCCTACTCTAAGTACTTTTACTTAGATATGATTAGTCTAACGTATTTTACTAGTAATTATTACATGGCAAACTCTTGGGAAAGACCACATACTTATGGAAAGATGAGTTTAATTAAAATAATAAAAGGTAAAAGGTCTTAATTGCAATATAAAAAATTTATTATTCAACTTGTGATAGTATAAGTTATAACCCGATTTATGCAACCCAAAACTTTTATCTTCATTTATTCTAATTTACATTTCAAACCTTGATTTTTCCATAATGTATAGAAAAACCGTCTTTCAAGAAACGAACTCTTATTACATTTAACAAAAAGTGTTGAATTTTTTTAAATTTATAAAATCATGTTTGACTATTATATTTTAGCTAATTTAATTTACTATATCAAAGTTGCTAGCTGCTAATTGCACTGTGTCTTTCATTAACCATATGGAAATACGAGATTGAATTAAAATTGTAGAAATGTAAAAAATTTAGTTGCCATATTAAAAATTCATTATGAAAATTTTATGTTGATTTTTTAAAGAGATAAGTACGTTTTTAACCCTATATTTTTTACGAAAGTGCAAACTTGATCTTGTAAAATTTAAAAGTGTAAAAGTAACTCTGGACTTCATAGACCAATTTGGCCGAAATTTTATGAAAAGACGATTATTCCCCTGTTAAATTTTTTTAGGGAAGGATAAAAAAGACGTTGCGCTGGGCAAAGACGATTGTGCCTCCACCGCCACCGACTGGACAAAAATGAAGAAGACGCCATCTCCAAGGCCATCTCCGTCGCCAAAACCCATCTCCAAGGCCATTGGCAGAACTAGTATGGCGCCTGGTAGGGCTCTAGCCCTACCTGAGATTTCGGCGCCATGGTAGTAGTGGTTAAAAGCGCTTCCTGGCGGCGGAGCGAAGCTTTTCCGGCATTTTATTCTTGTTTTTGGCATAAGCAATCGGGGAAGAAGGCCGCTGAAGGGCTTCTTTTTTTTGGTCCATAACACATCAAAACAACGTCGTTTTGGCTCAAGTCGAACGACGTCGTTTTGATTAGTGCAGAAGAAAATAAATGAAATTTAAAATTTGGGTATTTATATTGGGCCAAATCCAAAAATGGATGGCCCAAATACAAGATACTCTCAGGCTCTCAGCGTTACTACAAACCCAAATTTTGCACAAATCCAAAACACTCTCACTCTCAGTGTGCCCAGCGTTCCAGGCTTCCAGCCTCCAGCTCGGCCACCGCCGCCTCCGACGTCCCACCACCGGCCGGAGACTCCAGACACTGCCCCACCACCGTCCGTCCATCCCTCCTCTAGCCCCACCTGAAAAAAAATTGATTCCGCCACTGTCCAAGGCCACCATTTCTCCGAAACTCATCACCCCGGATATTGATTTGCTTGTTTATCATTCATTTGTTGCCCCGTCACCTCCTGCCGGCATTCAATCAACGTGTGATCCGCCGCCGCCGATCAATATAGAACCGATCAAATGAGGGGGAGTTGTTTTTCTTTTTTGGGATTGGGATTTATTTAGGTTCTGAAATAAGGGCGGCCGAGGAGAGGTAGCCGGAGGTAGGGGTAAATGAGGTTTTTGAGGGAAGATTGAACAGCGACTGCAGGTTAGTAATTAGGGTTTTCAGGGAAGATTGAGCAGCGCCGACGAAAAGGGTTGAGTTGGTTCTTTCGGAGAGCTCCACCGCTGCTTCGTCGGAGACAACTAGCACCTCGGAACTTGGCTAAGAAAGTGAAAAAGAAAGGGGTTGGAAGTGGGAAGGATCTTGATTTTGGTTTTCGGTGTAAATGGTCCTTCGAGCATCGCTATTGTTGTTACAGTAACAAGATAAAGCATCCACTACGGTAACTCTTTAATCCCACTTTTCTTAATAATTAAGGAGCACTCCGTATTAAAGGATTGTTATTGTGAAGTTTTAAGAATCAATTCTTAATAAGAAATTGATCTTTTATTAAGGTGTTGGTACATCTTTATTTGTGAAAGATCAACCAATCAATATTTGACACTTATTTTATATTTTTTATTAATTATAATTTTAAATGAAAAAGAAGTACTTATTTTAAAGTGGTTTATTGTTGAAAGTTGATTCTTACCTAATTTTTATCAAAATTCATGATGTGTCACTTAAGAAAAACTCTTTAAAACCACTACCATTGTGAATGCTCTTAGCAATCAGGTTTTCCTTCCAATTTTCAACGATGGATATGGATAGAATTGGGATAACATCAATGCATAGGAATCGACCTTGCATTGATAGTGGTGGGTGCATGCGGCGGCGCAGTGGCAGGTCAGTTGCAGGCCAAGGGGTGTGGTTGGAGATGAAGAAGAAGAAGTCTAGGGATACGATTATCAAATTATATTTTTAATTTTGAGTATAGGGGTAATTTTATCTTTTCATGTTTGGTCAATTGTTGACTTCATTGGGTCAATTGTTGACTTCATTGGGTCAATTGTTGACTTCATTGAGTCAACGTTAGAATTGAAAAAAAGGGTATAACTGCAAAAATTTACAAAAACTTACGGTTAATTTTACACTATCAAATTTTACAGGGTTATATCTGCACTTTCTCAATTTAATAGAGTTAAAAATGCACTTTTTCCTTTTTAATTTTACAATTTAAAATTTGATCTTTCCATCAGTATGAAAAAATCGTCTTTCAAGGTACGGACCAGTCATATGAACAATAACAAATCTCATTATGTAACTTTTAAGGTTTGAAGATATTTTAAAAGTATTCCAAAATCATGAAAACCCCACTTAACTAAAAAAACATAAAATCATTACATATAAAAACAAACACCAAGTCACTTATGTAATTGAAATAAGAAAGCAAACATCAAATCAAATTATCCTTCCATTAATAAACGAATAAAAACAAGTATCAAATCACATAATTAGAACTTACAAAATGACTAATGATCTAAAACACGAAATAGTGTGCTGTGAAAACCTACAACATCAATATAATCTTAACCAAAATCAATCACGAAAAACTTCTAGTTTCTAGACACCACTACGTTCTCCAACTCCACCGCCTTCTCAACTTGATCCTCTTTCCGGCTGCCGCAGCCGCAGATACGCCGGGAAGCAAACTTAAACGGAGCCAAAAAGTTGTCAACGGGATGACCATAGATAACATGAAGCACAAGCTGAAACGCCGACAAAACCGCCCCAAGTCCATTGCCGACCAACAAGTTAACATCCGGAGGCATCAAACCGTAGGCTGTCCAAACAGAACCGTTTGCGAATCCGGCCAAACTGACCCAAAAGGGCAGAAACTCAACGCTCTTCGTCTTGAAAACGTTGAACACGACGGTTAGCGGGGAGCCGTAGAGGCCGATGTTGAAGACGATGCAGATGATACCGATGATCTTGGATTGGTTGGCCTTGGTGTGGAGTAGTAGGAGAACCGGAGCTATTATTGCGGCGGTGGCGATTGCGATGACGGCGACTCCGATGAAGGTCTTGAGCCTCCACTTGTTGGTGGTGAACCAGACGAAGTTGGCGAGGTAGATGAAGTACAGGACCAGACCGATGGCGTTGATGGTCCAGACGAGGGTGCTGTTGGGATGGATTAGTCCGTACGAAACCCACAGAATGCAGTTCATGATGCCGGCCAGGTAGTTGTACGGATGGAAATCCTCC
Organism: Rubia yunnanensis; assembly: GCA_037428765.1. NCBI lineage: Eukaryota > Viridiplantae > Streptophyta > Magnoliopsida > Gentianales > Rubiaceae > Rubia > Rubia yunnanensis. Next base: position 93,797,576 of record CM075067.1, on the reverse strand, counting down.
GTTGATTTCTTCTGATGAAACCTAGATATGGTAGGCCTGCACAATCGCAAAAGGATATTTGATCATTAATATCATGCATCAACAAGAATCAAAACTCGACATTTTAAAAATATGTATTATAACAAATCTAACAGGACATCACGTGATAGTAATTTACATGTGCACATTCATTTTTATGACCAAAATTGAGAAATTTTAACTAATTGAATAGTTCAATTGCGGTTTGATTTGGCACGAAAAAGAAAGAATGAGATAGGCAATCATAAAATACTTACGCTGGAGACAAGAACAAGCCGAAGGAGATGACGTTTCCTGAAAAACAAAAACAATAACACAGAGTCAGATTAGTCGTACTCAAACCCTAGCAGTGCATTAGTAACAAAATTGTTTACATTCTGAAAGAAACTTCTCCAAATTCACATTAAAATGAATTTTCTATGAAACTTTAACACGAATGCGATTAGAACAGGAGAGAAGTGTTGTACTAACCGATCACTCCGACGATAGTGCGAGCCAATTGCAACCGCGGATCCATGATTAGTGAATGCCGAAACGAAAAAACGCCGCAAAATAGTCGATAATATAATTAAGAGAGCAAAAAACCAGAAAACGAATGAATTAGTTGACGATGAAAGAATTAGCCGACCATGAAAATTAAGGTTCGGATGAATGCATTTATAGTAAGCATATTTGATGAATCCGACTAGGAATAGAGTAACATAAAATTCAATCTTATCCAGATTCAAATGACTCTATAATCTTTTACAAATAGAAAGTGGATTAATGAAATGGATGTAATGCACTATTACTAATTGTTGCTTTCCCTCTTTAGCTTCTCCAAGAAACGATTTTTATCCTTTTTCAAATAGAAAGTGGATTAATGAAATGGATGTAATGCAATATTACAATATATCTTGATCAGCAATTTTCAATTTGAACAGTTGGTTTTTGCACTTTCCATTTAAATAAACACCAAATCTTGTTTTATGCATGCTAAAGTTTAATAAAAAAAATATTATACATGTATTAAATATTTAGATTAAAATAGAATATTTCAAAAGCTATAAATAAATTTTGGGAAAATAAAATTTTATGTTAATTTGCGTATAAGGGTCCATGCCTCACATGAGAGCATTCCATATAATAAAAAGGTACAAATATCGTTGGTTATGTTCAATGAGTAAAACATCTTTAACGTATGATTATCAAGTATGACTAGAATTCAATGATTCTTTTTACAGATGGTCAAATTATAGTTTCAAGATCTTCAAACATTTTTAACTACGTATAAATTATAGCAATTACTAAATTTGACTAGAATTCAATGACTCTTTTTTACAGATTTTCAAATTTAACGTTTCAATATAAATGTTTTTAGTTATATTGTATAATTAGTCTAACGTATCTTACTTGTAATTATTCACTTGACCAAAAAAAAATGAATTTTATTAAATTATTATTGAGTTCGTCTCTTGGAAGACGGTCTTTCCATAAGTTATGGAAAGACCAAGGTTTAAAGTGTAAATTAGAAGAAATGAAGATAAAATTTTTGGGTTGCATGAACCGGGTTATAAATTCTATAACTACTACATGTTGCATACTAAAATTTTAATATTGCAACTAAGACCTTTTACCTTTTACTATTCTAATCAAACCCCGTCTTTCCATAAGCCTATGGAAAGACCGTCTTTCTCAAGACTTTGCCTTATTAGAATATATGTTTGACTATTAATATTTGACAAAGTCTTGGGAAAGACCATATTTTCATATGCTTATGGGAAAATGAGGTTTAACTAGAATAATAAAAGGTAAAAGGTCTTTGTTGCAATATTGAAAATTTATTATGCAACGTGTAGTAATTAGAAAGTTTATAACCAAATTCATGCAATCTGAAAATTTTATCTTTATTTCTTCTATTTTACACTTTAAACCTTGGTGTTTTCATGACTTATAGAAATACCGTCTTTCAATAGACGGACTCTTAATATTTTTAACTAAATATAATTTACTATATCAAAACTTGCTAACTTGCTACTAATTTTAATAGAGTGCGTCTCTTGAAAGACGGTCTTTCCATAAGTCATGGAAAGACCGAGGTTTAAAGTGTAAATTAGAAGAAATAAATATAAAATTTTTGGGTTGCACGAACCGGGTTATAAATTTTATAACTACTACATGTTGCATACTAAATTTTTAATGTTGCAACTAAGACCTTTTACCTTTGGTTATTCAAATTAAACCCCGTCTTTCCATAAGCATATGAAAAGACCGTCTTTCCCAAGACTTTGCCATTTTAATATCATCATTTACCATAATATTATTATTTATATATTAGTTCAAATATATAACTTGTTGCTATTTTTTCAACACCAAAGTTGAAGTACTTTTATATTATATATTTTTTATAATTCTCTGCAAAATTTGTTGAGGTATAAAACCATTAGGACTTCAAAGGTGGGATTCTTTTCGAGCTCAGAAATGCTTCCGGACTGTAAATGCAAAGAGATGACAAGTTTCCGAGCTGGGAAATTCGTCCGTTCATTTGGTCAGTTTCAAAATCGAAAACAAGTTTACTTATAACACTCATGCTTTAGTGCACTACATAATTTTTTATAACATTCAACTACATGCAACTAAAACAATATAGCGCAAAATTTAGTGAAATTAAGTTGAATAAAGAGAAATTGTACAAAATTGAAAGTGGGCATTAAAATTCATAGAATGAAACAAAATAATCTCTTCAAAACTAAAATGCAACTACCAAAGTATAATTACTAAAATTATTCGGAATACATACATATCCAATCCATACATAAATAGTAATCTCTTCAAGTTCTCTCGCATCACCATCATCGCCATGGTTACCATCGTCACCATCCTTGTATTCACTCTCTGAGAAGACCGGCTCAAAGTTAGGCGGCTCGTCATCCTCACTCAATTCCAATTGGAGGCCCTGAGCTTCCATGAAGGCGAGATGTTGGGAATGAGCTCGGTTCAACATATCATGTGTCTCGGTCATGTCTGCACGCATACAATCGAAGTACTTGCTCAATCTAGCTTTCCAACCGCTGTCGATACATGTAATAAGATGGATATTAAAATTGATCAAATTGAGATGTTTATTAAAATTCTATATTTAAAATTTTACTTAATCAAACCATGTATCACTTATGGGAGCTCGATACCTCATCTCGCTCTGATTCCGCTTCGCATGCCCTCTTGGCACTTTTAGCATTCTGACCGGATACTGGATAGAATGACCGTTTTCCGTCAAAGTCAAGATGTAGGCCCTTGTGTTGTCAAGTACTTTCTCTGTCCCATTTCAATATGCATACTTTGACTTTTGACAATTGACTTGAAAAATGTTTGATTCTTAATATCTTTCATTAAGGATAATTAAAACTTGTGAAAAGTTGATATTTTAAATATATATGTTATAACGAATCTAACAAGGTATAACATAATAGTATTTATACTTGTATACGAATTCAATTTTATTGTCAAGTTGAAATTTTTTGACTAAATGAATAGTTAAATTGCAGATTGAATTGGGACAGGGGGAGTACGATACTTGGCATGATGTCCCAAATGGATACAAAGACACGTTGTGGAGGGAATGTAAGGTACCTCTAGTGAATCATTTTTCCTACTTTGTTTCTTCTAAAATTTGTCTTCATATATACTCCCCATCCTCATATAACTTTTTTTCATAATCCCCGTATAGGCCTTTTCAAATCGAAGCACAAGATGTGGGTGCTTTGTAAAAGAGGCTATGTGCATGATGTCAAAGAGTTGGCATGAACATAAATACACTTTGTCCAGAGATTACATATTTAGCGATAAGAAAGGTGATTTTCCCATGGGTAACTTATATGCACATTCAACCCAAAAGTTGGGAGATTCACAAGAAAAGGGCATTGGAGAATAGTGAAAATGTTAGTAAAACAATATGCAAATTATTAGTATGATTAATTACATTGAAATGTCTATAGTATTAACATTAACCTAACATCCAACCCTGGGTACAAGGGGAGTAAAGCAACGTGTTGCTTAGGAGAATAAAATACCTCAATGATTAAGTCATGGGGGTTATGACTTATGGCAATCGATCTAGTAAAGGAACATCTAGAAAAAAATGTGCAAGCTCCAATAGCGCGCTAGATGACGAAAGATGAGGCAATGACATCTTTGCAAGCAATTTCTATGGATGACATTGAGAGGTGCAATCTATTTCTCAAAGGTCGACAATGCAATAAGGGTCTATATGTGACGCCCGAAGAGAAACTACTTGCCGAAAGAGTGGTACGTAAATTTTCTGGTAAATACTTTATTAAATTGAAATATATACATGTTATATTGAAATAAAAAAGGTATATCTATTTATGTTTTCACTTAGGCAAAATTGAAGAATGATCAATTACAAGGAGAATTCATACCAAGGGATAAACACGACATCCTTTGTGAAGCCATGGAAAAACCGGACCATCCGGGATGGGTTAGGGGAATGGGTAGTTTCATAACCCATATACAAGCATTCGGGATCGTACGGTTGTATGATGGAGCGGAACCATTGAGATTCCATTCGTTGTAAAAAAAACCCACCTCCAAGACAAATGAAGTGAGCAACGAATTCGGAAGTTGGTTCAACACATCAGGCTAGTTCTTCTGGACAAGTTGGAGGATTTAATGCCCGATTGGACACCCCTATCTAGGGGTTCACAACATTCTCCCAGAGATGTTGAGGTAAATTGTGGGGCAATTGTTCAAAATCCAAGAATCATTAGACAATTGTTCAAACCCGACAACCTCGACAATGCCACCCTCACAATTGAAAAAAAGGTACGAATGATCATTTTCTAAATTATTTCACTTTGACTTAAGTTTTATATTTAATACATATTTTGCGTATGTTTTAGAAATCATGCCTGTGTGAACTATATATTGACCAAGGCGTAGACGGTAAGCTACTACATGTAGCCATTGGAGTTTTGCACGAGTCAATGAAACATCATTACTCCATACCGATTGCAGAAGGTCATTCAAGGGTTTCCTTGGAGAATCCTTTGGTGATGGGAGCCCCTTTGCCAATCCCGGAAGGAGAATACAAGAAAGATGGGCCTTGCCGGGGAATGTTCCTTACTTGGCCCTATAGACTTATATACGCCAATCTAATCAAGGATGAGCATTTGAAGAAAATGCCTCCATCACCAAAACCGGTGATGACAACACCAAAATCGGTCAAATTGATGCCCAAAACGGTGCCAACAATACCAACTAGGGTTAGACCTCCATTGGCAAGATCCAACGTCCCTCGAGACTTGCCTGGCTTCGTACGTGTTCTTTATAATTTGCTACAAGCCCATGATCGAAACTCAACATTCACATTCTCGGGAAATGAATGTGTATTCGGATGCAAACGTGAAATCATGGAATTATGGAGTGATTTTGAAGACCTATGAAATATGTGAGCAAGTTAATCAAGCGATGATATTGATCTACACCTTGTGAGTGATTTTATTTGTTTTATTTCAATATTCGATTTAAATTTCACTAACCATTATTACAATTAATACCAACTATGAAATTGTCCAGGTACATATTTTTTACAAGTAATCAAAAGAAAGTATGGATTGGATACAAGTGCCCGGTGATGATACAGGAAATTGGTTGTACAAAACAAGACAGGATCAACTACATTCGCAAATGCCTAAGCCGGAAGGATAAGATGCTTTTCCTTGCGCCATACATCGAGAGGTTATTTACTACAATCAATTACTTGACACACATTGTTTCCACAAATTTCAAATAATGAATCTTTTTTTCAGGGACCATTGGAGACTAATATTGATAGTACCCGCAGAGAAGCGAGTGTATTGGACGGATCCCCTCCACATCCAACCGTCTGATGCATTCGTTGAGATTTTGGAATCTGCAATGAATGAAAATAATGATCAAACAAATTGTTCATTCCTCATGGTCGAAATCAAGTTATGTCTGCCAATATGTTCATTTCCAAAATACTATCCTCAATTATTTAGTGCAATGGTCTTAATAATTTATGTTTCCTTACATATAGTACAAGAAACAGGCACAAACTTGGGAGTGCGGATATTATGTCATGCTATACGCGTCTGAGTGCATTGACAAAGTCCAGGAACAAGTACTTGAACTTGACAGGGTAATTGTACGAATGTTTAGTGTTAATGTTTCTAAATAGCCTTCACCAAATAATTAATACTATAATGTTATTTTCATATTTTCAAAAAAAAATTGGAAACCCTACTCGCAAGAAGATATCAACAATGCGCAGAATTCATTGGCTAGGCATCTAATTCTCAATCGGTCACACACACTGGGAAATCCCAATATTGGTAGGGGCACTCAAGTTAGATAAAAAAATGAACCTTAGAAATGTCGGAATAGAGTTGTAGTGATTTCTATTTCTATCTATAGATTATTGCTTGGTGAGCATTATCTATAAATTTTTGTTTAGGTGAAAGATACTATCGCACGTGTATACTTTTGAAATTGTGTATGTGCATCGAGGCAGTTTTTATGTTGGGAATATTAAAGAAACATTTTTTTACCAGAAGACCAGAAAATGTTTCCGAACTCGGAAACTCGATCGTCTCTATCATGTTCAAGTTACATAGGGCAGAAAACGTTTTCTGAACTCGGAAACCTTTGACGCGATACAGTTTCTAAGTTCGGAAATTGTTCAAGCAAAAAAATTACTCTTCTACAAAATTTCAGAGAGGGACTGGAATGTGGACACGAATCCAGAAACTAATCATTATTTTACAAAAAGCGGACACACGACTATTGCAAGTTTCCGAGTTTGGAATATATATACACTTTTCGAGTTTGGAAATTATAGCAAGACATAAGGAAAAGTCCCCAGTTTCTGAGTTTGGAAATAAATGAAAGGCGGTTCCCCAGTTTAATAAAATCCAATTTTTAACCACCTTTAATGGCGCTTTTTAAAGGCGGTTCTCGGAACCGCATTATTTTCGTATTGATTAAAGGCAGAGCCAAAGAAGGCACCTAAAAGTGACTTTAAATTGCCAATAGAATCGCCTTTAATAGGTCATTTCTACACTAGTGGTCATTTCTTATCCCAAAGTCATTTACTGCCGCGAAAACACAATTTTTTGATGTTGGGTTTTACAAACAAAAAAATTAGAACGATTAACTAATATATATTGTACAGGGTCCTATAACTTTGAAAAACTTTAAAATGCATTACGATGAATAAATAATTATAATTTGAGCTAAAAGTAAATGAAAAGAGATTTTTCATTATTGGTGTAACTGTTAGTCGTCTAACAGAAGACTTAGTTCATCTACATCATAAGAAAACTATCTATAAGACAGTTTTATCATAAATTATGCTGGGTTTAGAGATTGAGTATAATTATCGTAAATTATATTGAGACTAGAGAATTAAGTAAAATTTTAAAAATTAATATGTCATCTTTTATACTTTAACAATTGTATTTAGACTTTCTGAAAATCATGCATTATCCCATGGTATATTACTGTACTAAAGTACATCCATATAATATTTCTTAAATATTTCCTTATAGAGGGGAAATGTATAACTCTACTCAATTGCTTTAATTGATCACTTGATCACAGTAGGTATTGTATCCTCAGAAGTTGGCTGTTGGCATTTTCATTCGGTCAAATATTTTTTTTTTTAAGTGTTTGGTTAGTTACCTTTTTTGCGTAGCATTTCCGCCAAATACAAAATGCTAATAATAATAGTATTTTTCTTTAGCGTTGGCTTTCACGTTTAACAATTACTTTTTTAACCTTCTACATTTTTACCTTTCTCTTTACTCCAATGGTACGTCATTAACATACGACATCATTTTATATGTTTTAGAATTTAAGTTAACTTTTTCATCTACAATTTTTGGAATTTAAAATTTTTCACAGTTAAATTTTAGTGTAATTCAATTTTATTTTTCCTCTCTTATTTCAATATTTATCCTTTACTCAATCTAATTGTCGATAGGACAACATTAGCTAGATGAATGTATATTGAGAATTATTAAAATTTAACCTTATTAGATTTATGTGATCTACTAATACTAATATAAATTAATTTATTATATTATAAATAATTAGATATAAAATTATATTTTTTATATATTTTTAAATTTGTACAAATATTTGAATTGACAAACCATCAACCTCAAATAACTGAGTTTGACATTAAACTTAAATTTTTAAGAATTTTTTTAATATAAATTTTGTGTTATTTGGAAAACTGAACTATGTTTTAATTTCATACATTTCTTTAATATTCATATAATATTGTAAATTTTACATTTTAAATATAATTAAAATTTCTAATATCTAATGAAATTAAGTCAACTAATATAGTTTATATTTATTCTCTTATATTAATGCTCATAATGAGTAATAGTAAAAAAATCTAAAATGAATTAGTATATATATTGTTTTCAACACTAGTGAATATGTAAAAAATTGAAAATAAATTATAATAATATTAATGAAAATAACAATAATAAAATATGTAAAATAAGTTTATAAATAATGAATGGTCGTCATGTGCTTAAATGTCATTTTGCATAAAACCGCTATCAGCCAACAGTTATATTTGCCAAACACTTTTGTAAACAGCTAATTGTCAAACAGCTAACACAAACCGCTAACAAAAATGGCTGGTCAAACCAGCTACATGAAACAGCGAACAGGCAACCCCCACAGCTGATTGCCAAACACGGCCTATAGTTCAGTTCAGATATACTCCGAAGAACATATCCTTAGGCATCGTTTGGCATTAGCTTTTTTTATTGGCATTTTGGTTGTTGGCATTTTCGCTCGGTTCAAACAGCCAATGAATACGAGAAAAAAAGTGTTTGGTTGCTTGACCTTTTCAGGTAGCTATACATAACACTAATAATACCAGCATTTTTCTTAGCGTTTGGTTTTTTACCTTTAACAATTAATTTTTAACCTTATACATTTTTATCCTAATGTTCAAAACCCTTTTATTCCACAATGGATCCTCTACCACTCTCTCTACGCTAGTGGTACACCATCAACATACGACATCGTTTTATGTCTTTTGGAATTTAAATTTAACTTTTTCATCGACATTTTTTGGGATTTAAACTTTACTTTTTCGCGGTTAAATTTTAATGTAATTCGATTTTATTTTTCCTCCCTCATTTCAATATTTATCCTTTACTCAGCGTAATTGTCGATAGGAGAACACTAGCTAGTTTTATGAGTGTATATATGGGATTTTTAAAATTTAAAATTTCACCTCATTACACTACTAGAAATTAGAACCATCGTAATATTTTACTTGCAACACTTTTTAAAAATGTTACAATAGCTTATAAAGTGTTGCTTTAACATTTGAAAAGTGTTGCATAAATATTGAAAAGTGTTACCTAAATTTTAAAAAGTGTTACGTTAGATCTAATGTAACATCGTCTAAGGTAATGCTTGTAAAAGTGTTGCAATAGGTTCAATTTAGTATTATTAGCACCTAAAGTAAAACTTTTACAAGTATTATCTTAGGTGATGTTACATTAGATCTAACGTGACACTTTTAAAATTTAGGTAACACATTTCGATATTTATGTAACACTTTTCAAAAGTTTAAGCAACATTTTATAAGCTATTATAACATTTTTAATAAGTGTTGTAAGGAAAGTGTTACATTAACCTTAGTTTGTAGCAGTGTTAGATTTATGTGATTTATTACTAATATACATTAATAATTTATATTATAAATAAGGCAATGCAAATTATATCGTATCCTAGTACGGTGCTTTATTGTATCCCCAGGGTGTATACTATTTCAGTTTAATTTTATAATAGTATAAATTCCTAAAAACACTCCTTGAAAAGTGGAAAATGAATAAGTATTTTACTATTACTGTTATTATTGGGGGATGCATTAAGTATGGTATCCCAATATACTAATCGGTAAGGTAAAGTATTTGGATCGATCGTATTTCCATACCATGTGGAAAGACATGGTTGAATTAAAACTACAAAAATGGGATGTTTTAGTTGCGATATTAAAAATTTATTATGCAACGTGCAATAGTTATAAGTTTATGACCCGATTAATGCAATCCAAAAATATTATCTTGATTTCTTTTAATTTGTAGTTTAAACCTTGGTAAATCCATAACTTTCAAGAGACGTTCTATAAATAATTTGATATAAAATTATAATTTATAAATATTTTTAATGTTGTATATATATTTAAATCAACAAACCATCCAGCTCACATAAAAATATTTAAAAGAAAAATAAATAAATTTTTTGAATGTTATTAAGTATAAATATTAGTAAATATATTATTTTCAATATTAATGAATATGTTAAATAATTAAAATAAATTATATTAATATTAAATAACTATAATAATGCATGTAAAATAAGTTTATAAATAATGAATGATCGTCATCGCTAACAGCCAACAGTTACATTGGCTGACACTTTTGTAAACAGTTAATACAAACAACTAATATAAACAGTTGATCAAACCAGCTAAATGAAATAGCAAACAGCCAATCTCTGATTGCCAAACATAGCCTTATTCAAGGCTCTATCTCGCTATAAAATTGGGCAAGGTCGACTCATTCAAGTGTTTGTAGTATATTTTATAACTCTAAATATAATCAGGTAGATTGCCATGAGAAAAGTCTCAGGAAATGCGGCATTTTCATAAGTTTATGGACAGTCAATGGGGGCTTTTACCTTAAATGTTGTAATTTTTTATAAAATTTAAATATTGTATTTTATAAATTAAAATAAGTAATCATATATATTTGAAGGTAAAAATATAAAAATATATGATATAAAAAATATTTTTAAATACTCTAAATTTTGTATGTAATTTAATAAATAGAGTATATAAAGTAAACAATAATTGGTATATCAATAATCTTATAGACATGCAGCCTGCGAGGAGACCCACTCAATTGCTATTATACGTACGTAGGGAATAGGAGTAAAAGCGTGTGCCAAAAGAAGAGTAAAACTTGGACAGGATATATTTACATGAAAATGATGGTTGTAGGAACCAACTGTTCAATAAAGAACAGATTTACGTTAAAATGATGGTTGTATGCACATAATGTTCAATAGAAGAAACACCAGAGAGATTGCGGTAGAAACAGTCACACCCCTGCTTCATAATTCCAAGGCCAGAACTGATATTCTATTCAACTGGATTGAAACTAACATAGCAAAAAATAGAAATAATATACCGTGTTAGGATAAATCAGATTACTTATTAGATTATGATTAGATTTCTTAAAATGATGGTTGTATGCACAAAATGTTCAATAGAAGAAACACTATAAAGATTGCGGTAGAAACAGTCACACCCCTTTTTCAGAATTCCAAGGCCAGAACTGATTTTCTATTCAACTTAATTGAAACTAAACATAGTAAGATAGGAATAATATACCGTGTTAGAATAAATCAGATTACTGATTAGATTATGATTTATTATGGTTAGATTTCTTTCCTTATTACACGTCTATTGTACTCTCTATATATTCAATCATCAATAATACAATTTCTTACGGCAAATCATTCTCTCATGGTATCAGAGCCTCTTCTGATCCAAAACCTAAAAACTTAAAATTCACATTGCCAGCGGCTCCTCTTCCAGCGGCTCTGTCACGCGCTCCCTCTCCGCGCTCCGCTCCCCTCCGACGCGTGGCTCCACGCGGCTCCTCTCCGGAAACTTTGCTCCGTTGCTTTTCCTCTCCAGTTATGGCTCAAGAAAAACTCTCCTACAAACTCTGCTCCAGATGATGCAGACCAAACTCACTTCATCAAATTATCTTCTCTAGAAGCATCAAGCAAGTTATGTCCTTCGTCCTCAAGGTCTGTACGGTTTCATTGATGGCACTAGATCTCGTCCCACTCTCCCACCACCACCAACACCGCAGACCCTGTCTTTTGCTGCCACAGTCTCAACTCCTTTGGGTGGCAGCAAGGTTGATCTCCAGGAGGCTTATTTGAAAGCAAAAGAAGAGTATGATCAATGAGTTGAGGAAGATTAACGTCTTTGCAGTTTCCTGTTTATCTACTAATGATTTTTCGTATTATGCATTGTTTATGGATGATTTTTCGAGATTCACTTGGTTGTACCCCCTTCGTCGCAAATCAGATTTTGTTGACACTTATTTGCAGTTTGAGGCACTTGTTGAGAATCAATTTTCAACAAAAACTAAAGTTTTTCAAAGTGATGGTGGCACTGAATTTTTGAACACCAAACTCATATCACATTTTGCGGCAAAAGGTGTTCATCATCAGGTTTCTTGTCCGGCCACTCCAGAACATAATAGGCGTGCTGAACGCAAGCATTGCCGTGTTGTTGAAATGGGTCTCACGATGCTTTTTCACTCACATCTTCTGATTTCTCATTGGGATGATGCGTTCACCACTGTTGTCTACATTATCAACCGTTTGCCTACTCCAGTTTTGCAGGGATCGACACCTTATGGTCTTCTTTATCATCGGGATCCTATCTATGGTAACTTTCATCCTTTTGGTTGCCGAGTTTTTCCTTTTGTTCGTCCTTTTGCTGATCATAAACTATCTCCCCGTAGTATTCCATGCATATTTATCGGTTACAGCTTGCAGTATAAGGGGTTTCGGTGTCTCGACCCTTCCACTGGAAAGGTTCATGTAACTTGGCATGCTCGGTTTGACGAGGCTTATTTTCCTCTTGCTCCGGCATCGGGAACTGGGTCTCCAGCATCAAGTTTGGATGTCTCCACCTTTACTGATCTGGATCATGGGATGGCGTCGACACCAGCCTCGGCTCTATCCTCATCTCAGTTTCGGTTTCCTAATGATGAGTCATCTCGCACAGCTGCCCCGCAAGCTAACCCATGTCTGTCATCCCATCTCGCATCTAGCTGTGGTGGCTCCTTACCCACGGCCAGTCGCAGTGGTCTCTTACCTGCGCTCGATCATGGCGGTCTCTCGCCCACGCCCAGCCGTGATGGCCCGTGCCCCGCAGCCACGGGCTCAGGCACCTCGGATGACCTTAGCCACAGCTTGTCACGGACACGCCCGCGCCCAGCAACCACGGCCGCGCCCAGCAGCCACGGGCTCAGGCTCCCCGGTTAGCCACGGTCACGACCTGCCATGGACGGCCACCTCCTCCCTACTTTAGTCACGGCCACGGGCGGCTCCACGGCCACGGACGACCTCCTCCTCCTTGGCTCGGCCACGACCATGGATGGTCACGGCTCTGCCGCGTACCAGGTCTACGTGTCCAGCATCTTCTCGCATGGTTACGGGCTCTTCCACAGGAATTATTCAGCGCCGAGATTATTCAAACATTCATTCTCATGGTCTTCTTGCGGCTCTTCTTGCTCTGAAATAACCGACTGATTATCGTTCTGCAAAATAAGATCCTTCTTGGGTTTTTGCTATGTATGAGAAGATGTTCTTCGTGGTCAGCATACTTGGGATCTTGTTCCTCGCCCTCCGGACGTCAACATTGTTGGGTCTAAATGGGTTTATCGGCTGAAGTACATACCTCATGGTTCGATTGATTGCCATAAGGCACGTTTGGTCGGTCAGGGTTTCTCTCAAATTCCCGGTTTTGACTTTGACCATATTTTCAGCCCTGTGGTTAAAGCATCTACAGTTCGGATAGTTCTTGCTATTGCTACTATGCGTGCTTGGTCTCTACATCAGTTGGACGTTAAGAATGCCTTTCTAAACGGTGTTCTTGATTCTCCGATTTTTATGGCTCAGCCCGTTGGTTATAAGGATCCCACTCAACTGGACTATGTTTTTCGTCCACGAAAGACCATTTATAGTGTGAAGCAGGCGCCTCGAGCATGGTTTCATCATTTCAGTGCTTTGTAGTTTGGGTTTCATTGCAGTTCTTCTGATACTTCATTACTTGTATTGTCTCGTGGCTCGTCGTTGTTTTATCTTTTGGTCTATGTTGATATCATTTTAACTGGGAATGATTCCACTCTTATTTGGCAATTCATTGATCGTACCCATCAGGAGTTTGCCATCAAAGATTTGGGTGCCTTAGGCTACTTTCTTGGCTTGGAGGTCACACCCACTGCCTCGGGACTTCTTCTGGGACAAGAGAAGTATGCTCGGGACATTCTTTATTGGGCTGGTATGTCAGATGCAGTGCTAGTGTCTACACCGTTTCTACCAAATTTTCAGCTTCACAGCAGTACGAGTTCACAAGTTCAAGAATCCGACATTGTATCGCTCTTTGGTTGGTGCTCTCCAGTATCTAACCATCACTCGTCCGGACTTAGCTTTTGCAGTTAATTCTGTCAGTCAGTATCTTCAGAACCCTTGGGAAGATCATTTTTTTGCTGTCACTCTGATTCTCCGCTATGTTTGGGGGACCCTACATTTTGGTCTCAATTTTCGTGCAGCTACTTCTTCGGATGTGCTCAGTTATTCTTATGCAGATTAGGCCAGGTGTTAGGAGACCCGTCGTTCTACTTATGATTATGTTGTCTTCTTAGGTGGTAACTTGGTTTCTTGGAGTGCTAAGAAACAGTTCACTATGTCTAGGTCCAGCATTGAGCCGGAGTATCGTGTTTTGGCCAACACTGCTTCTAAGGTCATCTGGATGACTCATTTGCTTCGTGAACTCCATGTTCCTCTTTCTAGTGCGCCTCTTCTGCTTTGTGACAACAACAATGCCATCCTCTTGGCTCAGAATCCAGTGGCACATTAGCTGGCTAAGCACATTGACATTGATTATCATTTTGTTTGCGAGCTGGTTTCTTTGGCCAATTATCGTGTTGCTCATGTTCCTACATCTCTACATGTTACGAATATCTTCACCAAGGGTCTTTCCCGTCCCTTGTTTGAGTTCTTCGGGTCCAAGCTTTGCATCTCTGAGAATCCAACACTTCGCCTGAGAGGGGTGTTAGGATAAATCTGATTACTGATTAGATTATAATTTATTATGATTAAAGTTATTTCCTTATTACACCCATATTGTACTTTCTATATATTCAATAATACAATAATACAATTCCTTACCGCAAATCATTTTCTCATACCTATTAAAACTAAGCTATATAGTTTCAGTTTGAAACTTACTAAACGAAGTAAAGATAACTGGAAATAGCATGGCCTAACTTCGCATACAATCAGCAAAACACTATCTGTTCGATGGTTCTTCGGGTGAGACCAACTGAGTTCCTACTTAAAATGAAGTACAGTTTGATTAGCGATCAGAAGTCAGGCACGGACGTTCAAACCAGAAAAAGTTGCAGACATTACTTTCTTTTTCTTTTGGTAGTCTTCTTCTCCTTGTTTGAGTTCAACTTCAACTCATCAGGCACCGATGTTTTCGAATTCGATTTAGCAGCTACAGCAGAGCTCCACAGAGCCCTCTCGACATCAGATGGCGTGAACGGTTCCTCTTCTGTCGATAGCTCCTATCATCACATTTATGCCTAAATGAATCTCACATCGACAACAAACACATCTCACATCGACAACAAACACATAGATTTGATGCTCTAACAATCTCGTGCAATCACATAACACAGAACAAGAGGGTCGCACAGGTTTAACGATGTTCATAGTCTGCCCTTCTCTCTTACTCATCAGGTAGCAGTTCTTCAAACACCTACTATATCAATAACCAATACTGCTGCTGCCAATGTGGATATAAAAGACCCAACCTATGAAACAACTGACAGGATTTGTGCATATTCTACCCACCTAAACAGCAACGAAGCGAAAACATGATAATTCCAAAGACACGATGACTCATACATAGGGATCGAACATGAAAGGCCAATCAAACTTAAGTACGTAATTTATGATTAAGGTAGTAAATTAACACAATTCAAAGACCTTGAGTACGTAATTGATGATTAAGGTAGTGAATTAGCACAGGTTTAACAATGTTCATAGTCCGCCCTTCTCTCTTACTTATTAGGTTTCAGTTTCTTCAAACACCGAAAGATATCTAAAACCAGTACTGCTGCTGTCAATGTGCATATAAAGGAACCAACCTCTGAAACAATTGACAGGAATTGTGCATATTCTACCCACTTTTACAACGATGATACGAAAACACGCCGATTCATACGTAGGCATCAGACATGAAAGTACAATCAACCCAAGTACGTAATTGATGATAAAGTAAGTGAATTAACGAAATGGTTCGGATTTCAATCAAAACCGCATAAAAAAAAAGGAGAACAAACCATGGCTTTGGCCTGTAACTTCTCCATGAAGATTAGATAACTCTTCAAAGTATAATCCTTGGAGTTACCAATTGCTGCTTCCATAGCCTGAATCAAAATCGCGTTCAATTAAACATTATCAGACAATTATATCTCCTATTTATTAAATTCAAAGAGTTTAACCTCGTCGGACATGAAGGGGGCAACATCGGGGGAGAGAGCGGCGAGAATGGCGGAGGCGGTGGCGGGGCCCACTCCTTTCAGGACGGTAAGCTCCTTGACGGCTTTGCCTACGTCAGGCAAAAGCCCGAAAGCTTTGCCGGAGGCTGCTTGCACAACGTCGTCGTTTAAGGATGAGACGAAATCCAAAAGCCTGGGCCTCCATTTTCCCCTGGTGAGCTTCCATTGCATCAGCTTGGAGAGTTCGGCAGTTGTGATGTAAGGTTTAGGGTTTCTTTGCTTTATGAGAAGCGGAAGCTCTTCTGTGTAGAATTGGTCGAGGGAAACGAGGTTTGGTTTGTTTAAAGTTTCGATTACGGATTTGTAAGAAGATAGAGCTGAGCGCCATAGATTTGCATCTGCGCATTCCCACTTCATTTTTCTTTTTCTTTCCAGACCTCAGGGTCCGCAATTTCAGCGGAAATGGGTTTGAGGAAGAAGAAGGCACAACAAACGGCGGCGTTTCGAATATTAAGCATTTGTATTTTACGTTATACAAACGAGCAAGAGTGCGTCTGACGGTCTGTCCAGAAGTCATGGAAAGACCAAAATTTAAAGTGTAAATTAGAAGAAATGAAGATAAAATTTTTGAGCTGTATGAATCGAATTATAAATTTTATAACTACTACATGTTGCATACTAAATTTTTAATGTTGCAACTAACACCTTTTACCTTTTATTATTCAAATTAAACCGTCTTTTCATAAACTTAAGACCGTCTTTCCCAAGACTTTGCCAACGAGAAAATACTCAAAATAATACCCACTTTTAATCGAAATTTACAGTTTGATGCCCAAATTTTAAAATTGCATTACAAGGGCACCTAATTTTTCATTCATGTTCCAAAATGATCTCATGACCTACAATAACAGGTTTCAATTTAGTCAACGGTATAGTCAATGGTCAATCTGTAATTAATAATAGTAGAGGGGGGAATGGATAAATTACTAACAATTCAATCACGTAGGGGTTTGGTAATGAAACTAATTAGGGTTGAAAGAATTTTGAAGGAAAAATCAACTCCGGCGACTCCATCTCTAACATCCTCTCTCACCCTCGCTTTGATCATTATCATAAAATGCTTCATTTATTGTTCCTCCGTCACCGCACGCCTTCTCATCAAAGTCCTCCAAGCCCTCGTCTCCTTCATCTTGTCTTCGACCTGCAACGAACGTAATGACGCCTTCTCGTCGAATTCCTCAAAGTCCCTGTTGCCTTCGTTGTGCCGTTCTTGTAGACAGCTGTGATATTCCTCCCAGAGCCGCACAGTTTTTTTTGAAGTTCCTGCAGATGGAGGTAAGTTTGAGTCGATGAAAACTCTGGCATTGCAAGTCGATGGGAATGTTACTGGTGTTCAAATGAATTCGTTGGCTCTGAATTTGTTTGACGGGTGGACGAAGAAGATGGGTTTTAATTTAGCCAATGTCATGTTGTTCTTGATGGCTCTGATGTTTCTGGCCCGACCTTGTTAGAATCTGAAATGTTGATTTAAAAATAATAAAAGACGTTCTCTTTGGGGTGTGGTGTTTTGGGGGCGGCGGCAAGGATGGATTAAGGAGTCGATGTTAATGTTTATAGTCAGTTCTAGTTGTAATTGGTTTTTAACAAAGTTCTTTTATTCTCCTCTTTCATAGATGGGTTTTTCTTTCAAGCAACTCCTCTTGTTTAGGAGAAAATGCATGCTGCCATTCATAGCACATATTAAGAATGATGTAAATTTTGTAAGAGATAGTAACATTTTCAATGACTTGTCTTTCGATGAAAGAATGGAATACAAAACTTCTTCGATGTTTTGGATGGGAACAAAAGAGTGACACAAAAGACACCATTGGGGAGGGATTAATGCAGGTTGCTTTCACCTTGATCATCAATATGAGTTATGCAGAAACATGTTAAATGAATCATGCCTGCATTTTACATGATTCGAGTTATGCAGAAACATTAGCAGGATGGTTCAATACTTCATTGATAGGCATTTTTAGTTTTTCCCCGTGCATTGAGATTTCATGCGGTTTAGTGTTTTTAATGTAATTTTTGGAGTGGTTTTATATACAGTAAATTAAGATACTTTGACGAAGATGAGCCTAATGATAAATTTAAAGGATTGAAGTTCAAATTCAATTGCATGACACGGAGTATTTTATTAGTTAATCATGTTTTTATGCAACTAAAATTTACACGGGTGTAGATTTGTAGTGACTCGGGTTGCTACTGCTGGTGTGGAGAGAAATTGTAGTGGCTTTTCCATCAGCACAGGGGTTGTACAAGAGGAAGTGTGGGCTTTTACAAGTTTGTGCACGTTCTGGAGAGGCTCCGGAGTCAATAGAACATGTCTTTTTGGAGTGCTGTCTTTCTAAGCGGGTTTGGCGTTGTTCAATGTTGGGGTTTGATTTATGTAGAGGACAACATAAACCTTTTGGGGATTGGTTTTTTAGCTGGCTAGCGGATGCACCAGATGGAGATGTATAGGCTCGGTCTCTTTTTGTTTTGTGGCATGTCTGGTTGGCAAGAAACCGGGCATACTAGGATGGGATTTTGAATCATCCTATGCAAGTGGCTCAGTTGGCAACAAAGGAGCAGATCTGGTACGCGACGCATTTGAGAATCCATAAGCTGGTAATCAAGTTCATGGATGGCAAACAGCACTGGGGTGGTGAAACGGTCCATGACGCACAAGTCAGTGTTTGGGTTGATGGGGCCTTTCGGGCGAAACCCTCGCCCTCAGGGGCCCGTCCGCCTGACACCACAGCCATCCACGAGGAGGTAAATCACAGCGTCCAAGGGTCAATCACCTAATCTACGATTGTACTTGGTGCCCACAAGGAGCCCTTCCACTGGAGGAAACACTCACACTGCGGCTGCCAAGAATCGAACCCCTGACCAACGGGGATTGAGATCAAGCACCCAACCACTTGACCGATCGTGTGGGTGTGATGGGGCCTTTCGGGAGCCTACGGTTCCGGCTGCAATTGGGTGGCAAATTTATGAAAATAGAGTTGAAGGTCTGCAGAATTCCAGTGGCCGAGTGGTGTTCACAAGCTCTTTGTTTCAATCTGAAGCTTTGGCGGTTGAAGCAGGGCTCGAATAGTGTGTGATCAGGGGTTATATTTCGGCTACGGTGTACTCTGACAGTCCGACTGTTTGGAACTTGTCCAAATGATAAACAGAGTGCGACAGATTGGTCTGCGTGACCAATATATGATAATGCATATTCATAGTTTCATGCGCCCTGAAATTCCGTTCCACCTATTGTTATACTTTTACAAGTTGTTTAGCGTTTGGTGTTAAAACACAAAGTAAAATACGCAGTGCACACACAACTTGTTTACGCAGTTCGGTGTAAACACACCTACATCTGCGGGGCCTTGCCCAGATCAGAAACCATTCACTAGAAAGCAGTCTTTAGTACAAGAAGCTTAATTTAAATACTAATCCATTGCTAACCTACAGAGTGAATGTTGTGAGCTCCCCTCACTGTCGATCCTACGTCGTTGAACCCTTACGATCAACACGTCTCCCTGGATCTCCTCCTCCCGAGGAATTAAGACTTCCTTGTTTCTGATCTTCACGAACTTGGTTGGATAAACAAACACTCCTCCAAAACACCACAGGCAGATCGCTCCAAAGTTCTCACGTAGAGAATAGATCTTGGTCGCGTCACCGATTGCGTTTCTTCTTTCTCTATTTATATCCTACGCAATCCTGCCTTCTGTCAACCTCTTTCCTTGTCTAACTCTACCATAGATAGACTTCTAAACTAAGGAAAGATCTAATTCTAATCTGGTACTTAAATGGACAATCCTTCATCAATAGGACTTGTACCATAAATCAACTACTTAATCAATTCCTAAATATTACAGGAATATTTGTTTACCAGAATTAGACTGCCACGAAACAATATAATATTCTTCACAATATTCTGATTTGATCGCATAAATATACTCCATGATATGCTCCATAATTCGTGGACAGAAACCTTTGTTCGGAAATCCTGAATATCGGTGTTAAAACACCAGATCACCAGAATTCGCAATATGCCATAAATAAGTCCAACTCCCAAGGACTCTACAATCTCCCCCTTGGCATATTGGTGAATTCATCAGCACAAATAATCATAGACACCCAGATGACACAATTGCCCAAAAATTCAGACCGAACAAAAGTCAATAAAAAAACAAATCAGAATCATTCAAACACAAAATTCTCCCCCTGAATTTAGCAATATGTCAAGAAAAACCAAGAAAAAACCAAGAAATCCAATTATTCCAAACTGTCATCTGACCCAGCACTGTCCGAATCACTATCATTCAACCTATTTTCAGTCTGAGTTGCTGCCAACAAGTCTCCTCGCTCAGCCTCCAGAGCAGCTAACTCCCCCTGAATCTTTATTATGGCAGCTTGATGACGTCCAAGAAGCTCTTGACAAACAGCTGCTCTCGCCTCAATGGCTCTCAATCGAGCTCCTCCTTCATCCGAGCATGCTTGTGCTGGAGGCATCCAGGGTAGATCCTTAACAATACGTCCGCTCAAAGTTCTGAGTGTAGGCCGTAAGGCTTGAGTAGCAACCACTTCATCAGATTCTCTTGCAGCTGCACCTCCTTTTTGCAGGACCATGGAGATGACACAGGGATGTACTAGGGCTTCCTTCCTAGTCTTCCAAGCACAGTCCAAAACATCATTGAATACAAGTCTTCCCAGATTAACTCTATGCCTTGCTCCCAGACTATAGAGAAGAGTTGCCATTTCTTTGGTCACACACGTATTGTTCACCGAAGGGATCCAGTTGTGAACAGCTACCATATACAGACAATAATATCTGGATGTAAGATTTGATGCAGGAATCTGTTGTCTGCCCGTCAGAGGCCAAGTTCTTTCCACCCCACCAGTTAACTCAACTGCCACATCATCAAAGTTCTCTGGCATCTGGTGTTGGAACACCGTCTGGACATTTCTGGAATTTCCACGCTGCATACATCTGTTCACAGCCTCAGGGGAGAACTCAAATACTTCCCCACGCATGTACACTCGGTGAAACCAATGGGAATCTTCATTTTCACAGTCCTCCTTCAGATTCGAGTAAAACTCCATCACCATCTGTTTATTGTACTCGGTAAAACAAGTGGCAGCTTTGAGTACTTTGAGGTACTGTAAATAATCAGTAAAGCCACATTCTTGGTACTTCTCAGCATCTG
The DNA here is from genome assembly GCA_037428765.1 of Rubia yunnanensis. NCBI lineage: Eukaryota > Viridiplantae > Streptophyta > Magnoliopsida > Gentianales > Rubiaceae > Rubia > Rubia yunnanensis. The sequence goes on along the minus strand of CM075067.1, from coordinate 93,775,948 downwards.
TTGGCCTCTCTGCTAGTATCCTTCTCCCACTGATGAACTCCATTCTTTCCTGGCTTGCATCATCATAAAATTCATTGCAAATAGCCTTACGGACTTCTGGTGCAGGCAGTGTCTTGGTCTTCATTTGCTCAGCAGATTTCTTCAGCCGTTCTGCACGCAATTTCCTCATTTTGTGCCCAATAGGCTCATCACTGTCTTCACTGTCAGCTGTACTAATGTGTCTGCTCCTCTTTGATCTTCGAACTCTCTTGGAGTCAGAGACCAATCTTTCCCTGGCAGTCTTAGTTTTATCTCCAGACTCAGGTGGTGTTTTAACACCGACCTCCTTTCTTTTCCTCTTGAGTCCCTGGGCTGTACTTGTCTCTGTTGGTGTTTCAACACCAATACCACGACCCTCAGGAGTTTGCTCCCTCTCTGCAAGACTCACATCTGGTGTTGGACTACCAGTACTTGGCACAGCAGCCCCACTTGCTCTCTCCACGGCACTTCCTTCACCATCTTCCTTCTCAGAATCAGACCTCATAAACTCTGCTAGGGCAGACTCAGACCTCAAAAACTCTGATAGGGCTTCATTCAGTGCAGATTCATTCAGTACAGAGGCACTCTCTGGTTCATTTACCCTCGAAAATATCTCAGCCTCATCAGTTCCACCTGCACACCCTGCCTCCTCTTCACTATCACTAATGTCCACAACTGGAATAGGCAAAAGTCTCAGTGATTCTTGAATCTTAAACAGGGGTTCATCAAAACAACCTATCTCTGTGTTACTAGCCATAGCAGAATCAGTGGATCTTACCACTTTTATCCAGGGCTGAATCACAACATTATCATCCAGGCATCTAATGACAGGCCTGTGCAGGGATCCTATTCGAGTGTAAATTGTAAAATACTGATCTATATCTTCTCCTACTTTATACTGCTCACCAAAGTTGACTCCTACTAGTGAGGCATGAAATTTGCTAATTTCCTGGATTTCACCAATTCCCCCGGTTAACAGATCTTCCAACTTGAACCCATTCAACTTTCCATGCAAACTCTTATACTTTCTAAGATCAATAAAACCTTTGTTTTGTACCATCCAAGTAACAAATTCCAAAACAGAGGAAAAATAAACACCATCACGAACAAACGAATGGTCAAACCTTGGCTTAGGGCGGCGGCGGTATCTTCTATCCCACTGAATTATAGTCTGTTCTCGACCTTCTGCGCACTCTCCCACTTCTGTATCGGGGTCAAGTTCCTCGACCCGAGGATTCTCCGGAATCTTCACACTTGAGAAACCCCTAAACCATCTTTTGTGGGTAAAATTCACCATTGTTTACTGGGCTTTGTTTGGAATGTGCGGTTTTGTGGGAAAAAAAATCAGTCTGAGCAGGATACTTGCGGGAGCTTGGTTAGAGAAGATGAACAGTTGAGGAAGTTGAATTTGTGTGGGAATCAACCACTTGTCACTCTCACTTACCTTTTTCGAAAAACGTAAAGCCATTCTACTTTTTCCTTCTTTCTGAGTACAGCAATTGCACACTTAGGCCCATCAGCATAATTTTTCTGGCCCAAATTTTAGCCCGTCTGATTTCCTTCTCTCTAATTTTCCTCGGTGTTTAAACACCACTCCACATATTTTTGATTTTTCATATATTTATTTTTTTTCTTTTTCACCATCTTATAAAAGAAACAACACAATAGTAAATAATACAATAGAAAGTACAAATCAGAGTACCTTACATTCGACAGACACCCAAGTGCTGTCTGAGGCCTTCAAACGTCTCACCATCCAGAGGTTTTGTAAAGATATCAGCCAGTTGTTCTGCTGTTGGTACATACTGGACTGCGACTTCTCCTTTTTCAACCAAGTCTCTGATAAACTGATGTCGAATATTGATGTGCTTTGTTCTAGAGTGTTGCACAGGATTCCTGGAAATATCAATGGCGCTTTTATTATCACACAGGACTGTCAAACTCACATCATTGAACCCATAATCTCTCATCATCTGCTTCATCCACAATAACTGCGCACAACAACTCCCGGCAGCTAAGTATTCTGCTTCAGCCGTAGATAGTGATATAGAATTCTGCTTTTTACTGTACCAACTAACAAGATTTGATCCAGCAAAGAAGCATCCACCAGTGGTACTCTTACGATCATCAGCATTCCCGGCCCAGTCAGAATCACTGAAACCTACCAACTGCGAATCCTTGTTTCGAGAAAACCATACTCCATACTCACTGTTCCACTTATATACCGAATAATCCTCTTCACAGCTGACAGATGTGACTCCTTTGGATTAGCTTGATAGCGAGCACAAATACCAACACTCAGACAGATGTCTGGTCTGCTTGTAGTTAAGTACAACAGACTGCCAATCATGCTCCTGTACAATTTTTTATCCACACTTTGACCCAGTTCATCTTTGGTAAGCTTGTCGGTGGTAGCCATTGGAGTGCGTACAGCTTTTGCACTTGTAAGTCCGAATCTCTTAATTAAGTTTTCAGCATATTTCTGTTGGTTGATGAAAATACCATTCTGCTCCTGAGTAACCTGCAATCCCAGAAAATATGACAATTTTCCTACCATACTCATTTCGAACTCCTTAGTCATTAAGTCAACAAACTCCTTCACCAATACCGAAGAGGTGGATCCAAAAACAATATCATCCACATAAATTTGTGCGATTAGAATATTTGTCCCCTTCTGCAGCACAAACAGTGTTCGGTCCACTCCCCCTCGACGATAGCCCTTCTGAATCAGAAAGGTTGTCAGTCGCTCATACCATGCACGAGGTGCCTGCTTTAGACCATACAGTGCTTTATTTAACCGATATACATGGTCAGGAAAATGTGGGTCTTCAAACCCCTTAGGCTGTTCCACGTAGACTTCCTCCTTTACTAGCCCGTTCAGAAACGCACTCTTGACATCCATCTGATGAAGAGTAAAGTCCAGAATGCATGATACTGCCAACATTAGCCTGATCGACTCCAATCTGGCTACTGGTGCAAAAGTTTCATCGAAATCAACCCCTTCTACTTGGGTGTACCCTTGAGCAACTAGTCGCGCTTTATTCCTGGTGACGTTTCCATCCGTATCAGATTTGTTCTTAAAAATCCACTTGGTTCCAATCACATTCACATTCGCCGGCCGTGGGGTAAGATCCCAAACATTGTTTCTCTCGAATTGCTGTAATTCTTCTTGCATTGCCGAAACCCAAAATTCATCGAGCAGCGCTTCTTTGTAATTTTTTGGTTCAGTAAGAGAGATGAAACATGATAGTCCTGCCAATTCTCTATAATTTACACGCGGTTGATCCCTCAAGCGCATGTATCTGGCCGGACTCTGTTCAGAGTCATGTGTTACAGTTTCCGGAGTTTCAACACCAGTTGACGGTGTTGGTGTTTCAACACCAGTAGAATTTCCTGAATCAAGATTTGGTGTTTCAATACCAATATCGCCTTCTCCCAGAAACTCTTCTTCTAAGTCGTCAACAACCACGTTAATAGATTCCATAACGACTCCAGATCGATGGTTAAGAACTCGAAAGGCTCGACTCGTGGGAGAATACCCCAGGAACGTACCAATATCACTCCTGGAATCAAATTTGGCTAAGGGTTCTCGGTCCTTCAGAATATAGCACTTACTCCCAAAGACATGGAAATATGACACATCCGGTTTCTTCCCTTTCCAGATCTCATATGGCGTATTTTCTGTAAACGGGCGCAGATATACTCTGTTGACAGTGTAGCATGCTGTGTGTACTGCCTCAGCCCAATATCTAGCATGAATCTTTTTCTCGGCTAACATTGCTCTTGCCATTTCCTGCAACGTTCGGTTCTTCCTTTCTACTATACCATTTTGTTGGGGAGTTATGGGAGCGGAGAACTCATGGTGTATTCCAAGTGTCTCGCAAATATCCTGAAATTTCGAGTTTTCGAATTCTTTTCCATGATCACTCCTGATTCGTGCGATTCGTACATGGGTGGATCCTTTTTCTGCATGTAGTCTGTGAGCCAAGTTCTTGAAAACATTTGCAGCCTCTGACTTCTCCTTTAGAAATGATACCCACGTATACCTCGAGAAATCGTCTACACATACGAAAATATACTTCTTTCCTGCTACACTGGGAGTGTTTACCGGTCCCATTAAATCCATATGCAGTAGTTCCAAAAGTCGTGACGTTGAAACATCGTGTACTGCATGGTGAGGAATCCGGATTTGCTTTCCTTCTTTACATGACCCGCATACAACCCCCCTGTTGTCACTGATTTCGGGAATCCCTCTGACTGCCTTTAGTCTGGAAATTTGTGCTAAGGATTTATAGTTTATGTGCCCCAATTTTCTGTGCCACAGAGTACTGACTTCCTTTTGTGAACTCAAGCAGGTGACGACTTGATCGAGCAGATAGCAATTATCCATAGATCTTGATCCAATGAATGTTCCAGTCCCATGATTTACTACACATTTCTCCTTGTCAAAAAACACACTCATTTCATTGTCACATAAATGGCTGATGCTCAATAAGTTTGCCTTCAGACCTTCCACGAGTAACACATCTTGGAAAACCGGTAGCCCTTTGATGGATAACTCACCTTTGCCGATTATTCTACTGCGTTTCCCATCTCCAAATCTCACATGTCCTCCAAATCCAGGTTTAAATTCACGCAGGAATTCAGGTACCCCAGTCATATGTCTTGAACAAGCACTATCAAAATACCAAGAGTTCCCTGTATGTGCCCCAAAGCAAACAAAACTTGAAAAACACACATCTTGAGTTTTTCGAATCCATACCTGGCGCGTTGGTCGAGCGATGTGAGGTGGGCTTTGGTTATCCCGTGTGTTCAGAAATTTGGTTCTGTATCCACCAGTATTGTACCAGTGCCTTTTATCATACCTTGTCACAGTGTTGAATCTCCGATCTGTTGAGTTGAAAGATAATGTCCGAAGCAGCTGAAAACATCTATTTCTTACATGTCATTGCACTCCACAGTATCCGCATAATCTGATCCTTTTGATAGGGCAATTTCTCTCAGTTTTTCTTGGAGCTAGTGCACTTTGATCTGCCTTGTTCCTCCATGAATTTGCAGGCATAGATCCTTCATAACCGATTCCATATTTGGTAGTCTATCCCATTCTTAGACAGTCTTCGAGCTTAGCCTTTCCAGTATTGAGTCGTTTAATAGATTGTTCTGCTGCCTCTGCTCGTTGCACCATTCCAGAAAATTCCTTTTTGAAGCTTTCCAGTTCCCCGATTGCCTTTTCCTTTTCAAGTTCCTTTATTTTAGCTTCGTCACTCAGTCTCTTGTTCTCAGACTTGAGCACTTTGTTTTCATCCGCTACTTTTAACCACATCTTGTACATTTCCATGCTTTCCTTGCGAATGTCGTCATCACTAATACTCCTCGTTTCTTCATCTGAGGAACCACTTCCATCATCATTCATCATACTGAAACCTTCCTCGAAAGAATCCTCTAACTCTGCCACTGACACTCCGAAGGCAACATGGTTGGTGTACTCCTCTCCGTCCTTACACTCGTCTCCTAGTCATCGTCACTCCAGGTTGTGGTATATGATTTTCCTTGCCTTTTAAGCGTATTTGCACACTCAGCTTGTATGTGCCCAAAACCTTCACACTCTCTACACTGGACTTTTCTGTTCAGGTTTAGATTTGTCGATTTAAACTTTGGTGTTTCAACACCAATTGCTTGGCCAAATCTGGGAGTGGAGTTTGCTGTTAGATATTTGTTACCACCTGACTTCTCTTGTGGCTTCCTCCCCATCTTCTTCATAAATCTGGAGAAGTTCCTGGTTAAGTTTGCAATTTCATCGGACTCTTCATTATCTGAATGATCTTCCGACCTTTCAGAGGTTCTGCTCGAGAAAGCCATCTCTTTCTTTCCTGCTTTTGTTTGCAGCATCTCCATCTCATACGATTCCAGTGATCCCATCAGTTCATCAAGTGTCATTGTCCCTATCCTTCCATTCTCATTAATTGTTGTAACCTTCATGTTGAACCGTGGGGGTAAAGCTCTTAACACTTTCCTGACAAGCTTTTGGTCTTTGTACTTTTTGCCAAACTGAAAAGCTTTGTTTACAATATCTCGGACTCGTCCATTGAACTCAGAAATGGTCTCATCTTCACGCATCTTTAGTTCTTCAAATTTTGACGTGTAATACTGCAGCTTTGATTCTCTTACAGAGCTTGTCCCCTCATGGTAAGTTTGTAACACATCCCACGCCTCCTTAGCAGTCTCACAGTTTGAAATCATCTTAAACTGATCTTCGTCCACAGCCGTAAAGATGGCATTCAATGCTTTTGAGTTGGACACATGTGCTTTATGCTCCTCGGTGGAATATCTAGAGAATGGTTTAGTGGCAGTGGAGCTTGATTCTTCAGTTGCGTCACTAGCAGGTGGAGTGTATTGATTTATGACATAGTTCCAAGCTTGATCATCTAGAGCTCCAATGAACACTTTCATACGTGCCTTCCAGTAAGCATAATTTCCTTGTTCCAGCAACGGTGGTCGCGTAACTGACGCCCCCTCCTTTGGTGCCATGGTGAAACCTGATCTCACTCTCCCTGTATAGGGGTCAGCAAGTGCCTTGCTCTGATACCAATTGAAATTCCGTTCCACCTATTGTTATACTTTTACAAGTTGTTTAGCGTTTGGTGTTAAAACACAAAGTAAAATACGCAGTGCACACACAACTTGTTTACGCAGTTCGGTGTAAACACACCTACATCTGCGGGGCCTTGCCCAGATCAGAAACCATTCACTAGAAAGCAGTCTTTAGTACAAGAAGTGATGGGCGGGCAGTCGTCGCGCCCGCCGTGCAAAAGATAATTTATAAGCCCTAAATGCTTACTTTCTACAACTAGGTAGATAGCGGCAAATCGGGGTCGTCCAATGAGAAGAGGGATCTTCCTAAGAAATCAAGCACAAATGGTTGATACTAGGCTAGGAGTAACTATATTTACACACACTTAAAAGCAAGTAAAGGGGGGGGGGTGGGTTGGTTGGTTTCCTAAATTAACAAAGATAAAAAGACAAGATAACTAGCAAGGTCAAGTGACTATGCTAATCATCAAACGAAACTAAAGAAAAGGGGTTTTAAACTACAAAGATAAAATGCCTTGGGGGCAACGGATATCCACTTCCACATCTAATGTAGTTCATCGAATCATTCACACATTCCATCATATAGCATTCAGGACCCAACACTCACACACCCATCTAGCAAGTACCACAACACACACATCACAAGGAGTTCTAAGTTCATGCTCATAGATCTTCATGCAAAGGCGCTACGGAATTCGTCACGTTCCTACACCTAAACAATTCAACCACACAAGCACTACCTATGCTCAAACAACTCATGGCACACATGCAGTGAAACACACCGTCAAGAATACATAAATGCCAAATAACAAATGCTTCAAGAATGAATTTAAATCATCTATCCAATACTTCAACTACTTGTCGTGGAGACTAAACTCCTATCCTTCTTAGTTCGTAGTTTGCGAGAGTGAGTTCCACATCTCTCGTCAAACCTCACCAATGACTCCCGAGTCGCGACCACGACTCAAGGTGTCATTGGTGGCATTTAGCACGAAGGACCAACAAGCTTGGCAATGCCTATGACCACTACACCGTGACTAAGCATTTAACCAATTCATGCAATTACACGAGATTAGTCAAGAGCGACCACTCATAGACCACGAGCATATAACTCTTCTCGTTTGCTACACAAACGAACATGACGAAGAGTTCAACATCAATCACATTCGTCTAGCACATTGTCAACACACTAACACAATCAAAAGCTCTAATTCACACTCATACATTCCTAACAAGAACAGGAGGGAAATTAACCCAAATCCCCCAAACCCTAGCTAGCAATTCATACAAGCATTTCATATCATCAAGCTCTCAACAACATCAATGAAATCAACAATTAACATTCAAAGCACAATAAATGCACAATAGCAAAAACACCAAATAGATAGATAAAATGAGTTCTTGCTACATAGATAATGGAAGCTTCAATCCTTTGCTCCCAAGTACAAAACTAACCTAGATAAACAAAACCCATAACAAAGAACTAAAAGCTACAAAGAAAGAAGAAGAAAATCTAGGGTTTTGGAGCCCTAAAACCCAGAGAAAAACGGGCTGAGCAAAACTGGAGAAGAGGAGGAAAGAGAGTAGTATTTATAGTGCAAAGAAGATAAAGTTGATTTCTGGCCGCCCGTTGGTCGCGACTCGCGACGAGTTCGTCGCGACTCGCGACGGTGTTGGTCGCGACTCGCGATGGTGTCGCGACGGGGTCGCGACGGGAGCCAGAGTTTTGCATTGTTTCTTTGTCTTCTTCATAGCCATCCCTCTCAATCTTCAAGTCTTCAACGGCTCCAAAAATGGTCTTCAACGGCCTCCGGTCTTCATGTCTTCGAAGTGAGTATCCAAAAGTCTTCGAAAGTATAGTCTTCAATGTCTTCCGGTCTTCGTTGCTTCCGTGTTCTTCCCTTGTCACACAAAATCCACTTAGAAGAGGTAAAAGAGTACAAAGTTGCTTTTGCCTCTCCTAAGTGAATTTCAAGGTAAAACACAAGCTCTCGATAATAAAAGAGCACAAAAGTGATCCTAAATACTACTAAATAATGCATCTAAAATGGACACATCAAGAAGCTTAACTTAAATACTAATCCATTGCTAACCTACAGAGTGAATGTTGTGAGCTCCCCTCACTGTCGATCCTACGTCGTTGAACCTTTACGATCAACACGTCTCCCTGGATCTCCTCCTCCCGAGGAATTAAGACTTCCTTGTTTCTGATCTTCACGAACTTGGTCGGATGAACAAACACTCCTCCAAAACACCACAGGCAGATCGCTCCAAAGTTCTCACGTAGAGAATAGATCTTGGTCGCGTCACCGATTGCGTTTCTTCTTTCTCTATTTATATCCTACGCAATCCTGCCTTCTGTCAACCTCTTTCCTTGTCTAACTCTACCATAGATAGACTTCTAAACTAAGGAAAGATCTAATTCTAATCTGGTACTTAAATGGACAATCCTTCATCAATAGTACTTGTACCATAAATCAACTACTTAATCAATTCCTAAATATTATAGGAATATTTGTTTACCAGAATTAGACTGCCACGAAACAATATAATATTCTTCACAATTTTCTGATTTGATCGCATAAATATACTCCATGATATGCTTCATAATTCGTGGACAGAAACCTTTGTTCGGAAATCCTGAATATCGGTGTTAAAACACCAGATCACCAGAATTCGCAATATGCATATTCATAGTTTCATGCGCTCTTTTGCAAATGGTTTAGTAATTAAGGTGGATAGAAGTTTAGTTGAAGTTGCGCATGATGCAGCAGCTTCCCTCTTGTACTGACTCGTGTATATATTTTGGTGGTATTGAATGGCTCGCACTGAGAGCTTTCAAAAAAATAATTGTTCTCCATGAGTTAAATCTTGGTAATTTATCCATCTGGCCCTCTATTTTTTTAAAAAACTTATGGATTGACCTCATTGCCCGTTGACTATATCGTTGACTAAATTTAAACGTGCTATTGCTACTCACGAGACCATTTTGGAACATAAATAAAAATTTGGGTACCTTATGATACAATTTTATAATTTGGGTATCAAACTGTGAATTTCAACTAAAAGTGAGTACCATTTTGAGCATTGGCTCTTATACAAACTATTAAAATAGAAGGAAAAAAAGTGCTTTCTTATGTAAGTGCAGACATAACCTCTTGTTCAAGTGATAAAATAATTCAAACTTTACATTGAAAGTATCAATCTAACCCTATAAAATTTAAAAGTGTTAAAATAACCTTAACTTTTATATGTATGTGTCAATCTAACTCTGAGCACCTTTAACTTCGATTGTAACGAGAATTTTGGCAGGAATGTAATGAAATAATCATTTTGCCACTGGATTAAAAAATGAAAATTCCTCATCCACCCTTCTTCTTCTTGTCTGATTCTTCAACGCCTCGCCCACCCGTCTTCTCCCTCTTTCCCGATTCTTCTTACCCGATTCTTCAACGGCTCGCCCACTCTTCTTCAACGCCTCGCCCACTCTTCTTCAACGCCTCGCCCACTCTTCTTCTTCTTACCTGATTCATCAACACCGATTGTTCTTAACCTTGTCGAAGGTAGGGTTTCGAGTGAAAATTGTTTGAGGGTGAAGTTGGAGATGCTCTGGTCACGGTGGAGATGCTTGAAACTTTATTCGAGGTGAAGGCAAATGTGAGGCCGAATGGGGGGAGGGTAGGAATAGTGGTGGCATTGCAGTGGGCCTAAGCATGGCCGTTGGGGCGGAGTCATAGAGCGGAGGCGGCGGCAAAGAGGGCGAGGTAGAGGAGAGGTGACAATTTAATTTTGGGTGGGATTGCTGGGGTGGCGATGGGTTTCTAGGGTGGTTGAGTGGGGTTTCTCATCACCGATAGGTGGTGATGGGTTTCTAGGGTAGTTGGGGTGGTGATGGGTGGTGGCGATGGGTTTCTGGGTGGCTAGGTGGGGTTTCTCATCACCGATGGGTGATGGTTAGCAGTGGGAGGTGGTGGTTTTGGTAGATGTGGTGGCAAAGGTGTTGGCTGGAGGCGGGAGGTGATGGTTATGGTGGCTGGTGGGCGGAGGTGGTGGCGGCTCGATTGTGGCACGGTGTTTGTAGGCGGTGGCTGGGGTAAAGGGGTTGGAAGAAGAAGAAAAGGGGTAAAACGGAAGACAAATATTCACTCAAGGGTAAGGAGTATTTTCGTCATTTCAGATTTGGTCAACACACAATTCTTTCAGTCAACGTCGGAAATAGGGCAAAAGGTTTTAATTGTCCATTTTTTCATAAAGTTATGATTATTTTGGCACTTTCTCATTTTGCAGGATTACATTGGCACTTTCAGCCTAAAAGTTAGGGTTCGAAGTGTAAAAATTCACTTTTTAAATACTGATATAACCATGGTTTTGCCTGGCTCAAAATACTAGTGCACCAATTCCATATATTTTTTTCCGAAATAAATCATTTAAAAGTGTCGAGAAAAAATACCCAACACCGATTACAATGAGCATAATTCACATCCAACTCAAGAGCATCTCAAGAGGTTGTACCTTGACTTGTCATGTCATCTTTTCAAGCTAACGATGTGGTAAGTTGTACACTCCCATAAAAATATGTCAAAACCCGTATGACGGAGGCTGGAGGGAATATATTTTTTAGTGTAATATAATACTTATTTGCCCTGAAATTTTGATCTATAGTGGTTTTTGTTTGTTTCATGTGGAAAGATTAAAATGACTCTAAAATAGAAAGGGATAAGTGTCAATATAACCCTATCTACTTGATTAAGTGTCAATATAACCCTATCTACTTGACTAAATGCCAATATAACCCTATGATAATTTTTAGTGCAAATATAACCCTAACTAGTTAATGAAAGTGCCAATATAACCCTCATACCTCATTTCCTGCATTGACCTCAATTTTCCAGCATTGACTCTATGTAAATTGACCAAAATACCATTTTCGGCTAACTCTGAAATTATGTGGACAATTTTACCCGCATAGTTCGTCGGACCGCCATAGTTCACTGGAATTATGTAGGGTTATATCAGCACATTATGCAATCTTATTGGGTTATATCAGCACATTCCTAATGTTTGTAGGGTTATATCAGCACATTTCTAATGTTTGTAGGGTTATATCAGCACATCCTTAAAACTTATAGGGTTATATTGGCACTTTCGCTAACTATATAGGGTTATATTGGCACTTTCGAATATTGAAAGGTTATATTGGCACTTATGTCAACTAGGTAGGATTATAAAAGCACTTTTTTCAAATAAAAATTATGGGGAAATGCTTGAGTAATTGCCTATACTCTTGTTAGTGCTGGTATGACTCTAGTCTTTTTAAAGTGCATATATACCTAGTGTTGACGTTGACCTTAGAAATTATAACTATGAACTGTCGACCGGCGTTGATGAAAAAAATCTTGTGTTGACTTGATTTGTAAAGACAAAAATACCCCCTTACTAAATTTATGGTTTTTTTCATATGCTTTTGCTCATTGTTAATATTTATAAATTATCACTGCAATTTTTCTCCATTATCTCATATTCCCATTCCTTCATCATCACTCTGAATCAGTCCATGATGGAGTCGTCGCCAACGATTTTAGAGCAGCGTCGCAACTCACCGCCAATACCTTGTGGAAGTTTTCGCTCCCCAAACCCCACCTCTGACACCAGTGTTGGCACTGTCAATCATTTTAGACTTCTCTAATCTTGCTCATTCCATGAAATCAAAAAGAATATGCCAAAAGAGAGCATATAGGTTGTGAAGCAGCAGCAACAGTGGTGGCCACCATGAAGGACGGGAGGAGGTGTTATAGAGCTCACAAAAGAGTTTTAGAGAGAGTAGGGAAAATTTTAGAAGGCGTTAGTGGTGGAAACCTAAATTATCCAAGTACAATCTCTTTAAAACACAGTTACAATACACAATTTTTATTTCTTAATTTGTGAATATTTCGGTCCATCCATTAAAAATCAGCGAAGACTCAAGATTTACCAAGACTTCATAGGAAATTAAAATTATATTTGCACAAACAATCGAAAGTTATTATGGCTATTATCAACGAATTGGGATTATATGGATACTTTTTAAAAAGAGCCCGTCTCTTGAAAGATGGTCTTTCCATAAGTTATGGAAAGACCAAGGTTTAAAGTGTAAATTAGAAAAAATGAAGATAAAATTTCTGGGTTGCATGAATCGAATTATAAATTTTATAACTATTATATGTTGCATACTGAAATTTTAATGTTGCAACTAAGATCTTTTACCTTTTATTATTCTAATTGAACCCCGTCTTTCCATAAGCCTATGGAAAGACCGTCTTTCCCAAGAATTAGCCTTTTAAAAATTGTAGAAACTTACTAATGGTAATTTAATTTCGTCTTTACAAACTAATCAACACCGGGAAAAAAAACCATCAACGCAAATATCTATTAACAGAGTTATAATTTCTAAAATCAGCACCGATCCAGGACATATCTATATTTTCAAAAAACTGAGTCTTATCGCGACTTGCTACAAATTAGGGATGGTAATGGGGCGAGGCAGGGCGGGTACAGATTATGATACCTCCATACCCATGCCCACCTAAAATTTTCATACTCATACCCACTCCATCACCCATGGCAGGTACAAAAATAAAATCCACTATCGCCCAATCAGGTATTAACTATAAGAAACAACACCTATTATTTCGCCCATTTTACCTCCATTTTTTTCTTAACCCCAAAAAACCGAGGTAAAAGAATTTTTTACCTCGGTTTATTTTTTTTAAGTAAAAGGTATTTTTTACTTCGGTTCTAAAAAACCGTGGTAAATAATAGGTTTTTTACCTCGGTTATAAAAATAACCGAAGTAAAAGATTAAAAAAATGAAGTAAATAATATGACCGATCAGCGTGCGACGTCGTATATATCATGTTGGAACAATGATCAGTTTTGCCAGTGACGTCCCTTCTACTGAAACGTTTAGCGATTGACTTAGCGACGTCGCACATATTTGAAGAGAAAAGTCAAGTGAAGAATTTGACAGTGATAGAAAAGAATAAAAATTGGAATGTAAACACACATATGATGTTAATCAAATGAAAACACACATATCAACACATGAAGTCAATCTTGTGATGCTCAAATTAGACAGTTTTATATCTTGAAAAAATAGTAGTCGCCTCAAAATCAGTACTTAAATTTGAATAATATTTATCCTAATTCAAACATAATAGAGATTATAATAAACTCAATCAGCTCTAATAATGATAACCTTGAAGACAATAGGCCCCCCAGCTTTGATCACCTCGAAGAACAAGGTGTCCTCGATGCGTAGGTTATTTCCCTTAAGAAACTCATCAAAACCCTTTGGGGAAAGGGCCTTGATCTTGCCACCCCCGAGTAGTTCATACGGTACTCTGTCCTGTAGCACCTCAGCACTATGGGGGTCTTCGCACTCAGAAGTAGTGGTACAATCTCCCACGGGATGTACTAAATAAGAAAAAAAAATATTGATTAGAAATATATTTATAATATATGTGAAAATATTTGACATTGCATATTAATTTAAAACCTTACCAAAGTTGGGTTCTTCCCAAAGTTCTTCTACTTCAGTGTACAGTGGAAGCGTGGGCTTTCGGGAGCCATTGTATGATCCTCAATGTTGAACACAATAGGCTCGGGATTGCTCCTTCGTGCGGAGAACTGCATGAAATAAAAACTGTGTTTAAGTGTGAAGTTGTGTTTTACTAATTATTCATTGAGAAATGTTTGAGTACCTGGAAAAATGGACGACTAGAATATCCTTCGCCATCCATTAATCCTGCTTAAGAATTGAAAATGTGAATATGGAAGCAGCATGAATTTCAACGTGCGACATTGCCTATGCGTCGCAAGTGCGAGTTAGTCCAAACCAGTGGTATGGATGACATACACTAGCGAGGTCGCACGTACGTCGTGCGCTGATCGGTTAAACTAAGGATACGACCGACATATGTGCGACATCACATACTAAACAATATTATACTAAAAATACCAGTGTGCGACATTGTTATATTATCTCATTAAACGAAATGTAACAGACGTATGACTGAGGTCACATATTACAAAGAAAGCTATGGGACCTCAGTCATACGTCTGTTAACTTACCAAAATGTAGTACCCAAGTCTACATCCAACGGAAGTTCACCTTCTCAAAAATGTGAGTAAAAACTAGAATACAGAGAGACCATAAAACATTAAGATACGACAGATCCAACAATGCAAAGTGGGAACTACTAACAAACATGTTTAAAGGTTAGAAAAACCCTACCTTTATCATAATGGAGAAGTGAATGGTGATGAGATACCATTGGAATTCGCGGCAAACTGATCAATAGAGGCTTGAACTCACAGGTGTGGTGGTTATATATATAACAGTTCAGAAACAGTGTCGTTTTGATCATGTTGTGTTGTCCGCCTGATATATAGCGACGTCGCACGTAAGTCGGTTAGTCCAAAAATATGTCGACACAGTAACCGATGTCGCATATGTTGATAGGCCTTACAAATTCAGCCCACCGGCGAGTTATGTTATATTAAACAATAAACATTCAATATTACTTCAATTACATATAATTAATATGAGAACATTCAATAGCATTTAATTAACTTGAGAACATTCAATAACATTAATTGAATTAATATATTCTTAATTTAGTAACATTGAACTTACGACTAGAAACTCAATAACATTGATTTAACAATGAAATACGCCAAGCTCATTCATTCTTCCAAATACAAATCAATTTGTTCAAAGTACATTGTCATGTGAATTCTTGGAAAATTATCAAATCCAGAGAACACGGAAAATTACTGGCCCAGCACCATTCAGGAGCTCAAAGTATAGGGTGTCCCCAATCTCGAGTCGCTCTCTGGCAAGAAACTGGCCAAACCCCTTCGGGGTAAGGGTCTTGAGCACCTGACCCCCAAGTAGTGGATGTACTCCCTTCCTTTGCACCTGATCACAGCTTCCACCTTGGACGGCGGTAGGAGCTGAACAATTTTGTCAAGGATGTACTGAATTACAAAAAAAACATTTGTTAGTAGTCATGAAAGTAATATGCAGAAAAATTCAATTGGAAATTCAAATTTTTTAAAACAGAGAGGACTTACCATAATGGGAATTGACCAGAAGTTTGTCTGGGTCAGGGTATGGAAAAAATGGATATCGCGGACTTGTCGTCATCCGTATCAATACTGTTCTAAATTGGTCAACGAAATTATTAACATTTCATTGATAATATTATTAATGTAATAGAAGGAATGTTTAAAAAAATAACCAAAATTGGTTACCTCGATCGGGTCACGACTGGAACCAGCATTGTTAGACATGATTGTTATAATTCACATTGTCACGGGAATTAAATGTAATTCACATTGTCACGGGCATTAAATGTTGAAGTAGAAAGAAATTGGATAAAAAAAAATTTGAAAAGTTGACCAAGTCAAAGCAACGTCGATCACCATTCGGTAAAACAGAATTTCTGAACGAGAAGCCAGCGAGGTCACTAAGACACTTGACGTCGCATGTGTATCGGTATAAAAGAGGACATAGTTACATGTTAGCAACCTCGCATGGTAGCAGATCAATTACAAAAACAAGAGCGAAAAAATTGGGAACAAATCTAGGTTCTAAACAAAACAATTGAACCACTGCATAGCTAGAATAGGTAGACACCAAATCATAAAACCCGAAACTCATATCCTACCACCCCAATTCATAGAAACAACGAAACTTTAAACAATTAACACATTCAATCACTAATCTATATTGATAACAAATTTTAGGTTAAATGGAATAACAAAAGTAATGTAACCACATATGGAAACCATACCTTTGAGAAGATTGGCAGGTGCACGTAAAACAATTGAGGGAAATGTGAAACTTTGAAGTAATGTACGCGAGGTGGGCTCCATTTAAATATGTTTTATGCTTACACCTAGGGTTTTGCGACGTCGCATGAGTGTCGTCTCTAGAGATTACTAGAGCGAAGGACGTGCGACTTCGGCTAGTAGAATTCTGGGCCTCACCATTTCAGCCCACTAAAATGGCATTGTACCATGTATATGCAACCTCACGTTATAGTTCTGGAACAACGACATATGAACAACATATGACTGATGTTGGTTGCAGGGTATTAGGCCTGACTATTTCAACCCTATTGCATATTAACTAGGTCCGCA
Source organism: Rubia yunnanensis (assembly GCA_037428765.1). NCBI lineage: Eukaryota > Viridiplantae > Streptophyta > Magnoliopsida > Gentianales > Rubiaceae > Rubia > Rubia yunnanensis. The sequence continues at coordinate 93,759,154 of CM075067.1, read as the reverse complement.
TTCGACAAAAATGGAAAATTTGACATAATTATACAAGTCTGTCAATCGATTTTTAAAAAGCACAAGTACATTGTCTAGAGTAAACTGTAGATGATGACTTATAAGTATAGAAAGATCATTCGTAAGGAAGTTGTGGAACTCTCTATGGGATTATGTGAGTTTCTTTATCAGTTACGGTGTCAAAGAGTTTGACTTGGGATTGCAAGTGTCCCGTCCGCGATCTGTCTCGGGGTAACCGTCTTTCAATCGTGTTAGTATTCCATTATTACCCTTACAATAAGTGTTACATATGAGAATGATAATTTCTACAGCATACATTCACGTGAAGTTATATATTCTAGGTTATTTATCAAATTAAAAGGTAATACAAGTTCGTCAATCAATTTTTAGAAACCACAAGTACATTGTCCAGAGTAAATTGTAGATGATGACTTATAAGTATACAAAGATCGTTCGTAAGGAAGTTGTGGAACTGTCTGTGGGATTATGTGAGTTTCATTATCAGTTACGGTGTTAAATAGTTTGACTTGAGATTGCAAGTGTATCGTCTGCGATCCATCCCGGGGTAACCGTCCATCAATCGTGTTAGTATTCTATTATTACCCTTACGATAAGTGATACATATGAGAACAATAATTTCCACCGCATAGATTCGCGTAAAATTATATATTTTAGGTTATTTATCAAATTAAAAGGTAATACAAGTCCATCAATCGATTTTTAAAAAGCACAACTACATTGTCCAGAGTAAATTATCGATGATGACTTATAAGTATACATGGATCATTCGTAAGGAAGTTGTGGATTATGCGAGTTTCTTTATTAGTTACGGTGTTAAAGAGTTTGACTTGGGATGGCAAGTGTCACATCCGCAATCCGTCCCGGAGTAACCGTCTGTCAATCGTGTTAGTATTCCATTATTACCCTTACCATAAGTGTTACATATGAGAATGATAATTTCCACCGCATAGATTCGTGTGAAATTATATATTCTAGGGTATTTATCAAATTAAAAGGTAATATAATTCCGTCAATCAATTTTTAAAAAGCACAAGTACATTGTCCATAGTAAATTGTAGATGATGATACAAGGATCATTTGTAAGGAAGTTGTGGAACTCTCTGTGGGATTACGCGAGTTTCTTTATCAGTTACGGTGTTAAAGAGTTTGACTTGGGATTACAAGTGTCCCATCCGCGATCTGTTCCGGGGTAAACGTCCATAAATTGTGTTAGTATTCCATTATTACCCTTACAATAAGAGATACATATGAGAACGATAATTTCCACTGCATAGATTTACGTGAAATTATATATTCTAGGTTATTTATCAAATTAAAAGGTAATACAAGTCCTTCAATCGATTTTTAAAAATCACAAGTACATTTTCCAGAGTAAATTGTAGATGATTACTTATAAGTATACAAGGATCATTTGTAATGAAGATGTGGAACTCTCTGTGGGATTATGCAAGTTTCTTTATAAGTTACGATGTTAAAGAGTTTGACATGGAATTGCAAGTGTCCCATCCGCAATCCTTCCTGGGGTAACCGTCTGTCAATCGTGTTAGTATTCCATTATTACCCTTACAGTAAGCATTACATATGAGAACGATAATTTACACCGCAAAGATTCACGTGAAATTATATATCCTAGGTTATTTATCAAATTAACAGGTAATACAAGTCCGTCAATCAATTTTTAAAAAGCACAAGTACATTGTCCAGAGTAAATTGTAGATGATGACTTATAAGTTTACAAGGATCATTCGTAAGGAAGTTGTGGAACTCTCTGTGGGATTATGCGAGTTTCTTTATCAATTGCGGTGTTAAAGAGTTTGACTTGGGATTGCAAGTGTCCCGTCTGCAATCCGTCCCGGGGTAACCGTCTATCAATTGTGTTAGTATTCCATTATCACCCTTACAATAAGTGTTACATATGAGAACGATAATTTCCACCAAATGTTTTTTATTCAAATTTTGTTAACAATAAAGTTCAACTTCTGGCATGAACAAGTCGATTGACTTGCTGCAATCTTGAAACGGGGCATGTAACGGTGTTATTTAACCCCAAGAATTAAATTATGTATGAGGTCATATACATGTCGAATCTAACAACATAGAAACGAATGGTAACCGACGTCGGTCACGAAAACAATTTAGGCGGGAATTCAAATTTTCAGCCAAAATTTTGAACCCAAAATTTCCTCCACCCTATTTCAATGAGATCTCCTATTTCAATCCAGTGGATTTCAACACTAACACCCATTTCCCATTTCCAACACCAATCTTGGAGCCCAAACTCCCACCATCCATTTCATTCACAACCTTACAACATTTAAAAATCTAGTCAACGTGATTCTCTAAAACATCATCAAGTGTCCAAGGAGGGAGAATCTCTTATTCCTAATTAATTGAGGTAGTTTTTTCATCTATTCCATGTTCAATTATCAATTATTTGATGCTCCTACTACATGTTTAATTGATAAAAAATAGATCAAATATTCTTACATTACATGAGGTATGAGGCTTGAATTACATGTTATATATTTTTTGTTGTTATTCTTTCCAAGATAGTGCCATATTCGTTTCGATTATGAAGAAAGATCGTGAGATTTCTATGAACATAGTATGAATGTGCAACTTCGGTCACATGTCATCGTCTCGTGCAAAATGTTACCAAACTTTTACCGACATCGCATAACACTTCATATTGTTATCATGTGAATGAATGTCCAGCGTCGCTATGTATTCGGTAATAGCGAGGTCTTCATTTAGAATATGTGACGTCGCATGTCTCCAGTTCTATTTTCTTTTACCATCTCAGATTTAATGGCGTCTAAGTTTTACTACTTTATGTGTATTTCATTTGAGGACTACCCGATTCTAACACACCCGAGGAGAGTCATCGATGGACCTTCAGCAGGTGGATGGATTGGCATGTCATTTTACTATTCATCCTGATAGTTTTAATGGCGTGCACTGTAGAAAATGGTGTTTCAATTCAAACAATTAGTTCATCTTAAATTTACTTTATGCATTTCAATATGTGATGACATTTATTTGTGTTATATGTTATAATTTTGAAGGTTTGAACACGTCATTCTTTCCCAAATTAATTGAAAATCATTGAATGTGGTATGGTGTTTAGTTATTTAACCATTAGATAATAAATATTAAAATATTGATGATAAACGAAGTGTGACCGACAAGGTCTGCGACGTCGCCTACCCTAAACACAGACGACACGTAACAAACGTCGCAAGTATCATCAATTTTTATATGCGACCTCGGCAATTCAAAATGACGTCGCTTTTGTATAAGTTCCACGTCAGCTAGCACGAGACGTGAATAGTCAACATCATGCTATCTCGCACGCTGTGTGGACTGTCGTTGGTTTAGACGACGTTGCCACATTTCATTCACCTTTGATTGCTTTCGGGCATTCGACAACCTCGCAGCTTACGGAACCCGGCGTCGCCTTGAACGAATTCGCACATACGTTCTTTAGTCGTCGGCCTTGTATCTATAACCGACATCGCTAAAAGTTTCAACCGACCTTGGTTGAAAACTGAAATAACAGGCACCTTTTAACCTCGGTTCCGAACCACAGTACAAAACCCACTTTTTACTCCAGCGGTAAAAAAAACCGAGGTAAAAACCCCTCTAGAACCGAGGTTAAATGTGCTGCCTCTTGTAGTGATTATTTAAAATCCACTCACATCCCATCGCCAATTTGGGTCTCCATACCCACTTCAAATCCATTATATTCACCCCATCTATATCTCCAAAAAAGCGCCTAAAATTTTACTTTTAAGAAAATATTTTTAAATTTAAAAGTTTAATAATAATTACATGAAAAATTATAAGTAAAATATTTGTATTATGGATAAATAATAGTTTATTATATGATAAATTAGTGTGTACATAACGGGTATAGTGGGGCGGGATGGGGGTGGGGCGGGTTTGAACTAGTATCCATGCCTGACCCACTACCCATAACGAGTTTCATTTTCATACCCATACCTGCCCCACCCCCGCTAAAAATACATCCATACGACCATACCCGCCCCATTGGGGTGGATGAGGTGTGGACCTCCACTATAACCCGCCTGTTTTGTATGGTGACCTTCGTTCACAACCCAACCTGCATTTGATCAACGCATCCTATGTCCTACAAAAAAAAGAGAAACAGACCCTAGGAACTCCGGGGGGAGATTCTCTGACGGTCTAGTCAGCTATTTTGTAGAGAGTAAAAGTAGGCAAAGAAAGTGTTACCAAAAATAGAAGACATACATCTCTATTTATACTATTCCTAAACCCTAATATTCTTTGGTCTATGGCATGATTCCCATTATCTTCTAGTGACTGGCCCAATACCAAGCCCACTAGGTGGGACTTGGGTTATGGGGTTTCTTATATAAACAATGGGGCCAGCGGCCCAAATAGGTTTTAGTCCTGCCATGTCATCAAAAGCCCCCAGAAAAACTAAGTGATCTTCTGACCTTCTAGGTCCCCTCTCATTGAAGGTTCGTTGGGGTCAACCCTTAAGTTATAGTCATCGAAAGCAATTATTAATTAGTAGAGGATAACCTTCAAACTGTAATTATTAAAGGTTTAGCTCTAACTGTCAGGGATTTAGCTCTCGAGCTTTAGCTCTTCAAGGCTATGGTTTAATCTCACCGCTGACCTCAGTTGACTATGAGGTGAGGGGTCCGAAGGCATTGAACTTGTTGGATGGGTGGAAGAGCACTTGGGTTTTTCTAGATTTTTTAGCCTTTTGGATTCCTAAGGAAAGCACGTGAATGGGGCATTAAGTGAGAGACGGCACGTGCTGACAGCTTTTTAATAGGCTTTTTTGCTTTTTTGCGCCTTTTCATGTTTCCCATCTTTTTAGGAAATGATTGCTCTGCATTTCTCTCTCTTCTTCCTCTATATATAGCTCGCAAAAATGCCTTTTTCTCCTTTCAATTTTCACTTTCACTATTCTATTTACAGGTTCTTTTTCTTTTAGCGTCCCTACTGTATCGTCTTATTTAGCCCCCCCAAGCTCTAGCTTTCCTCCTCCTTTGTTTTCACAAGTTCTTATGGGCTCTGACCCTATCCATGTTTTTCCTTTTTCTTCTTCCCCCATAGATCTTGAGAGAAGTAACAAGGGGGTGAGTTTATCGCAAGTCGGGTTTTCAAGTAAGAATCTCCTCGGTCGGCTAAAATTTTAGCTGATTCTGAACATACAAAGTCTGTGATTCCCATTTGCAGCTCAAGCGAGGGGATTAATTCTAGTAGGGTTAGGTCCAATGAATCTTGTGGGTTCACCGAAGAGGGGGTAAGTGAGTCTTCAAAGGGTATTCTCAAGTGCGTAGGAACTTCTAGGGGTGAGAAAAGTGCACGTGAAATTAAATACGAACCTTCGAAGAGGAGATTTATGGGTTCAAACGTTGAATCTCCATCGAAGGGTGATGGTTCGACAAAGTATACTTTTCCTGAAGACATACAAAAACTTATCGATGAGATTCTATCTTGCCAGTATATCCCTCCCAACACTGATCTGAGGGCTCTCAAAGTAGATGATCGGGGCTCTTTACCCCTAGGAAGGGCCATGACCTACAATAGGCACATTAGGTCCAGTTTTTGTTTCCCTTTTCCTTTCTTGCTATCGAGCTTAATGGAAGATTTTGACATGAACTTATCCCAGCTCCATCCTAATGTGATAGTAATAATAATGGCTTTCCTAGTTTGATGTAGGGAAGTAAACATAGAGCCTCGTTACGAAGTGTTTCAGGCTGTATGCCTCTTGATTATTTGTCGAGATGTAAGAGGAACCTTCACCCTGAGTAATAAACCTTTGGATTGAAATTTTATAATTCCACTTTCTAATAGTTCTAGGTGGCATAATAAAGCATTGTCCCTTGACTGCTTGGGAGTCTATCTAACTCCTCGATGGATTTTTAAGGTTATTGCTGAAACAAGAAAGAGGGAAGTTCTCTGTTCCTGAGAGAATTCGTGAGGACATAGAGTGTCTTCGAGCGCCTGAACCCTCGGACACCAATATTTATCGTCCCAAGATTGCTAACAGTGCAAAACCTTTTGTTTGGTTGGAGTGGGTCAACAAAAGTATCTATGCATCGAGCAGTCATCGAGAGTTCGAAGAGGATCATCTTGCAAGCTCTAATAAAATGAAGAGAGATGATTATAAACCACCCTGTCCAAGGCCTCTTCGATCTTTGGATCCATTGCGAGGGGTGATCGTTGAAGAGATAGCCTCTTCAGACTCTTTCGAAGGTCTTTAGGCTTCTACCTTTAGAAGTTTACTTTCTTCTTTTTCTATGTTTTGTAATCTACTTTTTGTCTTTGTACAGTGATCCATGCACAATATTTTTTAAATGCTCTCAAACGTGAGGGAAGCTTCAAGACAAAGGCACCATCTAGGCAATCGACTCTGGCTCACGTTCTGATGGGGTCTTAGAAAAAGCCCCCTGTCTAGGAGAGGCAGCCGAAGAATCCAAGGGTCAAAGATGCTGAACCCTCCCATGAGGTTGACAATGAAAATTTGTATAACAAGGTTGATAGTAAAGACCTATCTTTGGAGTATCTTGGGGATTAACCTTCGGTATGTTATGTTTTTCTTGTCTAACATTTCGTTGGTTCTACATGCACATATGTTATTATTAACTTTTTTTTCTTTTCTGCAGGAAGTGTCGGTTGTTCGATTGGCCTTGCAGTCATCTAGTATCTTTGGTGACCAGGTCTTATCCCTCCTACAAGATCTATCAAAGGAGTAATTGAAGTGGCTTGGCAAGAGGAGCGGACGAAGATGCAGAAGGAGATAGAAGAAAATGATGAGAAGCTGGGGAAGACGAATGAGAAGGAAAGGCATGTTTTGTAGAAGCTTACACCTGAGTCTCAACATATGCTACTACCAACCTTTGCTGACAAGCTGATGGCATCCCAAGACATGAGTGATGCCTTTGTTCACCTTCTAGGGCTTGGTAAGACATGGGCTCGCACTGACGTCTATAACTGGGCAGTGGATTACCTCAGCCCTGAGGATGCTAAGGCTCTCAAGGGTCGCACTGATGCCGAAGCTAAGGATAAGCTGCAAGAAGATTGGGGTCAGCTAATTAGCCCAGGCGGCTTCAAATTCCAACTTATCGATTCCCTCAAGAAGGGGAAGCAGTTTTACTCATCTTTGGAGCTTCGAGACTTTGTTGTTTCTTAACTTTCTTCAAATATTGGTAGCAAGTCATCCAAGGGGGGAGTAAGGACAAGGTGGGGGACGGTCATGGTAGTACTACGAATAATGAGACTAACCCTAGCATAGGTCATGAGGGACTAGATGTATGAACTCTACTCCTCTCTTTTATTAAGTGATGTTTTATAATCCTAAACAGAATTTTGATTGAATACTTCAATGATGTTGAGAGATTCAAACCTATCTTATAAATTTTGTCACTTTAAGTAGTTAACTATATTTGTTTATTACTTTATAGAATGCTCTAATGCGAGATGAGCTGGAAAAATCAGTTCGAGAGCTTGTTACAGTTAAGGAAGAGTTCTCAAAGGCCCTGACTAGTTTGACCCACTTAAACGAGGATTTATCCAAGGCTAACAAAGACTTGTCATCGTGGAAAGATGGCAGCCACCCTTCAATAAGGGAAATTCTTGATAGATCGAAGGGCAACCCTGCAAGCGGTCAATCGGTTGTTGCCCTCGCCATAGTAGATGAAGCATGTAGTATTAACGAAGTTAGCCATCAGGATACTTTACAAGAGATGATAAATGAATACTTTAGCTTACATAAGTGTCTTACCGATGTCAGGTTATATAGAAGTTTAAGTCAGTGGGGTAATAGCAAGTGCTGTCAGGATAAGGTCAAGGAGCTCGAATCTCAGGCTAGCGAGATGTCCAAACAAAATTATTTTCTCACCGAAGAAGTGTCTAGGTTATAAAGGGTCATCGATGATAACCAGTTGTTTGTAGTGAACTTGTAAGTAGGAACTCCCAACTTTTGAACCAGGTGTCGGCCCATACTGCCACCATACAACTGTATTCAGATAGCCTTCGAGTGCATGGCTTATCATACGGGGTCCTTGATATGGTCCCTATTGGTAACATGTTTAGGTTTTTGTATGATGCTGAGATGGCTTTTCTTTGAAAGGATTTAGATAGAGATCCGGATTATTATGCATCATTCAATGTTATTTGCGAGTGGAAAGAGTGCTATCGGTCAGAGAATAATGCTCGCTCCCAAGGAGTAGGTCTGTCGAGTAAGGGCCCTTCGTCCAGTGTTCCTTTGAAGGGTAAACGTTCCCAAAGGATTTCCAAGAAGAAAAATCAGTCGGAAGGGAATATTCCAATGAAGCAAAAAATCCAAAGTAAGCCTCGGCCTCAGGTTGCAATTTCCCCCATTGGCTCTTTTAGGCGAGTATTGTCTGTCGAACCCATGGAGGAGATACATGTTTATAACACCAAGGATGATGTAGAGAGGAAGTTGTTGCCTTTCGGGGATTTGATACCTAGTTGTAGGCATCTAAGTACCTCTATCCTTGAAGCTTCGGAGAGTGAAGTTGACTGCCTATTTACGATCACTACGGGAGTGAAGCCAAAGAACATTCAGTATTCTGAGTGAGCATGTGTTGTATGTTATATCTTTAATAGAATTCTCGTAGGTATAACCTTTTTGGTAATTGGTCTTCGTTCGAGCATATGTTGATAAGATAGACGAATTATTTGATTAATTTATCAATTCTTGTTTTTTTGCCAAACAATCTGGCTTCAATCGGATATAGTTTATTTTCTCAAATTTTAAACTATTTGATCATAGAGAAAGCAAGCATATATCTTTTCTTGTTTGAAACAACCTGTTTCTTAGGGGAAAGCTTTCGATCACCAAAAAGTGAGTTATTAGGTGCTTAAATAACAATCGCTGGCAAGAAAAAAATATTTGGACGCTTGATAGGAAAACTTTGATTTCTTGAGAGCTAGAAGTGAATGGATAGTGAAACTTCGATCGCTTGAGAGCGAGAAGTGAATGAACACTTAATAGCAAAACTTTGATGGCTTGAGAGTGAGAAGTGAATGGGTGCTTAATAGCAAAACTTTGATTTCATGAGAGCGAGAAGTGAATGGACACTTAATAGCAAAACTTTGATCGCTTGAAAGGGAGAAGTGAATGGACGCTTAATAGCGAAACTTCGATCGCTTGAGAACAAGAAGTGAATGGATGCTTAATAGTGAAACTTTGATCGCTTGAGAGCAAGAAGTGAATGGATGCTTAATAGAAAAACTTCGATCGCTTGAAAGCGAGAAGTGAATGGACGCTTAATATCAAAACTTCAATCGCTTGAGAGCGAGAAGTGAATGGATGCTTAATAACGAAACTTTGATCGCTTGAGAGTGAGGAATGAATGGACGCTTAATAGCGAAACTTCAATCGCTTGAGAGCTGCATTCTAATTTGGGGAAGTGTGAAAAAATTTCATTAAGTCAACTAGTCGCTGCGCAGAGCATACAAATCTGGGAGTAGTTACTAGTGAAAACAGCTATTCCAACCACAAGCCCTAAGGCTAACTCTTCTTACAGTTGGTGATACTGTCAAAGGTTAACTATGTTCCACCGCTTAGGGATGCGGTCGCCAATTATCAAACCCAAGGTGTAACTTCCCCCTGGGTGAGCTTCGAGAACTCTATAAGGTCCTTCCTAATTAGGGCCTAGCTTCCCCTCTAGATCCTACTTGCTTTTCTCATTGTCCCTCATGACAAGGTCCCCCAAAATAAACTGAGCTCCTTTCACCCTTTGATCATGGAATCGATTCACTCTTTCCTTGACTTTAGCTTCATAGATGGATATTGTGGTTCGTCTTTCTTCTATTAGATCCAGGTCGAGGCAACAGTTATCTTCATTACTAGCATCACTGGCTATCATCATTCTGGGAATGGGCATGCTAATTTTTGTGGGTATCACAACTTCCGAGCCATATACTAGTCCATATGGTGTATCTTCCGTTGTAGAAGATTTCACTGTTTGATAAGACCACAACACACTAGGCAGTTAGTTGACCCAGTTTCCTTTTTCTCCCTCCAATCTCTTTCGGATTCCATTAACTAGGGTTCGGTTAGTGACTTTGACCTACATGTTCACATGAGGGTGATATACCGATGTGACCTTTAATTGGATTTTGAACTCCTCGCGCCAGCCTTTGAAGGGATCATTTACGAACTGGGTCCCATTGTCTATAATGAATGCTTTTGGTATATCAAAGTGACAGATGATATTCTCCAAAAAATGAAATAATAGATTTCCCCTTGATGTTAGCCAACGACTCGGCCTCCACCCATTTAGTAAAGTAATCAACTGCCACTATCAGGTATTTGAACTTTCCAGGTGCTTCTGGGAAAGACCCCACTAGGTCTATTCCCCATTTATCAAATGGCCAAGAACTATATATGTTAATCATTTCCGCCTGGGGGATATGAGTCATTGGCGCATGCTTCTACATTGGTTGTAAGACTGGATATATCTATTGGCGTCTTCAAACATGGTTGGCCAATAATACCCGGCACGAATCATTCTCCTTGCCACCCATCGAGCTCCCTGATGACTGCCACAGATTCCTTTGTGGACCTCCTGTATCAAGTACTGCACATCGGTAGGGGTGACACATCGAAGTAAGGATTGTAGATACCTCCGATACAAGGTCCCATCCTGTATTACATGCTTTGGTGCCCTGAGTCAAATTTTTTGTGCTTTGATAGGATCTTCTGGGAATGATCTATCTTGGAGATATTGAACGATGGGAGTCATCCAAGTTTCTTTTTCGAAGACCGCCATCACAATGATTTCTTTGAAGCTTCGTTGGCAAGCTTTCAAAGTTTACTTGTTTCTGCGCCAAATCACCCAAATCAGAAGAAGCTAATTTACTCAAGGCATCAGCTTTGTGATTTTCCTCCCTTGGTACCTGCGAGAGAGTATATGATCGAAAGCACTTCAATAAAGGTTTTACTACCTCCAAATAGCGTTGCACACTGGCTTGTTGGGCTTCGTATTCTCCGTTCACCTGATTGACCACGATTTGCGAATCACTGAATATCTCCACTTTATCCATCCTCATTTCTTTAGCCAAACAAAGACCAGTGATCAAGGCCTCATATTCTACTTCGTTGTTTATGGCTCTAAACTTGAAATGCAGGGCATAAGGATAGTCAGCACCATCGGGGCTAGTGAGTAGCACTCCTTAGAGGATCCATCTCCAAACAACCTCCATACTCCTTTCTCCTTCGTCTGAAAAATGTCTTCGATGGGTTCTGTAGTTTCCACGATAAAATCCGCTAAGACTTTCTCTTTGATTGCAATTCTAGGCTTGTAATGTATATCATGTTCTCCCAGTTCAACTGCCAATTTTATCATTCTTCCTAAAGCTTTAGGTTTCAAGAGTATCTGCCTTATCGGATAATTGGTAAGCACGTGTATGCAATTACCCTGGAAGTAAGGTCTCAACCTTTGAGCAGCATGAACCAGTGCCAGGACTAGCCTTTTGATAGTGGTATACCTTGTTTCTGGGTCTTGCAGAGCTCTGCTAACAAAGTATACAGGGTGTTGATAGTTGTCTCTTTCCTTTACTAGCACAGCATTAATGGCCAGGACGAATGTTGAGATATACAGGTACAAGACTTCTCCTCTCTCTGGCGTCATCAACGTAGGTAGGGTTTTGAGGTGTTGTTTCAAAGCTATAAAGACCCTCTCACAACTATTTGACCATTCAAAAATTATGGCCTTGCGAAGCACATCGAAGAAAGGGAGATGGTTTTTCCACACCTTTTGATAAGAATCTTCTTAATGCCGCCAAGCATCCTGTATGTCTCTATACTTCTTTAACATTTTGAGGACTCCTCGTGTTATCAAAGCTTCTATTTTCTCAAGTTTAACATCAATACTTCTTTCCAAGACCATGAATCCTAATAATCTTCCATCCCCGACCCAATCATGCACTTCGAAGGGTTTAATTTTAAATTAGACTTTTGCAAGCCTTCAAATAATTCACCTAGGTCCTGCACAAACTGATCGTAGGTTCTTCTTTTTAACACCATATCATCGACATAGATTTCTAAACCTTTCCCAATCTACTTTTTAAAGAGTGTCCGCCACCCATTGATAAGTTGCCTTAGCATTTTTTAACCCAAATGCTATTTTCTTATAACAAAAGGTGCCCACATCTGTAATGAACGAAGTTTTGTTCTAGTCCTCCTCAGCCATAAGTATTTGGTGATAACCCTTATGAGTATAAAAAAAGGCCATCCATTGAAGGTAATGGGTAACTATCTTTTGGGAAACACTTGTTCAGATCTGTTAAGTCATTGCACATGTGCCATGTTCCATCTTGTTTTGGTACCAGGACTGGGTTGGCCAACCACTGGGGGTATAACACCTCCTCGATAACCCCGGATTTAAGAAGTTTATAAACCTCTGATCTGATTGCATCAGCTCTTTCAGGGGCAAACATTCTCCATTTCTGCTTAACAGGCTTTATCGAAGGGTCAATGTTCAATTTATGTATTTCCATCTCCGCAGGTACCCCTGTCAAATCTGAAGTATCCTAAGAAAAGATGTCTTAGTAATGATCTAACATATCCTTCAACCCCTATCTTATTATTTCAGGTATCATGCTTCCTACCGCCATGGTTACCACATCTCCAATGGAGAGCGGTTAGGTGTCAGCTGGTCCTAACTCCCATTGTATTGAAGATACGTTGCTTTCCTTCCCTGCACCTTTTACCGCCTTATAATTACAGCTTTGAGTGACTACTCGATCCCCTCGGATGGACGCCACTACATTGTCCATAGGGAATTTCATCATCAAATGGTACAGTGACAACATAGGTCGAGCCTAGCACATCCATAGTCTCCCCAGAATGACATTATAGGGAGAGAAGGCATCGATAACTGCAAAACTGCATTGTACTGTGACCCCATTGTTTCCATCTTCTACCCTCATGGGCAGGGTTATCTCTCCTATTAGGTAGACATTCCTCCTAGTGAATCCTGATAAGGGTGAAGTGAACTTTTTCAGGTTCGTGAGCCCAATTCCAAGCTAATCGAAGCAGTTCACAAACATGATCTCCACTCCACTTCCATCATCAATAAACACCCTTTTAACGAGTGTGATCCCAATCACTGCATAGATGACCATGGGGTCAGCATGGGGGGGTTTGGTTATGAACCGCATCTGCTTTTGAGAATGTGATTGTTTCATCTGATTAAAGCCTCTTCCCCACTAGTTCTCCTGCTAGAACATGCTTCGAATATGCTTTCATAACTACATTCAAAGACCTTTCTCCAACAACACCACTGATAACATTGACCACTCTGTAAATAGTAGGATTCCCTTCGTTTCTATTTTCTACCTGGGGGTTTCTTTGCGGCTCATCACGGCACTTGTGCCACTATTTTTGGGGGCCACGATCTCTCATGTTTCCAGTGTTGAAGTTCTTTTTAGGGGGTCTCCTATTTCCTCTGTCATTCTTATGCCTCATGTTGTCATCTCGATAGGATTGGCGAAAATATTCTTTTAAGAGGCCTTCTCTCTCACACCGGTCGATCTTGGATCGAATGTGGGTGTATTCATTCATGTTGTGCCCATAATCTTTGTGGTGATCATAGTATTTTTAGTGGCTCTTCTATTGGTGGAGGCTCGTTGGCTATCATTCATGGGATGGGGTTGTTTGAAAATCCCTCTGTGAATACTCCATATGTCTGCTGGGGAATGGAGCATGGGCGTGTATTTTTTTAAGGTTGATCTTTCGATAGGTCTTTTGCTCTGAGGGTCATTGAACTTTGGTTGTTTAGCCATTAGCCCTTCTCTTTTCTTTCGAATGGCTTCCTTCACCCTCGAATATTATTCTATGATCTCTTGGAGCTGTTGAAGCATCTTTGGGGCATTCACTGTCAGTTTTCTATATAACTCCAAATCCTCCATTCCCAGCAGGTATCCCTGGATAATTTCATTCTCTATGCCTTCGACCACCCCCAATATGTCATTGTCATACCTGTGGTAGAAGGCAGCGGTGGGTTCCCCCGGCTTCTATTTCGTTTGGTACAACTCCATTATTGTCTTGGTGAAATTATTTTTTTGGCAATACTGACTTAGCAAGGCCCCACTGAAGTCTCGATACGAATGCAACAAATCCTTTGGTAGCTTATTGAACCACTCCTAAAGCTCCTCGAAGGTAGCTACCCACCAACTTGTATGTCAATCTCTCATCGAAATCATGAGAATTCATTAACCCAAGGAAAGTTTGGATAAACTCTCACATGTTTGAATCCCCCGATGGTAAGCATCACGATACCTAGGATCTTTTGTGATGTGCTTCCTCTCTATGATGTTGATAGTCTCTTGAAGGAATACTCCAAAGTCTTTAACTAAAGTCGCTTCAACGGTCCCAAGTTGGAGCACATACGCTCGAAGACTATTAGCAGTTGCTATGTAGGTTTGATAGAACTTGGCATAGTCCTTTTAAAAATTTTCCTTATCCTTATAGGAAGCTATGCAAAGCACCTCATTTTCCTTAACCCGATTCCGTTTCTTCCACTCTTCTAATTTGACAGCGGCAGTAACAAGAGACACACGAGCCACTTCTATATTTTAATGATATACTTAGGCCACATGACAATAGCACTTAATGGTCTCATTGGGAGAAGAAACCCCCCCAAGAATCCTTGTAAGACTCGGCAGCAGTCTCTTGAAGGAATACTTCAAAGTCTTCAACTAAAGTCGCTTCAACGGTCCCAAGTAGGAGCACATACGCCCGAAGACTATTAGCAGTTGCTATGTAGGTTTGATGCAACTCGGAATAGTCTCTTTCAAATTTTTCCTTATCCTTATAGGAAGCTATGCAAAGCACCTCATTTTCCTTAACCGCCACTGCCAAGAATGAATTTAGACATTGGTGTTCCCGATTCCGTTTCTTCCACTCTTCTAATTTGGCAGTGGTAGTAACAAGGGACACACAAGACACTTCTATATTTTATTGATATACTTGGGCCACATGACAATAGCGCTCGATGGTCGCGTTGGGAGAAAAAGCCCCCCCCCCCTCTCTCCCAGAATCCTTGTAAGACTTGGCAGTAGTGATGCACTCATACATCAAACTAAACCCGACTTTGGTGGTGATCTCTTAGAGGACCTCGTTGTGCCAAGATTCGAGGAGGCGATAGTCCTCCAAGGGCCAGTCCTTATCCGAGGAAAGAAGGTCCCTTTCCTCCCTCAAATGGCTAAGTTCTTCAAGAAGTTCTTTTTGCCTCTCATTAAGATCGTTACGCTATAGGCTAAGTTCCTCGTTAGCAGCTTAAAGCTCTCCTTCGAGTCAGGCAGATTTATACCAGATTTGAGAGGCCTCCATTCGGTTCTCCCATGCTTATTTTTCATTTTGGTGATACCATTCTCCCATGACTTGGAAAACAAAAGTCAAAAATGGTACCCCTTTGTAGTTGGAAGGGGCGGTGGGGTACCAAGTCAAAAATCTACAAGCGACAAAAAGAAAAAAACTCTTAAGTATAGAAATAGACATTTTAATTAATATAGAAAGAGGGGGTACATTCAAAGTCCTAAAGAGATAGTTCATACATCTTCCCCTACTCTACGATACGAGTTTGAAGAGTTGGCCTTGCGATAAGGCCTCATTCGAGTAAGGGGGTCCAGTTTTCTCCACTCTTTGGCCCCATCTACCTCCAGGTTGTAGATCTCCTCTGCAGAAAAGAATCGGTCACAGGCCTTCAAGTGATTGAGCAGGGGGAGTTTGATGCCCCCATTCTTGACAGACTTCCACCATATATAATCGAGGTGTGCCTTGTCAGAGTTATTCTTGTAGACATCCACCATGGTAGCATATTTGGTATGAGGGTCCTTGCCGATGAAATAAGCAAGAGCATTCCAAGCGACCCCCACCAAGACTTTGGAGAGGGACAAAAAGAAGTCCTGAAATCCCATAGTTTCCCCAAGTTTGTTGGTATAAGCCTCAAAGATGGGGGCCTGCTTCTCGATGGAACAAAGGCTAGCCAGTTCTGCCTTTTCTTTGGTTAGGGCTTTGACTGATGTCTGGGCCTCTGAAAGCTCATGTTCGAGCTCCTTCAAATGGCCATCCTTCTCGGAGCTCAATTTCATCAATGCTTCCTCATGCTGGGAAGCTACCCTCGTAAATTCCACCCCATGATCAAAGTCCATCCTTTTGATTTTTTTCCTTGAGCTTGTTCACTTTGGCATCATAGGCCTCGACCTGGATGCATTCTTCTGTGCTTCCTTGGCCCTTGCCACGAGGGTCTGGAAGGCAGAGTCCAAAGCAGTCGCAGCAAAGGCCACCCTCGGGAGTGAAGTGAAGGCCAGATAACCTGTGCCCGGAGGAGTGAGGTTACCCTCCCCCAAAATGTGCCCAACCTGGGACTCAACAGCCTAGGAGCCACCGTCTTGGGACTTAACAACAATAACATAGTCAGTCTGTTGCCTTAGGGGAGAAGGGTTGTGGAAAGAAGTGCCCTCTCGATGCCGCTTGTTGGTCGGTGAGGTACTGGGGGCCTCCGGCTGGACCGCCTGGTGGAACGGTGTCTGGGCCTAGGGTTAGGGGTAGACCCCCATTTCAAAAATCACCTCCTTTTTCTTCTCATCAAGGAAACTAGTGAAACCCATTGAATAACACAAAAAAATAAATTAGTTGGGGAAATTTAAAAAAAAAAACACATACAAAACAAACACAGTTGAGGTAAAAGCTAAGATGTTGCAAACATCTTCGTGTGAGGGAGAGAACTCCTAGAAGGGCCTTCTGTGGCATTTTCAAAGTCTAAGGGCTCTGAAATAGTTTCAATGGGCCTTGAAACAGGCTTGGCAGGCTTCGAAGAACCGACCTTTGTCTTCTTTGGCTTTTTTAGGGCCCTATCATTGGCAACCAAAGGAACTTTCTTCACCTTCTTGGACTTAACACCCTCACCTGCCTTCTTCTTTCCCTTCTTTTTTCCCATAGAAGGGGCATTCGAAGGATCCACCAGAGGAGGGGGTTTAATCAAAACAGGCTTTTGACTGTAGATCCACTCATAAACCTCCTCCGGCCAGACATAATCGCTACCACGGAGTCCAGAGCAGAATAACTAGCAGCGTTCTCAAACTTAGGATTTGGATTCCACGCTGGAACATAGTAGTTCTCAGCTTCACTGCCGAAGGTGTATATGTGGGTTTTGTGCCACCCTTTGTAATTCGAGGAAGATCTTGATGGGATGGTCAGTGAGCCTATTGGTAAGGGTCAAAATCGTGCTAATCTTCGTATCCCCATGTATCACGGCTATACTAGTAGAAAGGTAGTAGAGGGACCTAAAGATTTCGTAGCTAGGGGTTATACCTAAGCTATTACACCGAGTTATGAACGATATTGTAATAAGTATAACGTTCAAATGGGCTACGTGGGTGAGAAACCCCAGGCATTAATGGAGAAAGTGGCGCGCATGAAATCCAGCCTGGACCACATGCGCTCAAAAGTATGAGTGGGCATCACGCTCTCGTGACCTTTCCACTTCTCACACCAAAGTTAGGCCCTCGATTTCTAGCACAGATTAGAAGGCCAAGGGTCGAACCCCCTATTCCTAACCACTGGAGTCCGAAGGCCCATTGTAAAATAAAAAGGGTCAAAGTCAGGCCCTCAAATTCTAGCATAGATCAGAAGGCTGAAGTTCGAACCCCCTATTCCTAACCACTAGGGCTTGAAGCTCCCTTGTAAAATAAGCAAGGCTAAAGCTAGACCCTTAGGCTCTAACACAGATTAGAAAGCCAATGGTCGAATCCCCCAACAAATTAATCTGCTCGAGAGATACACTCGAAGCTAAAGTGGAGCATTTCGAATCCACCCCTGGAACAGACCTTTACCGTATTGCAGGACTTCAAAAGTCGTACCCCTAAAGCAGGGTGGGATTTTGGAATTCGTGCCCCCACTCAACGATAAATTAGAAGCAATCTTGTTAGAGGGAAAATCATCGAATTCGTGGGAAAGGACGTAAATTCGAACCCAGGCTCCAGGGATAAATTTGAAGGTCGAACACTTTCCAGGGGCTTATTGATAATGTATAAATTCTTACTGGGCCCAAGTGCCTAAGTACGGCCGGCCCAAGTCCCCTATTTTACCCCTTGGGTACTTTCCTTTGGGCTGGCAGGGAGAAGTACTTGCTCCACAAGCAAACAAAATAATTATCCTACTTGCCAACCTATATAAAAGCTAAAGATAATCCTATAGACTCAACTATTAAATCCTAATTACAGACTTGTAATATTGTTTGTTGACTTGATCGTTGGAGCCTCTTCCCCCCGGACACCTCCAGGGGCTTTGTCCTGCAGATTCCGTCCACGGACGACAGCGCAGCGGCAGCGGCTAATTGGGAGCAAAACCAATTAATTCAGCAGTATGAGTTTGCCACCGGCGCTCGCTAACATCCTCCCCGCCACTTTCACGTGCATTTATTCCGTCGTCAAAATTTCAGCATAGACCTCCACTGCCGCCTCCTCGGTAGTCGATACACCGGAGAAGATGACGACGTAAGAGAAAGAACGGGAAAAAATAAAGGAAAAGAAGAAAGGTAAAAGGGGAATGGGAAAAATAAAAGAAAAATGGAAAGAGGAAAATAGAAAAGAAAATGGATAATGACTATTTTGCCCTTAAAATTAACGTTTTGACTGAAGTTAACATTTTGATCAGACGGAAGGGTCACGACTCAGTAGTTCTGTTAGTTGAGGGCTCAAAAGGGTTCAAAAAAAATTGGGGGTGAAAGGTGAATAATGGTGATAGTTCAGGGGCCCCTGAAATCGTTCGCCCTTTACCATATAACTCAACGTATACCAAACGACATCTCATTCAACGATAAATCATATTGTTAGCATAATTATAACAAACTCTGATATGATACAGCTTCCCCTCATTCTAGGATACTTAGGCCCTATCCAGTTGAGTTGAAACATAGATGGCATGAGATGATTGAATATGGTATGAGATGGTATAAGATTATTGGAGATGGTTGGAGCTGAGATGAGATTGTTGGAGTTGATATGAATTTAAATAAATATAATATAATGAACTGATCTATACTAAACTATACCATATTTAAACAATTTAAAAATAATAAATTTAAATATACTAGATTGAATTTAGTAAAATTAAATATAGTAAAAAAATAGTACTTATGCCCTGTTCAGTTGGGTTTAATTTCAGCACTTTTCAGCACCAATAAACTAAGTTCAACGCTAATAAATTAAATTCAGCACCAATAAACTAAATTTAGCACTAATAAACTAAATTCAGCACTAATAAACTCATCACTGAAATAAAAATAATAATAAATAAATATTTATTTGGGTTCTCCGTGGACACTGGTTAAATAATAAGTCTAAAAGTAAAATATGTTACGAGTACAACATCATTTTGGGAGTCATTCTTTTCATTTTTTGAAAACTTAAGCTACCATTTAATTCAATTCAACACCAATAAAATCAATTCAGCACCAATAAATTAAATTCAGCACTAATAAACTAAATTCAACACTAATAAACTATATTCATCATAAATAAAATAATTTCAGTATCAAATAAGTTCAATTGAACAGGGCGCCATAATAAAAACTGAACTGATATTTAAAATAAACATTTACTAAAATATAAATATTTAAAATAAATATTTACTAAAATATTAACTCTTATTATCACTATATTTTAGAACGGAAATACAGTTACACAAGTCATCGACTTTTTCTCTGGTGTATTTAGGAACATAAGGTAATGGGCAAGGGTAGAAACCGACTCTTATCAATAAAATATACTATTTCTATGTCCATGTTTTTTCCACCTCACCTTAAGATACCATTTAATAGACAACTTCTTCTTTTTTCACAATGGCAAGAAACCACTTTTTACTATTCATGGACCCCACTTGATTTTCTCTATCATACTTATTAATTTTACCATTAAATTTTATTTTAAAAAAATTTGTCCACCCAAAATAAGTTGAATATGAAATTTAATAATATGTTTTAATATTTAAAATATAATTTCATTTTTTTAAAAATATGTTAAATAATTTTTTTTCACGTTCTTGTCAATATCATCCTTCGGTGTAAAAAATAAAATTAATTTCATTTTTTTAAAGAAATTATTAAAACAAAATTGAATAAAAAATAAATAATAAGAGAATTTCATTTTTTTAAATTACATTAAAATTGCAAAAAATCAATTATAACAAATAGAAAAATTACATAAAATACTGAAATAATAAAATATTGATCTAGTCTAACCAATTATTACAATTTAAAAATCAAAGTATTGATCTAATTTGACCAATTATTACAAATAGAAAAATGAAATATTGATCTAGTCTGACCAATTATTACTAACAGAAAACAAGTTATAAATTAAAAACGAGAAAACATGGATGACGAAACCATATCGACATCTTAATTTTGACCACCCAAATATTGGTAAAGATGTCCCGTAAGGTCGTGTTTCAATTGGTCATGTTTAGCTCTATTGCGCACTTCCCTCCAATTTTGCCTAAAAGTCGCTAGATCAGCATGCCGCTTGGCATTATAATGCCAAGGAGAGTCGTCGATTTTGTCATAATCACTTGGTTGAACCTGCAACCCATAGGTATCTCTTTCATCTTCAACTATCATATTGTACAGTATGATACAAGTTATCATAACATTGCCCAACGTTTTAGCATTCCAATATCGGGCTGTGCCGCGGATCACGGAGAACCTGGCTTGTAAAATACCGAAAGCACGTTCAACGTCTTTCCGGTAACTTTCTTGACGCTTGTGAAGAGTTTTTTTTTGGGTCATTTGGAGTTGTATATGCTGGAATGAAGGTTGCCTACTCATGATAGATTCCATCAGTAAGATAGTACCCTTGATTGTAGTTGCGATCATTGACTTCATAAGGAAAACGTGGAGCTCTCCCTTCACATACGTCATCAAACAAAGGTGACTTGTCTAGGACGTTGATATCATTGTTTGACCCAGCCATACCAAAACATGCATGCCAAATCCATGCATCGTATGAGGTGACTGCTTCCAAAATAATTTAGGCGCGTCCACTCCTACCCTAAAATTGACCTTTCCAACCCACAAGATAGTTTTTCCATTCCCAATGCTTACAATCAATACTTCCAAGCATACCTGGAAATCTATTTGAACGAGCTACATGCATCAGGCGATCAATATCCATCGGATTCGTTGGTCTAAGGTATGTTGGATGGTATATGGCAATAATTGCATTCACAAAATGAGACACCGTTTCTCTGACCGTTATTTTTCCCATCTGTAAGCATTCATCCAGTTGGTCGTATCCACAACCATATGCCAGATGGCGCATTGCCACCGTGCACTTGTGGAGTGGCGAAAATCCTTGATAACCCATCAGGCCTTTGTCTGAAATAGAGATCGTGGTTGGTGACATCTTCCAGTATACGTTCAAATACATTTTTCCGCATACAAAACCTTTGACTAAAGTGTTGATCGTCGCACATTCTTTCAGGGGGTTGAGCAAAACATTGCCTCTGAAGTACTTCCTGTGCACGAACACGGTCTCTTTTGATATGATTTCTGGTTTTCTTCGATAAGGTTGGAGAAGTTTGAGCACTCTCATCCTTAATGGCCGCGTACCATTGTTTATCCATTTCTGGAAAATTCAAGACAAAGTTAATCGTCTCAGGATCGGTATCGGGTAGAAAACCAAGAATATCATAGGTTGATGGGTTTGATGATTTTCCAAAGTGAAGCTCATCATCATTGTTAGGGGAATTAGAGGAAGACATGGTTGTGTAGAAGAAGGACAATTGCGTTGATAGGAATTTTGGGTTGGAATGAAAGGTAAACAAATGACCCCTTTATATAGAGAACCATCAAATGTGAAAACCCTATTAATTTTGTCTAGCGGAATCTTTGAAATGATGAATTGAACCCATGTGAATAGATTGGATGTGTCCATGACAACCTCATTAAGTTTTGTCTAGTAGGATCTTTGAAATGATGAATTGAACCCATGTGAATAGATGGGACGTGTCCATGACAACCCCATTAATTTTGTCTAGCGGAATCTTTGAAATGATGAATTGAACCCATGTGAATAGATGGGACGTGTCCATGACAACCCCATTAATTTTGTCTAGCGGGATCTTTCAAATGATGAATTGAACCCATGTGAATAGATGTGACGTGTCCATGACAACCCCATTAATTTTGTCTAGCGGGATCTTTCAAATGATGAAAACCACTCAAAATGAAAACCAGTGACAAATGTATGGTCTAATCTGACCAATTATTACAAACAAACTATTACAATCAATTTCCACCGTAGACTATCCCCATTAATTTATCTCGTAGTGCTTCCTCTGCTGCAGAATACTCTCCCTTTTGAATCAAAGTATCAAGGAGTTTAGTGTTAGCTATCATTTGATCGCGCTCCGATTGTATTCGAACGAACTCCCATTGCGCTATGTTGTACTCCATTTTAGCTCTTTCATTATCCGCAACCATTTCAGCCTTTTGAGTACCTGCTTTGATTGCGTCCACAAACTGCATTCTTTGTGATTCTTTTGATTGTCCATCATCTGGTGTTCTTCCCCTAGCCTTTCCTTTTCCCCTTGCCTTGCATTTAGCGGCTTTCACACCAATAGGCCTGGGTGGATATTGCATAGCTTGAGCATCATCGCTACTACGGGGAGTTGATGGCACCGGTGGTGAATATTCCTTTCTATCAGTTCCTTTGGGCCATATTGTGCCATAAATTTAGGGTTCTTCCTGCAATAGTCATAGCAATGGAAGAATAAAAATTGTTGCCCATCATTTTCATCTGCAAACAAGTTCATGGCCCATGGCTTTAAATCGCCTTGGCTAGAGCCACTCCCGCCCCGACTGAAGTGACGTGCGACTTTACTTTCACATCCCACATATTTGCCGATATCGTGAGCCATTTTTTACCACAAACACTTGCATGACTTCATTGACCAGTTGTATTTTTCATAATGATTCACATCCCGCATAATTTAGACCAAAACACACCAGCATTCTGACGTGTACCCACCACACAGTCGGTTGAATGCTCGAACCATGCGCCACGTAGAGCTTTATCATCATCTACACTCCATTTGTCCCGGCTACCTTTTTGCTTTGTAACCTTACTCCCTGACACTATTGCAATTTCATCGTTTTCTTCACTTGCATCATTTTCTAAACGAATAAATCATTTTTTCAAAGCAAAACAAACGTCAAACATATACTAATTTTAAAAATATGTTTGTGAATTTTTAAAATACATGAAAATATTAAATGATATACTTGATTCTTCAAATAATATACTAGATTGCATACACTGGATTGCATGTTAAAATGCATGTACTAAATGCATATACTAGCTACGTATATTTTGCATGTTCAAATATACTAATTTTAAAATATAACAAAGGGAAATAAAGGCAATGTAAATTAATTATAAACTAGAATCTTCATAATTAAAATAAAACACATTAAAGTAGGGCTTACCATCCGTAACATCATGACTTCCATATTGTCGCCCATATTCACCGCCAAATTTTGACTTGGTGAACCCCGACCTCCTTGGCTTAAAAGGGCACCCGATTCGTTTATAGCATCAAGATGTGGAGAATGAAAGTTTTGACCATATAGATTAGGGTACGAGTTTTTGCGATTGGGTGTTCGCATTTTGGGAAGAGTGGTTAGGGTAAGGAGGGTTTGTGTATGCATTTTGGGAAGAGTGGTATTGATTTTGAAAATTCATGTATGAATGTTGAGAATTCATATAGAACTGGAGAGGGATGTTTGGAGAATTTTTACTAAATTCCAATTTTGAAAATGGACGATAATTCGGATTTTGCAAAGAATTTTCCTAATTGAAGGAATATGGAATTACCTTATCTTTGCCCTTCGACGTTCTTCGTGGATCCATCACAATATATGAATTACAATGTAATAGATTAATTAGTGAGGTAGAAGTATTGGAATTGGAAGTGGTGTGATGAAATGAGTTGAAATCATCTATATTTATATGTAAAAAATTGGGGAAAGATGGAATAAAAAATTAAAATTAAAATTCTAAAAAAATAAAAAAATAATAAATGTTGGCAAAATTTTCAAAAAATTGCAGCCATTGCCGGGACATGTGTCGACTTGTGATTGGTCCACGTGTCCCCTGATTTAAAATTAAACCACTCATTCATATACTAGCCGTACGGACACGTGGCACAATCCCTTGGTGACCCATATAAGAAAAATAATAAAAATAGATAGAATTCAGTGAGACGCGTGGCTCACCCAGAGGGCGACACGTCCATGCAGATAGAGAAAAATAGGCCGCTGTTCAGCGGCCCCATAGCATGCAAATGGGTCACATTTTTGCCCCCACATGCAGCCTCCTAAATACTACTGTGATTATTTTTTTATCTTTAAAGTGGTCTCTTAATTTTAAGACACTACCACCACCCATGCCCTAAAACTATTGCAAAAAAGACAAGAAAGGGAGCGAAGAAAATGAAAGCAGACAATAGTTGCTAGACCACTCTAGATAATACCATTTTATCTCTAAAATGACCTCTTAATTTTAAGATCCTCTTAATTAAGAGGCCACCACCACCACCCATGCTCTAAAACTATTGCAAAAAAGACAAGACAGGGGGCGAAGAAAACGAAAGCATGCAATAGTTGCTGTCAAGTGTCAATGCGCAAACGGCTTATGGTCAAGAAAGAAAATTCATACCAAGAACAAAACGTAGAGTGGGTCTCCTGGTAGACGGTCTGTCCATAAGTTTATGGACAGATCACTTATTTTTTACCTTATACACTGTATTTTTTAAATTACATACAAAATTTAAAATTTAAAAAATATTTTTTTATATTATATATTTTTATATTTTCACATTCAAGTACATATTATTACTTATTTTAACTTATAAAATGCAATATTTAAATTTTATAAAAAATTATAACATTTAAGTTAAATGCCCCTGAACACTGTCCATAAGCTTATGGAAAGGCCGCCTTTCCTGAGACTTTCCCCAAAACTTATACAATGAACAACAAAATATTCCTTATTAATAATCCAGTCAGAAAAATGCATATAATTAAACTCCCATATTTTTCCCTTTCAAAATTTCAATTTCAAAACGTAAATCCAAATCACCCGAGTAAAGATGCCCTAAACAAAATTTGGTCCCAACTCCAAATCTAAATCCATAAAAAATTCGTACACGGTATACACGATACTTCCTCTGATTCACTGACATTGACTCACTTATTTTTAATATTTGAATTTGAATAGGTAAAATTAATAATGGAGAATACATTAAAAGAGTAAAAAGTAAATTGAGTGAAAATAATCAAAAATATATTAAAAAAAAGAGTTAAATATTTTTAAAAAATATCCCAAAAAAAGTGAATAAGTGATAATGAACTGGAGGGAGTATATAGATCCCACCAACAGGGAACTACCCAACTTTACAGATATCATTATACGTCATTAATCCAAAATAATTAGCTTTAATACATTTCTTGTCAGTATGGTTGATTGATTACAATAGTACTTCTCCATCTCTCAATTATTATTTTACATCTGGGCAAAAGGCGAAGATCCGCTCGCACTTAGTGGCTCATACCAACTGACACCCCAACCAACGTATGAGAGGTAAATCACGGTAACCCAGCACCAGCACCAATGGGCTTGGTTTGGACTCAGTGCGTACAAGGGAGCCTTGCAAAGCAAGAGCTCCCCACACTGCCGCTGCCGAGTATCAAACCTGGGATCATTGGCTTACCCACCCATCTTCCAACCAATGGGGTACACCCGTGGGTGCATTTTACATCTTGGAGCATATACTCCCACCGTCCCATCGTACTCATACTTTTAGGATGTTATTAAAGAAATATGTTTGACAATTAATATGTACATTTACGTATGATAACAATAAATATAAAGTTAATATAAAAAATTTATGATAAACTAAACAATATTATATATAATAATATTATTATTTATATATCTATTTAAATATACAATCAAACTTTGATAGGAAATAATATCTAAACAGCAATAGTGCAAGTTCAACTTGACGCGGGAGGTAATATAGATTAGTACTACTGTTTGTTAATTAACAGTTTACGAAATATTTACAATGAATAGGTTTATACTTTATTCTTTTCTACTTAAATCATGTATTACAATTTAGTTCAGCTTATTAAATTTAATTGAATTTTACCGTAACATCAAGGCAAAGTCTTAATAAAAAAAAGTAACAAAGAGCATATATATTTCAATAATATGCATGCTCTTCGGGTTTACGTGCCTAACTAGATCAGCGGCAACACATATTATGTCACAAAATATTACTTAAATTAAGGGAGACATTTTATAATTTAAGTCATTGACTAGTCCATTTCTTCATCTATCGGACAAGAGTCTACCTTGTTAATAAATCCTTTCTTAGAAGTATAAAATATACTATATATTTTGGTTTATAACATACTTAATTCATCCTCTCAGTGGCGGAATCAGGAATTTTTTTTCAGGTGGGGCTGGATAATACTACTCAAATTTAAATTTTAAAAAATTAACTCGAAAATAATTTAAAATAGTACATAATTTAATAAATCGAGTACGATACAGTAAGGTTTTCACAAGTTCACTAAACTGCTAAAATAACTACTTTCTAATGCTCGAATTACTAGAAGTGGAACTAGGAACAAGTGGGGGCAACAAACCTACGTGACTCCATGCCTTGATAACATTGAATAATCGATTCATTCTCGATCTTAACAAAAATATCTTTCTCAATATACATTGTCATAACATCATTCAACCATTCATCTCCCATTCTATTACGAAGATCGATCTTGATATTCTTCATGGCAGAAAAAACTCGCTCAACAGAAGCTGTTGCAACTGGTAGAACTAATGTTAACTCAATAAGACGATATACCAATGGGTAGATTACATTGCTACGCGATCGAACCATATGTTGAGCAACACTTCCAAGATCATTGATGTCTGAATAGGCATCATCATCTCTCACATCATTAAGGAAGTAATTAGGTTGTTGCTCAAGTTCAACACGCTCAATTTGGGTGAAGTCATCCGGATAGAGTTCAGCAAGGCGAAACAACTTACCAACATCAAACGTGGAAAATCTTTCTCTCGGATTAAGGCATGCAATACAAGTGAGTAACTCTGAGCTTGCTTCAAAAAATCGATGATTCATTTCTAGAATCATCCTGTCAACGGTCTAGTATTGAAATAATAAAACATAAAACAATAAGATAAAAAATACATATAAAATAATATAAACAAAATAAATTAAAGTATGTAAATATAAAATATGAAAATAGCACCTGAAGAAAAATATCAACACGGTAGAAATCATGATTGGTCAACATTTCACCACGTCGCCTAGAACGGTGACGAATTTTCCGTTGTGCTTCCATCACGTCTAATTTGATCTCATGCTTCACACAAAATGTGTTGACTCCATTCAATAATTTATCAAAACCACCATCTCTGAATTCTTGTAATTCAGCCTTCATTTTATTCATCATTCGCACAGCCATCGAAATATTTTGATCTCTTTGTTGCAAGGCAAGAGACAATTGACTTGTAGCTCCCAACAAATGCTTCAAAAAAAGCATACAAAATACAAATTCATAGCTCTCCATTCTATCAATCAAACCTTTTGTTGTAGAGGCATTTTCATCTGAATTGCTATGCTCACAGATATTAAGAATTACTTGAATAATAGAAGACCACATAGCCTCAAAACGAAGAATAGTACTGTAATGTGATCCCCAACGGGTATCACCAGGCCATCTCAAACTCATTTCCTGATTTTTACCTCTTCCACTAACATTCTCCCCACTCTCCAATGCCTCTACAAGTCTAGCATGTTCTAATTGCACAAGCATATCTTTTCTAACACATGAACCTCCAACTAGATTCACAGTTTTAACAAGATACCCAAAAAATTCACCCACAGATAGAGTACTATATGCAACAGAAACAACAACCAATTGAATTTGGTGAGAGAAGCAATGAATATACCTTGCAGGAGAGTTTTCTTTCAATATCAAAGCTTGCAATCCATTAAACTCACCTCGCATATTTGAAGCCACATCATATCCTTGACCTCTCAACTTTGACAAGGATAATTTCTAATCTACAAACAATTGCTTAAGAGCCTCCATCAAAGTAATAGCTTTAGTATTGGAAACATGCACAAGAGCAAGAAAACGCTCAACAATGCATCCTTTCTTGTTGACATATCTCAAAACAACCCCCATTTGCTCTTTTATTGATGCATCTCTAGCCTCATTAACAAGAAGAGAAAATACACTATCTCCAATGGCATTAACAATAGCATCAGTTACCTCACCAGCACAAGCACTTGAGAGCTATTTATGAACTTTGGGGGATGTCAACTTGCAATTTCCAGGAGCATTTTCATTCATTACCTAAGCAACATCTTCATTTCTCTTGCAATACCAGTCAACCAATTCAAGATAATTACCCTTGTTGATGGAATCCCAGCCCTCATCATGACCACGAAAGGCCAAACCTTGTTTTAACAAGTATCTTGTCACATCTAAAACCGCAGTCAAACGTGTGCGGTATGCCTTCTCTGATTCAGTAACATGAGCTTCGAAACAATGTATGATACTTTGCTTTTGAAGGCTAAAATTTCTCAATTTGATTGTTGCACCATGATGACTTCCATCCACATTCGTAGCATGTTTCCTAAATAACTTAAGGGCATTCTTCCAATTTTTCATCTCATCCACAGTATATGCCGTCTCCTTTGATGAATTCTTAAAAAGATAGCAAGGAAAACAAAAGGCAGCATCCTTTGAAACAATATACTCCAACCAATCAAATTTATCAAACCAACACTTTTGAAAACTTCTAAATTCAACATTGAACAATGTCTTGGGAAAAGTATAATTCTTAGGTTGGCAAGGACCTCTTAATATATATTCTCTAAGCACTTCATCTCTAATGGAAACATCAATCTCTTCAATAGGTTTACGTTGCCCGGGATCACTTATAACATCATTCCGATTGAATTCTACGCGAGATTGTTTTCTACTACTACCATTTCCCTCTTCATTGTGCGTTTGTTCATTAGGCTCATTCGATCTCTTAGAAGATGGAAATCCTCTACTTCGAATTAAAATTTTTTCCATAACCTATTAAATATCAAATAGGGAAAATATGTAAAGTGAATTCATTCTTATAAAATTCAAAAGCATTATGAAAAAATAATAAATTATAATAACAAATAATTTATAAAATCATATTCATCTAAATTCAATTTAACAAATATCCCTAATTCCATAATTTGTCAATTTCACATAAATAATAAATCAAACAATTATAATTTATAATTATACATGTGCAATTCAATTGATACAACAATATAACTTCAATTCTACATTCAATCTAAAAATAATATTCATATAAATTAAATTTTTGAAGGAAAAAATAACATAAACAATAAACGCTAAAATTAAATTACCACAAAGAGGAGACTAGATGAAGAGGAAAACGGAGGGCTGGAGCCTGGACGGACGGATGGTGGCAGAGCAGCGTCCGGCAGTGGCGTGGCAACGACGGCGGCGGTGAGGAGCTGAGGCACTGGCGGCAGGGAGGCGGGAGCTGCTCCTCTACTACCGTTTCAAAGCTTGAAGAAAGTAGCAAAATTGGCAATTTTGGGTTTGTTCAATATTTGACTTGGGTTTTGTATTTGGCCATTTTTTGGATTTTGGCCCAATAACAAAATCCAATTCTGCTTTTTTTTCTTATTCACTAATCAAACCAACATCGTTTGACTTAAGTCAAAACGACATTATTTTGATGTTTTATGGCCAAAAAAAGAAGGCCGCTCCGGCCTTCTTCCCCGGCGTATATCACCGAAAAATTGCATTTTTTGCCGGAAAAACGCATACGCGCGCCTTGAAGCTCCTAAGCCGCTTATCACTACTACTACCATGGCGCCGGAATCTCAGGTAGGACTAGAGCCCTACCACGCGCCATGGTAGTTCCGCCACTGATCCTCTCTGTCTTTTATTTTGTGTCCTACCTCATTTAATTGTATTTAACACACTTTTTTTGTTATTTGTTTTATATTGACACGCTCTCCCTTCTTGGCAACAGGAGAAAGTGTGTCAATATTTGGATAAACATAATCCGGCCCTAAAGTGTCGACGATGGATGATAGATCTCCCTACCGGCAACATTGTGGAAGATTCGTCCTCCTCGAAAAGCTTTCACTTAGCATTCTCAGGAATGCATTGCTGAGGTGGAAAGGTTGCAGTAAACTTCGACACTTTTCCAGGCATAACATAAGGCTCCTCATCTGATTCATCGTAGGGTGATCTTCTTCGAAAGAACAAGCATTTTTTCCTTGTGGTTTTGACCTATAAATTTCCACCTATGAAATCTCAGAGTAGTCTCTTCTATTCTCGAGATCCTTCCTCTTGAGGGAGCTTTTGAAGTTCTGGACCCCCTATCTTTGAAGGATTCAGCAAACCATTGCCTTTTCCTTGGCCCATTCTAGAAGAGACTCCCTCGTCAAACAGTTCCTTTGTCGGAAATTCACCGAACTCTTGAGCCGACTTGTCACTCCTGAGCTGATCCTCATTACCCTTAGAGATAGTTCTCTCAGTCGACTGAGCCTCATATACTTGACGTAAGCACTCATAATTGCTGCCACCCCCCCCCAGATAAATCCCAGGTATAGAAGAGAAAATTTCATCTCTTTGATGGGGGCTGTGAGATGGGAACACCCTTAAAGGAAAAAAAGAGCTTGTGGGAAGAGAGAACTTACTTGTTTAGAGAGGAAAATCTGGGTTTTTGTGAGAACGTTGTAAATATAGGAGGAACACTGAAAAATCTCACTTCAAATACCTGCAAGTAAGAAGTGGGAAAGACGAAAAATGATTTTAGGGAATAGTTATGGGGGATGAAAACATGTGAAAATGGTAATGATTACCTTGGGGAATGGAAACCTGGAGAGACGTGAGAACGTGAGGGAATCCCATTACTGATATTTTCCACGCATTTAGCGACTTCGCGCTTCTTTTCCCTCCATGCGCCACGTGCGCCCCTCAAATTCAAAATCACAAGACTGCCGCCGATACTAATCAATCACACCATAATTAAGTCTTTTATATATATACTTCCCTCTGGTCCTTTTATTATGGCCCCAACTTTTGGGCATAAATTTTTTCAAAAAGATAAATGAATGGTAGAGATTGTATTGAAAGTGTAAAAAGTAAAATGAGTGGATAAAAACTATCTAGAATTTACCAAAAGGGGAAGGAGACATAAATAAAAAACCATCCCAAAATGGAAAGTAGGACAATATTAGAGGACCGGAGGGAGTATATATATTTATCATGATATCAGAGCCTAAAATCCTGAGCCTACGAACCTAAATTTTCCATCTTAAATTTCCCGCAAATTACTACCATCGACCGTGCGTAACGCGCAGCCGATCCGAGTTGCTTTTCTCTAAATATTTATAAAAAAAGAAATAAAAATAAAAACGTGTCTTCGTTCTTGCTGCCGCCGGAGAAGCCTTCGTTCTTCGTTGTTTTGTCTCCGGAGAAGCCTATTCCAGCGAAGCCTCTCTACCTGCTTCTGTCTCCGTCTAGAGCTGCCCGCCGCCGATCTCTGCCAACCGCCGAGCTCGCCATCAACCGCCGTCAACCACTGATCTCTACCAACCGACGAGCTCGCCACCAACCACCGTCCGACGATTGCCTCCGAGCCGTATGCCGTTTGCCATTTCGCTCCACCAACTCGGTCCAGAGCTCGCCATCAACCGCATCTGGCGACGTTTACCTTTTCGCTCAGGAAGGAAGGTGCGTGAGATTCATGTGCTCGACCATCAAAGGCGCGTGAACTCACGCGCGATTGAGCCACATGTGTCCCCTGTCCTCCAACGGAGCGTGTTTCCATGCGCCAGTACAGGGACGCGAGCTCCTTTGCTATTTCTGGGTATTGATTTCTGCATCTGGGTTGCTATATCTACTTAATTGTTGTCTCTATTTGGACGCAATTTATTTTATTTGTTTTAAAACAAAATAAATTGTGTTATGGCTATTTTTTCCGGTGTAGTGACATCGCCGCAAGGGTTTGCGACGACCGCCTCCTCTAGCACCCCTACCCGATCTAATTTGGCTGACGACCAATGGAGTACTACCATACATATATTTAATCAGTTTAATTTGTTATCTGACCATGGGTCAGGTAAGTATACTTTACCCTGGATTCTTAATTCGGGAGCCTCATATCACATGATTGGTGACAATAGTTCTCTTACTGATATTAATACTACTACCAATTCTGTGAATGTTATACTTCCGGATGGATCTGTGTCGTCTGCTACACAATATGGTTCTATTTATTTTGGTGATGTCACCCTTACTCATGTGCTCTACATACCTACGTTGTGATGCAATTTATTATCATGCTCTAGATTGTTATCCGCCTTGAAATGTCTAGCCTTGTTTGCTGAAAATTATTGCATTTTACAAAAAATTAGTACAAGGACTGTGATTGGCGTGGGTGAACAGCAAGGGGGGGTTTATTGGCTTCGTCTGTTGGATACTCGCCTTCGTCCTCATATAGTGCAGTCTATTCCGACAGTTGCTTCGATTTCTTCATCTGATTTATGGCATCAACATTTTGGTTATCCATCATCTAGGGTGTTGTCTTCTATTCCTACTCTTGATTTTAGCACAAATAATACTACTATACCTTGCTCTGTATGTTGGCTAGACATAGTTTTCCATTGAGTTCTACAAATGCTACTGCATTATTTGAATTAGTACATTGTGATGTTTAAGGTCCTTATAGAACACCATTTTCTAGTGGTGCATTTTATTTTTTTTACAATAGTTGATGATTATTCCCGAGTTGTTTGGGTTTATTTACTAGTGGCTAAGTCAAAAGTAGCTTCTAGATTTTTGGAATTTTGTGCTCTGGTCAAGAATCAATGGGGCCGAACTATACTGCGTGTCCGAGCAGACAATGGGACTGAATTTTTTGCCTTTGAGATCTCATTTTGCTGCATCTGGGATCATTTTTTAGACATCTATGGTTAATACATAACAGCAGAATGGTAGAGTTGAACGAAAGCATCGCCATTCACTCAACGTGGCACGTGCCTTACGGTTTCAAGTCAGTCTTCCAATTAAGTTTTGGGGAGAATGTGTTCTTACTGATGCTTATCTGATTAATTGGACACCGATGAAACATCTCAATGGTCGCACTCCCTTTGAGATGCTATATGGACAAGCTCCAAATTACTCATCTTTAAAGGTATTTGGATGCTTGTGTTTTGCTGCTCACGTTCCCAGATACCGCGACAAGTTTGCAACAAGAAGTCGGCGATGTTTGTTTCTTGGTTATCCTGCTGGAAAGAGAGGCTATCACCTTTTTTACCTGAAATCCTGCATCATCTTTAACAGTCGGGATGCCATTTTTTTAAGACCAGTTCCCGTATGCACTCCGACATCAACCTCTTCCGTAGATCCCAGTGGCACCACCTCCTCACTCCCGACTTCACTTCCACCACTGCTGGAGTCACATGCCCAGATCGCGGCACCACCGGTCCCGTCGACCACCACCGACTCTATGTCGCCGGTCACCGTCGCTCCTGTCCCACCGACCGTAATTGTACCCTTACCATTGGATGCCACCGCGCCCACACCGCCGGCCGCTTCTCCGGTTCTAGAAACCAACCCAGATCACCGGAAACCCTTAACAGTCCGGCCTAACGATGCACTACCCGGGATGCCACCAGCCAGCGATCATGTGCCTCATGCATCTCCAGCTCTGGTGACTCCTTCTGCTCCACCGCCCAATGCGGTGTCTCCGACTAATTCCGCTCACCATTTGCTTTTGTCAGCTCTGCCACTTATTTCATCGGTTGTTCCGACGTCTCCTCCCGCCGCTGAGTTGCCTCCTATCAGACAGAGTGTTCGCACTCGCCGACCTCCTCCTTATTTGGAAGATTATGACTATGATGATTATGCATGTGCTCTTACTACTGAATACCCCCCTCTTACAGCTACGTTCACTCCTGCGCCGTCACAATCCTCGGGTGTTCTCTATCCTCTTACTGATTATGTAAATTGTGATAATTTTTCTAGTATGCATTCTAGATTTTTGGGTGCAGGAACGTCTAGTGCAGATCCCACCACTTATTCTGAGGAATCACAGCATGTTCATTGGCAAGATGCTATGACTAAAGAGCTTACTGCACTTGAGCGCAATCAGACTTGGACTTTGGCCCCTCTTCCTCTGGGTAAGAAGGCGATTGGATGCAAATGGGTTTACCGGATGAAGTTCAAGTCAAATGGTACTATTGAACGTCATAAGGCGTGCTTAGTGGTTCTCGGGAATCGCCAGGTTGAGGGGATTGATTATACTGAGACATTTGCTCCGGTTGCAAAGATGAGTTCTGTTCGCCTATTCTTATCTATTGCGGTCATTCGTGGTTGGGAACTATATCAGATGGATGTCCATAATGCTTTCCTGCATGGTGATTTGCATGAAGAGGTTTTTTTTGCGACCCCCACCAGGTTATGCCGCACCCCATGGTCAGGTATATCGCCTTCAGAAATCTCTTTATGGTCTTCACCAGGCTCCTAGAAATTATTTTTCCAAATTGGCTCAGGTTGTACGAGCATTTGGTTTTGTTCAAAGTAAGGCAGATTACTCTTTGTTTGTCTTTTCCCGTGGATCGGTTTCTTTGCATGTTCTGGTTTATGTGGATGATTTGGTCATTGCTGGAAGCTCTTCTGTGCTCATCTCTGAGTTCAAGAAATACTTGAATTCTTGTTTCTATATGAAATATCTTGGTTTACTTAAGTATTTCTTGGGCATAGAGATTGCTAGAAGACCGGAGGGGATGTTTCTTTCTCAAAAGAAATATGCCCTGGACATCTATTTGATACATGTTTGTCTGCCTCTAAAGTGATTGACTTCTCGATGGAGCAGTAACACGATCTGGCACGTGTTGATGGCCCACTTTACCATGATTCTGAGCAGTACAGGATACTGGTTGGGTGCCTGATATACCTTACCATCACATGTCTTGAGCTTAGTTATTCGGTTCACACACTTGCTCAATTCATGAAGTCCCCTTGTGTTCCCCACTGGCAAGCCGCAGTTCGTGTATTACACTACTTGAAGAGCCATCCTGGTCAGGGTTTATTTTTCTCTTCCCGTAGTGCATTACAGTTAACTGCTTACTGTGATTCCGATTGGGGTGCTTACCCTATTACCCGGTGTTCTCTTTCCGGTTACTTTGTTATGATTGGTGATTTTTTGATTTCTTCGAAGACCAAGAAGCAACCTACAGTTTCTCGGTCTTCTGCTGAAGCGGAGTATCGTGCTATGACTGTTACCTGTTGTGAGTTGTTATGGCTTAGGTCTTTACCGAAAGACTTAGGGGTTGCGCATACTGCTCCTATGCATTTGTTTTTTGACAGTCAATCTGCTTTTCATATTGCAGCAAATCCAGTGTTCCATGAACGTACGAAGCATATTGAAGTTGATTGTCATTTTGTCCGGGATCTTGTGCAATCTGGTACTATAGTTACTCATCATATCCGCACTACAGATCAACCTGCAGACTTGTTTACCAAAGCTCTCGGATGTAACCGATTTCATTCGTTACTTGGCAAGTTGGGCATTTTTGATCCCCATGCTCCAACTTGAGGGTGGGTGTTAAGGAACATAAATATTACTTATAATTGTAATTCTATTCTATTTTCCTTTTCCTACCTTGTATAGGTATTTTGTACTACTATATAATGGACCCTGGGGTCATGAATAAAGACACATCATTACCCTTATTTTCTACAATATCAATTTAAAAAAAACTAAAATATCATATCTAAAACTTATTGTGACTTGATAGTATTCGAGAACTAAACGTTAGAGTTAGTTGAGCCTCCTTGAAGGCTCCTTGCGATCGGCTCACTTCTCGAACCCTCGAATGAACCTTTAGTTTGTTGGGGGCTCTTAATGATACATATACTTAAGTGGCCAATTCGTGATGGGCCACGACCCAAAATATTACACATTATCTATTGTCGTGATTGGGTTTATTCAGTCAAATAGGGTAAAAATAACACTCTAGTAATCTTTAGCACTTGTCACGCAAGGAATTAGAGTTTGAATCATATACAATTACTATTTGGGTTACAATCATATAAATACCAAGGTATGTCCATTATTTTATTCACTCACTATCTTTTTACTATACAACGACTGCTGACTTTATCATTGGAGAGTTTTTCCCTAAAATACTTCGGGTGTTGTTTCTTGCGAACCATGACTGAAGAATTGGCGGTGCAATCCAATCGAGTTCTAGTTGCAATCCACATCATAATTTATATTAGTACTCCCTCTGCCCCAGCCGAATCTGCACACTGTTTGGTCAACTTTCTCGAGACATGTTTGACCATAAATTTTAACTATTATATCGACACAATATCATCATGTGAGATATTGTTGGATTTCCTGCATGATGTATTTTCTAAATATCAAATTTTAACACACTGTTAATATACGTAACTAAAGTTATCGTTGGTCAAATATGACCTGAGAAACTTGACCAAAAAGTGTGCACATTCGGCTGGAACGGGGGGAGTATTCGATTTCAATACTGTACATTCATATCAGTTTAAACAAAATAGGGTAATATGCAAATATAACCCTATATGTTGGAGAAAGTGCAAATATAACCCAGAGTTATTTTTTAGTGCAAATATAACCATAACTATTATACATATGTGCAAATATAACCCTAACTATTATACATATGTGCAAATATAACCCTAACTATTATACATATGTGCAAATATAACCCTAACTATTATACATATGTGCAAATATAACCCTAAAGCCATTATTCCAGTATTGATTGACCATGGTTATATTTGCACTTTCAATTATCGCAGGGTTATATCTACACTTTCATCACCCTACCTTTTACTTTTCCTTCTCGATCCCAGTGACCCCCTTTATTCTTTTCCATTTTTTCAAATGTCGAGATCACAACTCACCACTCGCTCCGTCAGGTAAAAGCTCTCTCCTCCTCTCAGTTTCAGTACATCCGTAACTATGTCAAGAGTATCAAGCTCTCCTTTGTCATGAAGCTTCTCCTTGAAGGCTATGTCAAGCTCTCTTCCAGAAAAAAAAAATGTCACAACTGGATGAAATACTTTACAACAGCACAATACGTTGGCGTGCCAACTAAATCAATATAATCCCATAAAATCTCCTAATTCTATACAATCACCGTAAATTATATCCTACCCGGGAATACATTCCGCATTGTAATTTGCTTACAGTTTTTCAATCAGTTGTTTTCCACAAAAAATGAGATGCATTAAATTTATTTTTAATTTAAATAACATGGAAATAGTCCCGGATATACTATCTGCATCGGATCATAGAGATATGTTATACGAATTGTACAATCACATTCTTCTGCTTTTCAAACATTCCATGACAAAACCAGAAAATAGTAGCATTTGGATCCACAAAAGAACACTTGAGACTTGGATGGGAAAACAACACAAGTTAATCTGACAATGAAATATCAACAAACAAGCACTGGCTCCGTAATACACACGAAATGTGATTCTTCAACGAGAACAAACTGAAATCTACGAAACCAGATTCAATTACAGAAGTAAGACCGACGAATTCCATGTTTCCTCTACTAGAAACAGATATTAGCAGATGCTAATGAAATAAGAAATTCAAACTGAATGGAACTACGCTATTTTATCTCATCGTACTTAAGACAATCAACAAAGGGGTAAAGAGCTCCAAGAATCCAAATCAATATTAAATCGGAGTAAAAGCGTCCAGAATTTCAAGCAAGCAAAGTAGTTTTTAGACCGGAGACGATGATGATTGCCTGCAGAAGGTCTGTTCGCCCTGAAAAAATGGAAAAGAATAAAGGGGATCGGCAGGATCAAGGGTAAGAGGTGGGGTGGTAAATAGAAATTTTATGGGTGATATGCAAATATATCTTTATATGTTGGAAAATTTGCAGATATAATTCTGAATGATTTTTTAGTGCAAGTATAACCCTAACTATTATAAATGAGTGCAAATATAACACTAAAGTCATTATTCCGGCATTGATTGGTCATTTCCGGCCATTGACCGACCAAAAATGACCAAATTGCCCGTCTAACCTAATACAAAATTTTAAAAGAAAAAAATGCTCCCACCACCCAACTCTGCCACCAGCCTCGCCATCCCATCATCGATCCACCACCACCCAGCTCTACCACCAATTGGTGGAACTCTCTTGATATAACTACACTCGAGCCGACCAGATCTGGTGGAACTGTCTTGATAACAACGCTCAAGCCGGCCAAAACTTCCTTACTGGCGTCATCATACTCTTCAGAAACAAAAACAACACCACAAAAACAGAAGCAAATCAATTCCAATTAAGGCAACAATAAAAAAATGATGCAGTCAAATTGAGAAATAATCTGTGCAATTTTGTACCTATACCAGATTCCCCGTCAAAGGAAATGAGGTCGAAATCGCTGTAAGCATTCTTCAGCTTCGGAAGATGACCTTCTACTGGAGCTCCGTCACCGTCAAGGACGGTTGGCCGCCAATCTCCACCTCCTCGAAGTCGACGGAGCTCCTGAATTTGATGGTGTGGTTGATTCAACGGCGATTTGATTCAATGACGTAGCTCCTCAACGACGAGTTGATTATATGAACGAAACAATTCGATCGACGGAAAGCCTAAATCGATTGGAATTTGGGGGAATCGGGGGGGTGGGGGTTGGGGTGGTAGAGTTGGGTGGTGGCCCAAGAACATCATCCGGGAGGGTTTGGTGGTTTGACCGGCGGATACAAAGTGCAGAGTGGAGGCTCCAAGGGCATGAATCTGGGCGGTGGTCCTGAGCTCGACAATGGCGTGCTTCCACTCCGCAGACGTGAATTTGGCAGAGGTGAAGAACAATGGTAATGAGGAAAAGATGAAGTGATGAGGAAAAGATGAAGTGATGAGGAAAAAATGAACAGGGGTGATGAACAGTGGTGATAATGTGAAGAACAATTGAATGTCGTGAATCTGAGGGAAAAGATGAGGAAAATGATGAGGGGTATGAATGTAATATGATTTTGTATTTTAATTTTTTTTACAGAAAGGTAAAATAGTCTTTTCATTGAATTCCGACCTTAAACTGTCGGAGAAGATTATATTTGCACATACACTAAATATCCAGGGTTATATTTGCACTTTCAATTATCACAGGAGTTATGTCTGCACTTTCATCAATTATGTAGAGATATATATGCACTTTGCTCAAAATTTATTTATTAATTTAGTTAGTTTAATTAAATTTAATGAAGGGGTGAGATTAGATTAGATGAGTGGCTATGATTTGGTGTACAAAATGGTGTACAAATAAAGGTGTGTATTGAACACACACAAACACACAC
This sequence comes from Rubia yunnanensis, assembly GCA_037428765.1. Taxonomy (NCBI): domain Eukaryota; kingdom Viridiplantae; phylum Streptophyta; class Magnoliopsida; order Gentianales; family Rubiaceae; genus Rubia; species Rubia yunnanensis. The sequence goes on along the minus strand of CM075067.1, from coordinate 93,719,587 downwards.
ACACACATATATGTATGTTCTAAATCGACTAGCTGTTAGACAAGATTTTTTTATTAGGTAACCAATGAAATGATTTGATGTTTACTTTTATTTATTGCAATGAGATTATAGAAAATAAGGGCAATAATGTGTGTTTGTATTCATGATATCAAGGTACATTATATAATGGTACAGAATACCTGTACAAGCTAGGAAAAGGAAATAGAATCTAATTACAATTACAAGTAATATCTACATTCTTTAATACTCCTCCTCAAGTTGGAACATGGGGTCAAAAATGCCCAACTTGCCAAGTAATGAATGAAACTGGTTACGTCCGAGAGCTTTAGTAAACAAGTCTGCAGGTTGATCTGAAGTGCATATATGATGAGTAATGATAGTACCAGACTGCACAAGATCCCAGAAAAATTTACAATGAACTTCAATATGCTTCGTACGTTCATGGAACACCGGATTTACCGCAATATGAAGAGCAGATTGACTGTCACAAAATAAACGCATATGAGTAGTATGCGCAACCCCCAAGTCTTTAAGCAAAGACTTAAGCCATAACAATTCACAGTAGGTAGCAATCATAGCACGATACTCTGCCTCAGCAGATGACCGAGAAACTGTAGGTTGCTTCTTAGCCTTCTAAGAAACTGGAGAATCGCCAATCATCACAAAGTATCTGGAAAGAGAATGCAGGGTAATAGGGCATGCAGCCCAATCCGAATTACAATAAGCAGTCAATTGTAATGCACTATGTGAAGAGAGAAATAAACCTTGACAAGAATGACTCTTCAAATAGTGCAACACACAAACTGCATCTTGCCAGTGAGGAACACAAGGAGACTTCATGAACTGGGAAAGTGTATGAACTGAATAACTGAGCTCAGGACGAGTGATGGTAAGGTAGATCAGGCACCCAAAAATCTAGAATGCAAACTAGAAAATTTATCACAATTTACATAGTCAGTAAGAGGATAGAGAACACCTAAGGATAGTGATGACACATGAGTGATCGTAGCAGTCGGGGGGTTCTTCAGTAGTGACAACACAAACATAATCATCACATACATAATTCTCCAAGTAAGAAGGAGGTAGACGATTGCAAACACTCTGTTGGGGTAGAGGTAGCTCGGCAACGAGAAGCGGTGCTAGATAGACCAGCGAAGCAGGCGACAGAGCGGGCAGTAGCAGGCGGTGGAGCGGGCAGTAGCTGGCAGTGGGCGGTAGAGTCCGGAGCCAAAGATTCTGTGTTAGGCAACGGTGTAGAAGTCGGATCCAGAGATGGCAGCGCATGAGGCTCATTGTCGATGGGAGCTAGCGATGCGTGGAGCGCGTGGGGCGGCGTCGAATCAGCCTGCGCATCGTCAGATCAAACTGGCAAAGTAAGTGGCCGGTGGTCGGATCCAATCGTTGGATCTGGCTACAAAGGTGGAGTGACGATCGACGGTAATGGCAGTGTGGCAACCGTTGGAATGGCTCCGGTGGTGGCGGAGATAATGCCGGCGGTGAGGTGGTGGCACCGCCGGGATTCAATGAGGCCAATGTCGGAGTGAATGCATACAAGAACTCGTTTTCAAAAACAATTGGCATCCCGTCTATTGAAGAAAGTGCGGGATTCCAAGTCATAAAGGCGATAGCTTTTGTTTTCGGCAGGATAACCAAGAAACAAATATCGACGACTTCTTGGCGCAAACTTATCATGGAATCTGGGAACATAAGCAGCAAAACACAAGCATCCGAACAACCTCAAAGGTTGGTGGTTTGGAGCTCATCCATAGAGCATCTCAAATGGAGTGCGACCATTGAGATGTTTTGTTGGCGTCCAGTTAATCAAATAAGTAGCAGTAAGAACATATTCTCCCCCAAAAATCAACTTGCAAATTAGCTTGAAAATGCGAGGCACACACCACATTCAACAAATGGCGATGCTTGCGTTTAACACGGCCATTCTGCTGTGGTGTATCAACTATAGATGTATCAAAAAATACCTCAGATTCAGCAAAGTATGATCTCAAATTCATAAATTCAATACCATTATCAGCTCGGACGCACAGCACTGGGCGCCAAACAGGTTCTTGACCACGGCATAGAATTCCATAAATCTAGATGCTACATCTGACTTAGTAACTAATAAATAAACCCAAACAGCTTGGGAATAATCATCAACTATTGTTGAAAAATAAAATGCACCACTAGAAGATGGTGTTTTATAAAGCCCAAACATCATAATATATTAATTCAAACAATGAAATGGCATTTGAATAACTCAAAGAAAAACTATGTCTAGTATGTTTTGCTCTGCAACACACAGAGCAAGGAACATAAGTATTATTTGTGCTAAAATCAATAGAAGAAAAAATCGCAGAGGAAGGATGTCCAAAACGCTGATGTCATAAATCAGAAGTAGACAAAGAAGCATCTCTCGAAAAAGACTGCAGGATAGGAGGATAAACACGAGTATCCAGCAAACAAAACCAATAACCCCCACCCCTCCCTCGTTGTTCACCCTCGCCAATCATAGTCCTCGTACTGATTTTCTATAAAATGCAATACCTTTTAGTAAACAAAGCTAGACATTTTTAAGGCAGATAACAATCCAGAGTATGATAATAAGTTGCATCGCAAAGTAGGTATGTATAGTACATAATTAAGGGTGACATCACCAAAGCAGATAGAACCATAATGTGTAGTAGATGACACAGATCCATCAGGCAATATAACATTCACGATATCGATAATAGTAGTATATTAGTAAGAGAACCCTTGTCACCGGTCATGTGATATGAGGCTCCCAATTCAAGAATCCAAGGTAAACTAGGCTTACATAACCCACAGTCAGACAGAGAATTAAACTGATTAAATAAATGCATGGTCGTGCTCCATTGGTCATCAGACAGAGCAGGGCCAAAATCAAATCGGGTAGGGGCACTTCCATTGGAGGCCGATGCCGCAAACCTGGCGATGACATAGCAGTGCCGGTGAACAGCGATGGAAGTAGAAGGGCCATGGCGGAGGGAACCTCGAGGCTAGTGGTGGCGATTGGCCAAGCTGATGGCACCGTATTCTTGGCGGTGTTGGCTTTCTCCCTTATCTCTGTGTACCATTCTAGATGGCATGTGAGCTGGAAACGGGAAGCTTTATAGTGACCCTTGCGATGACAATACGTACAGGTGATATTCTTGTGATCAGCTGAAGTGAGGAAAACTGTCGAAGAACCTATAGGTGATGGCCATCGTGCGACATATGCCATTGAGTCAGAAGAAGGCTCGTGAGATTGGATGATAGCTCGGTGATTCTCCTCTTGGGAAATAAGCGCTTGCACGCGTATGACTGGTGGCAGTGGATTAAGACTCGTGATATGGGATTGCAAGGTTTGATAGCCCTTATCAAGACCAGAGATAAACTGGTAGACCAAATCTTTTTCTCTCTCTTGGAGGACACGACTAGCAGGGTTACATGTGCACATTGGTTTGCAAGCGTCACAGGGGAAAACTAAAGATGGCCGCAGAGAATTGTAGTCCCCAAACAGCTTCTTTGGATTGCCAAAATAAATGACGATGGTCTGACCATTCTGCTGATAGTTATGAATACCTTCATGCATCTGTAGAATTTTGATACCATCACCAAGGGTAAAATGCGCCTTCAGGTCATCCCACAGTTCCTTAATTGTGGCAAAAGTGCTTGTAGAAGGTTTCAATGTCGAATCCAAGGTCTGTAAGATCCATCTGACAAGAGTAGCATTAACTCCAGCCAATCAACAACATCAACATGATCATCCGAGGGTTCGGTAATGGATCCATCAATGAACCCAATTTTGTGCTTGGCAAGCATAGCACAAAAAATTCCATCAGACCATTCAAAGTAATTTTATTGACCCTTCAGGATGGTAGATACGATAACCAAACATGGACCGTCAGAAGAGCCAATAAAGTAGGGATTGTTTGGTAGGCGGCCAAAGGGTACAGACGACTAAGGGCCAGATTCCAACTGCAACTGTTTTAGTAAAGTTGCAAATACCTCATAGTTGTTTATGTCCTGTAGCTTAGTGGCCTCAGCTTGAGCATCGATGCGAGCATGTTCATCGGGATTAACTCCAGAGGTAGACATAGTGTGGAATCAGGACTTATCAGCAGCAAATCGGTAGGATCGATGGCGGATCAGATCGTTAAAAAATACGGCGGTGCATGGTGTGAACAAATTGCGTGGGGCTTAAAATCAGTGTGTGGGAAGCAGCAAACACACCGATCAGAGCTGGGACGTAGGCGGAAAGATCGCGAGAACCAGATGGCGGTCGGTGAGCAGTGGAAGCGGTGAGCGGCAGGATGGTGGCGCTTGAGGACGATGCGCGGCTGACAGGCGGCGACCGGAGCTCGACAAAGGCATTGGACAATTTTCTTTCGGGATTCAGGATTTTAGCCTCTGATACCATGTAGAAAATAAGGGTAATAATATGTGTTTGTATTCATGATATCATGGTACATTATATAGTGGTACATAATACTTGTACAAGCTAGGTAAATGAAATAGAATCTAATTACAATTACAAGAAATATCTACATTCCTTAATAGAGATTCTTATAGTTTTGAATTTTTTACAAATCGAATGTAATAATTATAATTTGACCCAGGAGACTTTTCGGTGTTTCTAAATTTAAATATGCATTTTAATTTGTTACACTATTTTATCTAATATTTTTTTAATATTTTCACATTATCTAACTAAAGTTTAAATTTATTATAAGATATAGTATTTAAATTAAAATTTACAATCTTTACGCTATCTTTCTTAAAATTTATAAAATAGCCATTTTACTTAATGACTTAAATACTATAAATTTTACTTCAAATATGAAATATAAAGTTAAACATTTGATAAGATGTGTTTCATTGTAAATTAAAAAAAGGTACTGTTCTTTATGTTTTGATGTATTTGACACATTTTTTCAATTTTTTTATACTACCGCACTCTCTTTTTTACAAAATCATTTCACTTTCATCTACTTATACTAATTTTTTCTTGAAAAAAGTGCATATTTGCCCCTCGGTTCTTGTATTTGTGTGGATATACCCCCACATTTTTTAAAGTGCATTCGTACCCCTGCTGTGGTATGAAATTGGTCAACTTTGGTGATTGCTAGATTTAATAGAAATGACTGTTTTGCCCCTTGAGAAAAAAAAGAATATGTAATTCAATACTTTGTCTCTTCTTTCTTCTCTTCTCCTCCACTTCTGTCTCTTATTTATGAATCCAAAAATTGGTCAACTTTGTCTCTACTTTCTTCTCATTCTCCGTCACCTTCGCCAATCTGCCACCTTCAGCAATATCTTTATTCTCCGCCTGCCTTCTTCGCCCTCCACACGTCGTTTCCATCGCCATCGCCGACCAATATTCATCAACCCTTTCTCATCCTCCGCCTGCCATCGCTGAACACACACCACCAAAATTAATTTTCGAATCTAATTGAAGAGTGTAAGGTTTGATGTTGCAGCGATGATTGAAAAAGATATGGCGGTGAGTGGGAGGTGTGATAGTGGTGTGTGTGGGTCTATTGGTAAGGTATGATGTGATGGAGGTGCAGTGCGGTGTGTTGGTGCGATGGAGGACTTTGCCGACGCGGTGGAGGAGGATGGCGCTAACGATGCTGCTAGATTCCTAACAACTGGAAGGTGAGCGGTGGATGATGACGATAATGGTGCCACTGTAAGGTGAGTGCTGGTAGTGTGCGGTGGTTGGCAAGTTAGAGGTTGCTTGGAGTTTTGGGGCTACGAGTAGGGTATGGGTTTTTGGCTTCTGGTGCGGGTGACGGGATGGGTGGCATTGCAGGGATAACATGGTAGTGTCTGTCCGATGGTGGGCTGCTTCTTTCTCGGTGATGGTGTAATAATTTGATAGGCTGGGATGTGGAGGGTTTTGACAGGAAGGGAGGATGACTGTGGTGGTGGTTTTGATGGGGCGGTGGTGGTGGTGGTAGGGGTTGAGATGGTGGTGGTAGTGGTGGGTGGCGAAGATGGATGAGGTGGTGGTGGAGGTGGGGGCGTATGTGCCGGATTGGCAGCGTAGGTGGCGGTGTGGCGGCGGGACTTAAAGTAAAACTTGTCCAATGATTTTTAGAATTTGGACCAAATGGCATTTTGGCTCTCTTTGGCAAAGCTTTTAGGTTGATGTGCTTATAAGCAGATCACTTTTTAGTGTTTGGTATAGTGCTAAAAATAGCTTATTTTGAAAGCATAAGCTATTTTTTAGGGAAAAGTGGAAGCTGAGCTCTCCTGCTTTCAAAATAAGACAACTTTGCTTATAAGCGCAGCTCGACCAAACAGAGCCTTTGTCATTTTAGGTCGGTCAATGGCCGGAAATGGCCGGACTCAGGCAGGAGGAGTATGGGTTATCATGCCACAACTAATACAAGGGTATGAATGCACTAAAAAAATCTTGGGGTACATCTGCACAAACACAAGAACCGGGGGGTATGAATGTATTTCGCCCTTTTTTTCTTGTAAATTGAATTTCAATCATTCATTTCATTAATTTCATTCATCTAAATCTAAACACCTAAAGTTATATTTTATATAGAGAAATTGAGGTACTCTCAAGTCTCACCATCCTAACTCTATTTGCACCACAATCATTGTCACACTGTTCAAGAAACATGACGTTAACATATTTACCAACTTATGATAACAACAAATAAAAGTTAATAACTAGAAATTACTTGTTACGAAGAATTCAACAATATCATTGGTGTATATATGACCCAGTGATCAAGAGGTTGATACCTGCTAGGCCCAAACCATTTGCATCCAGTAATGAAGTGACGCCCTTTTCAGCCGAAGGTGTCAATTACTTATGTAGGAAACTTCTACTCACTACAGAGAACGTGGGCCAGAAAATGTGGAACGAATGACGAACACGAAAGCAACGAACAAGGAACGTGGTGATCATGGTGCCACCCACGATCTATGTTCCTTAAAACAAGGAACCATAATTATGTCAGTCTATGAATATAGTAATCTCAAGATGAGCTGGGGTAAGCGTAACTATCTTGAGAAATTCCAATTCTTAGGGGAGAAAAATGACTTGATCGTCGGGGCTTTCCTCCTGGAATCACTTCCAGGATAAGATTTGCAGGTGAAGAAGATTCAAGGAGTGAGCGAGTAGTTTTCCTAAATGGTCTACCACATTATTTGGCGTCGTCTATGGGGACCGAAAATTTTCTTTTCGTTTCAAGGTCATTCAGGTAAACAATTGTGTTCACCGGGAGTGAGAAGAGCCATAATCATCAGTTGCAAGAGCAAACACTTGGAGGTGATAGAGGAATGCATCATCATCAAGATCACACCCTAAATAGGGGAAAAGAACATAGTAAAGAAGAAACGGAAGAGGAAGAAGAGGAAGTAGAATCCCCGAATAATAACCATGACAAGGAAAAGAGGGCATTTGCGGCATTCCTATAAGCGAACATAGAAGGTCATTACGATCAATTTTGAAGACGCTCAAGCAAAAAACCAACAAACCAAAAAAAGGGGGTAAGCCAAGAGCGTTAAAATTTCAACTATGAAGAAGAGTTATGTGACATAGCCGTAGAAGACGATGCAGATAAATCACCCCTAGCAATGCATCTGCAAGATTTAAGATGCCAAAGGACTCCAAACTTCCTTTGCACGTTAAAATCTACGATGGGACCACAGATCCAAAAGAGTTCCTACATTCATACAGAAATAGTATGAGATTCCGCGATGCGAACATCAAATTAGTTTGCAAGGCGTTTCCCTTCTTTTTGTCAGGAACACTGATCACCTGGTACGAAGATCATCCGAATTGAAGTATCAAATCTTGGGCACAATTGTCAAGCATATTCTTTGGTCACTTCTATCAGAAGCAAAAGTTCACCAAAATGATCGTAGATCTTAATAACATGGATCATCGAAGTGATGAAATCCTGGCAGAGTATCATAATTGGTTTGCTACGAAAATTCTACAGGTTCGCGACTTTTCATTTCAATTGTCATTAGGAGCTTTCACAAGAGGCATGCGATTAGAAAAGTTCTACAAAGAACTAACGAAGAACATGCCTGAAAATCCAAGGGAACTACAAAAGATAATTGAACATCATGTTCCAACAGAAGAAGCAAACAACCGCAAAATAGAGTGGGAACGAGGCAAAAAGTGAACGATGGAGGATTTGCAGAAAGGATTTACAAAGAATGGAAAGGGAAACATCCCTTTCAAAGTAAGAGAACCAGGTTCCCGGACTGCACCACTCTCGGATACGCCTCTGACAAGGCCAAGGAAAGAAATATGGCAAGCGAACAAGGAGCTATTTTGAGAACCAGCACCTATGCTAGCACCACCAGAAAATGGATCCAGAGAGTATTATTGCGCTTTCCATAAGGACCCCGGTCATGATATTAAGTATTGCAGAGACCTAAGAAGACAAATTGAAGAAAATTTGAGGAATGACTCCTTAAGCCAATATAGAAAGGAAGGGGGAAGCCAGTATGACGACATTAACAAAACAGCGAACCCGTCAACAAGGAATTAAGGGATAGTGTCCACACTGCAAAACAAAAATCAAAGAATGACCGCAAGGATGATGCAAATGATGAAGTACCAGAAATAGTCATCTTTTCTATACACGGATCTACAGAATCATTGTCCAAAAATGCTTGGAATGCTAGGGCAAGATACTCTCTCCCACAAGAATTGGTTGACAAAAGACTCCGCTCGGATGAAGCGATCACCTTCAGCGAGGAAGATGCAGTGCCTAACGCTTCACCTCATAATGACCCCATGGTAATATTGCAAAAATCAGAAATGCTCTGTGCACAGAGTGTTCGTGGATGATGGAAGTGCAGTCAAATTACTATTTGTGGATTGCTTTGACATGTTAGGTTTCAAGCGAACTGACCATAAAAAAATCTTCATCCTCGCTAGCTGGATTCACAGGGTGAGCAGAAACACCTCTGGGCAATATACAGCTACCTGTCATTATTTGGGAAAGCAGAAAAAATTGCACCATCATGTGTGACTTCGTAGTCATGGATGCTCCAAGTATGTTTAATGCTATCATAAGAAGACCATGGATGAAAAAAGCAAAAGCAACATGGTCTCCTTACCACCTGGTCATGAAATTCCTGACTCCGGCCAGAATTGCAACTATATGAGGAAACCAGCAAATGACGAGACACTGCATGGTCATCGAAATGAAGGTAGGAAGAGTGGGAGAGAGTTCGGAGATGGTAAACACAATCTCAAATGGTGGATCATTGGATCAGCCAGAATCAGCAGCAGACCTAGGAGATAACAGCGCTAGTTTGCCTCGATGACGAAGATAGCTAAAAGTGTGTAAGGGTAGGAAAACACCTTGAAAATGTGGACAAGAATAGAGTCATATAAATCCTACAAATCCACAAAGAAACTTTTGCATGGAAAGTTCAAAACATGGGAGGAGTAGATCCAAGCATCGCTACCCACTCTATGAATATCAGTGATGCGGTCAAACCAGTTAAACAAAAGCAGTGTTGCTTTACTAGCGATAGGTAGAAAACGATCAAAGAAGGAGTTACTGCACTTCTTCAAGCTGGCATATTAAAGGAAGTCATATACCCAAAGTGGCTAGCAAACCCAGTCATGGTAAGATAGTTAGACGCATGATGGAGGATGCACATTGATTTTACAGATCTAAATAAAGCATGCCCATAGGATTTTTATCCTTTATAATAAATTGACTAGCTTGTCGAAGCGATTTCAGGATATGAGGTCCTAGCATTTTCAGATGCGTACAAGGGATACCACCAAATATTGATGAATCTGGAAGATGCATAGAAAACACACCTTTTATAGTAAGCTTTAGGATTTTTTGTTACCTAAAAATGCCGTTTGTGAGGAAAATTGAGAGAGCAACATATCAAAGAGTAGTTGATAACGCATTTCATAATCAAGAACAGGAAGGTGGATGGCTTTGCTGTAGATTTACCAGAGACTTTAGACACATTACGTGCCATGGGGATGAAACTCAACCCCAAGAAATGTGTTTTTGGAGTAGGTGCAGGAAAATTTTAAGGACACAGGGTGTCATCAAAGGGTATCGAGGCCAACCCAAAGAAAGTCCAAGCCATAGTCAATCTTCCCCAGCCGTGAACTGTCAAACAAGTAAAAATTCTAATGTAGTCGTTCGTAGCGATTAATAGGTTCGTCTCAAAAGCGGCGGAGAAGCACTTCCCACTATTCAAAGTTCTAATAAAGGCTAAGAAGTTTAGTTGGAATGAAGAATGTCACACATCATATGCTAGTTTAAAGGACCAGCTCCTAGCACTGCTAACACTGAAATCTTCTACCCCCGGAGAAACGTTATACTTGTATTTGGCGATCTCGCAGAACACAGTCAACTCTATTTTAGTTCATAGCTGAATACTTGCATTTGACAAAAATACTTGTATTTGGCGATCTCCAGTTTACTTCATCTGTAAGTGCATCGCAGAACACAGTCAACACATAAGATGCATGCTAGGAAGTTGGAGCTATGTTCTAGTAATTACACCTAGGAAGAAGGGACATTATACAAAAAGGGTTTTTTGTCTCCATGGATAAACTACGTAGGACCAGCACAAGCAGCCAAAATTTTAAAAGAAGTTCACGAAGGGATGTGCGGAACACATCAGGGAGCTAGAATGGTAGCAAAAATGATCACTCGAGTTGGATATTACTGGCCAACCATGTTCAACGATGCTCACAACTTTGTGCTTAAATGTAGAAGTTTCCAAATCAACGCTTCGCTGATGCATAAGCCACAAGAAGCTTTGAGAGAATTATATGGAGCCTGGTCATTTGATAAGTGGGGGATTGACTTAGTTGGACCATTCCTAAAGGGCGAGAGCAACACCAAATTCTTAGTCGTAGCAATCAACTACTTTACAAAGTGGGTGGAGGCGAAGCCATTAGGACGAGTCACAACTGAAGTCACTAAGAAATTTGTGTGGCCGAACATAGTATGTCGCTTCGGGGTGCCACATACATTGTCACGGACAATGGTACGCAGTTCACAAGTAGTGCATTCACTGATTGTTGTTCTAAGCTCGGTATTCTCCAGAAATTTACCTCTGTAGCACACCCTCAAGCCAATGGCCAAGTAGAGGTAACGAACATGACTATCATCCAAGGAATCCAGAAGCGACTGGAAGGAAAGCGAATTGGGTGGGTAAATGAATTACCAAACACCCTATGGTCATATAGAACGACTGTTCGAGAACCAATGAGAAAGATACCATATAGTCTGTTTATGGCCATCAAGCGGTTATACCAGTGGAAATTGAGGTTGGAACTGGACTAAGTGGTAGAGAAAAGGGATTTGGCAACGATCACAGAAGCTAAGTATAAGAAGAGAATGGCTAGAGTTTACAATAAAAAAGTAAAAGAAACACGGTTTCAGATTGGTGATCTAGTGCTGAGGTAGAACAAGGCTAGCTTGGTAGAAGAACAAGGAAAACTATGCCCAAAGTGGGAAGGACCTTACTGGGTAACAAAAGCCCACAAATTGAACAGTTATGAACTGGAAATGTTGGATGGCAAAAGTGTTCTCAACACCTGGTATGTGATTAACTTGAAAAGGTTTTATGTATAGATTTATGGTATAACGAGCATCTATATGTACGAAAACCATGAGATCATCATTGGTGCCTTTCAATTCGTTGTCCTCAACGCGACATTATCGCAGTAGTACATTATTAATATATAAAAACCACCTTACTGGACCACACTTACATTTCTCAATATTTTCGTGCGAATGTTAGAAGATAGTTTATTCGTAACATATTGCGATCAAAACACTTAGACTTTTCAAGTCGAACATAATATGGCGAACATCAAGCTACAGATTTTGCACAATTATCGTTGTTTGCAAGCTTTAGATCTTGTAACTTTGTGAATCAAACACCCGCAAGCTATAGATCTTGCGTAACTATCGATCCTTGCAAGCTTTAAATCTTGCAACTTTGTGAATCAAACACCCGCAAGCTATAGATCTTGCGTAACTATAGATCCTTGCAAGCTTTAGATCTTGCAACTTTGCCATACACACGATCGCAAGCTATAGATCTTGCTCAATAGCATATTTTCTCATAAAGGTGTCAAGCGCAATGGATATTGCATAGCACAAAGCCTAAGGTTTTGCTATAATAGCTATGCAAGCTATAGATCTTGCTAATAGCTTGAAATCTTAACTAACCAGAATAATGCGATAGAAACGAGCCATACTCGCAGCTTTGAAACATATGACTCATAATAACCCACTTACTGAGAAAGGAAATATATATATATATATATATATAAAGTAAACATAATACAGTTCATTAAGCAAGAACGAAGATGCAAGGTTCACAAAGCCATTAGCAGATTTTTAAAAAAAAACATTACAAGAAAGGATAAGTCGCTCAAAATAATAGATCTATCTACGCCTCGAGGCTTGCGAGGATCCTAAAGATGATGAACCACCACAACGGTGACCACGCTCAGCTTCGCGATGAGAATGCTCAGCCCTATATCGATTCTCTTCAGTTGTTTGCTCTTCACTAACCAAATGCTCGTATCGCCATTTCATATATAAATATGCAAGATGATGTATAAGACCTCTCTACTTCATATGCCCAAGATATCTAGCATAGTACGCCTTGAAGTAGTAATGGGACCAAACTCCTCGCGGTCCAACCGCATGCTCATAACATTGACGGTTTCTTCATTCCTCTTTACCTCAACCTTCAAATTTTGTACCTCCCTTTCTAGGCTCCGAAGATGCAATCGAACAGCCTCAGATAAGTTAATCCTTTGACCGCCAAGCTCCATTGTAAGATCTCCACGACCAGCTAACCTTCGAGATGACGAGGGGAGAGCCTGGAGTTTGTCTTTATATTCACACAATCCTGCTCGAGTTGGTGCACGAATTTATCAAGGCCGTTGCAGTCAGCGCAGAGCTCCTCATCGTCACTTCGCAAATGTGTGTTAATAGAAAACTGTTCCTCAAACTTTGTCTGCCAACCAATAAAGGTTGAGAGGTGGTCACATTCTTCCTGCTTTTTCTTCAGTCGATCATACAAATCGTCAATATGGGTACACTGCTTGTCCATGATCACTATTTTCTAGTGGACTTCGCGCGTCTTTTTTGCGGCATAGTTCCTAGTATCCTCCTATTGGCAAAGCATTTTCACCATATTCGACTGTTGCCAATAGATAAGGTCATTCTGCTAATTACAAATTCTTCGCAGATCACGAACAACATCCCGAGTCTCCTTCACTGTCTTCTCCCACTTCGCATCGAGGTCGTTAACACCCAGCATTATGTATTTCAGATGAATACCCAAGGAAAGCGCTCATTCTTGAACACGAATAGGAAGGTTAAGCGAGCGCAAGCACACATATGTGGATTTAAGGTCAACCAACCCACAAATGATATTTTTACCAAGCGATTCAACATTATAGCCATCGGGTATAAGCTTACTGCAATGACATGATGGGAAAGAAGATGAGGTCGACAAAGACGTCAAAACATTCCACCCAATATGCAATGAAATGGACTCTACACTAGAGAAGCGATCGAAAGAAATAAGTTGGGAGTATTCTTTTGATATACGCTTGGTTGCTTCAATCAGGTTAATGGGGCAACATTCGGAAGATGGAGAAAACCCATTGTTGCAAGGAAAACGAACATAACACCCCATATATTCAACTTTTTTCAACATTTTGGATCAACCAAAATATCAAAGCGTTGCAAGTAAATAAATGTAAAAAGATCGGTTAAATTATAATAAGCAAACATAAAGGCCGCATCAGTTGCAAATAGTACAAAATCGTACAAACATACTTGGGAGCATTGTCATAAATTACGTAAAATAAACAGAAAATCACTGAGGTCCATAGCGCTAAGATTCACTAACTTTAGTAGGAGAGGAGGGCAAAGTGCGGATAACAAGAGTAGTAATCTCCTAGCTTATAGGATGAATAGGAGCTTCGCCATTCAATTCACCTACAAGGTTCACATCATCATTAACATTAGAATTGTGCTTAGGATGGCGGTCCTCAGAATTGGAGGAACTGAAGGGAAACTCCTCACAATAGTCAATCACGTAATTCTTCAGCTTGGCTGCAAAGGAAGAGTTGGAAGATCGGTGAGATATGATAGCCGCTCGGATGAATGACCACCATCAGAGACACTCTAAATAAAACCCTCAATAAGAATATTTGTTTCCCCTGCTAAAATCTTTTCAAACTTGGCCAACCTAGGCAGCTTGTCAACCTTCGCAGTCGGATTCAGCTTCCGTAACTCAACCAAGGCCTCGCAATAACCAACGTTGCGAGCATTAGTTGAAACCTCCTCAAAAAAGGATAGAAAGATTCAGTCTTGACGAGTCAGTCAACCAGAAGTTGAGGGTATCCGGGCAAAATAGAGTCATTCGTTCGTATCTCTTCCAACTGGAAACACATCTTCTCCCTTTCTTTTTTACCAGCCGCAGTGCGCTCCTCAGCAAGACGTACTCGCTTCTCAGCCTCCTTAGCAGTGGTTTTCAGAGAAGCACACTCCACCTGGCTCACCTGCAACTTCTCCAGTACCGTACCATCCCCTTTAGCGAAGCTAGAAACCTGTTCGCTGATAAGTTGCAAACTTTCACCAACCTTGGTTTCAAATAAACCAAAAAGAGGAGCGGCTAAATAATAAGGTAAAGTATTTAAGTCATGAAAAAACTTCAACAGAACAAGAACATACCACAACCATCATTTATGAAAGGGATAGTTTAGCAAACGTAGTAGAAACAGTCCCCTCTATGAACAAGAGAGTGCAGGGGAGGTTGGCTAACACACACCTTCTTCTTCACAGGCTCCAAGGCGGTAGAAGTATTGTCGGTTCATTCCTTACGCCTCCTCTGTTGAGCTCTTTCTTTGGGGATTCAATAGCCACCTTTCTTGGTTTCTATGGTGAGCGAGTCACACACACATGCCTGAGTAATAGTTTCAGCAGCCACATCTTGAGGAATAACAAGCTTAGCATTTTTATTGACTTCATGAGCCAAGGTCTCCATCTCTTCACTCTCATCTTCGGACAGGAAGTTTCTCTCAGCGGAGCGTCAAGTAAGATTCGTAATTGCAACTCAACAGATGAAAATAAGTAGGTGAACATGCAAACATATAAACAAAATAGAAGCAAAGACATACAGAATCAAGCTGAACATGGCCGAAACAACCAAATAAACAACAAGTTTGACACCTTTGCTTAAAGAACTAGTAGGGCAAAGTGAGATGGAATGCTGGCTAAGCGATGTTACAATCTCAGACTCGGCATTAAGGTGAACCCCAACCTTATGAAGTTTTGACTTAAGGACGCCATTGTTCCAAATCGAGAAAGCTGGCACAATGTCAATGCCAAGTTTTATATAGAAAAAATTTTCACGCCATACCCCATAAATATTAGTGAACTCATTAGAGAAATTTTTGATTTTACGAAGATGGTAAAGGTTGCATAACAAATCAATCGAAAAGGGAATACCAGCAGCTTCGCACACATGGTAGAAGAAAACAAAAATTGAAACAACTTTAGGGTGAAGCAGACATAAAGAAACTTTGTAGTGGGTAAGCAGATCCAACACATGTTGGGGCAAAGGAAATGAAAGCCCAAACTTAAGGTAGTTTAGATAACAGGAAATATAACTAGACGGCGGAGTGCGAACACTCTCAGACGTTATAAGGGCCTTAAGGTCATACGACTGTAAAAAGAGGAAGCTGTATTTCAAATCTTGAACATAAGAGTTGGTGAGGAGGCTACTGATGATTGAAGAGCCGGCGAGGTGGTTGAAATCCTCTCTGGAGTCAACACCGATCTCACAGACATTTGGCGTAGAAACTCCAACAATGTTAGAGGCATACATTGTAGAGTTCAAAATCCCTAAAATCCAGATGATGTTGGTGTCAACTAATACAACAAAGGCCACGAGGGACAATTTCAGCCAAGATTCAGGGCATAAATACAACGCCGAAGAAGAAAACAAACCGACCACCTCAATTACAAGGAAAATAAGTTACACTACATAAATAATACTCTACAAGGTTAAGACCCAGACAGATCAAATTAGAGTATACAAAGAAAGACAGAGGAAAACTTACGGGTTTAGCACGGAAGACGAGACAAATTTGAGAGAAATAAAGAAGATGGAAGAAGATGAAAGACTCTGAATGTATATGAGGAGATATTTTTTGGAAGATAAAGAGCTAAATGGCAAAAGAGGAATGATCTGTAATCAACATGGCGTGACAAAAAGTAAGTTACCTTTTCGGGAATTCGAGAAGGCGGTGGCAGTAGTACACTGAATAGTGACAACTTTCAAAGCACGTGATTCGAAGTAATTATAAGAAAAGGAAATCAAAACGGCTGAGGAGATAATTGCGGAGTGAACAACGAATACAAATGAGCAAATTGCAGAGTGAACAACGAATACAAAGGAGCGAATCTCGGCCTCAAAATCATAACAGCTATGAAATCATTCAAAAGTCTGAAATTCAAAGGAATGTGTGTTTTAATCAAAATGGAATACATAGCCAAGAAACATACAACACTTTGCAAGAGCAGTTCACATCGGGGCGACAACGAACACACTATTACGCATCGCTTCGAGGCAAAATAATAAGTCCAAACAAGCAGCTCATGAACACAGCTATAACTTTGTGTAGTATAGACTTCATGGCTGGGTGGAGCTTATGGTGTATATATGGCCCAACGGTCAAGAGGTTGATGCCCGATAGGCCTATCCCATTGGCATCCAGCAATGAAGCGACACCCTTTTCAACCCAAGGTGTCAATTACTTACGTAAGAAACTTCCACTCACTACAGAGAACGTGAGCTGAAAAATGTGGAACGAACGACGAACACGTAAGCCACAAACACGGAACATGGTGATCATGGTGCTACCCACGATCTCTGTTCCTAAAAACAAGGAACCATAATTATGTTTGTCTATAAATACAGTAAGCTCAAGAGGAGCTAAGGTAAGGGTAACAACTATCTTTAAAAATTCTAATTCTTAGGGGAGAAAACGGACTTGATCGTCGGAACTTTCCTTCCGGAATCACTTCCGGGATAAGTTTTACAAGTGAAGAAGATTTGCGAGCGGTTTGCCTGAACAGACTACCACATCAATCATATATGATGATATTGTTGTTCATATATCTATTAAATTAAATACTCCCTCCGTGCCAGTTCAAATTACAAGCTTTCATATTAAACACTAATCACTATCAAAGTTTGACCCCCCATGTTTGAATAGATATATGTGCAACAATATTATCGTATGTAATATTATTGAATTCGTTGTAATGAGTAAGTTCTAAACATCAAATTTTTAATTACCGTTATTATACGTAGATAAACATATTAACAGTCAAACATGAATCTTGAACAGAATGATAATGATTGATACTCCGCTCCAATTAAATGTTCATATCACATTTTTGCAGGATATTTACTTATGTTGATGTGGGTAAATTTCTACCAAAGTTGGGAGATTAAAATGAGCTAACCAAATTTCAACCACCAACTTCAACTCAAATAAGAAAATAGTTAAAATATAAAGCTTTGATTGGAAACCGACATAGTAATAGAAATTAAAAAGTATGAGCACTGAGACGGAATACGTAGGTAATTGAAATTGTATAAAAGAAAAGGAATTAAGAGTGTAAATATAGCAGCAAACGGATGGAGTAGTGTTTAAGCTAAAAAAAAGTAAAATAAAATAATGGTGGCAATCTAAACTGTACAATACAGATCTTGTTGTTAAAAAGACATTCTCTATAAAATCTTGTTGTAGTAAGTGGGCCCCCACAAAGCAGATGGGACCATCACATAGTCCAAAACCACCTCGTGGTCACAACTCATCAACGAACACTATACACTCGGCGCTGGCCCCCAGTACGACCTGCCAGCGAAGCAAACAAATCTGGGCCACATGCGAATATAACCCCTTCTCCAGGGGCCTCTAAACAAATTACCAAACCTACAAAAACGGCTTTCTATTTCTGAGCTGTAGAGAGAAGAAGGTGAAGAGGAAGCGGAGTTCGTGGGGCGGAGGAAGGAGAGAGAGAGAGAGTGTGTGAAGCGGCGCCGTCGTCGTCGTTTTGATATCTCCGGCAGCATTGCGGTGATGGATAGGCAGCAGCTTTGGGAGATTGTTCTGGCGGTGGCGCTGGGTCTCGTGGCTGTGTACGGTATTCTCGCCAGAAATGGCAGGCGCGGAGCAGCTGAGGCGGCTGCGGAGGAGACTCACACCACCACCACTACCAACATTGACGGAAAATGTAGATCCGAAAACAGCTCCGGCGAAGACGTCGACGTCATCATCGTTGGCGCCGGCGTCGCTGGTGCCGCTCTCGCTTACACTCTCGGCAAGGTACACACAAACACACACTTGATCATCATCGCCGCCATCTCTTTCCTTGCTTGTTTGTGTGTGTCGTATTAGCTAATAAGTCGGCGATTTCTGGATGATGTGTTGTACTGTGTTTCTCTTTTTAAAACCACTTTTGTTCTGTTGTTCCAATATTTATGTATCTACGTCTTTGTAAACAGAGACACGATGTAAAATATAGCTTTTAACTACTAGTTTTCCTTGATGAATTTGTTTTGCATATCTAATACATTTTTAATTTAGCTTTTTTGTTTTGTTCTTGCAGGATGGACGCCGGGTTCATGTGATTGAAAGGGATTTGACTGAACCGGACCGGATTGTTGGAGAGCTTCTTCAACCGGGTGGCTACCTGAAATTGATTGAATTAGGACTTGAAGGTAAAAGTTTGGTGGCCTTAAAATGTTGGTTGGAATTTAGTGTTGCTCTGTTTCAACTGGGTCAGGTAACTTTTTAGAGGCCTAACCTGTTAAATGTTTCTTCACTGTAGATTGCGTGGAAGGAATTGATGCTCAGCGGGTCTTTGGATATGCTCTCTTCAAGGATGGTAAAAGGACTCGGTTATCATATCCTTTGGAAAGCTTTCATTCTGATGTTGCGGGAAGAAGTTTTCACAATGGCCGGTTCATTCAACGCATGCGCGAGAAAGCTGCAACTCTACCCAAGTAATGCTCTTCTTTGTTATGCCTTTCCGATTACCATGTTTTCTCACAGATAATAAGTTGAAGCTTCTTTGTGTTTCGTATGGGTGTACATGTTCTTGGAATCATTTCTTATATGTATTAGAAGATTTTTTTGGCTACCTATGTATCAGCCTTTGGGTTTTGTGACTGGTTGTTGGAGAAAGTATGGAACTTCTGGTCTTGACATTAAGATGTCTTTAATATTCCTCTTAAGCACTTGTATTTCTCTTATACTTGTTGAATGTCTAACCTATCATTCAAACAGTGTCCACATGGTGCAAGGAACAGTGACATCTCTTCTCGAAGAGACAGGGACTATAAGAGGTGTACAGTATAAAACAAAAGCTGGTGAAGAGTTGACTGCGTATGCACCACTAACGGTGGTGTGTGATGGATGCTTTTCAAACTTACGACGCTCTCTTTGTGATCCAAAGGTGACGTTGGCTGTCTCTAACTCTTGTTAATTGGCTCCATTGTTATCATTTGGTTGAATATTCATGGATGATGCTGTATCTGCAGGTAGACGTGCCTTCTTGTTTTGTTGGCTTGGTGTTGGAAAACTGTAATCTTCCGTTCGCAAATCATGGTCATGTTGTCCTAGGAGACCCATCACCTATCTTATTCTATCCAATCAGTAGTACTGAGATTAGGTGCCTTGTTGATGTACCTGGTCAGAGGGTGCCCTCTATTTCAAATGGGGAAATGGCTAAATATTTGAAGACCACTGTGGCTCCACAGGTAATAATAGGACTTGATTTGATGATGCATTCTTGTTACGTGACTAAGCTTAAAGTTTATACATAAAGATACCTGCTGTAAGTTCTACATTCTCGAATTTCTATCCAGATCATTATCTCATACTTGTTATTGTAGGTCCCTTCCGAGTTGCACGATGCGTTCATTAATGCAGTTGAGAAAGGAAACATTAGGACAATGCCCAACAGAAGTATGCCAGCTGCTCCTCATCCGACTCCAGGGGCTTTGCTCATGGGAGATGCGTTCAACATGAGGCACCCCTTAACCGGAGGAGGAATGACGGTTGCTTTGTCTGATATTGTTGTGCTTCGCAATCTTCTCAGACCTCTTTCTGATTTACACGACGCGCCTACTCTCTGCAAGTACTTGGAGTCATTTTACACCTTGCGGAAGGTATGTTGTATGGCAGTGCATTTATTTTCAACAGTTCAATAATGTATGGAGTCATTGATCACGGCTAGTTTATATTTGATGTCTCAAGTCAAGAGTCCTAAGAATTGAGCATTTTTGTTGTAATTTGCAGCCTGTGGCATCCACAATCAACACATTGGCAGGTGCGCTCTACAAGGTTTTCTGTTCCTCTACCGATCAAGCAAGAAAAGAAATGCGCCAAGCATGCTTCGACTATCTGAGTCTGGGAGGCGTATTCTCAAATGGACCAGTATCTTTGCTTTCTGGTTTGAACCCTCGACCATTGAGCTTAGTGTGCCATTTCTTCGCTGTTGCCATATATGGAGTTGGTCGCTTGTTGCTTCCCTTTCCATCACCAAAGCGGTTGTGGATTGGAGCCAGATTGATATCGGTCAGTATCTGTTTGTTTGCTCACACTGGATGTAATTTTCTCCAATATTCTGAACTTTATGTTTGTTTCTGCAGAGTGCCTCGGGAATTATATTCCCCATTATCAAAGCGGAAGGAGTGCGACAAATGTTTTTCCCTGCAACCGTTCCTGCATATTACAGGGCACCTCCTGCTGAATGACTTTGTAGACAAATGAAAGCAGATGCTACATATCTTCGCATTTAAGTTCGTTGGTGCATTTGCAATCCAATATTCAAAGTTAGGGGAAAGCAGATGCTTCTGTAAACTCTTGTGAAGTGTTAGTACTTTTTTTGTTTGCTCTTAGGCCTTCTTCCCTTTCCTCATCTCTTCATGTTAACTTCTTGACATGAAAGTACCTGTGTTTTCTCGTTGCTCACTAGCTTTTTGTTCCCTATGTAAATAAGCTGGTTATTTTAAGGTCCAATCGGATCATGCTCTGAGGAATTGAAATTTTGATGCCTAACCAGAGTCAATCACTTAAATTATATACTCAACAGTACCGTTCCAACACAATATTTAACGATTTGTACAATATTTAACCCAATCTTTTATCTATCTGTAAATAAAAGATTTGTACATTGTGAATCAGACAAAATTACAAGTGTGATTCTCGTTCGAAACTGTCTAATTTTCGCAATCATCAAAGATAGCTTATGCATCTATCAATCAGAGGGGCACATTTATTACAGTGAACACTAAGCAACTGCCTCCATTTAGGTTCCTCTGCATATTTAGATGGGAAATAAAAGAATGTTTCTGACTTGTATATCTCAAGCTATTGTACATGCTACGCTGCTGGATGGTCTCCCATCAGCGTGGAAGGTCACTGGGAAGCCCTAGTTAAAAACAGACGTTTCTTGATTCTTCTTAAATTAGCCCTTGATCATTTGTTCCTTTCTACCTTTATGGCTTCATAAGCTGTCATTACTTCCTTGAACTTGGCTTCAGCAACCTCTGCTATCACAAACAAGAATCATATGACAATGGCAAGCAAAAATATATATGATAACTGATAAATGAATATGATGATTGTCGTGACTTTGCACCTTTATTATTCTGGTTCTGATCAGGATGGAACTCCAATGCCTTGGCCCTAAAAGCTGACTGCGATGCATGAAATTGAGGACAAAATCATTTCTCCCGACTCAAGGAAAGATCACATAAAGGAACATACAGTTCCAACAATGGAAATTCAATAAGAGACAGCTTTGAGATTCTATTAGAGCAAAGTAATTCAAAACTATATCAGGCGCCTTCTATGTGATGGGTGGAAACAATGATAACATGGAGTAATTGTTCCAAACTAAGGAGTGAAAACATAGTACGAATATGTTCAGCATTATCAGTATGACATTCAGTGACAAACATGAAATATCCCTCTGTGAAAATATTGAAAAAACATCTACTTCTATGTTTTATTGAAGTTTTGCCATCTGAAAAATTAAATATTCTCAACCATTCCTTCAACAAGCACCTCAATATTTAACGTATCATTAGTAAAGGAAGGTGATGCAAAACTAAATCGTTAGGTTTTTTTTTCTCACGTAAATGAAAAGATGCTGATGTGGAAGAGAGTAATGAAAGAGCACTGGACTACCTTTATCTCAGCTTCTGTGTACGGTTTTGTCCTTGACCTGTTGCAAAGAAGATCACAGTGTATGTCAATTTTCAATTCAGCAACTCTCATATCAACTAATAAGATTTGCCAAACAAAAACAAGAGGTAGAAACATTTCCATACTAAAAGAAGCCTAATTTATCTCAAAAGTTCCAAAAAGGAACTTATTCATTAATTAGATAACATCGCACAATTCTACTATACGGTACATTATTGGGAATCAACTCTGAAAACCAAATGAATTAAAAGGGTTTTGAGTGAACAATATCTCTGTTACATTTTAGTATACATATTCTAAAGCAGAATATCAGCAATAACTAGGAGCAACCTTTAGGTGGATTGTTTGGATCCCTGGTGCCTCAAACTTGTGCCAGTGCAGAAACTTCAAAGCAAAATTCTAAACTTTAAATGCTCCTAAACTTCTCAGATTCGCTAATCACCCAGTCAAACACTTCAAGAGAATTTTAGCTACCACAAAGGTTGAAAAACAAGTTCTTTTACTAAATAAGCCCTATATATCTATAACACTGATCCTTACCTGTCAAGACCCAAGACTGAGTAATGATGTGATAATGGATGGTTTCTAGTGAAACGAGGAGAGTCCTGGAAATTAGGCCCCCGGTCCCCGTATGACGTATCACCCTTCCAATACCAGTCATTTCTCTGAAAATTTTGGTTATAGGGACCATTTTCCGCCCAGCTCTCATAACCTCTTTTGTACTTATTTCTCTCTCTGTTGAACACGCTTTGCATTCTCCTAATACGCTCCTGCCAAAAGTAAACTAGATTAGTCAATCGTGAAACAATCCCCAACAGAATCAAACAAACTCACTAGAGAACTGAACAAATGGGAACACGTATTCAATGAGATGACTAGTAAGAGATCGCAACTCGTGTATAGATAACCTTACCACTCTCTCCATTTCCTCTTCGTACTCTTCCTGCATCCTCCGATTGTATCTCTTCCAAGCTTCCTCCTGAAAACTTGTTCTGAAAGAACCAGTCGAGCCATTCTTCCAGGATGCTTGCGACCTGCTCAACTTTTTCACAAAGCAATAAAGTCTGTCATCAGTTAGCAAGCCTTCATCTCTTTGTCAAAGCTAAACACCCCTTTATCCCTGCAGGCCCGTAATTATAGAGGAGACAACAGATAATGTGAACGAAACAATTTAACAAACACGTATTACAAAGCTCAGCTCTTGGGCGCTTTTACAACTGAG
Organism: Rubia yunnanensis; assembly: GCA_037428765.1. Classification (NCBI taxonomy): domain Eukaryota; kingdom Viridiplantae; phylum Streptophyta; class Magnoliopsida; order Gentianales; family Rubiaceae; genus Rubia; species Rubia yunnanensis. Next base: position 93,696,065 of record CM075067.1, on the reverse strand, counting down.
AGTAATTGTCATTGTCAAAGGGTATTACACAGAAAGAGCGATGGTGATTACCTGAGAATATACCCAGTTGAGTGAATACCGCAATTGAGAAATCTGCCAGAATCCAAATTCATAAAATCAAACCCCGACAACCACCGGATCACCAAAACCAGCATTCAACTATCACCCCACACAAGAATTCACAAAAGCAGCAATCATAGGCATTGATTAAAAAAAAAACAACAAATACACACATAAAATACAAGCAGTTCATATCAATATAACCACTACTTCTCATTTGTAATCTAGTATACTAAATAAATGCCATCTACAAAGAACACAAAGACTAAATTTTGCAGATTGCAGAAGCTCAATTGTTAACCAATGAATCTAAAAGCACTCCCAGCTTGGAAAATACAGAACACAAAATAATCATAAGAAAGCAATACGCAATTCTATACAGTTAAATGGGAAGAAAAAAAAGGCAGCAACTTTTTGACAAAGTAGGCAAGGCGAGAATTGAAAGTAGGATGAAGAGCATACGGCGGCGGCGGTGGCGGTGGCGCCAATTACTCCAAAGAGGAGAATACCCCAGATTTTAGGGTCGCTTTCAGCTTGGCCAGGTTTCCGATGAGGCCACGGCGGGTTAGGATTGACGCCATCCTTTTTCTGCCTATCATCATCACCTTTATCTTCTTCTTTTGCCATCTCCCTTCAAAAATCACTGTTTTCTTCTTGCCAGATTCCTCAAATCCTGTTTCGGCGAATTAAATCAATTTCGAAGCTGATTTGATGATGCACGTGTATTCTTTTTCCTTTTCCAATATGTAATCTTTTGAAAACCTTTCAAAGGGTAGAGCGATTGTGCGGGAGGGTAGAGATGGGAGAAAAAAACATGAAAACCGAAAATCGAACAGAAAATTAAATAATTCAAACTTAAATAAACTTAACCAAATTAAAATATGGTTTTTGAATAAGCGAAATGATTAAACTAATTATTTTTAGTTTGATTTTGGATATTGAAACTCAATCTGAAAACCGACTCGAATACTAAATTGCAATTGGAAAATAAATTAATTATACATACTCCCTCTATTTCTTTAATAGCGGCACACTTTCTAATTTGGGATGTTTTTTTAATATTGACACATTCTATTTATGGCAAGGTTAAAATTATTACATCCACTCATTTTACTTTTTCTTCTTTCAATTCAATTTCATCCACTCATTTAGCATCTCTTAATTTCTAACCCCAAAAGTGATGTGCCAATATTAGAGAAACGGAGGGAGTATAAACAATATAATTTTAAAACCCTAAAATTGTTATGGTTGAATTTGTATTGTAGTTGTTGGATTTTTATTTTAAACACTTGAGTTTGATGATGTAGAAATTAAATTACATATTTTAATAAAATTTTAAATTAATTTATATATTTTGTCATTTTTATAAAATTTTCCGTGAATTTGGTTTAATCGGGTTGAAACCAAATTCAAACCAAAACTGAATTTCGAATGCGCTTCGGATAATTTGATTTTTCGGGTTATTCGAAGCAGTTTCAATTTTGAGTTTTTTAGGGACAAAATTGAAAAACCAGAACTAAATAAATCAAAAACCATTAAACCGATCTGACACCCACTCCAGCGGAAGCAACTTTTTTTCCCAACCACGTACACACATATGCCCCTCAGTTTCTGTTTAAGTGGTAAACAGAGCTCTAATTATGCTTAAGTGATAGATAGGGTATTCAAGAAATTTATGGATTAAGTGTTCATAGTATTATAGGTTTCGTTTCTCTTTTTGCGTCATATTTTCGAAACATTACGCAGATTATTACGAAATGTTCTCTTGATTACATTACCGGACATAACACATTTTCATTGAATTAATGGATCTGTCAATAATTAGTGAGAATTTTAAAAATAAGTGGCTTATCCATAAGCTTATGGACAAGTCGCATGTCAGGAGACCCACACTTTAAAAAATTATAATTTACCAACTTTTGAGTTTAAATTAATTTTATTTTAGAAAATTATTCCATGCTTTTCTCCTCCGTCTCCTCTATCATGTTACGAACACCATCGATCCAACCATACGTACAACCTGTTCCGTCATTACTACTTTCCATGTTCAATTATTCCTATTGAAGACACTATTAACATTAGAAAAATGGATTTAATGTCCACTCACTTTAATCGGCTAATGAATCAATTGAAAACAGAACAGTTGAAGTTGTACGTTAAGTCTTGTGTTGTAATATGGGATTTAGAGATTTGGAATTTATAAACCCAATCTTTTTGATGACCTAATGTATTTCCAAACAATTCTACAAAAGTTTCATGTCAAACTTTGTAACGGTTAAATAGATATGACCTCAAATAATTGAAACTATAAAAATAACCTTAATTAGATGATAAAAATGTTAAGATTGACTTTTCGACATTGACATTGACTTAGTCTTTCAGGCGTTGACTCAATCTAAAATGATCACAATGCCCTTTGGCCCAAAAACAAAAAGTGTGTCTGCAGTTATACCCTTACCACTGCCGCTGCTGCTCCCCCACCGCTTCGCCGTCGTCGTGCCATCACTAGGCCCCCAGGCCGCCGTTGTGCCATCAAATCCATCACCACTCGATCCCAACCAGCCCCCGCCTAGCTCTGCCTCCCAACCCTTCCACCTAAACCCATCAGCTCAACCACCTAGGCTCGATGTCTGCCACCTTGTCCCCTTTAGCCCTAATCGACGCCACAACAATCCAACCATCCCTTCCTGCCACCCAGAGTAGAGAAGAAGAAAAGAAGAGGAATAAGAATATTGGAGTTATTAGGGGTATAATAGCAAATTAATTATTTTCCTCTTTTCTTCAGAGGAGTAAAATTAGCTTTTCATTCATTTCCGGCCTGTCGAAACTGGTACATGGTATGTTTGCACTTGCACTTGATATCGGGTTATATTTGCACTTTCAATTATCAAAAGTTTATATTGACACTTATGTGAATTAGATAGGATTATAAGAGCACTTTTCTCTTATTTATATTTCAAGACACATTTTAAAAGATGGCAAAGTCTTGGGAAAGACCATCTTTCCACAAGCTTATGGAAAGACGAGGTTTAATTATAATAATAAAAAGGTAAAGATTTTAGTTGCAATATTAAAAATTTATTATACTATGTGTAGTAGTATAAAGTTTAAGACCCGATTAATATAACCCAAAAATTTTATCTTAATTTCTTCTAATTTACAGTTTAAACCTTAGTATTTCCATGACTTATGGAAAGACCGTCTTTCAAGAGACGGACTCTTAAAAGATTGTTAAAATTACAAAAAAAAATTGCAATAAATGAAAACAAACAAGACTATGAGTTCTACTAAGAGCATCTCCAACGGTGGTATTTTTCGACCAGCTTGCAAAATTCCACAAAGTATAGTATTATTTTATATTATTTCTCATGCATGAATAGTATTTTGGTACAATAGGTCCAACAACTGAACAAATAGGATAATAATAATAGTAGCTAGGGAGAGAAAGATTTGGATGGCAATAATTTTGAGGATATTGATTAACAATAATTAGACGAATAGGAGATGATTGAGCAGAAATTTTTGTATGTTAAGGGATTAACTATGTTGGGGGATGGTCTAATAACATTTTGACAAGTGTATATAAATTGGGAAATTAAAGATAGTTTTTTATCTCTAATTTCTTTTCTCATTTTTTTTCTTAAACTATTTGACGCTTGTTAAATAAATACTATTGGACCATCACCCCAAAAGTGTGTGTGCGCGCACACACACATATATGTATATTCATGGTTAAAAGGTGTTACATTTCAAAAAATTATACTATAATTTTAAAAGAAAATTATATGAATTTATATAATTACAATACTCTTTCTATAAGATAGTTATATGAAGTTATACAATTACTTAAACGAGAAATTTATATATGATTATTTATAATAAAAGTATATTAAATTATTTGAATGAGATGATTATATAATTATAGTTATTTATAAAAATATAATAAAAAGAGCCAGTATCTTGAAAGACGGTCTTTCCATAAGCAATGGAAAGACCAATGTTTAAGGTGCAAATTAGAAGAAATGAAGATACAATTTTTGGGTTGCATTAATCGGGTTATAAACTTTATGACTACTATGCGTTGCATAATAAATTTTCAATTTTGCATCTAACACATTTTACATTTTACCTTATTATTTTCGTTAAACCCTGTATTTCCATAAGTTTATAGAAAGACGGCATTTCCAACACTTTGCCTGAAAAAACTAGAGCTCATAAAAACTCATAATTATATCACATTCGGCTAATATACTATTCGTAAAGTAAAATCATAATTTTATAAATAAATTTACTATTAGAATTATCCATATACTTTTGAATGAATTAGCCATATATTTTTTACTTTGAATAAATTTAATTTAAAGTATAATAATAATGATTAAGAGCTCGTCTCTTGAAACATGGTCTTTCCATAAGTCACGGAAAGACCAACGTCTAAACTGCAAATTAGAAGAAATGAAGATAAAATTATTGGGTTATATTAATCGGGTCATAACTTTTATAACTACTGCACATTGCATAATAAAATTTTAATATTGCAGCTATGACCTTTTACCTTTTTATTATTCTAATTAAACCCCATCTTTTCATAAATTTATGAAAAAACGGTCTTTCCCAAAACTTTGCCAATCATTAATTTATTAAGGGAAAGTCTCAGGATAGGCAGCTTTCCATAAGCTTATGTACAGTCCATAAGGGCCTCTACCTTAAATGTTGTAATTTTTTAATAAATTTAAATATTGCATTTTATACTCCCTCTGTCCCAGCCATTTCTGTAATTTAACTATTCATTTAGTCAAAATTGCTTAACTTTGACCTCGAATTTGAATCGTTAAATAAGTTAGGATATTCTCATATTTGATCTTATTAGATTCGTAATAGCATGAAATTTTACAATATCAACTTTTTATAACCTGTATTTACACACAATTATAGATATCAATAATCAAACTTCTTTTGAGTCAACTGACGAAAGTCAACTTGTGCAGAATAGGCTGGGACGAAGGAAGTAAGTTAAAAAAAGAATAATATGTATTTGAAGGTGAAAATATAAAAGTATAGGATATAAAAAAATATTTTCAAAAATTTTAAATTTTGTATGTAATTTGAAAAATGCAATACACAAGGTAAGAAATAAGTGGCTTGTACATAAACTTATGGACATGTCCGCCTATCAGGAGACCGACTTATTTATTAATTATTATTGTTAAATATATATATATATATATATATATATATATATATAACACTTATTTAAGAGATGGTCTCGTGTGAGTCGGCCTAAACTTTAGCCGGAGGCCTTTATGCAATTCTTATAATATTCTAGTTCCAGATATCTATCTCTAATAATTTTATAGAGACCTATCTCTAATAATTTTATAGGGACCTATCTCTAATTATTTTACAGGGACCTATCTCTAATTATTTTCCAGGATTTTTTTATCCAATTTCTTCCCATTATTTTTTCCCGCCATCTGCAAAAAAAATTTAAAATGGAAAAAAAATCAATATGATCATTGAACTGAAAATTATAAACATCAACAAAAAATAACAGAACATCAACAAAAAATTGTAAAACATCGACAAAAAAATTGCAGCAAAAAATATATTTAAAAATTAAATAAAAATCAACAAAAAATTGAAAAATCATCTACTACAACTAATATAAAAGGCAAAGTCTTGGAACATGCCGTCTTTCTATAGGCTTATGGAAAGACGGAGTTTAATTTTAATAATAAAAGGTAAAAGGTCTTAGTTGCAATATTAAAAATTTATTATGCAACATGTATTAGTTATGAAGTTTATAACCCGATTCATGCAACCTGGAAATTTTATCTTCATTTCTTCTAATTTGCACTTTAAACCTTGGTCTTTCCATAACTTATGGAAAGACCGTCTTTCAAGAGACGGACTCAACAAAAAATTAATTGAAAATCATAAAAACATAAAAAATGCTTGAATTATCAAAAAAAACTTTTTAAAAAACTACAAAAATCAACTTATATCACCCAAAAGCTAAAAACATCAATTCCTATAATCTAAACTTCACCCGAAAAATGAAAAACGTCAACACAAGGAAAAAACACTGCAAAACATCAACCATATCACAAAAAAACTACAAATATAAACCCCTATCATTTAAAACTCATATAGAAAATGAAAACATCAACATGAAGGAAAAAAACTAAAAATATTAACCCATATAACCCCCAAAAAACTACAAAACATCGACTCATATCAACTAAAACTCACCCAAAAAATGAAAAACATCAATATGAGAGGAAAAAGCTAAAAACACCAACAAAAAAGCTATGGTACCTCAAAAGTATAAATTATTCACTCTGAAAATCATAAAACACCAACAGATCCATAAGCTGTCGCACATCCTTCAACTCGAGCTTGTATCCTGTGTTTGTCTTCAAGATGATGTCGCCTTTGCCGACAATCTTGCTTCTGACTTGATTTCCCATCTTCACAACACCGAAATCTCCACGCTGGTAGGACGAGTAGAGCCCTTCATGTGGGGTAACGTGGAAGGAAGCACCGGAATCACCGATCCATAAATTTTCATCGTAGGCGAGATTGACATAATCGTCAATGACAAAGATATCACCATGCTCCACGGATGCCACCGCCGTAGTGCTTTCTTCTTCCTTCTTCTTTGGATTGACTTGATTAGGTTTGACCGTGCCATTCTTCTGGTCTCTCTTGAGATTGCGACATTAATCTTTCTTGTGACCTGCTTTGCCACAATAGTAGCAAGTAACTCGGGAATGAGACTTTGACCGGCCTCGTGATCTGTCACGTCCACCATTTCTAAATCTTCCACGCGACTCATTTCTTCCACGATTCTCGATCACGTTTGCCTCCGCATAGGTTGTTGTGCCACGTTCTCTTCTCCTTGCTTCTTCACTTATCAAGCTATCAACTACATCATCCATAGTAAGCTTTCCTGTTGGAGCCGAGTTGCTAAGCGTGACCACCAAAGTGTCCCAACTTTCAGGTAGTGAGCTTAGGAGCAACAAAGCTTGCAACTCATCATCAATCTTCATCTCGGTCTTTGCCAATTGGTTTATAAGCCCCTTGAAGCTATTCAAGTGCTCGATCATATTTTGGCCATCCTTGTACTCCAATTTCACCAATCGCCTCACTAGGTGGGCTTTATTACGTGGTGTCTTCTTTTGAATCATAGACTCATGTTTTGTCCATAGCTCAAAGGCATTGGTGTATGTAGAAACATGCTCAAATAAACTTCGATCTATGTACTTACGGATCATGGCGACCGCCTTCCTATTTAGGATCTCCCACTCTTTGTCATCCTTTTCCTCCGGCTTGGTCTCCTCCGTGATTGGTTCATACAAATCTTTGCAATATAAGTGGTCCTCCATCATGGGCTTCCAATATGCGTAATTTTCCGCCGTGAGTTTGAACATATCTCCCGCCTCCATCTTGAATCACACAAGAATATGACGCCGATCAACCTTGCTCTGATACCACTGTTGGGGAAAAATATAGTTTCCCTCTTTGTGTGATTAGGATGATGAATGAAAAATAAGCAAGACACCAAATTTGGTTACGCGGAAAACCCAAAACGGGAAAAACCGTGGGACTAGGTAGTCCAACTCTTCCACTATATGATTAAAGTGGGGTTACAATGTCTCACCCAAAATGTGGATGGATTACAAAGGTTTTCTCACACTATGGTGGATATCTATCAACTAGAGAGGATGAAGACTTCTCCCTACTACTCTCTCTTGGAGGATATCTAGAAGGAAAGGAAATGATTTTTGGTTGAATGATAAAGTCCTCTCCAAGAACACCCTATTTATAGATGAGCACTCAAGCTCTAGAATTCTCTTCTCCATCTCTCCAACTACCACAATTAATGCTTGGAGGCTTCTAGGAGATATTTCTAGAATATGTTTCATGGTCTAGATACATCCCCCATCATACTAGAATCTTCTTCCAATTTTACCAAAGGAAAATTCTAGAATTAGGGAGGAATACCCAACACATATTGACGATCACCGTGGTTGCTAAAATCTTTTGTTAAATCATGGCTAGAAGACTAAACAGAGGTGGCAAAGAAGAATGAAACGGAGGTGACGAAAGATGGACAAAGAAAACCTCCAAGGAACGATGTCATTTTAAAAATCAAGAGAGTCAAAATATCCCAAATACCTGATTGATAAAGAGAAAGTAAACAATATCGGGTGCTTGGAATTCGAGAGTATTTTTATCCCATAAATTTCAGGTTGAAGCGGCCGGATTGTTTGGGCGATGTTCACATTAAAGCCCCAAATGCGTGTCGGTGTAGGAAAGCGTTGGATGGCACAAAAGTCCACGGGCAAAGGCGCGAGAGCCAGTTAATATGGTTAATTAACGAACCACTTTGCTGTTAACACGCACTTTTCCTCCATTTCCCTGTCATTCGACAAATCGAAGTCCCGGAATATAATGCCGAGTAAATGATCCATCAAAATGGCAATGGCAACACGGAGGCCCATTAACCCATCTCGAAGAGTATCGGGCGGTATTGCCGGAGCTGCAAATCCCTTCTCCGTTTCCCATCCCTCCAAATCCCGATCTTCCCCCTTTCTTTCACTCGCCCTCATTATCTTGGTACGCTCTTTTTACCTTTTTGATGCATTCTATAGGATTGTGAATGATAAAGGTGATTGCTTGATGTTGTTTTTTGTTTTTATGCATCAGGGAGCATTCCTTCTTATCGGCTATTTCTATCGCGGCCCAGGTTCGTTCTTAATCTCATTTTAAGTACTGCTCAGAATGTGAAATGGTTCACTTGGGGTTGTTGGAAATCCTGAAGGGTCTCCCCAGTAGCCCAGGATCTTGTTTATTGATTCGATTTTCGTTTCATGTTTGTATCTTGTTATGTGGTTGTATTTGATGTAAATGCTAGCAATGCTAGTTGGGTTGTCCTGTAAAAATCTTGTTTTTGTTTGTGTCCTGATTGTTCACTTTACTGATGATGATCGATTTTGTTCTCTTAAAGGTTTTCTAGTCTTTAGACATGTTTGAAATTGAGGGGTTGTATCATGTATGCCAATGCTGGTGCTGATCTAAAAATATGTTGTTAGAGGGGTTTGGCAACTAGTCTGATTCTCTTTAAGTGGTTTGTTTTTTATGCACTGATGGGATATCTTTACCTTACAGATGGTTTTGGAATCAAAGGAACGGTCAGCAAAGTTGAAGGTAATGAATGTTTTGTTGGTATCACCAGTTCTTAAGGGGTAATCCCAGTCTAAATTCTGGATCATCTGAAAAGAGTTGAAGATTACAAAATTTGATATTGACATTAAGATGCTTGCTTGCTTATTTCCTTTTCTGAGCCGGTTTATTTTTCTACGACATGTCGAAGTTATGAGACATATCCAAAGAATCCTATTCGCCTCCATGTCTCGAGTTTGGGTCATCTTTCTTGTTGTGTGATGTTATTTTGAACCAATTAAAAAGTAAATCTTTCTTCCGTGGCAATTTTCTGTTGCTATTAGTTGATATTGAAGTTGAAGGCTTTTAGCGCAATAATGCTTTTTCACAATATGATAAACAAACGGTTGTAGGAAAGATGATAATGGTGAAGTCCTTAAGTGAAAATAACAACATCCGTGCATTAATGGCTCTTCTTACAACCAGGAAGTAAGAAACTGCAGTAGAAAACTTCACCAGTCAGACTTTTGTATGCAGACAAGACCTATATGTGAAAAACACTCTTATTGCTCGCGGAACTCCTAGCATTTAAATAGTTTATCAAAACCCCGAGTCTTGAATCAGTTACTTTCTTAACTTTGATGGATAATCTCTCATTCTCATGTAGATGCACATGTTAGAGTCAGTTATAGGTTTGCATGCTGCAATGCACCAAGTTGAAATTCTTTCTGTTATGCAGGTGACTTTTCATGTACCCTAGAGGTCCAACGGGCTATTCCCATTCTAAAGAAAGCATATGGTGATAGAATGCACAAGGTCTTGCATGTCGGCCCTGATACCTGCTCAGTGGTGTCTTCTCTACTACGGGAGGAGGAGACTGAAGCCTGGGGAGTGGAACCATATGACATAGAGGATGCGAATCGTCATTGCAAGAACCTTGTCCGGAGGGGTCTTGTTCGTGTGGCTGATATTAAGTTTCCTCTTCCATACCGGGCAAAATCATTTTCTCTCGTGATTGCCTCAGATGCTCTGGAATACTTGTCCCCAAGGTATCTAAATAAGACGCTTCCTGAATTGGCTAGGGTCTCATCTGATGGGCTTATCATTTTCACTGGTAAGAAGAGGTTATTCTCTGCCACGGCAATATCTATGTCTGATTGTGTTACTTTGGATGATTCTAACTCCAAAATTTCATTTTGCATTTGAAGATTTTCAGTACTTTCATTTTCTAATAACAATTTGATAATTGCAAATGTTTTCAAACCTTCCATTTGTTGTACATGTATAACAATTAACAACTGAACCTCAATATGAGGGGTTAGCCATATAAATCAAATTATCATTGTATACATGTGTTTTCTAATACTTTGCTCAGTTCTCTTTAGGTATTTCCTTTCTCACCTAATATTTTATAAAGTAAAGTGTATTTATGCCCCTGAGTTCTTTGTTTAGTGCACATGTACCCCCTAATTTTTTGAAAGTGCACATGTACCCCTCCTAGTTTTTCAAAAGCGCACATATAACCCTCTCAGTTTTTCAAAAGTGCGAATATACCCCTATAGCCGGAGATCGGCGTTTTAAAATTTGAGGGGTATATGTGCACAAACAAGGAACTGGGGGTATATGTGTCATTTTGAAAAACTGATGGGTATATGTGCACTAAACAAGGAATTGGGGGGTATGAATGCACTTTATTCAATTTTTTACTATGTGAAACAGATTATTTTTTTTCTCTGCTGAATTATTATGAACTGAAGTTAATTCATGTAATTTTACATTCCACTAGCTGTCACCAGCAAACTAGAAATTTTCTTTACATTTTTGTTTTCTAGACAGTGGGTTGGATTTTGTTCCCGTAAGCGCATTTTCATTACCCTTTATGGAAATATTTTTTGGTACAAAGAGTGTATGAAGTGAACCTCTGGAATTTGAAAATACAAACCATAGTAATGGTTAGATGATTTTACCTTTCTGCTTGCAAAACCTCTTATGATTTAGATATCCATGTAAATGTTGTAATACTCCGGAATCAATGCATTGCAGGTTATCCATACAGTCAAAAAACCAAAACCGCGGATAAATTCAAACTAAGGCGATCTGTAAGTCTCTAGTTTATGTGCTTCTGTAGCTTATATCCCTCATAGTTTATTTCTCAGTCATATGTGTAAACTCATTCTAAATAAACTTACCACTTAACGCTCATAGTGATGCAGATCATTTATTATTTATCCTTGTATCTTAGCTGCAACTAACAACTTATAATTGCTTTGGGTTTCATGTTCTGGTTTATTCGGGATCATGCCTTAGTATTCAGGCTTACTATAATGTCATATCTATACTGGTGAACCTCTGGTCTGGATATATTTATAAAATTACTCATCGCTGGATTGCATTGTTTATTAAGTGATGACGTTAGTATCGTAGAAGTAAAATTATCTCTTGCAACGCTGTAACCAATGATGGACAGAAAACAGTGTCTCGACCTTCTTTTGTTTCAAGTTGTGCTGGCATTGATCATTGGAATAATGTAACTAGAGATGCTCAGTCATTAATACTTGTTCTTGAAATCATTTTATTTGATCTCTTCGTTTCTTTGGTCTGTCGTAGGCTAAATTGAGAAGCGCAACATGGTGGGTCCGGTATTTTGTTCAGACAAGTTTAGAGGAGAATGAAGCTGCTGTCAAGAAATTTGACCAAGCTGCAGAGAAAGCGTTTTACAAACCAAGTTGCCATATATTTCACCTAAAGTCATACAACTGATGTTAAGCGGCTCCCTCTTGGCAGAATATCAGGTCCTTGGATAGTTAAGTTTCTACACCTTGTCATAGAGAAATCAAGAAATTTTATTTTCTCTTCGCACTTTCGTATACCCTTACAACACGTGAAAGAGATCGACTAGCCCCTTTCTAGTGTTAAAAAATCGTGTTAGGTTTTGCTGATCATCAATCAACTGTACTGTAAATGATACCAACATCCACGGTAAAACAATTTTTATGTAGTTTTTTTGTAAGCGTCTGTTAGCATCTTTCTGTTTCTTCGTTACAGATGTAATTATCCGCGGCAGGGCTTGAACTCCCGTTTGTTTGGCTGAAAAATGAACAATTGTTTTGCTGATCAGGTTCCATTGATGTCAAATATTGTTCCTTCATTTTTTGATGCTGTAAATTGACTAATTTTGTCTTGCAAAAAGCCAAGTTGGTGTTTATTCTTGACTATGGTACACACATATAAGTGCCCACCAAGAACCCACAAGTTCAAACTGGCCTGACCTTTTGTCTCCTGGAGCACTCTGGCCTTCTCAGTCTCATATTCTTATGAACCCTTGCTCTATCAATCAGAGGCACCATGTGATTCCTAATCATTCATAAACAGCAGTTTTGTGGCTAAAAATCTAACATTATTGTAATACACGTGTGTGTGAATACACATCAAAGGAAAAAATTATGGACAAGAGATGATAGTATGCCGTGGGGACGACGATATCACCATTGAAACACGAGGACCTCATAGTGAAATCGAGTATACCCAAATAGTTTTGTGAAGTGGTTCGACAAAAACAACTGACATTACATTAAGTTGAAACGATAAAGAAAACACCGCTACTGCACTAAGATAAGTTAGTATATAAAAAGTAGCGGAATCAGATCCATATATAAATATAAGTAGCGGAATCAGATCCATATATAAATATAAGAAGGCGTAATAATAATTTTGTTGAAAAAAATCATGCCAATAAGTTTCAGGATAAAAAGGGAGTAGCTTGCACATCGGCTCACCAGTCCTCGCATCCGCCACTGCATACAAGTAAACATAATCACGCATCACTTGCAATGAGCCTTATCTAACTGAGCAATGTGTTCTCGTTTTAATGATAACTGAAGAAAATAAGGGTAATAATGTGTGATTGTATTCATGATATCATGGTACATTATCTAGTGGTACACAATATATGTACAAACTAGGAAAAGAAAATAGAATCTAATTACAATTACAAGCAATATCTATATTCCTTAATACCTCATCAAGTTGGAGCATGCGGATCAGAAATGCCCAGCTTGGCAAGTAGTGAATGAAACTGGTTTTATCCGAGAGCTTTGGTAAATAAGTCTGCAGGTTGATCAGAAGTGCTGATATGATAACTGTCAATAGTACCAGACTGCATAAGATCCCAGACAAAATGACAATCAACTTCAATATGCTTCGTACGTTCATGGAACACCGGATTTGCCACAATATGAAGAGCAGATTGACTGTCACAAAACAATCGCATAGGAGTAGTATGCGCAACCCCAAGTCTTTAGGCAAAGACTTAAGCAATAACAATTCACAACAAGTAACAGCCATAACACGATACTCCGCTTCAGTAGAAGACCAAGAAACCATAGGCTGCTTCTTAGTTTTCCAACAAACCAAAGAATCACCAATCATCACAAAGTACCCGAAAAGAGAATGCCGGGTAATAGGGCATCTATCCCAATCAGAATCACAGTAAGTAATCAACTGTAACGCACTACGAGAAGAGAAAGATAAACCTTGACCAGGATGACTCTTCAGGTAGTGCAAAATGCAAACTACAGCTTGCCAATAAAGAACACAAGGAGACTTCATAAATTGTGCAAGTGTATGAACTGAATAACTAAGCTCAGGACGGGTAATGGTGAGGTATATCATACATCCAACCAGGTGCTGGTATTGCTCATGATCATAGTAAAGGGAACCTTCAACACGCGCCAGATCGTGTTATTGCTCCATCGGAAAATCAGTTGGTTTAGAAGCCGATAAACATGTGCCAGATTAAATGTCCAGGGCATATTTCCATTGTGAAAGAAACATCCCATCCGATCTTCTAGCAATCTCTATACCCAAGAAATACTTAAGCAGACCAAAATCTTTCATGTGAAAACAAGAGCTCAAGTATTTCTTGAATTTGGAGACAAGCGCGAAGAACTACAAGCAATAACCAAATCATCCACATAAACAAGCACATGCAAAGATACCGAACCACGGGAGAACACAAAAAAATCCAAATGCACGCAAAGCCCAAGCCAATACGGAAAGCCAATTGCGAGGAGCCTGCCAAAGACCATAAAGATATTTCTAAAGGCGATATACCTGTCCAAGGGGTGCATGATAGCCAGGGAGAGGTTGCATGAAGACCTCTGCATGCAGATCACCATGTAGAAAAGCATTATGCACATCCATTTAATGTAGTTCCTGACCACGAATGACTGCAACTGATAAGAAGTTAAGAACAAGCGAATCAAACTCATCTTTGCAACATGAGCAAATGTCTTAGTATAGTCAATTCTTTCAATATGACGATTCCCAAGAACCACCAAGCGAGCTTTGTGATGTTCTATGGTACCATCAAACTTAAAATTGGTAGGGTAAAATTGGTAGGGTAAATCCATTTGCAACCAATTGCAGTCTTATCCAGAGGTAAAGAAGTCATCATCCATGTCTAATTACGCTCAAGATCATTAATCTTATCAGCCATAGCATCATGCCAATGAGCTTGCTTTGATGCCTCAGAATAAGTGGTGGGATTTGCTCTAGAAGTTACTGCACCCAAAAATCTAGAATGCGTACTAGAAAATTTATCATAATTTACATAATTAGTAAGAAGATAGAGAACACTTAAGGATAGTGATGGCGCATGAGTAATTGTAGCAGCAGGGTAGGGGGGTGTTCTTCAGTAGTAATACCACATACATAATCATCTAAGTAAGGAGGAGGGCGATGATCACAGACACTCTGATGGGGAGGAAAGAGCTCGGTAGCAAGAGGTGGCACCAGAGTAACCGGTGAGGCAGGCGGCGGAGCAGACATCAGGTGACAGTGGACATTAGAGTCCGAAGTAGGTGATGTTGCGTCAGGCGGCAGAGCAAAAATCAATTCCGAGCCCAGTGGCGCGTGAGGCGTGTGGCCGACAGGAGTAGGAAGCACGTGCGTCATCGTTGGCTTGGGCTGGGCATCATTGGACTGAGCAAGCAGCAGAAGTGGCCGGTGATTGGGGTTGGTCGGTGGATCTTACTACAAAGGCAGAGTGGCGACCGGTGACGGGTACGACTCAGACAGCGGCGGTGATGCCACCAGTGAGGTGGTGGCACCACCGGAATTCACTGAGGAGGTCGAAGTCAGAGGGGGTGCGTAATGAAACTGGTCTTAAAAAAGATAGCATCCCGACATTGAAGAAAGTACGGGACTCCAAGTTATAAAGACGATAGCACTTCTTTCTGGCAGGGTATCCAAGAAATAAACATCAACTACTTCTTGGCATAAACTTGCCATGGAATCTGGGAACGTAGGTAGCAAACACAAGCATCCAAAATCAAAGGCTTGTAATTTGGAGCTCGACCATAGAGTATCTCAAATGGAGTACGATCATTGAGTTGTTCCGTTGGTGTCCGGTAAATCAAATAAGCGGAAGTAAGAACACATTCTCCCCAAAAATCAACTGGCAGATTAGCTTTAAAATGCAACACATAGGCCACATTTAACAAATGACGATGCTTGTGTTCAACACATCCATTTTGTTGTGGTGTATCAACCATAGAATTCTAAAAACTAATCCCAAATTTAGCGAAGTATGATCTCAAAGGCAGAAACTCAGTACTGTTATCAGCTCGGATGCGGAAAATGGAGCGGCCAAACTGGTTCTTGATCAAAGTACAAAACTCCATGAATCTAGAAGTTATATCTGACTTAGCAACTAAAATATAAACCCAATCAGCTCGGGATTAATCATAACCTATTGTTAAAAAATAAAAGGCACCACTAGAAGCTGGTGTTCTACAAGGACCCTAAACATCACAATGTATTAATTCAAATAATGAACTAGCATTTGAAAAACTCAAAGAAAAACTATGTCTAGTCTGTTTTGCTCTCTAACACAAAGAGTAAGGAACAAAAGTATTATTAGTGCTAAAATCAATAGAAGAAATAGAAGACAATACCGTAGAGGAAGGATGTCTAAGACACTAATGCCATAAATAAGAAGAAGAAATAGAAGCAATTGTCTGAAAAAACTGTGGGATAGGAGGATGGACACGAGTATCCAGCAGACGAAGCCAATAAACCCCCCCTTACTGTTCACCCACGCCAATCACAGTCCTCGTACTAATTTTCTGTAAAGTGCAATAATTTTCAGTAAACAAAGCTAGACAGTTTAAGGCAGATAACAATCTAGAGCATGATAATAAGTTGCATCGCAAAGTAGGTATGTAGAGCACAAGATTAAGGGTGACATCACCAAAGCAAATAGAACCATATTGTGTAGTAGATGACATAGATCCATCAGGTAGTATAACATTCACAGAATCAAAGCTGTAGTAATATCTGTAAGAGAACCATTGTCACTGGTCATGTGATATGAGGCTCCCGAATCAAGAATCCAAGGCAAAGCAGACTTACCTGACCTATGGTCAGACGAGAAATTAAACTGATTAAATAAATGTATGGTCGTTCTCCATTGATCACCAGACAGAGCATGGCCAAAATTATAATGGGTAGAACCACTACCGTTGGAGGCCACCGCCGCAAACCCTGGAAGCGACACGGCACCGCCGGCGAACAAAAGTGAAGGTGGACGGGCAATGGCGATGAGATCTCCCGGACCGGCGGCAGTGATCAGCCGAGCAGCTGGCGCCTTCTTCTTGGCAGCGTTGGCTTTCTCCTTCATCTCCGTGTACCATTCTGGATAGCCTGTGAGCTGGAAACATGAAGCTTTATCGTGAACCTTGCAATGACAGTGCATACAAACAAGATTCTTGCGATCAGCTGAAGTGAGGACAACTATCGAAGAACCCGTAGGTGGTGGGCGTCGTGCGACATATGCCATGGAGTCAAAAGAAGGCTCGCGAGACCGAATGGCAACTCTATGATTCTCCTCCTGAGCAACAAGCACATACACACGCATGACTGGTGGCAGTGGATCAAGACTTATGACATGGGATCGCAAGGTGTGATAGCCTTCATCAAGACCAGAAAGAAATTGATAGATCAAATCATTTTCTCTCTCACAGAAGACACAGGTGACAAGATTACAGGTGCACAACGGTTTGCAAGCTTCACAGGTGCAAACTAAAAGATTCTGTATGGAGTTGTAGTCATCAAACGGCTTATTCAGTTTTCCAAAACAAATGGCAATGATCTGACCATTCTGCCGACAAATCTGAATATCTTCACGCATCTGCATAATTTTCATACAATCACCAAGAGTAAATTGTGCCTTTAGATCATCTCACAATTCCTTAACTATGGCTAAGTAACTTATAGAAGATCGCAATGCGGGATCTAGAGTTTGTAAGATCCAACAGACAAGGGTAGTATTAACTCCATACCAATCAACAACATTAGGATGATCGTCTGGGGGTTGGGTGATGGATCCATCAATGAACCCAATCTCGTGCTTAGCAAACATAGCACTAAAAATTCCAGTAGTCCATTCAAGGTAATTCTCTTTGCCCTTCAGGATGGTGGGTGCAACCAGGACCGTTAGAAGGACCAAGAAATTAGGGATCGTTTGGGAGGCGACCAAAAGGTACCGATGACTTAGGGCCAGGTTGCAAGTGCAACTGTTTTAGTAAGCCTGTAATTACCTCATAGCTGTTCATATTCTATAGCTTGTTGGTCTTAGCTTCAGCATCGATGCAAGCCTGTTAAGCGACATCGAGATAAGATTTAGAAGTCGACATAATGCAAAGTCAGGATCAGGAACAACTAGGTGATCGATGTTAAAAAATTGGATACGAAAGCTGCGACAGCTCATGAACTAGACGACGACGATATGTGGGCTTCGTTGTCGATGCGTGGAGAGTAACACGCAGACAGATTGGATAGCAATGGATAGTTATATGATCGCGGTACCCTAGATGAGCAGTGCGGTGATCGGCAGATAGAGATTGGCAAGCAGCAGCGGCGGTGACCGGTGACGCGTGTCACAAACGCGTGACTGGAGGCGTCTTAGGAAGGCAGCATGAATTTTCTTAGGGTTTCAGGGTTTTAGTCTCTAATACCATGTAGAAAATAAGGGTAATAATGTGTGATTGTATTCATGATCTCATGGTACATTATATAGTGGTACAAAATACCTGTACAAACTAGGAAACATAAATAAAATCTAATTACAATTACAAGTAATATCTATATTCCTTAATAATAGCACTAATCATTATTAGAAAGACATTTTTTTTGCACGCATTTTAGCAACAATTTAGAACAATTGATTCTAAAAATAACAATGACAATGATTTTTTCTTTCTCTTTAGCAGTTTATTAAAAATCGTTGCAAAGTAAATATCATAGAAGCAATGTTTAAGATAATGTTGCAATGTATTTTTTGACATAAATTTTTGCAGCAGCCTTTACTTTCATGAAAAAATAATTCGTGATTAAGCAAGAGAAGAGGGGTAATACGGGGGGAATTATGGGGTTGAAAAGAAGAAAGAATACATAAACGAAGAGGGCAAAGAACAGAATCTTAGGGAATTTGGGGAAGAATCACAATGACTACTGATTTTCTACTTAACATTTTCTATGCTAATCTGTGCTCTTATAGTGGTTGATTGACACCTCATGTAATCGAATGTTGCAACAGAATTTGTTGCAACCATCCCTGCAACTTGTTCTTCTTCCACAACATTTGTGAGCTGGTTTTCTCAGTTGTAACGGCTTGGCCAATTTCCTTTTAACGACTAACTGATCAAAAGAAAAGATCATCCTATCATTGGGCTGATTGAGCTAGATAACATTCTCTCCACCTTAAAATGCAGCTTGTCCTCAAGCTGATCACAAACTCAGTTTATTCGAAATGTCTTGTAAACTGTAGAGAAAAATGACCATAGCACATGAAATCAGGGAATTGCATTTTGACGATGTTGTTCTCTTCCTAAGATGTTTCAGTCCACCCCACCAGCCATTGTGTAATGGCATGTCCTTGTTCCTTCACTAGTCTTCTTTGTAAGTTTCCTCTTTGATTTAATTATAACTAATTCTTCCAAGTCTGCTGGGGGTAATACTGTTGGATGAGTAGGAAGTGGCCCTGAATGTTTCTTTAATATAGAAACATAGAAGACGGGTGGATTTTAGCATGATCAGGAAGTTGTAACTTGTATGCCACTATACCAATCCTTTTGAACAACTTGAAAAGGCCAGTAGAATTTAGGAGCGAGTTTCAAGTTAACTTGGCCACTTGGAGACTTATGTTTGTACTTATGAAGTTTCACATAAATCCAATCATTAACATTGAATGATCTCTTAGTTCTTTTAAGATCAGGAAAGTGTTTCATCCGTTCCAGTGCAGAATTTAAATGCTTTCGTGGTAAGATGTTAGTATGATCCCTCTGTGCTCCAATTTCTTGGATTGCTGAAAATAATGAGTTGGTAAAAGATCCAAAAGGAAGTTCCAGTGACTTAACACCATATAATGTTTCAGAAGGGGACATCTCAATGTTAGAATCGTGAGTAGTATTATACTATCTTTCAGCTTCACCAACCCAATAAGTCCATGAATCTGACTTATCTCCACAAAAGAATCTTAGATACGTCTCCAAAACTTACTTCCCTCGTTCTCTTTGTCTATCACTTTGAGGATGGTACGCCAAGCAGTTATGTAGTGCCACTTCCAATTTGGAGAAGAGCTCCTTCTAGAAAAAACTAAGAAATACCTTATCTTTATCATTGACAATGGAATCAAGTATTCCATGTATATCTCACTCGAAAAGAAATTCTGCCACAACCAGAGTTGTGACTGGCTATGAAAGGGTTAAGATATGGTTGTATTTGGTTAGTCTGTCAACCACCACCAGTAGTGTATCCATTCCCTTTGATAAAGTTAATTTCTCCACAAAATTCATAGAGATATGCTTCCAAGCTTGTGTAGGGATAGGTAGAGCCGTTACAAACCCGGAGCTGACAATGTTCAGTTTTGTTTCTTTGGAAAATATGACAATGTTGATTAAAAATTTAGGATGTCTTGTCTGATCCCAAGCCAGAAGAATAAAGCTAGAACTCTTCTGATTGTGGCTGCTTGTCCCGAGTGACCTCCTAAAGGTGAAGCATGCATAGCAGATAAGATGTTATTTGCGACCTCTTCTGCATATCCCACAAAGATTTTTTTTTCATTTCTTAAAAATCCCTTGCACATACTGATAATCCAAATTCCCATGAATTTGAAATACTACTGTAGCATGTACTCCTGACCTAGGGGTGTTCGTCGGTCCAAGACCAGACCGGAACCGGAATCATAAAAACTTTGAACTAGGGACTGGATCGGTTAGGGATTATTTAGGACTGGGACAAGACCAAAATTATTACAATTTTGGACCGGTACAGACCAGTTTCATTGAACTTTATTCTTTTACAAAAAAAAATTGGTGCTGAAAAATGTTTAATTAAATTTTTGTCTTTAAAAGATAGTAGACTAAAAGTCAAGAAAAATGTTACTTCAGAATATGGAAGAATATTAGCCATCCAAAATAAATCTAAAGAAGTATATAAACTTAAATTATAAATTCATAAAAATATACATAAGAGTAATTTATTGGTCCATCCGGTCCGGACCGGAAAAATCCGGTCTTAGGACTGAACTGGGCCGGAACTTGGAATCCTAAAAAATCTTGGACCAAAGACCATACCGAAATCCTATATATCCGGTTTTGATATTTATATTCCACTCCTGTTTGGTCCATTTTACCGATCCGGACCGGTTCATGAACCCCCCCTACCTGAGTCTCTTCATCATCTACATAACTATCCTCTAGTTAAGCAATCCAAATTGGTTGAACTATAGATATATTGTTAACTCTAAAGTTTGGCTGATCCATTTACAATTCTTGCTAAAATAAAGGTTGTCTTAATAATGCATCAATCGCCCTATTTTTGCTGCCCTTTTTGTATTGGATTTCAAAATTCAATCCTAGCAGCTTGGTATTCACTTGTGTTGAAGAGCATGATTCAATTTGTGATCCAATAAATGTTTCAAGGATTGATGATCAGTTCTTACTATGAAGTGGATCCCAACTAAATAGTGCTTCCACTTTTCTAGTGCCAAGAGCCAAAAGTTCTTTTTCATAGGTATGTAATTGACCATTATTGATGCATTAAAACTGCTCCAATACCAAACTCATTGCATCAGTTTCTATCACAAAATATTTATCAAAACCTTTTTCACCTTTTCAAATGCTTCAATGGCTATTGCATTCCTTTTGAATCCATTTTTTAGAAGATCATGGAGGAGTCTGCAAATGATACTATATGAAGCTATAAACCTTCAATAATACCCTGCTAAGCCCAGAAATCCCGTTAGCTCCTTCACACTCTTAGGCTCAGGCCGGTTGAGAACACTGTTAACCTTTGTTTGATCCATCTGTACCTCATGTTTTGTGATGATGTGAACTAAATATTCCACCCGAGTCTTAGCAAAAACACATTTAGACTTCTTAGAAAAATTCTGATGTTTTTTCATAACCTCTAACACCTCAGTCAGATGCTCCAAGTGTTCACAGGAACCTAGAAAGCTATCTTGTAACACTATCAAAGGAACCCCCCCTTTAGCACCGGTTTGTTTTTTTTTCTAGCGCAGGTTTTTTCGTAAAAACAAACGGGTGCCTAAGTAACTGATGAAACGGTTTCACTGGAAGAAAACTGGTGCTAAATCCCTACTTTTAGCACCCATTTTTTTGTTTGCACCAGTTTTTAAACTGGTGCTAAAATGTACCGCAATAGCACTAGTTTTTAAACCGGTGCTAATTTTAGCACCAGTTTTTTTCGTTAGCACCGACGGTTTTTTTGTTAGCACCGACAAGTAAAAAAATCCCTTCACATGAGGAGGGTCTCTGTGGTAGTGAACACAAGACACAAGACTCGATCTTTCTTGTTGGTAATGGTGCTCCAAATATGGTCTCTCATATTGATAATTCTCGAGTTCCTGAGAATTTACGATTACCTGATGTTCTGGTTGTGCCTGAAATTAATAAGAACTTATTGTCCATTAGTAAGTTGACCAGATATATGGACGTGCTGATTACATTTGATGATTGGAACTTTGTGATTCAGAATTAATTAACCAGAGCCATCGTGGGCCGGAGGCACAATGAGGATGGACTTTATGTTTTGGACCCGGGAGATGCATCATTTGTTTCAGTTTTACAGCAGAATAAGAGTCGAGCTACGTACGAGTTGTGGCATACATGCCCAGGTCACGTGCCTAGTGCAGTTATTTCTAGTTTGAATAATCTATATTGTTTCCAGTTTCTTATTTGTTTCCTAAACCGCATACATGCGCCCCCTGCGTTATGGCCAAAGGTCAACGAATGGCTTTTGTTGAGAACCCTAAACGTGCTGAGCATGTTCTTGATTTGGTACATTGTGATTTGTGGGATCCCTCCCCAGTTTTATCTGGAAATGGTTTTGCATACTATTCTTTATTTGTAGATGATTTTTTAGATTTACCTGGTTATATCCCCTTCCCCGCAAATCAGATTTTGTTGATACTTGCAGTTTGAGGCATTTGTTGAAAACCAAATTTCTTCAAAAATTAAGGTTTTTCAAAGTGATGGTGGCACTGAATTTTTGAACACTGAACTCCGATCTCATTTTGCAGCGAAAGGCATACATAATCAGGTTTCACGCCCATCTACTGTGGAGCAAAACGGGCGCGCAGAACACAAACATTGCACGTAGCAGAAATGGGCCTTACGATGTTGTTTCACTCACATTTACCAATTTCACAATGAGATGATGTGTTCACGATGACTGTCTACATTATCAACCGTCTACCTACTCCAGTCTTGCAGGTATCGACACCTTATGGTCTTCTTTATCATCGAGATCCCGTCTATGCCAACTTCCACCTATTTGGCTGTCATTTTTTCCATTTGTTCGTCCATTTGCTGATCACAAGTTGTCTCCTCGCAACAATCCATGAATTTTTACTGGATATAGTTCTCAGTATAAGAGTTTCATGTACTTCGTCATGCCCATTTTGACGAGAAATATTTTCCATTTGCTCCATCTTCGGCATCAGGGACTGGTTCTCCATCTACAAGGTTGAATGTTTCTGTGTTTATTGATCCTAATTTTGAGTCCGCACCACCAGTTTCTCTGAATGTATTGTCAACTCTGCCGCCCAGTTTTGTATTTTCTGACCCTTAGTCGAGCCTTCCGGCCGCTCCTCCTGTCAGCTCGAACGGATGTACCTCACGCAGACCAGCCCAGCCAGCTGTTTCACACCGCCGTTCAGCCTCACGACTGCTCCCGAGTTGGCCTCGCCTTGGTCAGCCCCACAAGCTCTGTCACTGGTCATCGCGGCGGCTCCGCTTCCACCGAGATCCTCCAGGATGGTTACTAGATCTTCCATTGGTGTTATTCAGCGTCGTGATTATTCAGACATTCATGCTCATGGTTTTCTCGTGGCTCTTCTTACTCAAAAGAAGCTGACTGATTATCGTTCTACACTTTAACATCCTTCTTGGGTTTCCGCCATGAATGAGGAGATGGCAACCCTTTGCAGCCAGCATACATGGGATCTTGTTCCATGCCCTTTTGACGTTAATATTGTTGGCTCCAAATGGGTTTATCGGCTGAAGTACAGACCAGATGGTGCAGTGAATCGCCATAAGGCACGCCTAGTGGCACAGGGTTTCTCTCAAATTCCTAGTTCTGACTTTGACCACACCTTCAGTCCCATGGTTAAAGCATCCACAGTTTGGACAGTTCTTGCCATTTCCACCATGCGAGCTTGGCCTCTTTATCAGTTGGATGTCAAGAATGTCTTTCTCAATGGTGTTCTTGATTCTCCAGTTTATATGGCACAATCTGTCGGCTACAAGGATTCCGTTCATCCAAACTGTGTTTGTTGTCCGCGTAAGGCCATTTATGGTTTGAAGCAGGCTTTTCGTGCATGGTTTCAACAATTCAGCATGTATCTATCTAAGCTTGGTTTTCACTGCAGTTCTGCTGATATATCGTTATTTGTGCTGTCTCGCGATTCGTCCCCGATCTACTTGCTTGTCTATGTCGACGACATCATTTTGACTGGGAATGACTCTACCCTTATTCGGCAGTTCGTTGATCGCACCCATCAGAAGTTTTCCATCAAGGATATGGGTGTGTAACATTACTTTCTTGGCCTGGAAGTCATCCCTACTGTCTCGGGGACTTCTTTTGGGTTAAGCAAATGCTCGGGATATTCTCTCTGGGGTTGGTATGTCAGATGTGGTGCCTGTCTCCACTCCCTTTCTACCGAATTCCCAGCTTCACAGTAGTACGAGTTCTCAGTTTAAGAATCTGACGCTATATCGATCTTTGGTTGGAGCTCTCCAGTATCTGACCATTACCCATCCAAACTTAGCATTTGTGGTTAATTCTGTCAGCCCGTATCTTCACGATCCTTGGGAGGATCATTTTGCGTCCGTCACCAGGATTCTTTTCGCTACGTTCAAGGGACTTTGCCTTTTGGGCTCAGTTTTCGAGCTGTTTCTTCACCTGAGCTGGGTTATTCTGATGCTGATTGGGCCAGATGCATAGAGACTCGTCGTTCTACTTATGGATATGCTGTCTTTTTAGGCGGTAATTTGGTTTCTTGGAGTGTGAAGCAACCTATAGTTTCTCGGTCCAGCACTGAGTCAGAGTAGCGGGCTCTGACTAATACTGCTTCTGAGGCTGTCTAGATGACTCATTTGCTGCGTGATATTCATGATTGATGAGATGTGTCATTGATGAGATATCATTGCACCATATTAAAAATCTTTTGTATTTTATCAGCATAAATAATTATAATTTGACGCTAAAAATTATAGAAATCAGATTTTTCATAATTGATTTAGCCGTTAGTCGGTATAACAGAGATTTTCCCATACATGAATATGTGTGGACATAAAATAATGGTTACATATTTAACACAGCATTGAATATCAGTGTATCACCCCTCCTGTTCCATGAAGGAGATAGTCAGACAAGTTCCAATAATTGGTTCCATTTAGCCATGAGCTGGAGAACGTGTCAAAACTTTCGGTATATCTGATTAATTCAAATCACAAAAATAGGGTGTGTAAACTACATTAGGCAACCAAAACTCAAATTTTCTTTCTGTAAAAACTCAATGGAACGACGTCCTTTCATCCTTTTTATGGGATAGTGTAGAAGGTGGTGGAAAGCCATGCATTGAAGGTGTGGATAAGCATGGGGGATTCACGTTCGGATAGAATTTCCATTTTCTGCAAAACATGTTGGCCTCTCTGCTAAGTCGGCTGCCAAAAGATGAACAAATGTGATCACTGTTTCGTTATGGGATTGGCCAGTTTTTCTGTTCCAACACATGCATTTTCTGCAAATTTACGTACGTTTGGATAAATGCCCAAAGTAAATGATGCTAATTTGACTTTCACCATTCCTTTCTCTTCAAGTATCCTATTGGTCTTACCTAGGTTTTGTTGGGGATTTTTCTTTCTAAGGGTATGTCCCGTCCATAACATAACTTATGTTACTGTTTTATTTAACTTACACAAAACATTTATTAAATTACATACTAAATTTAAACATTTTAAAATGTATCTTTTATAGTATATTTTTTATATTTTCACATTCAAATACACATCCTTACATGTTTTAATTTATATAATAATATATTTTACTTCTTAAAAAATGTAATTCTTAAAGTAAAAGTGAAAGACAGTCTTTCCCAAAACTTTACCTATTTTTATTTTACATATTGTATTTTTAATTTAATTTTTGATAATTTATATATAAATATAAAAGCATAAAAATACTAAATAAAATATTTAATTAAATTACAAAACATAGTTGTTTCACAATTTGTTAAGTTGCTTTTCTCAAAATAAGTCCTAATATTTAGAGTACTGTGACCATGACACCTGCTACCCGCCCAAATCTTTATTTTATTTTAAATCTTTGATTCACTATCAAAATCTAAAGATTAGCTTCACTTATACTATATTTTCAACATTCCCAATTAGTTTAATCCTTTTATCATCATAGTTAATACATTCAGATGTAGAGGTGGGTGCCACCCAAGTGCTCTCCGTCCGATAGTGCTCTCCGTCAGCCCGCCGGTCCATCTTTCTGGTCCCCCGGTTGTGCAGACGCCAACGCCGTTCAAAGCCTGCTCGCCACCGACGCCGACAGCTCAATCGACAGAGACGCGCGTGAGATTCACACGCGCGCCATAACCAACAGCGCGTGAACCCACATGCGGTTGTCGCCAGACGCGCTCCTCCCCTTTCATAGCGCGTGTCTACACGCGCCTGTGTCTCCACGGATCAGCTCACGTTTGGTTGCCTCTTTCTCCATTATTGCAAGAATTTATTTACTTATTTTAATTATATATCTACCCTGGTTGCCATTTGTGTTATGGCTATTTTTGTCGGCGTAGTGATGTCACCGCAAGGGTTTGCGGTGGCCGCCTCCTCTGGCTTACCTACACGATCTGATTTTGGTTCTGCTCTGTCTGATGACCAATGGAGTACGACCATACATTTATTTAATCAGTTTTATTCGTTATCTGACCATGGGTCAGGTAAGTCTACTTTACCCTGAATTCTTAATTCGGGAGCCTCGTATCACATGACTGGTGACAAGGGTTCTCGAACTGATATTACTACTGCTACTAATACTGTGAATGTTATACTGCCTGATGGATCTGTGTAGTCTGCTACACAATTTGGGTCTATTTGTTTTGGTGATGTCACCCTTACTCATGTTCTCTACATACCTACTTTGCGATGCAATTTATTATCATGCTCTAGATTGTTATCTGCCTTAAAATGTCTAGCCTTGTTTAATGAAAATTATTGCATTTTACAGAAAATCAGTACGGGGATTGTGATTGGCATGGGTGAACAGAAAGGTGGGGGTTTATTGACTTCGTCTGTTGGATACTCGTATTCATCCTCATATCCTGCATTCTATTCCAACAGTTACTTCAGTTTCTTCATCTGATTTATGGCATCAGCGTTTTGGTCATCCATCATTTACGGTGTTGTCTTCTATTCCTACTCTTGATTTTAGCACCAATAATACTATTATACCTTGCTCTGTATGTTATAGAGCAAAATAGACTAGACATAGTTTTCCATTGAGTTCTACAAATGCTACTGCATTATTTGAATTAGTACATTATGATGTTTGTGGACCTTATAGAACTCCATCATCTAGTGGTGCATTTTATTTTTTTATGATAGTTGATGATTATTCCCTAGCTGTTTGGGTTTATTTATTAGTCACTAAGTCTGAAGTAGCCACTAGATTTTTAGAATTTAGTGCCTTAGTGAAGAACCAGTGGGGCCGAACCATAAAACGTGTTCGGGCTGATAATGGGAGTGAATTTCTACCTTTGCGATCTCATTTTGCTGCATCTGAGATCATCTTTGAGACATCTATGGTTGACACTTCACAACATAATGGTCGGGTTGAAAGAAAGCATCGCCATTTATTTAATGTGGCGCGTGCTTTACGGTTCCAAGCCAGTCTTCCTATTGGATTTTGGGGAGAATGTGTTCTTACTGCTGCCTACCTGATCAACTGAACACCGACTCAGCATATCCACGGTCGTACTCCCTTTGAGTTGCTTTATGGGCAAGCTCCAAATCATTCATCCTTAAGGGTTTTTGGATGCTTGTGTTTTGCTGCTCATGTTCCCAGATATCATGACAAGTTTGCACCACGAAGTTGGCGGTGTCTGTTTCTTGGTTACCCTGCCGGCAAGAAAGGCTACCGCCTTTTTGACTTGGAATCCCGAGTGATCTTTAACAGACGGGGTGCTGATTTCTTTGAAGACCAGTTCCCGTATTCTGCAACTCTGACATCTGCTTTATCCGATGAACCTGGCGGTGCCACCACACCACCGCCGGATTTCTCCTCCTTCTTGCCGGAGCCACACGGAGTTTTTGTTCAGCCTTCGGTTGCCGATCCACTGCCGCCGGTTGCTATTGGCCTTCCACCGTCCACCGGTGGCCAGCTGCTGCCGACTGCTGTCTTGCCAGTCAACGCCAGCCGGTCAATGCCAGCCAGTCAACGTCGGTCAACGCTGGCCAGTCAACACCAGTCGTTGCCGGCCAGTCAACACCGGTCATCGCTGGCCAGTCAACGCCGGTCAATGCCGATCAACGCCGACAGGTCAATGCTGGTGAGTCCTCCACCGCCGACGCCAGTACCGCCACACCGGCCACTGTCGGTCAACCTTCGCCATCCGCTGCCGGTTATTCTCTGCCAGTTGCCGCCGATGCTACATCCTCGGTATCTACTTTACTGACTTCTCTGGTACCGGACAGTTCCGCTGCTGAGTTGCCACCTACTAGACAGAGTGTTCGATCTCGTCGTCCTCCATCATACTTGGCAGATTACGACTGTGAAGATCATGCTTGTGCTCTTACTACTGAAGACCCCCCCTTCCTACGTTCCCTCATGCGTCGTCACTTTCCTCAGGTGTTCTCTATCCTCTTACTGATTATGTAAATTGTGATAATTTTTCCAGTATGTATTCTAGATTTTTGGGTGCTGTAACATCTAGTGCAGATCCCACTACTTATTTTGAGTCTTCCCATCATTCTCATTGGCGAGATGCTATGGTTGAGGAACTTACTGCCCTGGAGCAAAATCAGACATGGACTTTGTCTCCTTTGCCTGTGCATAAGAAGGCTATTGGGTGCAAATGGGTATACCGGACGAAGTTTCTTTCAGATGGTACTATTGAACGTCACGAGGCACGCCTAGTGGTTCTTGGAAATCGCCAGGTTGAAGGAATTGATTACATTGAGACCTTTGTTCCAGTTGCGAAGATGAGTTCTGTTAGATTGTTCCTGTCTGTTGCTGTTATAAAAGGTTGGGAACTGCATCAGATGGATGTTCATAATGCCTTCCTGCATGGTGATTTGCATGAGGAAGTGTTCATGCGTCCTCCGCCTGGCTATGTTGTACCTCCTGGTCAGGTTTGTCGCCTTCAAAAATCTCTTTATGGTCTTTGTCAGGCTCCTCGAAATTGGTTTGCTAAACTGTCTCAGGTTTTACGGCCATTTGGTTTTGTTCAGAGTAAGGCCGATTACTCTTTATTTGTCTATTTTCGTGGATTAGTTTCTTTACATGTTCTGGTTTATGTGGATGATTTGGTTATTGCTGGTAGTTCTTCTTCGCTCATCTCTGAGTTCAAGAAATACTTGGGTTCTTGTTTTCACATGAAGGATCTTGGTTTGCTTAAGTATTTTTGGGCATAAAGATTGCTAGAAGACCGGAGAGGATGTTTCTTTCGCAAAGGAAATATGCTTTGGACATCCTATCTGATACAGGTTTATCTGCTTCCAAACCAATTGATTTTCCGATGGAGCAACAACATGATTTGGCATGTGTTGAAGGTCCAGCCTACCATGACCCGGAGCAGTATTGCCGTTTGGTTGGGCGCCTGATATATCTGACTATTACTCGTCCTAAACTTAGTTATTCAGTTCATACTCTTGCGCAATTCATGAAGTCTCCTTGTGTTCCTCACTGGCAAGCTGCGGTTCGTGTGTTGCACTACCTGAAGAGTCATCCTGGTCAATGTTTATTTCTTTCTTCCCGTAGTACTCTACAATTGACTGCTTATTGTGATTCAGATTGGGCCGCCTGTCCAATTACTAGGCATTCTTTATCTGGTTATTTTGTTATGATTGGCGATTCTCCGATTTCCTAAAAGACTAAGAAGCAACCTACTGTTTCTTGATCTTCTGTTGAAGCAGAGTATCGTGCTATGGCAGTTACCTGCTGTGAGTTGTTATGGCTTAGGTCCTTACTGAAGGACTTAGGGGTTTCTCACTCTTTTCCTATGAAATTGTTTTATGACATTCAATCTGCTCTCCACATAGCAGCCAACCCAGTTTTTCATGAACGCACGAAGCACATTGAAGTTGATTGTTATTTTGTCCGAGATCTTGTCCAATGTGGCACTATTGTTACTCAACATATCTGTACGACAGACCAACCAACGGATTTGTTCACTAAAATTGTCGGACGTAACCAGTTTCATTCTTTACTTGGTAAGTTGGGCATTTCTGATCCTCATGCTCCAACTTGAGAAGGAGTGTTAAGGAATTGGAATTGGATTTGTATTCTTACCATAATTATAGATGTAATTATATTCTGTTATCTTTTCCTAACTTGTATAGGTATCATGTACTATTATATAATGTATTCTGAATTCATAAATACAGACACATATTATTACCCTTATTTTCTACAACTTCATACACTCAATCCGACATTGGAATTGTCCTCGAAACTCTCTTAAAGTATCCGTCTCATTCTTTCTGCGCACTTATAGATCAGGTTAATGATATCTCGAAACTCGATGTGGTTGAGGTTGATGATGAAGGTACGTAGGAAACAGGACGGGGGAGAGATAAGTTAAGTAAATGGCGGGCCAGACGGGTGGTGGCCGGCGGGACAAAGCAAGAAAAAAAAACAGAGCAGGCTGCTCCCGAAGGTTGATTGGGGTGCTGGGCCTTTTTGTGAAGCATCGAACTATGGCCTAACATGCAACTGCCACAGAATACATGGTACAAAAATGCGCAATCCTTCAACGCGGAATCACGTGATCAATCATCACCTACATTATTATTATTACTATATAACACCCGTGCCGGAATTATAATTTATGAACGGAATATAGTATAATTTGTAATTCAAATAATTAAGAGCAAAGTGCATATATAATCTTATGTAATTGATGAAAGTGCAGATATAATCTTGCAATAATTGAAAGTGCAAATATAACCCTAGTTATTTAGGTTATGTGCAAATTTAACCTTTTCTGACAGAATTTAGATCGGAATTGGGTAGAAACTCAATTTTACCCCTATGAAAAAAAAATAAATACATTATACTATTTGACCCCTCAAGTACATAACCATCCATCCACTCCACCAGCTCCAGAGAGTACATCACCATCTACTCTCCACCAGCTCCCGGGAGTACATCACCATCCACTCTCCACCAGTTCCCGGGAGTACATCACCATCCACTCTCCACCAGCTCCCGGCGCAGCCCGACATCACCATCCATGTGCTCATTCTCATTCCCCGACCTTGAATAACCCCATCTTGGATCGCCATTCCAATCATTGTATGAATCATAACTTCTCACCCTACCAACTCCTTGAGAATCAGCAATTCCAACATCCCTTTCAAACCTAGAGCTAGAATTCCTCTCAAAATCAAACCTAGAACTATTGTACATATATTTTTCGCCATCAACATAATTAGTAGTACAGAATTCTCTGTGTTTATATCCGTCCTCACCCCTGAATCTAAAATCACGGCCATAGTCATCGACATAATTACCTATCGGGGAAGGTGGCCATAGCTGGTGGTGGACCCACGACGGAGGTGGCAGCAAGTTCGACTAGCGGCTGGAGTTTTGGCGGTAAAAGGGTAAAGAACGAGAAGCAATCCCTAGCGGGAGAATGCCTGAAACTGTGGGGCAGAGGATACTTGGAGGGGGGTACATCACCATCCATCCACTCCACCAGCTCCCAGCATTTGGCTAAGCGGTGCCGAAAATGGTGATTGATGGGAGTGCTTGGTGGTGGTGGTCGGCGGAGAGGGCTTGGTAGTGGTGGTCGGAAAAGTTGGGGAGAAGAGGGTTTGGTGTCGCCGAAGAAGATGGTGTTGCCCAGGCGCTCGTTCAGTGGCAAGACGGCATGACTGCTATGGCTGGAGTGAGGTGGTGTGCTGGTGGTGGACGAGCGCCAGAGGTGGCAGGTGCTGGTGGGACTGGGGAGATTGGGTGATATGAATTAGATTTTCTTTATTTATTTTTATTAATTTGGGTTTTTTAGAAGATAACACTATACTCTTTTTTCCACTGGATTTTTCAATGAGGTAGTGTGATCATTTGTAATTTGATTCATTTTATAATAAGACTCATTAACTCAGCCATGTTGGTGTTAGAAGAGTTTAATTTCGGCTATGCTTTATGTTATTAGAATATTCAGTTATGATTTGATTAAAATTAGATTGGGTAAGATTGGGTAAGATTAGATTAAGTAATATTCATTCAAGATTTATCTTGAAGAATGTAGTCATTTGTTTTAGGTATTCTAATTAGATATGGTTTTAGCTTCTTAAATCTGTCATAAGTCATTCCAGTTTCTATTTGTACTGGCTGAATTATACTCTATAAATAGAGGAGGTCATTCACGATTTTATTATCACACTTTTATCAATAAAATATACAACCTTTTGAGTTCATACTCTTTGCTTACGAGCTAATTCCATTGTTGCTTAACCTCTCGGGCTAGTTAGAGAGCAAGTCAAAGTTAGTTGTACCCCGAGTGCTAGACT
Organism: Rubia yunnanensis; assembly: GCA_037428765.1. NCBI lineage: Eukaryota > Viridiplantae > Streptophyta > Magnoliopsida > Gentianales > Rubiaceae > Rubia > Rubia yunnanensis. The sequence goes on along the minus strand of CM075067.1, from coordinate 93,663,507 downwards.
CCTGAATTTTGTGCGAGATAGTGAGGGTTTGAAGATCCATTCACTACATCAAAGATATTAATTCCGCAATCGTGAATCTTCGCAAGGAGATTCATATCATCGGGGAAATGGACGAGCACCGGAGGGGGAGTGAACGAGCGTCGGAGGTGGCGGGGGCTGGTGAGATTGGTGGATGGATGCCGGAATCGATGAGATTGAGGGGGTGGTGGTGGCCGGGTGGACCCAGGCAGGTGGTGATGGAGCCTGGCGGGTGGTGGTGGTGGCCTGGCGGTGGAGGTAGAGCCAGACTGGTGGGGGTAGTGGTGGTGGTGGTGGTCGGCGGAGAGGGCATAATTGTCCATATCATGTAAGGCGTTTGGCATAAGGGTATTTTGGTCTTTGCAAATGGGCCAATGACCAAAATTTCTTAGTCAACGCTAGAAATATGGTCATATGGTTATATTTGCACTTTCATTCCATAGTCAGGGTTGTTTTTGCACTAAAAAATAACTCAGGGTTATATCTGCACTTTCTCAATTACATCGGGTTATATTTGCATATTACCGAATAATTAATTGAGTTGTTGTCATACCTATCACGATATTTTTTTTATTGGGGCGATAGCTTTGAAAAGATGTAGATAAAAACACACGTGCTGGAGAATTCATAATAAAGTAATATATTCATTAATATTATAATGCATTGAATGAAAGCAAATCTACTCGATACTTGTCGACACGTACCCTTTTTACGAAGAAAATTATTAACTGTCTTATAAAATTATCCTATGTTATAAACAATATAGTGATAAAAATAAGAAATGTCATATAATAATGAATGAATAATTGTTTAATTGAAATAATAAATTTATATCTCTTTGAAAAGGAAATACAAAAGAGATGTAAGGAAATGTTCTCGAAAAAATTAATTATTATTTTATAAACTATTAAAATTATGCGGTATATTCATATTATTTGAATAAAAATTATTTTTATAATTAAATAATTTTAGTGAATTATTATTCGAGTAATATTTATTATATTATTAATCAATGTAATAATTGTATCATTCACTTTTATATACACAAAGTATAAACAAAACTAAAATTAGAAGATAGAAATTGGCAAATAAAAAGAAAAGAGTAAAGTGCCAAAATAACCCTGACTTTAGGCTAAAAGAACAAATATAACCCTGTAAAATGAGAAAGTGCCAAAATAACTCTAACTTTATAATGTATGTGCCAATATAACCCTGAGAGCCATTGACTTTAATTGTCAATGCCGGAATTGGCCGGATTTCAATGAAATGCACTTTTGCCCCCGCTAAAAAAAAGATTAAATAATAGACTAAATTATTTTTTAAGTCCTCTACAAAGTATCTTATACCATGTTTTAGTCCACATTGGTAAATAAGCCCTCAGAAAGTACCCACAAATTCAAAACGATATGTTTTGATCCCAAAGGTGGGTTTCAGGTAAACCGGAACTGTTTTCCGATATAGATAGGGTATTTTCGTAATTTTACATATTAAAAATATTTTCAATTAAATTTTGGGATCATTTTCAAATACCATACAGAATGTGAGGGGCTTAATTGCAAATAAACTAAAACCTTATTATCTATCCTTCTTCGATTCCCGGGCTACCCGACGCCACCAGCCGCGCCACAAGACGACACAAGACGACACAACTCCTCCGCACCTCGGTTCTCTACCACCATGACTCGTTGTCCTTGCAGCTCCACTAGCCGTGAGTCGCTGTTGTCCCGGCCGTGGCCCAATTGTCTTGCCAAGTTGTATCCAAACCTTTTCTGTCTTGCAGTGTATTACTTTCTCACTATAGCTTTATTTCCATTCATATCCTGAAGCAATTCCTTTGTTGTGAAAATTTAATTTTTGCAGGTTTGGATCTCTGATTCACGTTTCTCTCTTGATGATAACTACCGCAAAAGTTTATCACTTCTCCTGTTTTTTCGGTATTTTTTGGACTAAAGAAGATCTGATTGATAGGCAAAAGACTTCAATGTGATGTGAAAGCTCTTTTATTCAAGACAATATTGCATAATTTCGAGTGTTCCCTTTCTGGACTGGGATTTATAGCATCATTAGCTTAGCAAAAGGCAGGAATTTCTAGTATTCTGCTAGCTGAGGATTTCTGGTGTGATTGGTAATGAACTCTTTGAACCAGGTAGCTGAAGCTTTTGGAGTGCTCTTCTGTATCATGTGATCGATGTGGTACAGTCCATATCGGCGGATGAATCCCTTGAGCCACTCGTAATCATCCAGCAAGGTCCAGACAAAGTAACCTCTAACATCAGCTCCTTTTCTATTTGCAAGTGTTAGAATATTTGAGCTTGTTAGGACCATTTGTACTAGTTTTGGCATCATAAGCTTTGATGAGTACCATGTAGAATGCAGTTCTTATTTGGTAGCAAGTGCTTATTTTTACAGGCCGCATGGCTTCTGAAAGATAATACAAGTAGTCATTCAAGAAATGTATTGTTGCTGTTGTTGCAGAGTTGGCGTCTTCTGACAATTGAAGTCCAATTCGAGCATTTCAACATCGAAGCAGAAGCTTAGAATAGCGTAGAGATTTGCCAACCATGTTCAACTTTCCTGCTAATATGATTGATGATGATATTGAAATGAGTTACCTTTTACCAGTTTCAAGCTCTGAAATTGTAGAAATGATTTGTAATATGTTGTTGTCCCGGTGAAAAAGACGATGATCTTTTCTTTTTATTTTTTATTTTTTTAAACTCAGGGGTATAATTGTCATTTTACATATTTTGATCAATTTTATCATTGGCTTTCCCTGAAAACCTTCTATGGGGACCAAAACATATCGTTTTGAATTTGTTTGGTACTGTCTGAGGGTTGATTTGTAAATGGAGACCAAAACATGATATAAGATATTTTGTAGGGAACTAAAAAACCAATTTAATCAAAATAATATTACACAATTTCTTCTCCCCGTTGTCGTTGCCTTTGTCACCCCCACAACCCGATGGTGATTTGTAATCCAACCATTACTAAATGAAGAAGCACCCCACAACTTCTCACGTGGCTTCATTAGTTCTCCAATCACGCCGTTTGGGGTTCCACTTCTCAATTTACACTTTCTCTCACACAGAACCACCAAAATCCACCAGCAGCGCCCTATTGGTGTACGGTGTCTCTCCGCCGCTCCACCGTACTGCCAACACTATGAGCCATTTCCGGCAAGGTGGCGGTTGGGGTTTACTTCTCGTGGGCCATACTCTGAACGAGGAGGGTGATGTTTTTCGTTGTGGTTGGTTTGAAGGAATGTAGATATTACTTGTAATTGTAATTAGATTCTATTTAATTTTTCTATCTTGTATAGGTATTCAGTACCACTATATAATGTACTATAAGATCATGGATACATATACACATTATTACCCTTATTTTCTACATGGTATTAGAGCCTAAAAACCTGAAACCCTAAGAAAATTTCTGCTGCTTTCCTGAGCCGCCGCCACTGTCACGTCCAGCCGACCGCTTGTCATTCACGCTGCCAGTCTCCACCGTTGTTGCTCAGCGATCTCCCTCTGCCGATCGCCTGCACCGAGTCTCCAGGTTTTTGTAATCGTCCGACTGCTCGTTGCTGTCCACCCGTCTATGCATTATCCTCTACGCGCCGACACTGATCCTCGCGCCGCTACTATGAAGCCCACGCATCGTCGCGTCGTCCTACTCACTGATCTTTGTTCGCTGACCACCGCACTAAGTCTCCAGGTTGCTGCGATCGTTCGACAGTGTACTACCGTCTATGTGTTGCCCTCAACGCGTTGAATCTAAATTCCACATGCCGCCACACCTTGCAGATCCAATTTACTGTCGCAGCTACTCTATTGTTATCTGCTTCAATGTCTACCTGTGAATTTAAATATGTTACCCGCTCTGCCCTCAGCCGTCGTTCATTAGCGTCGTTACCTCGCTGCCAGAATTTGCGGCCGCGGTGATGTGTGTTATATTGTGTTCATATTTTTAATGAGACGATGTGCTCCAATGGAAAATGTTCTTATTTTATAAGACATTTTTTCAGGGATGAAAGAAGAGAAGCAAAAGCAGAATTGCTGAAGTTATAGGGTGAGAAGTGAATTCTTGAAGACATGTGAATTTGAAGAAAATAAAGATATTCACTTCCCATATTGATAAGGATTGTATTATCTCCTTCCATTTGAAATTCCTTAATTTTAGAATTAGTTAATTAGAGTTGAAATAGAATTTGATTTATTTTCGGAAGAAGAATCCAAATTGAGTATTATTTTGGTTTATTAGTGGCCGAGCAAAGGTATATAAATACCTGATGCTTTGCGGCAAAGATACAAACACGCAGACTTGTAATCTCGGGGAGACGGAGATAAAAGAAGGAATTGATCACCAAATTGGTGAATAATTATTTGCTGTTTTTTTGGTTTTGAATAATTCCATGCGCAGCTTCCAGGTTTGATTTTCGTATTTATTTTATTAGTTAAATATGTTTAGATTTTATATTATATATTTGTTTATTTTAATTATTATGAGTAGCTAATTTATATATCGGCATGGAATAACAAGCATTAGTTTATGAATAGTGAGGCCTAATTGTTTTATAATTGATTCCTATGTGTTCTTGATTGTTCTTGGTTAAATTTATTTCTGATGTGTTTAAGTCTGATCAACTTGAATATTATTGGGATAATGCTATCTAATTCTACCAATACGTAATCGTTGGAAAGGGTTAGTAAGTAGAGAGTTCTTGTGAAAAACAGCTAACTAGCTAAGACTGTAATAGCAAGATGGAGAACAATTAAGTGTGCGTTACTATTTGCTTTTACTTTGGTAATTGCTATATCCTTTTCATTCTTAATGCTATTAAGGTGTGCATCTGGTTCAGTGAATACTTTTCGGGGCCATCTTGGTAAGAGAAACAAGTAATTAATTATAATTGGTTAATTGTCGATAAAGTACGAAAGAATTGGGGAGGTTAAGCGTACCTACTTTCCTATAACTGATAGATGCATATGAATTGATTTATCTTTGCGCCTATGATCGATGTTTAACTAATGTGAGTTATTCCGAGCCGATTACCTTATTCATATATTTTATAGACATTTATATCTGTTAGTTGCATTATTATTTTATATTAGTTAGTTGCATTATTAGTTGTTACATAAATCTGAAAATTAAGGCGTGGTGGCTACACCAAAAGTGTTCTATATTGTAGGAATTTTATTATAGTTTTTGCTCTGTTCCTCGTGGGATCGACTCTGCTTAATACTGTGCTAATCTCATCTATAGAGTTTGCAGATTATTTTGGTGAGTGAAACGACGTTCACCAAATTGGCGTCGTTGCTGGGGAACGGTAAGTCAATTTCTATAATTTTTTTCCTACTAATCTGTGTGTTACTGTGCTTGGTTTATGAGCAGATCATCTAGGCCGAATTTAATCTTCGACCCAGAAGTTGAGAAGACAGCCAAGGAGAACAGAAAGCGAACAAAGGCGCGGAAATCAATTTCTGCCGAGACCCTTCGATTTGGCCAAACCGAACCCATCGCAATTTCAGCAACTACCTCTGATTCGGGAACTGACATCGAGATGGACGGAGGTAACCAAAATATGAATCCTGGGCAGAACCCAAACAATCCATACATGTGGGAACTCACTGGTCATAGTGAAGATGATCCCCCCACTCCTATTCAGTTGCCAGAGAACGTACTCCCCAAGTTCCACGGGAGAAGCACTGAAGACCCTTACAATTTTCTGAGCAAATTTATCAAGATTTATAAGGTTCAGAAGAGGCCATCTACCGTGACGGAAAATCAATTCAAATTGGTGGCATTCCTATTCAGTTTGACAGGAGCAACAAATCGGTGGTTTTCGAGCTTGCCCCCCAACTCCATTGCGACATGGGCAGAATTGAAGATATTGTTCTTGGAGTACTACTTTCCAGCCACAAGAACAGATGCCTTGAAGAAGGAGATCACAAGCATCAAGCAAGAATATGATGAACCTTTGAGTATGTATTGGCTGAGGTTCAGAAAGTTGGTAGACAGTTGCCCTAATCACCGAATGACGGAAGGCCAGTTGCTTCAATGCTTCTATCAAGGGATGACATCCAGCAATAAGGATTTGGTGAACTCTTCTAGTAGTGGTGGATTTTCTCACCTTCGGGTGAATGAAGCTAGAGAGATCATCAAGAGGTTGGTGAATTCTAAAAAGGAGTATGATCAACAGGAGGTACGAATCTTGAAGAAGGTGGCACAGACATCCACTCCCGAAAAAGATAAGATCAAGGAAAGGATGGAAAGAATGGAGAAAATTCTATCCAAGGTCGTTGACAAGGTTGCGTTTGTACAAGAAGGGCCTTGCGATACGTGTGGAGCAGCGAACCATACGACGACGCGATGCATTCTTACCATGGGAGATATACCTATCCAAGCGAATACTTTCCGGGGCCATCTTGGTAAGAGAAACAATTAATTAATTATAATTGGTTAATTGTTGATAAAGTACGAAAGAATTGGGGAGGTTAAGCGTACTTACTTTCCTATAACTGATAGATGCATATGAATTGATTTATCTTTGCGCCTATGATCGATGTTTAACTAATGTGAGTTATTCCGAGCCGATTACCTTATTCATATATTTTATAGACATTTATATCTGTTAGTTGCATTATTATTTTATATTAGTTAGTTGCATTATTATTTTATATTAGTTAGTTGCATTATTAGTTGTTAGATAAATCTAAAAATTAAGGTGTGGTGGCTACACCAAAAGTGCTCTATACCAAAAGTGCTCTATATTAGTAGGAATTTTATTATAGTTTTTGCTCCGTTCCTCGTGGGATCGACTCTACTTGCTAATGTACTAATTTCATCATTAGAGTTTGCAGATTATTTTGGTGAGTGAAACGATGTTCACCATGCGGCCTCCGGATCCCCTACCCGATCTGGTTTTGGCCCTTCTCTGTCTGATGACCAATGGAGTACGACCCTTTATTTATTTAATCAATTACGTTACCCCTCTAACCATGGGTCAGGTAATTCTACTTTACTCTGTATTCTTGATTCGGGAGCCTCGTATCACATGACCGATGACAAGGGTTCTCCTACTGATATTACTACTGATATCGACTCTGTGAATGTTATACTACATGATGGCTGTGTTATCTGCTACAGAATATGATTCTATTTACTTTGGTGATGTCACCCTTACTCATGTGTTATACGTACCTACTTTGCAATGCTATTTATTATCATGTTCTAGATTATTATCTGCCTTAAAATGTCTAGTTTTGTTTACTGAAAATTATTTCATTTTATTGAAAATCAGTACTAGGTCTGTGATTGGCGTGGGTGAATAGCAGGGGGGTTGCTGGCTTCGTCTGCTGGATACTCATCTCTGTCCACATATCCTGTCGTCTATTCCGACAGTTGCATTGGTCTCTTCATCTGATTTATGGCATCATCGTCTTGGGCATCCGTCCTCTACGATGTTGTCTTCTGTTCCTACTCTTGATCTTAGCACAAATAATACTTCTATTCCTTGCTATGCGTGTTATAGAGCAAAACAGACTAGGCATAAATTTCCTTTGAGTTCTTCAAATGCTAGCTCTTTATTTGAATTAGTACATTGTGACGTTTGGGGCCTTATAGTTCCCCGTCTTCTAGTGGTGCATTTTATTTTTTTAACTATAGTTGATGGTTATTCTCGAGTTGTTTGGGTTTTTTGTTAGTGGCTAAGTTAAAGTAGCTTCTAGATTTATAGAATTTTGTGCTTTGACCAAGACACAGTTTGGGCGCATCATTTGCCGTGTCCGTACTGATAACGGTACGGAATTTCTGCCCCTAAGATCCTATTTTTCTGAATTCGGTATTATGTTTGAGACATCTATGGTTGATAAACCACAGCAGAATGGTTGTGTAGAGCGCAAGCATCGTCATTTGTTGAATGTGGCTCTTGCTTTGTGTTTTCAAGCTAATCTACCTATTGATTTTTGGGGAGAATGTGTTCTCACTTCTGGTTATCTGATTAACAAGACAACAACATAGCAACCCAACGGTCGCATACAATTAGAGATGCGCTATGGAAAAGCTCCAAATTACGCACCTTTGAAGGCATTTGTATGTTTATGCTTTGCTGCTTACATTCCCAGATACCGAGATAAGTTTGCACCAAGAAGTCGGCAATGTTTATTTCTTGGTTATCCTGCCGGAAAGAAAGGCTATCACCTTTATGAATCGGAATCCCGCACTTTCTTTAACAGTCGGGAAGCAAATTTTTTTGAAGATCAATTCCCATATGTAGTCACTCTGACACTGGCCTCAGTGAATCTTGGCGGTGCCACCACCTCACCGCCGGCTGCTGCCTCCACCAAAGCCTTACCCACCAGAGTGATACTTTTTTAGATTCGTTATAATATATATTTTCTAAATATCAACTTTTCACAAATTTTAGTTATCTATAATAAAATATATTAATGATCAAATATTTTTTTAAGTCAAATGTTGAAAGTCAAAGTGTGTAGATTGAAATGAAACATATGAAGTATATTTCACTAGTGTTCATTGATGATAAAAATACTGCATTGTAGAATTTCCTTTTATGTGTATATATATATATATATATATATATATATATATATATATATATTAAATGTTCAAAATAATACTCCTTTCAATTGAAATATATAGTTTAATATCCTATTTTTAAAGTTTAGCATGTGAATCATTTATCTTTTCGTTTATATTCTAAAAATATATTCTTCAATTAAATTTTTCGTAAAGTTTTGGGAAAGAATGTCTTTCCACAGGTTTATGAAAATACAGAGTATAATTAGAATAATAGAAAGGTAAAATGTTTTAGTTGCAATATTATATATTTATTATGCAACGCGAAGTCATTATAAGTTTTTGACCCGATTAATGCAACCCGGGAATTTTATTTTTATTATTTTTATTTACAATTTAAACCTTGGTCTTACAATAATATATGGAAAACCCATCTTTCAAGATACAAACTCTTAATATTTTTCGCTGAACGTATCATTCTGAAATATAAATTAAAGAAAAGTGCATTTATTAACCCTATGGTTAGGTCGAAATATAAACTTGTAAAATTTAACAGTGTCAATCTAACCCTGACAACCTGAAATTAGCTAGAAATGGGTGAAATGGCCATCACACCCCTGAGTTTAAAATTTTCAAACAAAAAGAAATGACCAATATACCCTCTTCTATATTCTCTAGATCTCCCATCTTCCCCAAACCATGTTCTCCACCACTGCTGTTGACTAAAGGAATCAAATATTAACCGCTTCACCGCTGTCAATATTTGCTATGTGCACATCTCGCTCTGTCGCTGCTAATATTCTCGCTCCACTGCTGCCAATCTTCTTCAATGACATTCACATCGTCAATGGTTGCTCGCTGGTTACTTGGTGACACAGTGGCTAGGTGTTAGCTCTGACAGCCATTGTGCGGTGGCGCGAGATTGTCATCCACGGCTGGTCTGGTTACGGTGCTTGGAATCGTCATCCACGACGAATAGGGTTACAATGAAGCGCTCAAAATCTTAGGGGGTGGAATTAGGGGTTTAGGGTTTGTAACCGTGGGTAAGACGGAGAGCACAAAATCTCAGGGGGCGGAGTTTAGGGTTAAAACGGGTAACGGAACAACAAGGGTAGGGTTACGAAGACGATTGTGTTACGAGTGATCGGTGGTACTGGAGGTGGTGTTTGGGGGGGTGCTGGAGACTGGGGAGGTAGTGCTAGAGATGAGTGGAGAAGGAGGTGGTGCTAGAGCTGGCGGAGCGGCGGTGACGCTGGAGATGAGTGGAGAAGAAGGTGGTGCTAGAGCTGGTGGAGCGGCGGTGGCGCTTTGGAGATGATCAGAGAAGGAGGTGGTGTTAGAGAGGAGCGGCGGTGGTGCACTTGATAGCCGCAGCGGTGGCTCTTGGCGGTGCAGTTTAGGGTGTTTGAAGACGAAGAAGAAGAAGTTTAAGGGTATAATGGTCATTAGGTTTTTCAGTTTTAAGGTTAGGGGTATTTTTATCTTTTCAACTTATGTAAATGTCTGAATTCCTTTAGTCAACACCAGTATAGTATAGTTTGGGTATATCTGTACCATTGCTTAAAATCTTATGGTTAGTTTCACACTTTCTGATTTTAATGCGTTCTATTTGCACTTTCTCAATTTAATAGGGTCATTAATAGGGTCACTTTTTCCTATATATTAATCACAAAATTTTGTATTAGATCGTTTATAATTGATGTAATTAATGGAATGATTTGATTGTTTTTATTTTGTTGAAACGAAATTCCTATAACTTTTTTTAAAAATAAAAATAAAAGTATCACAATATATAAATTATTATAATGTAATCATATTAGTTATTGAAATGATATTTTTCATGATTAATTGGTCTAACAGTTAGTCGATTTATCATGAAAATTTTTGTATTTTAAAAATGTGAATTTTAAATAAAAGTAAGAGTTTATCTCTTGAAAGACGGTATTTCCACAAGTTATGGAAAAACCAAGAATAAAATTGCAAATTAGAAGAAATAAGATAAAATTTTCGGATTGCATTAATCGAGTCATAAACTTATAACTACTGCACGTTGAATAGTAAAATTTTAATATTGCAACTAAAATCTTTTACTTTTCTATAATTCTAGTTCAAACCCGTCGTTCCATATGCCTATAGAAATATGGTTTTTCCATAAGTTATGGAAATACGAAAGTTAAAACTGTAAATTAGAAGGAATCAAGATACATTTTTTGGATTGCATTAATCGGGTCATAAACTTACAACTACTGCACGTTACATAATAAATACTTAATGGGAAAGTCTCAGGATAGACGACCTTTCCATAAGCTTATGGACAGTCCTCAGGGGCATTTGACTTAAATGTTGTATTTATTTGTAAAATTTAAATATTGCATATTATAAGTTAAAACAAGTAATAATATGTATTTGAAGGTGAAAATATAAAAATATATGATATAAAAAATATTTTCAATTTTTTTTAAATTTTGTATGTAATTTAAGAAATGCAGTGTATAAGGTAAGAAATAAGTGACATGTCCATAAGCTTATGGATAGGACGCCTGTTAGGAGACCCACTCATTTTTAATATTGCAACTAGAACATTTCTATAATTCTAATTCAAACTCATCGTTCCATATACCTATAGGAAGACTTTTTTTTAAAGAATTTTTCCTAAAAGTAAATGGCAAAGTCTTGGAAAACTCCGTCTTTCCATATGCTTATGGAAAGAAGAAGTTTAATTAGAATAATAAAAGGTAAAAGGTCTTAGTTGCAATATTAAAAATTTATTATGCAACGTGTAGTAGTTATAAAGCTTATAACCCGATTCATGTAACGCAAAAAATTTATCTTCATTTTTTATAATTTATACTTTAAAACTTGATGTTTGCATGACTTATAGAAATGCTGTGTTTAACAAGAAAACTCAAAGTAAATATCATTTACCCAATTTTGCTGATGAATTCCTTAAAAGATCAAACCACGTCATCGAACCAGATCAATATGTAAACGAAAAAAAAAACAGAAAGAATTGATCATATACTCTAGTGGCAAGTGCCAAGTGGCTTATCCGCAGTGAAAGTTCTAGTACACCATAATTAATTTGTGTCTGTTTTTCCTATCCTCCATAAAGCCAAGCACATGAACATCCCTTGACCCTTTTTTCACATATTTGTCCTGGAATTCTATCAGCTAGAAAAGTAATCGTGTCGCATTATTTTACTTTTGGCAGACAATGAAGAAACGTAAGTCCAAAACTCCAGACAAAGAAAGAATGCTCAACAGGACAACGACTGTATGTACGACCACTTGCATCGGAGGTTTTTTCTTGAGTTCAAGTCCATAGTCGATGACAATGGCTCAAGGTGACTAATTATTCATTATAAGGTAGGAAGTGGAAGAACCATCCGCTTCTATTATAAAAATTAATTGATACTAGGTAAATGTGATGCATGATCTTATATATTAAGCAATGTTAGTTACTAATGTGAGACTCAACAAGAGGCATCACTCAATAAAGAAGAGAATTGATGCGTCTGAAACCCGATCGGACTGTGGCGCCAACTCCACTATCATGATCGGCAAGACAAAACCTCCAGAATTATCCGAGGAAAAATCCTCCAATAGTAAAGGTCATACACTAATACAAATAGTGAGAAAGGAGTCAACGGTAAAGAATAGTGAATCACTACTGCAGGACAGGGGTATTTGTACCGGTAATTTAGGGCAATAGCACTGGTATTTTGGCCTCCCCAAAATACCGGTGTGTATGTATAGGGGTGTAAAAAATGCGACAAATTTGAACCGGTAAAATGAACCGGTGTAAAAAATTATTTGCACCGACATCTTAGGCGGGTGTATAAATTTTGGAATCACAATATATTTGCACCGGTATTATTTGGAACACCGGTGTAGACATTTTACAACGGTATTTAACATATGAACCGGTGTAAAACCGTGATTTGTACACCGATCTTTCTTTTGTAGTCGGAATTTTTTTTTTGCAGTGAAATAGATTGCACCGATATTTTTTGTACACAGGTGTATAAATTTTGGAATCACAATATATCTGCACCGGTATTATTTAGAACACCAGTGTAGACATTTTGCACCGGTATTTAACATATGAACCGGTGTAAAACCGTGATTTGTACACCGATCTTTCTTTTGTAGTCGGAATATTATTTATTTGCACTGAAATAGATTGCACCGATATTTTTTGTACACCGGTATTACTATACTTTATGCACCGGTATCATTTAAATAATTTAAAATAAATTATTTAAAAATATGATTTATTTTTACACCGGTACATGCATTTTATACCGGTGTATTATTTGGCTAAATTTTGCAATGCCCAATTTGTTTTCCGATGCCCCCCTGGATCATTTCCGGGGCAGCGTCAGCCAGAGATATTTGTGAACTATTATAAATTGGAAACATTTGAATTGGTAAGAAATTTGAAACATTCTATTACGAAAATATCCCTCGCAAAACACGCGAACATTATTCTAAAAATGAAATAGAAGAAGTATCTTAAGCATGGAATGAAACAAAGTAAAAAATCACACAAGTTTAGTATAACCAATACCATCCATAGAATTCTAATATTATCAGCCATTCAAAATAAACTATCAACCTATTATGTCGTTCTAATCATCCAGAAGTTGCAACGTAGTGTTCGCCTGCTGCTGGTAGTCTCTGAGCCAAGCCCCACACCACCTCTCTGCTACACCTTGAATTTCGTACACATGGTACAACCCTTTGCCCTCCGAGAAAATCTATTAATTTCAAAATTACACTGTTAGTCAACAATGTTGTGTTTGCTAGAGATTATTAATAATAATAAATTTTGAGATGCAAGGTTTATCTCCAAGATATTGTTTGTCTCTGGGTGGTTAACAAATTCTTCTATGAAAAGCATGATGGAGTACCCACATTGCCACGAACCATTATGAGTTCGGTAATGCACAAAAATGGTAAATGTTATTACTAACCCTAGCAATATAATTTGAGGGATGAAATGACAAAAAGACTTACCATGATGCTGTTGATTTTTCAAGTGTAGTCGGGTTCTGGCTCCGTCTTTCTCTTCTCCCTTTGGGATGCACAAGAAAGCCTGTCAAGAAAGTAACATAAAATGGTTACTTCTTCCCATATATTACCAAACTGGGATTTTTTGTTTGATTGATTGAAATACCTAGAAATGGCCTTAAGTTTGACCAAGTTTTATGGTTTGATACCCCCTTGACAATGTGTCCAGAGTGAAAACATCCTGCGTTTTGGGACAGATAGTGATGAGGTACCAATGATTGCTGTCGAAAAATTATGTTAACAAACTGATGAAACGGAAGTGGTTTGAAATGTGAATGTAATTATCAGGGAAATACTTACATTCTTATGTATGGTACGATGTAGAACACAACATCTGTTGCTTTCATTGTTTCCAAAAAAAATTTGAAACAGAGTTCGATCTCCTGCTCATAATTGTTCAGGTTGCCACAGTTGGATGGGCATAATTGGACGCAGCCTGAATTAGTTTCTCATATTTTCTCCCACATGTGCATGTAGCGTTAATGATATCAAAAATGAATTCATGATAATTTAATAAAACATTAAGGCTGTAAGTTTTGAAACTCACCCCATTCACACATTGACCAGCACATTATCGATCCAGGTCATCGAACGCATGTTTCTCAGTTTCTTCCCGAACTCGACCAGAACTTCTATTCCAACACCGCATGTGTAATGGCTTGCGAATGTCAATTGTCGGAACACTGGGAAGAACATGCATTCCTTATTCTTTATCATTTCTAGGATAACGGTCTTTTCTTCCTTTATGAATTGCCCCATGATCGGCCAATCTGTCAGGTCTTGTTTGTTGACAATCTGAGAACGTGAAAGGATACAAAATGAGCACTTGAGCATGTAGTATTGAACTGTCGTTGCTAATGAATAATAATGATACTCGTTTAAGTGCATTACCTATTTTGGAAGCCTATTTAATCTTGGTATTATAGATGGCCAGAAATTAGCCGTCGAATGGGATTTTTGCTCACCAGTATCCTGTTACAAGGATTAATGAATACGGATACGCAAAAATTTTTGAGGAATTAAAGAATAATGTGTTACAAGAATGTACCTCATCGTCGCTAATGAGAATCATAACCTCATCGTTGTTCGTATCACCTTTGGTATTGACATCATCGATGTCACTCGGTTGCTCATCTGTCTTGCCTATTAAGGACACCGGCCAATCCACGACGCTATTGAGCGCATCTCCAACATTATCGAAGTGGTGGTCCACCGAGGGCAATCCCGCCCTAGGACAGATGATTAGATATCATACTCTCACTCGAGCAACACTTCTATATTAGGCATCGCGACGATGAGATACATGTCGCCTCCCATGGGCGGCCATTTTCTTTTTCCTGAGAATGTCTTTAATGAAAAGAGTTATGCTTTCTCCATCCTGTTTGTATAATATTTTAGTGAATAGATAAAATGGTTATAGAGATATTTCATATGTGTATTTCAATGTATAGGACTTGCATAGATTATTGAAGGTGTACGTTTTCATCTCCTTCTCCGTCGCTGGGCTCTTCATCAGACTTTCTAGCAGCTGCAGCAATGTCATCCATCGCATTCTCTATAAACCTTTTGGGATTGTCAAGACCTGGCGGAATCTGAACACCACTTGCAGATGCTAAGCCCTTTACCAATTGTTCCAGGTACGATACCATGACTTTCACGACCGATCGATTGTTAGATGGTCTTCTCTGGGATGTCTCTTTGGCAGAGGAACTTCTACCGCACTTGTAGTGGGAAAGATGAGGAATAGCCACCGATGTGGGTAGACCTATCTGAGTTCCCCTGTACCTGTCCGGGTGATCATTTTTCTTTGTCACTTTTATGAGGATGTCTTCACCCGACTGCAGTTTCAATGTTCCTTTTTCCTTAAGCTTGTTCAATTTCAACTGAGAATCACATAGGAACGCAATTGTTTATATGAATAATGTGAAATACACTTAAAAATTAATTTAAATGGTCAATTTTGGCATAACTTACAACGCCAGGTGCGATCTTCTCAACCTCTTTCGATGTGTATAACCCTTTCTTTTCTTTGTTTGCCTCAAGGTAGACAAGAGATCTGTCAGTGTGAAATACTTTTGACTGAGTTGCTGCTCAATCTCCTCGTCAGTGAATCCCTCAGCAGTCAACCTCATTGTCTTCTTCTCCTTCAGCTCCTTAGTCAATTTGTCACAGATGTATCAATTACCCCTTTTGCCCACGTGGTGCGCGTAATCCCTACCCTTATTGCGTTCAATATTTGTCACCCTGAGCCTCTGATATTGTTATAAATAAAAATTTAGTTGAATAGAATTTGTGGGCAACATAACTCTTAACAAGTATTAATTTTTTTCATCATACTTGAAAATCCGGATGTCAGCGCCTCTTTTCAAACAAGTGTCATTCGTCTTCATCCATCCACTTGTACTTATCTCATTCTGGTATTCTCATTTTATTGATACCTTTGTCCACGTCGTGAAAAAACCTATTTTCCACATTTCTCTTCCAATTCCTATGTTGGTTTTTTGCCTTCTCTGTAACCTCCTTCTTCAGTATTTCTAGTTGCTTGTCTGTCACAGGTTTTTCAATGGTGAAGCTCTCCTAGAATGAATCACATGAAAGGACATGTTATTAATCACGTCTCCACTAAGACTTTACCATGAATAAAAATTTTAAATTACATTTTTTGAGAGTCTTACTAGAACATCTTTCCATACCTCTTCCTTAACATCTTTAGGGACATTGCTCCAGTGTTCGCATGCGCCAATTCTGATGCGCGCCGGAAAGCGTAATTGTCAAGTCGTCGTCCTCTTCATTACAATTGGTCTTCCATTGATGGTGCTCTTTCCTTTTCCCTGTAAATTGGTGTTTTGGCCAACTATTTACCGGCGTCTACTCCTTCTACATCCCCTACAATAACATCACCATGTTCCGCAGTTTCTTCATTCTCTTCACTAGTCGGGTCATTTGTTTGTGTTTCATCTTCCTCAAATTGTATCTTCAATGGGATCCTTTTTTGCAGTGGTTCTTAGTTTGTGTTTCATCGACCACATGTTTCACTTCTTTCTCCTTATTCGTAACCAGTCGCTTCCTCTTCGTGTTTAATTTTCCCTTCTTTGGCGGCATCTAACACAGTAGAATTGAAAATTGTCAATCCATACAATAACGGTACTTGAAGATCAACATTGATAGAACGTGGCATAAAACTTGATCAACAAATTCATAAAAAATTTGAGTAAAACATGGCATAGAAATTGAACAATTCATACATAAAACTACATTATGTAAGGCATAAAAGTTTATATAAAATGGCATAGAACTTGAACAATTAAGGCATGAAACTTGATATAGAATGAAATTGAACCTTATAGAAGTTGACAGAATACCATGCCAATGTCTTTGGAATTATAAAATAGGCATACAACCGAGCAAATATCATTTTCCCCTAACTTGACTATTAACATTATTACCAACCAAAAAACTATAGTAATACATCATCCATCCACAAAAAATGCTAAACATTTTAACCCCAAAATTGTATAAACATGCCATTCAAGTTACCATTTCAACCTTTTGTCAATTTACATGTTTTTATTCATAGAGGCAATTGATCGAACATGTGTTGTGCGTGAGGGATAGAATGATTTTTTGAAGAGAAATTGATATGGTAACCCATGGTTATATAAACAACACTTACCTTCACCAATGGAGCGTTTTTGTTGCTACTCCCTTTTATCAAACTCGCCAAGAACGGAATGGGATGATGAACTCGCCAAGTACATTCTTCTCTCGCCAAGTTCCTCATCGCATTTTTATTGCTTCTCTTGTGTTGCTCCACACTTTATATGATAGTTGATAGGAGTTACAATGGTTGATGAGGAGTTGTGGTGGTGAATTGAATGGCTGGAGTGGTGGATGGCGGTTTTGAAAGAGAATTTGAATGTGTTTGATGAGAATAAGAGAAGGTGTGGGAGTTATGTCTGTTTGAAAAGGTTTTAGTGAAAATGGGTACGAAATTTAGCTAACTATTCAGCACTGGTACATATACCGGTGTAGGAAAGGAAAAAAATAGCT
Source organism: Rubia yunnanensis (assembly GCA_037428765.1). Classification (NCBI taxonomy): domain Eukaryota; kingdom Viridiplantae; phylum Streptophyta; class Magnoliopsida; order Gentianales; family Rubiaceae; genus Rubia; species Rubia yunnanensis. The sequence goes on along the minus strand of CM075067.1, from coordinate 93,645,825 downwards.
ACGTGCAGCTGATTTAAATGATTTTTTCATTGACCCGAGAGGAACACATGAAATTTTAGGCTAACTATTGTACACCGGTAACAAGTACCGGTGTAGAAAATGCTGATACCGGTGTAATACTTCACAAAAGCAGCCGCGTGTGGCTGCTTTAAAAAAATTGGAAAATTTTTTTCAACCCGAGAGGAACTTCTGAAATCTTAGACTAATTGATCAGCAACGGTATATTTACCAGTGCAAAAATAGAAATTACCAGTGTATAAGGTCTTGCGCCTCATAAAAAAATCAAAGAAATTGAAAATTTTGAAATGCGCACCAAAAATTTGAACACATACACCGGTACTTGTTTAATTTTAGCGGTGTAAAAAATTGTTATTTATTTAAGTTCTCACTTATTGTATTTACCTCCCGTGCATTTTTCAAACAACCCCAATTAATCAAATTGATGTTTAATTATTGTGAATAGACATTGTACTGGTTGTTTCATGCAAATATCAACAACACATGGGCCTCATACGTTGACGTTTCTAAGCATTGTTTAACTTCATAAAATTTGCATATTAACCTCAAACATTTCGTTCCTCCCCTTGAAGTTCTTTTCCACCGGCCCAAATGGAACTTTAGGATGCTCCAGATTGAATAAGTAACATTTCCACACCTCAATGGTGCCGAGGAACCCGCAAAATTGATTATATGCATTTATTGCAATTAGGTCCCCCAAATTGTGACATGCGATTACGACATGTTAGGAAAATACATAAATTACCAAATTTAGTATTCCAAGCTTAAATCATAATTGCAACATATTTGTGCCCGGGTGGTGATTCTTCCTAAAGTGCTAGTAGGTGTTGTAGAGTAAAAGGCAAGGGTTTACTTCGATGTTTCTGTGTAATCCGAACATCTTCTAAACAAAATACGGAGTCTGTACCCGTTCATTTCCCCCCACGTGGAACTTGGAAATACGAAAGGGTTGTTTTGTGGACCATCCGGTTCGATCGGATTGCAATTTCAATTTGAGAGTAAACTTTTTACTTTTTGCAATTTAGTTCCTCCAAGAATCTTGAAAGGGTCGGAATATAAAATTGGCTCCACATATATGCAATTCAATACACAACGATTGTGTCAATGCATTTATAGACCCTACTGGTGGACAGAAGGCCCTGTAAAATCAACAGTGAATGTTTGCACTATATTTTCCAAAATTATACTATTGCCACAAATTTACTTGGGGAACCTTCATAGCTCACAATACTACAATTTTTTTAGCCCTAACCATTCTTGGAATATAATGCACCAAATTCGGCGGTCCTAAAGTAACCACTTAGGCCAACTACGTTCAGCCTATCTTTTTTGTCTTCTTGAGTGTATTTATCCGACAGAATTTCAAAAAACACGGTGTACAAATTTTTTATTCGATTCATCATCGTGCATGTTTGTCAAAAGTAAAATGTCAAACTGCCTAAGTGTAACACAATCAAAGTTTAGTACAGAATCTACTCTTTCTAACTGCTACTACAAGTTTTCTACGAATAATAACGAGAAAATGGTTCTACCCCGTCAGCTGGTCATGTTGCATCACCATCACAGGTACTTGATCCAACATCCATGTCCTCAACATCACCTTTGCGGAAGGTTGGGAAATTTTTTACTGCTTCCACTACATTAGGAAATTGATACGTCATAACCTTGGCCATATGTTCATGCCAGGATCTTTGATATTTGGATTCTTCAAGTAAGTTTGCTACACCAACCTCCAATGCAACAACTCTAGATTCAATAGTAGCGATGGGCGTGTCAGATGTCTATCTATAGAAAGAGTCCACGCAAATCTTACCCATTGGTTGGCCATAATGTCATGTGCACGAACACTAACTCACACTCTTGAACAGAGCGTGGAGATGATACTGCAATAGGCATAAGATCCCATATGATCCCGTTCCCTCTGTAACATAGAAAAAATTCGACGACCAACATTACATCGAAGCTCCCTCTTTATTGCATACAAGAAGGTGAGGCGAAGTTTGTGAACTTCTATGTTCACAGTTACTGGATGGATTCTATACGCCATAAAGTGGTACCACCCATTCCTTTCTGGAGTTAGAGATTTCTTAGGTATTTTTCTCCAACCTGGTTTGACCAACTCATCTATGTCCGTACCTGCCCTGGTTACTGTCCCAACGATCTCTTTCGCAATTGGTTGTTGTAGAATATAGCTGTCATCACCTAGAAAATGGAGTGCGAGAAACTCGCCCTCATCATTTGGGACATTGTGCAACCCAAACATGCCATTGATAGATTCTGGTGTGACAGGGACAATTTTACCTCTACAATACATGTGATCGTAGCTCGGCCCGCACTTCAAGTTTTCATAGGACTCACTTACAATGGTCAAGTTGAATGGTTGCTGAGTCTCGCAGAATTTTTCCCACCCAAGCTTCCGAATAGTTTGTCTGTATGGGGGAGATGCTTCAATTCCTCTCTCTATGTAATGACGACGTCCTTCGTAAGATTCATGGACCAACCTAGCCTCCTCGGACATGAAGGTACCATCCGGGTAAGTGTGCGGTAATACTTTCGGAAATGATGGGAGCGGTGAATGGTGTATCCTTTTCGAATTGGATTTGGGAGGCCTTTCCTAAAAAACACATTGAAGCATTTCATCAAACACCTTACATGCAAGTCAAGCTATTCACGATGTCACATTCTCAATTATTCTATTTCATATGCAATTGCTAATTAATCATACTATAGAGGCATTGAAGTGGTTTACCTGATTATATGTCAGCCCACGTAGGATTTCAGCAAAGATGGGTAGTGATGGAGATGGTATTGAGTGACAGATATAAATTTGGTACTGTGAAAATGAGGTGTTGATAGGGTTTTAAAAAAACCGGAACATTTTTATACACCAACATTCTACATATACCAGTGTAAAAAGAGGCCTAAAGCAGCTGCTTTAGGTTGCTTTAAAAAAAGTTCTATCTAATCCGACCCGAGAGTAAAATTTAAAAAACATTTCTAAGTACCCAGCACCAATACTCCTACTGGTACAAATTTAACAAAAAACAGCTGCGTTAGCCTGCTTTAAATGCCAAAAAAAATTACATTGTTGGACCCGAGAGAAAAAAACAAAAAACAATTCTAAGTAGTGTGCATCGGTAAGAGTACCATTGCGTAAGTACAAAACAGAGTACCTCCCTTGTTTTTCTACACCGGTAATTTAATCTTTACCGGTGTAAAAAACCAGCACCTAGTAGAAATTTTAATTGAAATTAAAACACATTTTCACCGATTCAATTCATAAACACTCCATTGAAATCATGGATCATGCCAACCAATTCATAAAAGAGTGTCAATTAAATACATTACACGCTAAATCGCTCAATGATTATATGATTTTTCACAAAACATAATTACAAAAACAACGGCCAGGAACGACCAATCTATTGTTTCGTCTTCAAGACATTGTCTCCACCTACTATTTTCACCTCTCCTATTGCTACGGGCAAAAGTTGTTGCATAAGGACATGACAATTGCTTGATTTCAAACCATTAAGACAAAACTCATCATTCACAAACCGATTAACATTAGAGGAGTAACCGGAAGGTACCTTCATTCCTTGGATGCTCTTACACTCCTCTCAGAAACTGACAGATTGTAAGGAGCGAGAAACAGGTACGTTCGCTTCCCTCTTACCTTCAGTGCCAGATCCAAAAGTATACCAAGGTCCATTAAATATTTCCTTGCTTTTAAGCTATCCTTAGTCTTCTCAGGAATGTTCGGAAGCATTCTAATTTGACACTCACAAACATTCTTTTCGATATGCATGACTTCCAAACAATGGCGAACCTCCAAATTTTCCCAGTACGGTAAAATGAAGAAAATGGACTGTTTCTTCCACAGTCCGTTTACAGCCCCGCCACCCTTTGATAACTTCTTAATGAGAACAACATTCAATTTCTTCACCTTGTTGTGAATAGCTACACCGGTCAAAGGTTTGAGTGTCTTTCTCCTCTTCTTCCCACCAACGAATACAACCGCGTTATCCCGTAACTTGGAATTTACAGTGACCCAAATAAACAGTCTTCCACCCATTCCTGAATTAATGGTAATCTGTCTCATCCTCACAAACTAGGCAAGCCTTGCGACCCTTGACCACATACCCAGAAAGGTTACCATATGCTGGGAAAACATTTATGGTACAAAAAACAATTACCCTCAATGTAAACACCTCACCACTACAACCATCAAACATTAAGGCACCAACCGACCAAAGCACCTTCAAATCTTCTATCAAAAGGGTAGGATAAGTGTCTATGTCATTTCCAGGTTGTTTCAGCCCTGAAATCATAATGGGCTTCAACATATATTTTCTCTTCATGCACAAGTATGAGGGAAGATTGTAAATGGCAAGTATAACCGGCCACGAACTATATTTCAAGGACATATTCCCAAATGGGTTCATACCATCAGTACACAACGCAAATCTCAAATACCTAGGTTTGGATGCAAAGTGTGAATACATCCTATCAAATTTCTTCCACTAGTCCATGTCTGCCGGGTATCAAATTATATCATCATCTTTACAACCTCTCATATCGATACACCATGTCAAGTTCTTTGCATCCTTTTCGTTCTTAAACAACCTTCTCGGCCTCAATATAATTGATAGATACCACATACATTTGGCGGGCACCCACCTCCTCACCGGCATAATATGCTCTTTATCGACAGCCACATTTCTCTTCTTCTTATAATGCGATACATTACATGCTAGACAAACAATCTTATCCTTAAATTCACCCCTATATAGGACACAATCGTTTGGACAAGCATGTATCTTTTCATACTCCAATCCCATCAGACACAAAATTCTCTTAGCTTCATAAAGGTTATAAGGAACCCCGTTACCGGGTGGAAGCTTTTCATTCAAAAACTTAAGCAATTTATTCATGCTAGTATCACTCTATGACCCTATACCTTTCAAATTAAACAACTCTGTCAAACACGACATGACCCGTATCTTTTTTCTTACAACCGGGATACAATGGTGTATCCTTCTCACCAAGGAAGTTAGCCAAAACCTCGGGCCTCCCTCTAAACTCATTAACAACCTCCTTACACATGTCATCCAATGTAGAATCCTCAAAACACTCTTCCTCACTACTAACTCTCACTTCCGGTGGTGATTTTTTCCCAAGAACGGTCCACACAGCATAATCTTTCGCAAACCCCCGACTATACAAATGGAGTTTCAGGATGTCCTTCTTATCAGTGCGAATCAATTTCCACAATCACGACAGGGACATAATATTCGCTTCTCTCGACTAAAAGCATGCTCCAAGAACTCATCCATGAACATAACATATTCATCGCTCACCCTACTAACATTGGCATACATATGCTTACGTCTCTCGATGATGCGATACAACTTTACATATCAATAAATGTTCAACAATCAAACTTCAACACATTTAATACAATAGAATTTTTCATGATGACATCCTAATCATGCAACATCATAAATTCACAATATATACCAATATTCCACATTACAATTACAACATTCTTAACATGTCCAACAGTACTGTAGGAATCAAAAGCCATAGCTTAATAACTACAACAACCTTGAGAACAAATCACAAACTAATATCTACAATTCTACCTCAATCACCATCAAACGATCAAACACACAATGTAAATATCTCTACTAACCAAAATCATACATGAAATCCTTAATATCCATAAATGTAATTAAAAAATGGTACCTTCAAGGGTCTTCATTGAGGTGAATCCAATGCCTTCATCAACCAAAAAACACCATTAATGAACTTCTTCTTCCAAAAATCTCATTTTTAACCTGCTAAAAAAGGGAGTAGGTGAACATTTAATGCGATTTTCTACACCGGTATTTAGACGTTACCAGTGCATTTGTAGCCTTTTAAACTTGTAAAATCAGTTATGGGTGTAGATATTTAGCCAAAACCCGAGTATTTTCTTATTCTGCAACTGTACGATCGGTGCAAAAACTAATAGTTTTGGCACCAAATTTACCGGTGCGTGTTCAATTCCTACACCGATTCTAATAGTAACCGGTGTACAAATGCAAATATTTCTCGCATTTTTAATTCCTGCACCGATAATTTCCCATTACCGGTTTAAAAAATTATCCTCTGGGCGCCAAATTAATAAGTACACACTTGTAATCGTGTACCAATGCACATGTTAAGCAATTGCACCGGTCCAAATACCTATTCAGATAATACCAATGCAAAATATTTGACGTTTGTACACCGGTAGAACCAACACCGGTGCAAAAATAGGTGAACTGTACATCGGTTGACAGTATACATTGCGTATGTACTTATTTTGCACCGGTACTGATGTTAACATTATAAATACCAGTGCAATTGGTTACATACGCACAAGTATACCTGTACTCATGTACCTGTTTTCCAGCAGTGAATGAATAAAAAAAATGAATGACATACCTTAATATTTATACTACTTAAACCCTAACAGTCATTGCATGTAACCGAAACTCTTATTAAATACTCCCTCCGTCCCGCTATAAATTGCTTAATTACTTTTTGGGGTCAAACTTTACAAACTTTGACCATAAATATATATTAATCTACATATAATAAAAATATCATGTGAGATCTTGTTAGATTCATCTTAACATCTATTTTCTAAATATTAATTTTTTATGCTACACAATTATAGGTAACTGGAGATATTAACGGTCAAACATGCTTATTGAAGACCGTGAAAAATAATTAAGTAATTTATAGTGGGACGGAGAGAGTATGTAATAAATGGCAATATTGACCAATTCGTGATTAAACTCTATTGGACTAATCAAATCCAAAGATATTATGTAATGACTTGGGCTACGGCCCAACTCTAACTTTTAGTAAATTGTTTGAGTCAAGTGCTAAAATGACTTTAACTTTATGCTGAAAGTGTTAATATAACCATGTAAAACGAGAAAGTGCAAAAGTAACCATAACTTTATGATGTGTGTGACAATATATCCCTAGGCGCCGTTGACTTCAATTGTCAACGGGAGATTTAGCCAGAATATAAGGAAATGAAAATTTTACCCCTGAATTAAAAGGGGTAAAATGAGAATTCAACTTATGGGGGGCAAGGATATTTTTATCATTTTAGGTTCAGCCAACACTTAAATTGATAAGTCAATGTTGGAACAATGATAAAATTTTGGAACTGCACACATTTTATAATAAAGTTAAGGTTATTTTTGCCACTTTTTTTCATTTTGTAGGTTGAAAATTAGTGTCATGAGTGTAAAAATTCTAAATTTTTTTATTTCCAAGATAATAGGATCATCTTCTAAAAAGAATAGGGCTCGGGAAAGAAGAGAGTAATGAAGCTGTGTGGAGATGATCAAGATGGTTGATGGAGATGGACCACCTCGGTTAGTTTTTGGAGGACACGTGGGATATACCTACACGAACATTAAGAATATGAGAAAATAGTTAAAATATTTAATTAAATTAAAATTTAATATTTTGTTTTGAATTATTATTTAAAATATATTTTGTATTTATGTTTTGAAAAGCAGTTGTTATACCGGCCAACATTTTTTTAAAAAATCAAATCGACGTAAACGGAGTTTGGATGTTATCCTTCCTTTTTTCATTAAGATCATATATTGCCAAAACTTGGCTTACATTGCCCGAAGGCATACATATAGATGCTCGAAGGCTTACAATAACTGCTTGAAGGTTTACATCCCCAAAGGGTATCATAAAGATGCTAAAAATTGAGTGATAAGTTTGTAGCCTTTATGTATAAATAAATAGAAAGGGTACACCATAAGATTAGTGGTCAAAATACTGCGTGCACTTCCATTAGCTTGGCTCGAACCACGGGAAGCCGACCAACAGTTTGACCAATCATAAAAAAAATATTTTTATAATTTTAAGTTCATGTTATTGAAATTTATTTTAAAAGATTTTCATAATTACATGTATCTCATTGCAATATATAAACACAAACATAAAAATTACATTATCCATTTAGTCATATTATAAAACTATCTCATCTAATACTTAGACGGTGTAAAACAAGACGTTGTGATTGAAAAGATATCTTTCGAAAAAAAGGATTGTTGGAGTATGTTAAATTAAATATAATATTAAATAATATATAATTTTTAGAAAATAAATGAAAATAAAATTTTAAATAAAGATATCAAATGAAATTTCAATTTAAATATATAGAGTATATTGAGGACATTTTCTGTTTAGAATATCCCCACCACAAATACTTATTTATTTCGTCCATACGCCCATATTATTTTTATACCAACCAACCAAGTCCAACAACAAAAAAAATCTATGTGTACTCATTGGCTAAAAGCGATCATCCGCTCGCCCTCAGCGGCCCATATCACCCGACACTTCGATCATCGTATGAGAGGTAAATCACGGTAGCCCAGCACCAGGACCAATGGGCTTGGTATGGACTCGGTGCGCACAAGGGAGCCTTGCAAAGCAAGAGCTCCCCACACTGCCGCCGCCGAGTATCGAACCTAGGATCATTGGCTTACCCACCCATCTCCCAACCAATGGGGTACACCCGTGGGTGTTCTATGTGTACTCATAGATTCATGAGTATGTGAGTAAAATTAATTATAACTATTGGCATGGAGGAGTAATTTGTTGGTAGATGGTTTTTCTATAAATCATAGAAAAATTAAGGTTTAAAGGGTAAAATATAAGAAATAAAGATAAAATTGTTAGGTTGTATGAATTGGGTTATAAACTTTATAACTACTACGTTTTACATAATAAATTTTTAATGTTGCAACTAACACCTTTAACATATTATTATTTTAATTAACCCCTGCATTTTTATAAGTTTATGGAAAGACGATCTTTCCCAAGAGATGCCAGAATAGGGACAAAGACTAAATTTAAAATATTTTAAGAAATGTATTATGTTTTCATTATGAAAATCTTATTTTACTTCTTTTCATACTGTCGCTGTATCTAATACACGGGGTTTTACAATCTAATACACGGGGTTTCCCCTTTGCAGGTGGAGCTCCAAGCAGCCCTTCAAGGCATCCAATTAGCAATGGAACACGGCTATTACAATATCTCACTGGAGATGGACAGTCAACCGGCAGTGAACATCATCAATGGCAACTTGGAGCCTCCGTGGATCTGTCTTCATTTGGCCAGACAAGTTGCAGACCTGATGAAGCAGAACAACATCCGAGCTTCCCACATCTACAGAGAAATCAATGGTCCTGCTGATTTTTTAGCAAAGCACGGACAGCAAAGGAGGGAATCACGGCATCTCACTGATCTCAGACATTTTCCACAACTGAGAGAGAAGCTTTTGATGGATAATCTCCACTCTTGGAGAAGAATCAGGGCATAACACAGGTTTTGGCTAGGCTAGGCTGGAGTGTAAGTCGACACTTGGGGTGTGGAGTCTTACACAAACAGAAGAGCTCCTCCTGTTCCCGGTTCGAACACATGAATGGAGAGCCACTCTCCACTTTCCTTTTGATTTTGTACAGGCTTCTTCTTTTGTTTATGGCATATACCTATGCCGATGAAATTGTCCATCTTTTGTCCAATTCTCTCATGTATCTAACTGTCTGATAAATTCTACGGGTTTTAAGCCCAATTTGGAGGTTTGGGGAGCCAAATAAAGTCCCCCCATCTAATGGTGGTTTGAATTAAAAAAAAAAAACTGTCGCTGTATCTTTAAGAGCTAAAACTAAATTAAATTCCTCAACTAAAATAATTTATGAAAAAAACTTCAATAACTAAATAAAATAATTATTAAAATATAAAGTTGTCTAACTGAATTAAATTAATTATTTAACTTATAACTTGTTGTTATTATTATAATATTCACGCAGCCCCGGGTATGATTTTAGTATAGTTTCTTTTGGAACTGGAGACCAAAATGTAAGTGGAGGAAAATATAATGCATGGCAGGAAGTTCGTAGAAACCACCGGCACTGACTTGGTTACATGATTGTGCCGGTGATTACTACCTTGCGTTGCAGTAGCACTTCTTTTTATTTATTTCTGTTATAATTGTCATTCTTTCTTATTTTGAATATTTTTTAATAAATATTTTTCAGATAAATTTCTTCAATTTTATTTGGATTAAATGCATTCAAGCCTCTTAGTTTTTATGTTTGTGCAGATATACCCCCGTGTTTTTTCAAAGATGCACTCGTACCCCTCAATTAGTTGTGCCTTGATTACTCGTACTCCTCATGCTAGACTCCGGTCATTTTCGACCATTAACCAACCTAAAATGATCAAAATGCCCTTCGGACCAAGCTCTAAAATTGAATGGACAAGTTTTCCCTGAAGTCTTGCCACCACCTCCGCCGCCCTGCCGCCACCTAAGCCGCCAATCCACCACCTCCACTGCATTACCAAAACCCTAGCGCCTCCACAACCACTGCACAAACTTGCCACCCTGCCACACCCCCAGACCACCCTACTACCGCCACCCTGCCACACCCGCACCTCAGCCTCGAAACTCTAGCGCCTCCACACCATCGGCCAACCTTGCCACCCTGACACTACTCACCTTTCATTGCCACCTCCCACACCACCCTGCCACACCTTTACCTCAGCCCGAAACACTAGCGCCTCCACAACCCCCGCACCTATACACAACAACCACGCTGGTCCACCTCCACCGGCGTCCACTTCCACTGCCATCCCAACCTGATTCCCAACCCTAACCTGACGCCAACCCCACCGCGATCACCACCACTGCACCATCCTGGGCCAACCATCGACGTCCATGCCTAAACCCCAACCTCGTTGATTCCCAACCCTAACCCCGCCCAACCATCGTTGATTCCCAACCCTAACCCCGCCCAACCATCGCTGATTCCCAACCCCAATCCCACCACGAGCACCACCACTGCACCGTCCTAGCCAACTTCCACCGCCGTCCCAGCCTCGTTTCACGGAGTCATTGATGAGTTGCCCAGGCTTTCTTCCTGCCGTCAATACCACCGTTGCTTGCCGAAAAATGAAAGGATTAACGCTAGGAAAGATTCAAAATATTTTTGGTTTTGCGTTCGCAGCAAATGAATGAGGAAAGTTGGTTATGAAGCGGTGGGAATTTAGGTTTACATGGGAAAATTTGGGGGTTTTCTCCTAATGTTATGTTTTTTAAGGGGCAAAACACTCATTTCCTGTGAATCCGGCAATGACCAAAGTTGAATAATTTTTCATATGACACCATGGGTAGGGGGGTATACGTCGGTCGAAGATCGGACCGAACCAAAATCGGAACTGGTTAGGACCCGTACCGGAATCACCGAAAACCTTGGACCAAAAACCGGACCGGTTAGTGGGTATTTTGGACAGGGACCGGACCGGAATGATTCTGGTCTTGGATCGGTCTGGACTGATTGGGCTGGATTCTAGTATACTTTTTTTTACTTAAAAAATTTTCTATCGAAAAAATCAAATCAATATTTTTTTTCTTTAAAACATAGCTAAATAGAAGTTATTAGAAAATTTTGCCTCAAAATAATAGAAGAATACTAGTTGTCACGAATAAATCTAAACTAGCTATTGAAATAATTCATTAATATTTTAAAAATATACATATAAGTAAATACCGGTTCATCTGGTTCGGACCAAAAAAATTTGATCTTGAACCGGACCGGAACCCAAAATCTAAAAAAAAATGCCGGACCGAAATTTCATTTATTCAATTTTGGTCCTTACATTCCGATCCAATTGGGTCTATTTTATGAGTCCGGACCGGATCATGAACACCCCTAACCATGGGTACCAATACCCTTTCAAAAAATTAGGGATACGAGTGCACCCAGTGGCGGAACCACCGTAAGGCGAGGGCAGGCGCGCGCCTGCCCTGAGCTCCGTCGGCCAGGCGGGAGCTACTGTTCCCGGCCGACGGAGCGGTGGTTCCGCCTACGGCGGCGTAGGTGCGCCGCGCGCAGCGATGGATCTCGCCGGAGAAGGAAGCGTCAGCTTCCTTCTTTTTTTTTCCAAATAACGACGTCAAACGACGTCGTTTAACTAATAGAAATTTTTTTTTTAAATGTTACAGACCTGGGCCGAATTTTAAGAAAAAAATTTTTATTAGTTGGGCCGAAAGCCCAACTCCTTCAGCTTTCTCTTTTCCCGCACTTCCTCTTCTTCACTTCCTCTGTTCCTCAGCAGCTGCTCAGCTCAAGCTCTTAAACTAAAATCCATCTCTTCTCCAGCAGCGCCGCCGCGCTCAGTAGCTCCGCCGCGCCGCCGCCTCCAGTCGTCCGCCACCGGCCACCCGCCACCGTCGTCCGCCACAGCCGGCCACACCACCGGCCACCGCTCCATTTAGCCATTTAGGTATTTTAAAAATTCAAATTTCAATTTCAATTTAATTCAAACTCTTAATCTAAAATTGAAAGATTGAAAACATGAATTTAATTGTTTCTAGTTCAATTCCTTTTCAATTGTGATTTTAGTTATGCAATATTATTTTTATTCAATTCATTTTAATTTTTGTTTGAATTGTGATGTGTGAGATTTTGAAGAATTTGTGAATTGTGATTGTGAGGTTATTTAAATTCATTGTAATTTTGGTTTGAAAAGTGATTTGTGAAATTGTGAGGTTATTTAAATTTTAAATTCATTGTGAATTTGTGATTGTGAGATATTCGTTTTTTATTCAATTCATTGTGATTTTCGTTTGAATTGTGATTTGTGGGATTTTGTGAAATAATAATTTAGGGATTTTATGCTCTTGTAGATTTTATCATTGTGATTACTCTTGTAGTCTTGTAGATTTTATAATGAGTTGAATTTGGTGTTTGATAGGTTATGAAGAATTTAGTGCAACGGAGTATAGGATTTCCACCTTTGAGGAAGAGAGTTCTTGAATGTGATGAAGGTACCCAAGATAGGCATAATGAGGAGGGTGGTAGTGGTAGTAAGCAACCTCGTTTACAATTTTGTGCCAATGATGTTATAAGTGATCCCGCCCTAAGAAAACCTATAAATGAGTATGATGCTTCTATTATAGATAATGTGAGGTGTGAATATGTGAAAAGAGGGCCTTGTCAACCTAGGAACCATCATTTTCCCAAAACTTTTTATTCAAGCGAATATAGAAAGTTTCAAAAGAATTGGTTTGATATGTTTCCTTGGTTGGAGTATAGTGTGTCAAATGATGCCGCATATTGTTTTCCTTGCTATCTGTTTAAGGATCCCACAAGTAATGATGACTATAGTGTGGATGGGGTGAAAACTTGGAAGAATGCCCTAAACTCTTTTAGGAAGCATAAAAAACATGTGAATGGTAAGCATCATATTGCCGTTGGGAAATTGTCGGACTTATGTTGTGAGGGTTTATGTTGAGAAAGGGGTTTTTGTTAAGATTGAGAATGAAGCAATCATGCAACGTTTTCAAAGCTCGGAGCCTCGTAGGATTAAATTGCCTCCACTTCCTAAATCTGCTTCTAGCATTAGAATGTAGTTTTTTTAGTAGTGAATTTGTAGGACTTATTGTATTGTACTTATCTTATTATATTATGTTAATCGATCATTTGTTTTTTAGTTGTACAAAAATTTTTTTTACGTACAGTGCGATTTCAGCCTACCCTCATATTCTTTCCTGGTTTCGCCACTGAGTGCACCAACAAAAGACCTGAGTATAAATGCGCTTTTTTTGTTTTATTTTTACCATTTTGTATACTTAATTCATTCTTCTTCACTCTATTTCCTTACTTAATTTCATGTACTTCGTATAAAAGTTAAAAGTAACGATATTTGAAAATTGGATAAAATATTATTAAAGTTGTTAGAATGTAACATATATCTCGTTAAAAGTGAAAAAAACTAGCTGATTTGTAGATATCGTTTGTGAGTTACTCCTCCGTTTCGTTGGATGTGACACACTTTTCTTTTTTTGGTTGTTTCGTGGATTTGACAAACTTATAATTTATAGTAAATTTCCTTCAATTATATCCACTCATTCTATTCTTTTTTCCTAAATTTAATTTCTTCCACTCATTTTATTCATGTAAACCTAAACACTTAAATTTACGGTGTTACATCCAATGAAACGGAGTTAATATTCTTTCCATTATCCTTTTAATTTACAATAAAATTTTACGTAACGTGTGTGTTGAGCTTATACTGTATATATCGTGTCCACGTTCCTATTTTGTTAATTAAGTCGAGCTGGTTTTAACAGGTGATTGAAGGATCTTCTTGATTCTTTTGTTTTGTTTAGTTTCTTTATGTTTATTTTTTTTATATGAATGTTTTCACCGAGAACCTGATCAAATTGAGATTCAACATAAAGCCAGATCTCCTGCAAGGGAAATACCTAGGTCATGACATCAATTTTAAGGGTTCAAAACTCATATTGTTTGAAGGCTTGAAGAGGAAGATTATATCAAAGACTGCATCGTGGAGGAAGAGCGACCTGTCGGTAATGGGCAGGATTACACTGTGCAAGCATGTACTTTGCTCATTATCACAGTACACCATTGGGACTTTTAGGATACCAAAAACAATCGTAAAAGAGATTGACAAACAGTTGGCAAGGTTTATCTGGGCAAGAGATCCGGAAGGGAGAGGAATACATTGGAAATCATGGGATAAGCTATGTGAATCGAAATGGTATGGTGGACTAGGGATGTGATCTACGTCGGAAATGAACCAAGCGATGCTGGGAAAGCAGGCGTGGACACTCATACAAAATAAAGAATCTTTCTTCTCAAAGTTTTTTCTTGCTAAATATTACAGGAACAAGGACCTTCTACAGATAAAACAGAAACAGAGAGATTCTTACGGACGGAGGGGAATTCTTTGGGTACTCGAACTAATTAAACCCCACCTCAAGTGGAAGATTGTGACGGATGAGGCAGTGGATATTCAAAAGAATTGGATACCAAATGCGATCAACACAATCAAATATGAAGCAAGTATCTTCCCATGTATAGGTTTTAAAGTCTATGATCTCATCGACGCACACAAATCCTGGAGGATGCCGCTACTCAGAACTCTATTCCCACCTGCCATAATCAGGGAAACTCAAAAAATACATATTCTGATGCACAATTTCGGGGATGTAGATTATTTGGAATGGGACAAAGAGACATTAGGGAAATATTCAGTCAAGACGGGTTATCACACAGCAAGGGAGGCTAAGATCCGAGATAAACCCTATTCCTCAACAACGCCACCAACAAATCAATCAGAAATAAAAATGTGGAAGGTGCTGTGGAATGCTAACATCCCAGAAAACATAAAATTTCTTATTTGGAGAATGATCAATGGGGCATTCCCAATAGCTCTGAATCTCCTGAAAAGAGGTATGATCCTTTCCACAAAATGCCAAATGTGCTCGACGGCAGACAAAAAAATAGAGCATATGATGTTCGAATGCGACATAGCTAGAAAGGTATGGAGGCATAGCAGATTGGGTTTAGATTTCAGCATGGGTATCCCAACTTCCTTCAAAGTATGGATCCATCAATGGTTTAACCTCGCTCCAGAGAAGGAAGACTGAGAACTAGCATGTTTTATAATCTGGAGTATTTGGTGCGCGAGATGTTCTGTCACACTACAACAAGCACCTGTTTCATTCAAATATATAATGGATGAAATACAGGGACTCACCAACATAGCCACGACAAGGGATAGGGTTCGGGACATGCACACTACGGACTCCGATCTGGATCTCACAGGTACAAGGCCACACAATGATACAGGTGACGAACCACTCAAAGAGACAATACAGATGGGAGACATCACTCTCATGTGGCTCAAGAAGGATAGGTGTATAGACCATATCTTTCATGATAACACAATTATCACCACTTATGCAGCGTTCTGCATCAGCAATGGAGAAGGAGTGGCGTCGTGGTGCGCAAAGTCTTCCACACAGCTACGATGGAATGGAAAAGAAACCATCCATGCAGCCTCGACGGTACATGCTGAACTAATGGCTATATTCTAGGCTATGAAGCAGGCTAGCAACAAAAGGAATTGGAATCTACTCATAAAGACAGACTGCGAAAATGTGTTACGACATATCACTAATTATCCAGATATCCCATCACATATAAGAAAATTAGTTAAGGAAATTATAGTTGTAGGGATGGTGTTCCAAAGGTTATCAATAGTTAAGGTGGATAGACTAGCAGTAGTCGAGGCGCATAATCTAGCACATGCCAATGTAACATGTACCAATCTCATTATCAATGACTGAAGCATGAAACAGTATTATAAAAAAAATGCAAGATATTATTCTTGAGGGACTTTTTTTTTGGTTTGCTTTAATTTATTTTATTTATTCAAGTAGCCTAAGAGTCCGTCAATTACATTTATAAGCAGATATTTTTTATGTTGGAGGACTGAATTTGCTGTGGTGATGGACCAATTATAAATATGATTGTATATCCCAAATTTGTATGATTTCTACAAAAGTGTAAAGATGTGTACTTTGTCCTTTAGATTATTGGTTCTAGACTCATCTTTATTTTAAACAAACATAAATATTTGCCATGCAAAACAAAAATAGATTAT
This sequence comes from Rubia yunnanensis, assembly GCA_037428765.1. Lineage (NCBI taxonomy): Eukaryota > Viridiplantae > Streptophyta > Magnoliopsida > Gentianales > Rubiaceae > Rubia > Rubia yunnanensis. Next base: position 93,629,253 of record CM075067.1, on the reverse strand, counting down.
TGAAAATATGTAAACCCATACGGGCTACGAGTCCTACGATTTAGATAGGATTTTATTCTTGTTAACTAGCCTAAAGTTATATTTATACTAATCTACTTTATACTTTATTTATACTTTTCATCATTAATCAGAATCATTACGATAAATATCTTCTATCATAGTATCAGAGCAAACCTAGTCCTAAACCCTATTATTTCTCTCTCGATCAGCTCCTTCCCTTCCCTTTGCCGCCGTCGATCGCACACACTCCTCTCCCTCACAAAATTTTCTTCTGTCACCATGTATGAAGAAAATTATCGTACAATACCTTGCTCCACATGATTACCATCAAACTGTCATCATTAAATTATCTGTAGTGGAAGTGTTAGATTGGCTATGTTCTCAAGTCCCATAACCTGTATGGTTTTCTTGATGGTTCCAGGCCCTGCCCAACTCTCCCTCCTCCTCCTCAGGCCGGCGGCTCCTCCCCCACATACACTTATTCTGCCGCTGGCACTCCTGGTTGCGACTCTACCAAGGTTGATCCCATGGAGGCCTATTTGAAGGCCAATGCTGATCATGATCTCTAGGTTGATGAAGATCAACGTGTGTGCAGTCTTTTCTTTTCCTCTCTCACGCCGGAAGCCTTGGCGGTAATCCCTGACTACGTAACTTCAAAGGAGATATGGGACAGTCTTCAGGTCATTTATCATGACAGCAGTTCATCAACAATCATTCATTTTCGTGCCGATGCCCATGGTATACGTAAGATTGGTACAGATCACGAACTTCACCTTAAATTTAGGAAAAAAACAATTTAAGCAGTTATCTATAATGGGTTCTCCTGTGTCGAATGCTGATCAAATTATTTGGTTTTTAACTGCTCTTGGAATTAAGTTTAAAGATTTATCAGTGCCATTAATTAATTCTTTGCCTACTCCATTGTATGCCGATGTTTTATCTCGTGCCAAAAACCACGAAGATTTTTTGAAGAATTTACAGGACCATTCAGCCCCCCTGCCAATGGGCCTGCCGTGTTTACAACAGGCAAGGGGCGCCGGCATGTACGGTTCACGCGCCGCCAGGGGAGGCCTTTTTAGCAGTTGGTGAGGCGGCAGGCCTGACGGTCAATTCTCGGCTGGGGCTGGTCGTGGGCGGCCACAGTGCACTTGGTGTGGTCGCCCCGATCACTGTGTTACGACTTGTTACATGATGCTAGCTCAGACTGGTTCTCAGGGTTATGATCATCATACAGATTCCACTCACTTGGCTAAAAATTTTCAGTCCTCCCTACAGTTAGAGCCTACTGCACGATCTTCTGATTGGTACATCGACTCCGGCACACCAGTCATATGGCATTCTCAGCTTCTGGCTTGGAGCCTGTAGCTTCATATTCTGGTAATTCTTATGTCTCTGTTGGTAATGGTGCTTCTATTCAGATTTCTCATGTTGGTGATACTAAGATTTTGGATGATTTATGCATGTTTGATGTTCTTGTTGTTCCTGATATAACTAAGAACCTGTTGTCTATTAGTAAACTGACCAGAGATTTAAATACTTTTGTCACTTTTGATGATCAAAACTTTTTCATTCAAAACAAAGTTTTCAATGCAGTCGTGGGCAAGGGCCACAGTAAGGTGGTCTCTATGTTTTGGATAGAGGCAAGGCACCACGTTTTCCCATTTACAGCTGAATAAAGGACGAGCATCTTACGAGCTTTGGCACGCTCGCTTGGTTCATAGACCGACAACTGTTATTTCTAGTTTGCAGAAGTTTGATCTAGGTTCATTATCTTCTTTCTTTCCTAAACCAGTGAATTGCGCCCCTTGTGTTATGGCAAAAGGTCAACGGTTGGCTTTTGTTGAGAACCGTAAACGTGCTGCAAACGTGCTTGATTTGATTCATTGGGACTTGTGGGGACCTCCACCTGTTTTATCGTCGAATGGTTTTCGTACTATGCCTTATTTTTGGATGATTATTCTCGTTTCCCTTGGCTTTATCCACTTCGTCGCAAGTCGGACTTTATTGATGCATACTTACAGTTTGAGGTGTTTGTAGAAAATAAGTTTTCATCCAAAATTTAGGTTTTTCAGAGTGATGGTGGTACAGAGTTTCTGAACACTCGTCTGAGGACTCATTTCGCCACTAAGGGTATTCACCACCAGATATCGTGTCCCTACACTCTGGAGTAGAATAGACGTGTGAAGCACAAACATAGACAAGTTGTCGAGATGGGACTCACGATGTTATTCCATTTGTACTTACCCATTTCTTACCGGGATGAGGCTTTTGCCACGGCTGCCTACAAGATCAACCGATTACCTACTCTTGTACTTCATGGTTCTTCTCCTTATGGGCTTCTCTATGGTTGCGAACCTTTTTACTCGAATTTCTATCCATTAGGGTGTCGGGTTTTTCCATTTTTTCGACCATATGTATATCACAAGTTATCTCCTTGCAGCATTCCTTGTGTTTTCATTGGCTATAACTCACAGTACAAAGGTTTTTGGTGACTTGATTCTTCTACATGTAGAGTCTACATCATTTTCCATGCTTATTTTGATGAGATGCATTTTCCATTTGCCTCTGCTTCGACTTTGGGATCTCTTGCATCCTCCCTTGATGTCTCGACATTCATTGACCCTGATGGCGACTCTGCTGCACCTGTTCCCATTCCAGTTGCACCTTCATCGCCTCCATGCACCATCTGTATGGCTGAACTAGATTCGGTTCCTTAGCCGTTTGTCCCGGCATTCCAGCCAGCCTCGGCCACCACCTCTCCAGTCTCCTCCGTCGGCCACTCTCCGGTCAACCCTGCTTGGTCTTCTCTGGCGTTGCCAGCTGGCTGCACTCCTCTAGTTTCACCACCGCAGCCTCGTACCCATTGGATGGTGACTCAGTCAGCCACTGGTGATATCCAGTGCAGGGATCATTCGAATATTATTGCTCATGATCTCACTGTTGCACTTCTTTCTCAGATGGAGCCCACTGATTATCGCCTTGTCCTTCAGGATCCAACCTAGGTTTTAGCCATGGATGATGAAATGGCCGCTCTTCGTGGTCAGCACACTTGGGACTTGGTGCCTCGGCCTTCGGATGCCAACATTCTTAGCTCCAAATGGGTCTATAGGCTCAATCGACCGGGTGGCACTATTGAGCATCACAAAGCCAGACTTGTGGCGCAGGGTTTCTCGCAGATTCTGGGTTTTAATTTGGACCACACTTTCAGTCCTATGGTCAAAGCATCCACTGTTCGAACAGTTCTCGCCGTTTCCACCATACGTTCCTAGCCGCTTCATTAGTTGGAGGTCAAGAACGCTTTCCTTAATGGCGTTCTCGATGCTCCAGTCTATATGAAACAGCTTATTGGATATCAGGACTTTGCTCATCCAGACTATGTTTGTCGCTTGCGGAAGGTCATTTATGATCTTAAGCAGGCTCCTCGGGCTTGGTTCCAGCACTTCAGCAGTTATTTGACACAACTTGATTTTTAGTGCAGTTGAACCGATACTTCTTTATTTTTTTTCTTGAGAGGGTCGTCGTTACTGTATCTCCTTGTGTATGTGGAAGATATCATTCTTACAGGAAACCACTCGACTCTTCTTCATCAGTTTATTGATCGGACACAGAGAGTTTAAGATCAAGGATCTTGGTGCTCTACATTACTTTCTTGGTCTTGAAGTTTCTCCTACCTCCTCAGGGTTACTTCTTGGTCAAGCAAAGTATGCTCGGGATATTCTGACTCGGGTTGGTATATCTGATGTTGCACTAGTCTCTACACCATTTTTTGCCGAATCAGCTGCACAGTTTGACCAGTCCTCCATTTCGGAATCCTACACTATATCGTTCTCTTGTTGGGGCGCTTCGGTATCTCACCATCAGTCGTCCAGATTTGGCATTCTCGGTCAACACAGTGAGTCAGTATCTTTAGGATCCCAAAGATGATCTTTTCGCTGCAGTGACACGGATTTTGCGTTATGTTCGTGGCACCTTTCATTTTGGTCTTAGCTTTCGTCCTGCCAGTATTCCTGAGGTGTTAGAGTACTCTGATGCTGGCTGGGCCCGCTATCTGGAGGCTCGTCGGTCCACTTATGGTTATGCAGTTTATCTTGGTGGGAATCTGGTTTCTTGGAGTGCCAAGAAACAGCCTATTGTATCTCGCTCCAGCACCGAGTCTGAGTACCGTGCTTTTGCCAACATTGCTTCGGAGGTGGTTTGGCTCACTAATTTGCTTCGTGACCTTAGGGTTTTGCTTTCTGGTTCGGCAATTCTGTTATGCAATAACAACAGTGCTATCTTCTTGGCTCAGAATCCAATGACGCACAAGCGGCGAAACATATCGACATTGACTACCATTTTATTCCTGAGTTGGTGACATCTGGCAAGTTGTGCGTTGCACATGTCCCAACTTCTCTTCAGATTGCAGACGTCTTCACCAATGGGCTCTCTCGTCCGTTGTTCGAGTTCTTCAGGTCCAAGATGTGTGTCAGCGGACATCCAACGGTTCACTTGAAGGGAAATGTTAGAATAAATCAATTAGAAGATTAAATAATATTTTATTCTTGTTAGCTAGGTTAAAATTATATTTAGAGTAATATTTATACACTATTTATACTATTAATTTTAATCAGAATGGAATTATCTTCTATCACCCTTAAACGCGTTATAGTGGACCTTGGAAGACGCAATTCGTCCCCACGGTATACAAGTTTTGACCCGCAATCAGGAATGACGCGCCAGACTTTCTAACCCAAGTACGTGAATGAAAATTAGAAAAGCTATGAGTAACTAATTAGATATGAACAAAAATAATTAGTTGAGATTAATTTGAATTTCGTTCCCTCAAAATAGTTTTTCAAAGATGAATATACTCCATCCACAGTACAAAAAAGTACCCAATGAATACATTTTTATCTTTAATAATTAATGACATTATTATTAGGATAAAATTTAATTTTTAATTTTATCCCTAATAACATTTAGAGATGTACAAAATTCTGGTTGTCATCCTTTATTATAGTACAGTTTAAAACAAAAATATTCTTATTAGAGGGACAAAAGTAGCTTGTTTGTGTAAACTACTTTTATAAACGGAGCTAAAAAAAACGTTCCTTTTTTTTTTTTTTTTTGTAGTGAACATGTCTAGCAAATTAAATAAACAGTGTACACATTATAATGGAACATTAATGGAGTCTATAATATATGTATGGACAACATAATAAAAGTTTGAAACATTTATTCTCTTTGATTATGATGAGAATGTACTCATCCTCGTGGACGAAGCATTACAATTTCAGGCCGGTGGGATGGGTCAAGAAACCAATAATAGGCATGCATGCATAGACTAATTATCGACCTACTTGTATTTTATTTGTTTCTACTTAGGGTGGAAAAAAAATTGAAAACCGAAAATCGAACCGAAACCAAATTATCCGAATTCGAATAACCCGAACCAAATTTAAAATACGGGTTTTGGATAATCGAATTGAATAAACCGAATTCTAAATATGGTTTTTGGTTTGGTTTCGGATATGGAAACTCAACCCGAAAACTGAATTATAATTAAAAAAATTAATTAAATAAATATATATATATATATACTAAATTACTAACTAATATAATTCTAATATATCATATATATCATGGCCCAAACTTACAAACTCAGAAACTAATATGTATATATTCATGGCCCAAACATAGATTCATTATGGCCCAAATTAAAAAAAAATTACAACAAAAGTTAAAACAAAAGGTTGAAACGAGAAGTCAAAACGGAAGGAAGTAACTAAGTAAGGAACACTTATCTGTTATCTTCTTCTGTTCTTCATCGCGAAAGGTGAAAGCCGAAAACCCTAGCCCTTCTTTTTTCGATCCCGTTCCCCGTCCTTATCTCCGTCGCCACGACCGTACTCCGGCGCCATAGCCTTGCAGTGGCCGCAACGACGAGGATCAATCAAAGATATCAACCAAGGTAGTTTTTTTTACTCTTTGATTTCTGAATAGATTTCCATGGGATTCAGTTGATGATTTTAGTTTTAAGAGGACACTAAACTTCGTTGATATTTGTAGGAGATCACTGGATCGTCAATTGTGAAGTAATTGGCATCATCCCTTCGCATCATCCCTACTTACCATCGTATCTGTTTGTTGATTAATAGTTGATGTGCATTGCTTTCAGAGCATTAAAAGAATAACATCAAAACATGCATATTTGTAGTTATGTTTGAACACATTATTACTGCAAACTTAGTGGTTCTTTTTGTTTGCTAAAATATTGTTAAGATCAAGTTTTTGATGAAATCTATAGTTTGTACTAAAGCAAAATCAAGTTTTTTCTGCACAGTTTGCTGAGATTCTGCTTATTTAAGGGTGGCTACTATTATCATGTAAAGCATCTTATTCATTATGCAAGGATGACAGTTTATTTTCTTCTGCAGGTTTCCCTTCCTTATTGATCCAAATACTGGGATTCAATTGTATGAAAGCGGTAAGTAAAGCACTTCTGTTTATATTTCCATTGTCATGAAATATCTGACTTACTGTTTGTTTTTAGTACTACTCAGTTCCTGATAAAATATCTTGTCTCTCAAATATTCAACCTCATAGGTTTAGTCATTGAAGTAAATGTACAACTCAATCTAAACCAGTCTAACTGTTGCTTACATTTTGAAATTTTTTGGTCCAATAAATGTATAGTCCAATTTAACAATCACGTAACATTAAATGATGAATAATATCATACTTTCGATTATATGGGCATTTGCTTTACAAAATAGGTCTCTTCATGTGGAATTAAATGAGTACAATATAAACTAGTCATGTTCGTTATTATCTTTTATGCTCTGGACTTCATTTCTGCATCTGCTGCTACCAATAGAGTCATCAGTTTGCTGTTTTTATGGGATGAAACCATGTGCGATGATTGTTCCCAAGTGTGGAAAATTGAACTTCAGTTACCAATCTTTGTTCCCACTTTTGTTATGGTTTTGTATATTGCGGATATAATAAATAGCTGATATTATGCAGTACCTGTATACACCAAATAAGTAAAATGGTGAGGAAGTTTGGCCGTTATCTCCAACTATTTTTTTCCAGTAAAAGTTGTTGCAACTCATTGATAAATTTGGATTTAGCAATCTTTCCTACTTTACACATGACCAAATGTTTGGCAATCCTTCGGGTTGTTGCTCATTTTTTGTTATATGCTTTTTGCTTGTACCACGATGGATAACTCTTGGTTGTGTTGATTATAACAATACAGGATATAGCACGCTAATTCCCTTTTAACATCTTGAAAATCTACGAGAGCTCTAGAATTCTACAGACTCTTTTTGGTTCAGAATGAAGAAGTTATAAGAATTTCTATTTTCAGGTGATATTGTGAAGTATTTGTGGAAAAGGGAGACAACCCACAGCTGGTCTTTTGGAAAGGTATGCTAATTTTTGTGCTGTAAGTAGTAAAATCTGCGTGAGTATACAGATCTTAGTCATTCTTGAGACTGGGAACTTATCAGTGGTAGCATTTTGTCTTTTGTGGTATCATTTTGGACTCGTGTTTTTGTTTACATTAATTAGCTTATAGTCAAACTGTATCAATACATGCAGTGCGCTTGGGTTAACAGGGGATATACATCCTAAATGAATATTTAAAATTTTATTTTGTTTTGCAGATTGAAAAATAGAAAAAATGTCTGATGAGGTTGAAGCAAATGAGAGCAACATTAATTCAACTTTCTCTAGTGAGGGTTCACAAGGATCTAATGGAGCTGTAAGGGTAAAGGGTGTGCATGAAGTGATCCGAAAACGAAAGACGTTCAAAAAAAGGTCAGTTGTTTGGGATCACTTTATCGAATTCACTGATGATAAAGGTGGTTCAAGAAGTAGATGCAAGCATTGTGGTAGAGATTATGCTTCTAATAGTAAAACTAGTGGGACCACTAATATGAAAAATCATATTGGCACATGTGCAATGAACCCTGATAATAAGCATCAACCCAATCCCAATTGACCTACAATACATCTTTAAATGGGACTAGCGGTGAGGAAAAAGTTAGCTTGGTGGCTTGGAAATTTGATCAAAAAGATGGTAGGTTGGGTTTACCTCAAATGATTATTATAGATGAACTCCCATTAAAGTTTGTTGAACATGAAGGGTTTAAACGTTTCATAAGAATTATTCAGCCTGCCTTTGTGATTCCATCTAGAAGAACATTGACTAGGGATTGTTATCAGTTGTATGTTGAAGCAAAATCCAATCTTAAATCCCAGCTGAGAAAAATAGCCCCTAGAATGTGTCTTACTACAGATACTTGGACATCAGTACAACGAATTAATTATATGTGTCTCACTGGTCATTTCATAGACAATGATTGGAATTTGAGAAAGGTTATATTGAACTTTTGTCCGGATGATAGTCATAAGGGTCATGATATTGGGAAATCTGTAGAAAAGTGCTTGGTTGATTGGGGTTTGCATACTATTTGTACTGTTACAGTTGATAATGCAAGTTCTAATGATGTTGCTCTTGACTACTTGAAAAAGAAGTGTGTTAATTGGGGAGGGTCTTGTATTTTACAAGGAAAATGGATGCATGTTAGGTGTTTGGCTCATATTATCAATCTAATTGTTCAAGATGGGGTAAAAGAACCTGGTAATTCTGTTGAAAGTGTTAGAGCATCGGTGAAATATGTTAGGCAATCACCGGCTAGGCTAAGGAAGTTCTATGGTTATGCAAAATTGGAGAATTGTGAAAGCTCTAAATCCCTATGCTTAGATGTTGCTACTAGATGGAACTCTACTTATTTGATGCTAAGTGTGGCTTTGGAGTATGAGAGAGCTTTTAGATACTTGGAGCAAGAAGATGACAATTTTGTAAAAGAAGTGGTTGTTCCACAACTTTGGGATTGGGATAATGTTCGTCGACTTCTTGTTTTTCTTAAACATTTCTATGTGCTTACTGTAAGAATTTCGGGTACAAAGTATACTACCTCCGATTCTTATTTGGATGACATTAGTTCTATATATGCACTCTTGAAAGAGAGTTTGAAGAGCCCCGATGCTGAAATGAGAGAGATGTCATCCTCAATGTTGAAGAAGTTTGAAAAATATTGGGGAAATGTGGAGAAGTTCAATATGTTGGTTTTCATTGCTAGTGCTTTTGACCCAAGGAACAAATTGGACTATTGTGAAATAGTTCTTTGTCAAATGTATGGTGATGAGGAAGGGGCACGCATTGCTGAAATTGTTAAGGGTGCTATGTATGAAGTGTTCAATGATTATAGGAGGATTTATAGTGTAGGAATTGAACATTCTGCTCAAGTATCTACTTCATCAACATCTTCTTGTTCATCCCATTCTTTTTCCAGTGACAATCTTGACCCATTGAAGAAAATTAGGGATCAAAACAGGGCTGCATTGAAAAAGAAAAAGACAGAATCCGATTTTGTTAGGGATTTCAAATCAGAACTTGATAGGTTCCTAACCGAAGAAAGTGCTGATGGTACAAGCATGTTTGAAGCTCCAGATTTCTGTGTGTTGAAATGGTGGAAGAGGAATAGTCCTCAATTTCCAATATTGTCCAATTTTGCTAGGGATATTTTAGCTATTCCAATATCTACGGTTGCTTCGGAGTCAGTTTTCAGCACAGGGGGAAGAGTTCTAGATTCATTTAGAAGTTCCTTAACTCCTAAACTTGTACAAGCCTTGATATGTGCTCAAGATTGGTACCGTGGTACTGGAACTGAAATTAAAGTGGAAAAAAACATTGAGGAGCTTGAAAAATTTGAAGAAGGTAATATCATATTCATGCTAAATTATTTAAATTCTAGTTTGCACTTCTTTACTATATATTTTTTATTGTAGAAATCCAACAAACAACGATGGAGTCAACTGTTGTGGATGTTTAGCTGCTCCTTTGCTTTGGATTTTTGAAGGTCTGTACAAGATTTATATCTTAAGATTCTTAAGGCCTTGATATTAATTGACTATGATGCATTCAGTAAAGCTTAATTGACTATGATGCATTCAGAAAATGATGATCTGTGATTTTTCTTTTCAGGTTGCCTCAAGGTGAATATGAATGTGGAGTGCTCAACGACTTGAAGAATTTGAACACTTTGAAAATAAATTACATGTAATGAAGTATTTTACTTTAATGTTAAATGTAATGCTAAAGTAAAATTATTGTGATTGAATTTGTAAGGTATTCGTTGGATTTTTATTTTGAAAACTTGATTTGGTTGATGTAAAATTTAGATTTTTAATTTTCATTAAATTTCAAGTTAAGATGTATAATTTTGGTAATTATTTAATATTTATTAAACCCAATTCGGTTTATTCGGTTTCAAACCGAACCGAATTTCAATTTCGGTTCGGTTTATTTGGGTTATTCGGGTTGGTTTTGGTTTTGGACTTTTTTGAAAAAAACCAAAAAAGCTGAACCAAAAAAACCAAAAAACCCGAACCAAAAAAACCAAAAACCGAATAAACCGACCCGACGCCCACCCCTATTTATACTCCTAATCCCAATTAATACTTTTTGTTAAGTAGCAAAGTTTGAATTTGAAATATCAAAATTGTTCCAACACTACTTGAAAACACGTACATACGCATCGGTAAAAAATCATGAGTACATGATATCGGTGGATAAGAACACAATTGCACCGGTATAACTCGTATTAATAAAATATCGGTGCGTATAAATACATACCGGTATAATGTCAACAAATGTAAGTCTTCCTAATTTTCACACCAGTTATATCTCTAGGGGTGGTAACGACTGGTGCTATTATTTACTATTACACTAGTAGAAATATACCGGTGATAAACATGGTGTCCTTTTCTGATTTTGGTATCAATAGTATATGTTTTTAAGTGGGTTATATGTTTTTAAATGGGTTATATGTTTTACCGTTGTAGAAAACATTTGTGGAAAAATGGCTGAAATTGTACACCGGTTCCGTGTTATACTGGTGTAAAAAATGTGGACTTAAGAAAAAAAACATACATATGCACTGGTATTGGTCTTTTTACTGGTGTAAAAAGTGCATTTAATGCTTACCTACCACATTTTTTTTTCATGTTAAAAATGGAGTTTTGAGAGAAGGAGTTCATTAATGGAATTTTTTGGTTAATGAAAGCATTGAATGATAATACACAATGAAGACCTTGAAGGTACCATTTTGTTAAATACATTTATGTATATTAATGATCTCATTGATGGTTTTGGTTGGTAGAGATATATATCTTGTGTGTTTGATTATTTGATGGTGATTGGGGTAGAATTGTTAATATTAGTTTGTGATTTGTTCTCAAGTTTGATGTAGTTACAATGCTATGTCTATTGATTTTTATATTGCAGGACATATTATGAATGTGGTAATTGTAATGTGGAATATTGGTGTATATTGTGTACTAATGATATTGCATGATTTGGATGTTGTCATGAAATTCTATTGTAATAAATGTGTTGAAGTTTGATTGTTGGACATTTATTGATATGTAGAGTTGTATCTTGCCATCGAGAGGCGTAAGCATGTGTATGCCAATGTAAATAAGGTGAGCGGTGAATACATTGTCTTCGTGGATGAGTTTTTGGACCATACTTTTAGTCGTGAGAACTGAATATTATGTCCTTATCGTGATTTTAGAAATTGAAATCGTACTGATAACAAGGACATGCTGAAACTCCATTTGTGTAGCCGGGGGTTTGCGAAAGATTATGTTATGTGGACGTTTCATGGGGAAAAATCCCCACTGGAGGTGATAGCTAGTACTGATGGAGAGTGTTTTGGAGATGCTAAATTGGATGCCATGGGTGAGGAAGTAGTTGATTAATTTAGAGGGAGGCCTGAGGTGTTGGCTAACTTTCTAGGTGAGAAGGATAGACCATTGTATTGCGGTTGCAAGAAAAAAGACACAGTCATGTCATGTTTGATGGAGTTTAATTTGAAAGGTCTTGGGTCATGGAGTGATACTAGCATGAATAAATTGCTTGAGTTTTTGAATGAAAAGCTTCCATCCGGTAACGGGGTTCCGGACAACCTTTACGAAGCTAAGAGAATTTTGTGTCCAATGGGATTGGAGTATGAAAAGATACATGCTTGTCTGAATGATTGTGTCTTATATAGGGGTGACCTAAAGGATAATATTTTTTGTCCAGTATGTAATGTGTCGCGTTATAAGAAAAAGAGAAATGTGGTTGTTGGTGGAGAGCATGTTGTGTCGGTGAGGAGGTGGGTGCTCGCCAAATGTATGTGGTACCTTCCGATTATTTCGAGGCTGAGAAGGCTCTTTAAGAATGCTAAGGATGCCAAGAACTTGACATGGTACATGGATATGGGAGTTTGTAAAGACGATGATATGATTCGACACCCGGCTGATGCGAACCAGTGGAAGAAAATTGATAAGATGTATCCAAAGTTTACATCCGAACCTAGAAATTTGAGAATGATTTTGTGTACTGATGGTATGAACCCGTTTGGTAATATTTCCTCGAAACACAGTTCATGGCAGGTTATGCTTGTCATTTACAATCCCCCCTGGTACTTGTGCATGGAGAGGAAATATGTGTTGATGCCCACCATTATTTCAGGGTCCAAACAGCCTGGAAATGACATGACACTTATCTTGCCCCTTTGTTACAAGATTTGAAGGTGCTATGGTCGGTTGGCGCCTTAATGTATGATGGTTTCCGTGGTGAAGAGTTTACATTAAAGGTGATGCTTTTTTGTACCATAAATGATTTCTCGGCATGTAGTAACATTTTCGGGTATGTAGTCAAGTGTCACAAGGCTTGCCCTATTTGTGAGGATGAGACAGATTACCATCAGTTGAAAAATGGGCGTAAGACTGTTTATTTGGGTCATCGTAAATTCCTACCATTGAAGCACAAGTTGCGGATAACACGGTTGCATTCGTTGGTGGGAAGGAAAGAAGAAAGGCACCAAAATCATTTATTGGTGCTATTCATAACAAGGTGAACAAATTGAATGTTGTTCTTGGTAAGAAGTTATCAAAGGGTGGTAGGGCTGTAGACGGACCGTGGAAGGAAAGGTCCATTTTCTTTGATTTGCTATACTGGGAGAATTTTGAGGTTCGCCATTGTTTGGATTTCATGCATATCGAAAAGAGTTTGTGAGAGTCTGATTGGCATGCTTCTAAACATTATGGGAAGACTAAGGATATCTTAAACGCGAGGAAACATTTAGTGGACCTTGGTATTTGGTTGGATTTGGCACCGGAGGTAAGAGGTAAGCGAACGTACCTGCCTCCCTCTCCGGTATGACATGGTCTATACATACACTACAAGAAAATGAACCTATTACTTCACCTTTTTACCTCGATTTTTTGGCTTAGCTTACAAACCGAGGTAAAAAATTCTTTTACCTCCTTTTTTTAGAAATAAAATATATTATTTACCTCGGTTATAAAAAATAGAGGTAAAACATTGGTTTTTTACCATGGTTCCACAATAACCAAAGTAAATACCCAATGAAATCAAAGTAAAAGTTTTGACCGACATACCTGCGACATCGTCAATAAGGGTATGACCTAGCAGTAACAGTCATTGAAGAGAAGAGTGACTTCGCACCATCATTCGATGTGACCAAATTCAATCTGACGTAAACAGCGACGTCGATGTTTATTCTCGGCGAAGTCACACATGCTCCTCGGTTCAAACCCAAGCCTGAAGTCCTTTCAAAAAATTAATTTATGTGATGCCGCACCTCCATCGGGTTAATGTCAATTAGGGCTACTATGACTATGCGAATGGAGTGCGATGTCGCACATATCTATCATACCTAATAAATTAGGGATACTGAACCAATACAACCAAAACTTGGAATCTACCATCTAAAGGTTTCATTCCAAGTTCACCACAACCAGTCTCAATGGGTACATACGTACGTATATATATCCAAAAAACATAATGTTATGTACCACATGTAACATTCTTGCAAAATAAAAAGGAAACAGAAGGAATAGAATCCTAATAAAATCCAAACAAACATTCTTCATGTTCTAGGACAAACAAACATATCAAAGATGGGAATCAATGGGGTGGTGAGAAGGGTGGGATAACATCGTCTGCTAGTGAACTGCTCCCATTTTCTTGTGAACCAGTCTTCAAATCTTTGGTGGAAGACTCGCTAGCGCCGGTGCTTGACCCTCTTTCGTTATCTGTGGTATCCAACCCATCCTCGTCAACCCCTGGCCCCTTATCCCCCGCAAGTTCATTGATCGCATCGGCAATCATAGACTTCAACACCCTCATTTCTTCCATTAGATTACGCACGGTGTGTTCCATGCACATCACCATGGCCTTGGTATCCGACATGTCCTTCAGAATGATGCCCCAGGCCTTCTGTTTAGGTCCTGTGAGATAAGAAATTAGTTACATTAAATGAAAATGTTAAAATTTTAATTAATGATAATTTGAAATAAACCAAAAAACTCTAAATTTTGTTACCTGTTAAGGGAGCGTGAATAATGGCGGGGTGAAGGTCCATAGCTGCAGAAGCCGATGGAGTCGCCTCGGGCCGGGGTGTGGGAGGCACATCTATATCCCCTTTAGGGACATTGTGATCAATCCACGCCCCCGACTCTCAAACCCAATGCTTCAGCCCAAAGTAGTTTACATCGTAGTACTTAGGCTGTATCTTCTCTTTCGATTTGATGGGAACCTTCTTCTTCTCTAGAATGGCGGTGATGACATTTTTGTGGGGAAGTGTCCAATTCTCCGTGAATAGGGCGACTTGATGCATCTCCTGCATTATGGTGTACCCGGTTCGACTACCTTCTTCTCCACAAGGTGGTAGTACATGACGGTCTTGTTAATCATGTATTCCGTAGGATGTCCAGCCGGAATAAGTACTTTTACAATTATATTGAATGGCATTCTCTCCTAAAGGTTGAGAACACCAAGCTTGATCTACTTCATTGGGATGAGTTTGTTCCCCCAGTTTAATTTTGAAGTACTTCTTCATCATTCGGCTGGGGTCAAGCGCCCCAGATGAGTCATTCTCATTGACTCTTTGAGGCCAACTGTCCTGACAGTACAGCTGTAGAGGCTCAACCTCCGGCTGATCCTCTCCTCTGATTGTGCAACCAATCACCTTATTCATGAGATCTTTAGTTATCTCAAAGTTCATCCCATTCACTCTTGTTTTAAAGGAGGTAAATATTTCCATTCTAAAATTGGTGTAGAACTCCTTGAGCTCCATATCATAGGTCAGTTTATCCAAGCATATTAAACCCTCCATTCATGACGGTTTGAAGGGTTCAAGGAAAACATCAAGGTTTAGTCATTCCACATCCTCAGGCTTCATCGCCCTGACTTCTTTTATTCTACGGCCCTGGATATTTTTGAAACACTTCGTTGCCTCCTTATTCACGACCCGTAATTTGTCCTATATTGGTGATGAAGGGGTGGCCATTGTCTTTTCCTTCTTCGTGCGTGATGGAGCTACATGTCATGCTATCGTCCCTTCTCCTACAGGGTGTCTGCTTCATGCGAGCTATCTAAGAATGAAAGGGACATTGAACAGTCAATGCAAAAGTCAAGAACTCAATGATTTCAATGTGTTTTAGTCGACTTCGGATTCATGTAGCAAAAACTTCATCTAGACCGATGTTACAAATGTGATAACGCACATTCATGTTCATGAATATGCGACATCGCAGATCAATCGGCAAATGCATTATGCTATGCAACTCAAACACGACTGGTCTTAAAACATATATAATCACAACTAAAACATCACAAAGTACACAACTAACATGCCACGATTGAATAACCAAGCAATGGGAAACTAAAGAAGTATATGAAACCCAAAAAACTAACATTAAACTTCTTTCAAAAATCCTTACCTTGTTAGGGTTTCTTGCTCTTGAAATTTGGAGAAATCCGCCAATGCACTACGTCCAAAGCAATTTAATGTTGGTTTTCAGGCTACTGTGATGTGTGACCAATAGATTCCGTTGCGAATTGACCGGTTTCTGGAAAAAAATTCTTGTAAGGTTTTGGTGCGATGTCGTCGGTTAGGAATGCAAAAAGGAATGGTGGTCAGGTAATTATATACCTGATGTGAAACACTGCCATTTTGTGCGACTTCGTCGGTGTGTCGGATAGACCGACGATGTCATAGACAACAGTGCAAAGTCACGGATTTTAGGTTTGGGCCCAACATAGGGGCTCAAACATTTTTTTGGATGGGGCCTGGGCCTGGACTATCAATCAATAAGCAGCATTATCGCGGCCATAATTTCTCTATCCGAGATAAAACCAATGCCACTCCAATCTCACACATAATAAACACTGGGCCGTATTAGAGTAGCGGCCCAATCCAAAATTAAATACGGCCCTGGTCAGTGGTGAATGAAATAGCACATGTATGTGATGTCGCATCACTGTTTTGGCCACCGAGTCCAAAACTGACTCCAAATCGGCGTCGCATTTATTGATCGTGGTCTGAATAGCCCAAATTGCATAGTCTACATTTCTAATGGAATCTAAAAAGTAATAAAATTACATCCATCAAATTACAACCACCATATTTGAGTTTGGCCATGGACCCATCACAGGAACGGGCCCAAATTATTCATAAACAGTGCATTACGGCACTCTATGGAAATTACACTACGACCCAAACTACCGTGGTTGTTACTATGTGTTTTGAGACAATCATCTGAACAAAACGACAAATGTTTCATATGGAAATTATGTTTACTATTTTACAGACACGCGAACCTGGGTTATCTTCCAGTTTTTTTAAAAATTTTATAGAAATCTATTAATACAGTAGCGATAAGCATTATGGGAACAAATATTTCTGCCAAATATATAATCACATGAAATTTCATATTATCACATTTCTTTGGAAACATAATAGTATAAATATCCGTCCTTATTTTTAACAAAGCGTCAGTACGTGTTCTAAAGTAAATTGTAGTTGATTACTTACAGTATACGATTGTTGGTCGTATCATCTTGTGGAAGTCTATGGGAAAATATAATATTACAATCGGTTACTATAAGTTTGATTATATGGATGACACTGCCTCTTTTTGGGACAATCCGAATCGAGTTTAATTTGGACCACACGTTTTTCTTTTTTTATTCATTCACTTAGGTCCCCCCAATAGTCTGGGAGATGTCGAAATGCAAAATTGGCTATACGCTTAAGGTTTCCACATTGTTGGACCACCATATCTTCGAATTTGGGCAAGAACTAGCTCGTCAATGGAACGGGCTCAAATTATTCACAAACAGTGCATTACAACACTCTAGGGAAATTACACTATGAAGAAAACTACAGTGGTTGTTACTGTGTGTTTAAAGACAATCACCCGAACAAAATGAAAAATGTTTCATATGGAAATTATGCTTACTGGTTAGAGACAATCACCCGAACAAAATGAAAAATGTTTCATATAGAAATTATGCTTACTGTCTTACACACACGCGAACCTGGGTTATCTTCCGGGGCTTTTTAATATAATTCCATTAATACCGTAGTGATAAACGTTATGGGAACGAACATTTCCGCCAAATATATAGAATCACATGAAATTTCATATTCTCGCATTTCTTTGGAAATATAATAGTATTAAATTTCTATCCTTATTTTTTACGAAGCGCCAGTACGTGGTCTAGAGTAAATTGTAGTTGATTACATAAATTATATTATTGGTCATATGATCTTGTGGAAGTCTACGGGGAAATATATTAACAGATTATTTTTTACTTTCGGTTATTACAAGTTTGACTATATATGGATGTCACTACTTCTTTTCGGGACAATCGGAATCGATTTTGAGACCACACACTGTCTTTTTTTTTTGCAATTAGGTCCCTCCATGAAACTGGGGAGATGTCAAAATGCAAAATTAGATATATCAATATTTATTCAAATTTTGATGACAATGTTGTCCCGATTAGGGCATGAGCAAGTCGGCAGAAGGGTCCGGTGTCGCACACATGTCTCATAGTTCGATTGACATACCAAAGAGCTAGCGACATCACTCAATGTGAAATTTAGGGCGGGAACCGGAAATTTCTGATTAAAATTTGAATTAAAACTTCCCACCAAACCTATTTCTCATTTCAATAACTATCACCACTAACACTCATTTCCATCTCCAATACATATCCAACAAATACACCTTATTCATTCAAACCACAATGAAATGGATTATTGAAATGGACTCATTCAATGATTAACAAGTATTCAAAGAACAGAGCATCTAGGTTCAAATTTATAGGGGTACTGATACATCTTTTGCATGTTTATCTTCACCAAATATGTTACCATGTATACCATCTATATGTTTTTTCTTCATTAATGGAAGATCAAAGAATTTAATGAAGGGTGAATCATTGTGTCACATGTTATATACAGTATGTTGTGTTTCTTACCAATATGATGACATGTTTGTAAAAAGTGAGAAAATGGCTGATTCGGATGAACACAATATGAATGTGTGACGTCAGTCTTTAATCGCTCTGTACGATATAATACTGAGTAAGACTCGACGTCGCAGATATGAGGAATTTTTGAGTTTAGCATTCATGTACATGAATATCCAAGTTTGGTTTTATCTCGGTCTCTGCGATCTTGGTAATTATGAGTCCAACGTCGGTTTGGTTCTGTTTTGTTACTATCGACATTTTGCAAATAATGTTGTTCCCGTAAGAATATATTATGAGTAATTTAGGTTATAGCCCAATTGTAACATAATTTTTGTTTCCTATGCATTGATTGTTATAGGATCAAATGGAATTATCAATGGATTCTAGCATATCAGATCAACTTAGTTGGCTTCTCACCGGTTGCCATTGTTTCAATTTTATAACAACCTTATGTATTTTAATTTATTTTTGCATTTATTTGTAGTATACTAGTATGTCATAATCTTGTTGGTCTAAATGAACATTTCAGTTAAGGATTCCCACAATAATTGAACAACAATTGAATGTTGTTTGATGTTCAACCATTACTCGAATTATCACATTGTTTATAACATGCATGGTTATCGAAGACCGATTGTTTGCGTCATCGAACGTTTGTAATTATAATATTTTCCGAGAAATGAAAGCTGGCCGACTAAACTGCGACATCACAATAACTGACTCCAACAAGACATATTAGTGATGTCACATCGACTGTCGTCACTTTTTTTGCAACCTCAGACATACAAAACGACATTATTTTGTCTGCGTTCCACATCATCAGGGACATGATGTGGGTCCCTCACTATGTGCGATATCACTTTGCATGAAAAGCATCCCCCTATCTTTTCTATAAAAGGTTGAACAACAGACAACCCTTGGCCAAGTACAAGAGGGAGAAAAACTTTGCTAGCTTCACTAATTTTGATTATTTGAGGCCTTAAGTAGAGGAAGTTTGCCCATTTTCGATGTTGCATCAGTTAAGGTAAGTAATTTTTGTTTAGTTATCTATGGGTTTCCATCAAAGTTTCTTGTGAAAGAATCATTAATACCCATATGCCCAACACATGTTCGACAAAACGCCTCAGTGAACAAAAACAAGTTAATTAATGAAACTTGACATGATAGCCTTGTGATTTATCTTTTTCGTGGATATATGTTCTATCATGTAGTTTTTTTGGGTTTGTTATAATGTTGATAGTACATTAGACGAGATTGTACATCTTGGTTCTATGCCATTTTTTGAATCCCTTAAGGCTTTTTTGTGTGCCACTTATGTTGTTGTTCAAGTTTTATCATTGGCTAGCTTGTAGTTGGAATCCAATTTGGGAAGCTCTATGCCATGTTCTATCTAGTTCTATGCCATGTTTTTTCAAGTTTTGTTATTGTATTGTTCATTTTTATACCATTCTCTATCAAGTTTTATAATTTTCTTGTTCAAGTTATATGCCATGTTCTATCAATGTTGTCATCAATTACATATTGTTTGGTATAATTTTGTGAGATTAAGGGGTTAATTTACTTATTGGATTAATAATTATCTCATCTATTGTTGTAGATGCCGCCAAAAAGGGGGAAGTTAAACACGAAGAGAAAGCGACATGTACCAAAGAAGAAGAATGAGGTCGATGTGGCTGAACAAGAACTACCTCCAAAAATGATACTATTGCAAATACAATTTGAGGAAGAAGCAACACAAAAAATTTTGATTAGTGCAGAGAAAGAAGAACCCACCCCCACATGCAGATGGAAATGAAGGGGATGTTAAGGGAGAAGGTGCGGGTGAAATGGTGGCCAACCACCGGTTTGAAAGAAAAAGGGAAAGAGCACCCTCAAATCAAGACCAACTGTTAATGAAACGGACAACAACTTGTCAAAGGCTGGGGGGCAAACATGGAGAGGGATTTGACAAGTTTGAGATCAAAAGTTATATGAGGAAACGTGGAACTAGCACGTGCCAGTCTGTGATGTTGGCAAAGCGTAACAAGCGCGTCCCTGTGGCGTTTGAGTTCCATGGGAAACAAGTAGTTTTCACTAAGAATTGGACTATGTGGCACACTTACGACAATTACGTGTTCCGGTGCCACATCAGATTTGGCGCATGCAATCACTTGTGCGATATGCCGGAAGATGTAAAGGAGGAGTCGTGGAAGGATGTTTTGGTAAGCTATTTGAGATTTGAAGTGCAAATTTTTTTTGTTTAATAATGTCATAGTGAACACATGATTAATGTCTGTCTGATAATATGTTTCGTTGCAGGTGAAATTCACAATTGAAAATACGTAGACTGATGCTCAACGTGAAGTGCTGAAGAAGGATTTCACAGACAGGGTAAGAGACCAGCATAGGAACTGGAAGACAAAGGTGGCAAACAAATTCATCCACGACGTGGACAAAGGCATTAACAAATCGGGAGTGAAGCCATGGGAGAAGTACAAGTGGATGGATGAAGAAGAATGACATTTGTTTGAGCGGAGGTGTCGGACGCCAGAATTTTAGGTATGATGAAATATAATTAATGTTAGCAACTATATTGCCCATAAATTCTATTAAACTAAATTCAAATTTATGAGAACGATATCAGGCAATTTGAGAGACAGCTATTCAACACAAGGAGGGTAAGGATTACACCCGCCACACTAGGAGAAAAGGTAATCGATACGTACTCAACAAACTGACTGATGAGCTAAAAGAAAAGGAGAGAATAGGTTGACCGCTGAGGGATTCACTGATGAGGAGATTGAGCAACAACTCAGTCAGAAGGAGTTCGCACCGGATAGATCTCTTGTCTACCTTGAGGCAAACAAGGATAAGAAAAGGTTATACACATCAAAAGAGGCTAAGGAGATCACACCAAATGTTGTAAGTTACACAAAAATCTCTAACTTAAATTAATTTGTACGTCGTTTCTACATTATTCTTATAGAAATTTCTTTCCTACATCAATACAGTTGAAAATGAATGAGCTGAAGGAAAAAGGAACATTGGTACTGCAGTCAGGTGAAGACATCCTCATAAAGGTTACAAAGAAGAAGGACCCAGGTACATGGGAACTCAGACGGGTCTACCTACATCGGTGGTTGTTCCTCATCTTTCCCGCAGCAAGTGCGGTAGCAGTTCCTCAAGCAAGCAGACCATATAATGATCAACCAGTCGTGAAAGCCATAGTATTGTACCTTGAGCAGTTGGTGAAGGGCATCGCATCTGCATGCGGTGTTGAGATCCTACCTGGCCTCAAGGATCCTAAGAAGTTTATCGAGAAGGTGATGGATGGCATTGCTACGGGTGCTACAAAGTCGGGTGAAGAGCCCAGCAATGGAGAAGGTGATGAGGAGGTATACCTACATAAATATATGCATTTTATTTGAATTGAGTTACACTTCTTAAAATCACCATAACCATTTTATCATTTTCATTCACTTTGTAATGAACATGATAGAGAACGAGTGACGTTGTACGTGAAAGACCTTGTCAGTAGGAAGAAAATGGCCGCGCATGGATTGCGACAAATACCTCGTTGTCAGGATGCCCAACAAGGCAGTGTGGCTCGCGTGAGAGTGTGCGAGCCAGTCTACCATCCTAGGGCGGCATTGCCCTCGGCGGACCACCGAGGCCTTGAATAGCATTGTGGATTGGCCCGTGTCTTTGATAGGCAAGGGAGATTAGCAGCCAAGTGACATCGATGAGGACGATGCCGGCATGGAAATGGACGACGAGGGCAGGGAGCTTATGATTATCACCATCGACGATGAAGTACATTCTTGTAACACCTTAACTTTCATTTCGCACAAATTACATTGACATGTCCAAATTCTTTAATTATATGAACAGGGTGATGCCGAGAAGAAATCTTACTCGAGCACTAATTACCGACCGTCAGCGAGACCAAAATTCAAGAAGCTACCAAAATAGGTGCACCACTAAACTGCAAACCTCTATTATTCATTGCCTACGACAGTTCATTTCTACATACTTAAGTGAGCATTTCGTGTAATTTTGCTTCCACGGATTAATAACAGATACGACCTGACAGATTGGCCCATTATGGAGAGATTCATCTGGGAAGCCAATGCAACTATCCTAGAAATGATAAAGAACAAGGACTACATGTTCTTCCCCATCTTTCGACCATCGACCTTCACACACAATTATACCAGTGGTGTGGGCATAGATGTTCTAGTCGAGTTCGGGAAGAGACTCGGGAACATGTATTCAATGACCTTGATCGATAATGCATAGATCGATGTGTGGATGGGGTGAGTTTCAAATCTTACGGCCTTATTTTGTATTTTAATCAATTAGGATTTCTTTTTTAGTATCGTTACCGGTAGAGGCACCTCTGGGAGAAAATATGGGAAAATAATGCAAGCCGCGTCCAATTCTGCCCTTCCAACTGTGGAAGCTTGTCCAACTTCGATCAGGAAGTCGAACAACGTTTCAACCTTATCTGGGCAATGATGAAGGAAACGAATGATGAGTTCTACATTGTCCCCTTCATTAGAATGTAAGTATTTTTCCTTTGATTTAACTTTTAGATTTCAAGCCACTTCCATTTATGTCATTAATAACCCTAATATTTTGCCAGCGACCATTGGTACCTCATCAATAACCGTCCCGGAACGGAATAGGTTTTCACGCTGGACACTTTGTCGGGGGGTATCAAACTAACAAACTTGTGCGAACTCAGGGTCATTTCTAGGTATTACAATCAATCAAATAATAAGTCCTAGTTTAGTAAAATACGAGAAGAGGTAACAATTTTCATTTACTTTCTTGACAGGATTGCATAACCATACCAAAGGGAGAAGAGAAAGACGGAGCCAGAACCTGACTACACTTGAAAAATCAAGAACATTAAGGTCACTCATTCTATCATTTCATCCACACCATTTATTAGGTTAAAAATTGGTAATGACATATACCATCATGTGCAGTACCGAACCCATAATGGTTCGTGGCAATACGGGTGCTTCATCATGCTTTTTATGGAAGAATTTGTTAATCACCAAGAGACAAACAATATCTTGGAGGTAAACATGAGATCTCAAAATTAGTTATTCTAAATTTCTATTACCTCAACATTCATCACTAACATTGTAAGTTTGAAATTGATAGATCTTCCCATAGGGCCAAGGGACGTACCACGTGTACAAAATTCAAGCTATTGCAGAGAAATGGTGCGGGGCTTGGCTCGATGAGTACCAGCATCAGGCGAGCATTTCGTTGCAACTTCTGGATGTAAAAAAACGATATATTATGTTGATTATTGATTTTCTGTGGTTGATCACATTAGAATTCTGTTATTGGTGTTTGGCCATACTAAACTTGTGTGGTTTTTTAGTTTATTTCCATTCATGTTGAAGATATTTTTCTATTCATCGTTTCAATAAATTCTCGTGTTTTCGATCAATATTATCACAGGTGTTTCAAGTTTCTAACAATTTCTGAGGTTTTAAATTTACAATAGTTCCGTTTCGAGTATGTCTGGCTGTCGTTGCCCCAGAAAGGATATGGGAGGGACCACCGGAAAACAAATAGGCCATTGCTAATTTTTCTCATCTCATACACTGGTATAAACTATAAATACCAGTGTAAAAAATGAGTCAAATTTAAATTATTTTTAAAATTTTGAAAACAAAATTACATCGGTTTACAAAAAATTAATTATATACCAGTGTAGTTTATCATACTGGTGTAATTTATCATACCGGTGTAATTTAAAATACCGATGCATAAATTACAGTTGTTTTACATTTGAACCAGTGTAAATTTATAACTACCCGTGCAAAAAGTTTACACCGGCTCATGTCAACCTACCGATGCAAATACTAGGTGCACCCTTCCTTTTCAAAATTTGTACACCAATTTGAAATACTAGTGCATACAATGGTTTTTACACTGATTAACATTACTGGTGCAGATAAGTTATTTTTTTACACCACTATACTTATATACCAATATTTTGGGGGGGCCAAATTACCAGGTCTATGCCCTGTCATGCAGCAGTGCGACAACAATCTTTATGGTTCTTCCTCTGGTCAAAAGCATTAATGAACAACCGTCCAATATATCCATTCTCTGTTTTTTATATTCTCCCTTAATAATTCCATGCATTCTCTCATCTCGTTATAAATGGTATCCCCTCCAACTTGCAAACCCAACTCGGTTAACACTCCAATTTTAACCTCCTTTATACACTTCATTTTCCTTCGATTTGAGCACTTGACATAAAGAAAACGAAAATACATGGATGTGTTGTCGAAGAAAGCGACATGCAAATCACACGGTCAGGATTCTTCCTACTTTCTGGGGTGGCAGGAGTACGAGAAAAATCCCCATCACGAGCTCCGCAATCCTTCTGGGATCATCCAAATGGGTCTAGCTGAGAATCAGGTATCGTCACCGGACTTTAACTGTAATGTCGTCTAAATGTTGTCGGAACCAAAACTTTATGGTAATGTCGCCAGATTTTAACGGGTAACGTCGCTTGAAAGTTGATGAACCTGCAACTTGATAGTAGTGTCACTAAACTTCAGTGGTAATATCACCAAAAAATTCACTAATTTACAATTTTGTAGTAGCGTCACTAGACTCCCGCCATGTCATTTTCCTGACATCAGCCACCGAAACAACTTTCTAGCCCAATTATCGTTGTCCTACTTGTAAATAAGCAATATAACAGTGTCATGTGACATGTTTCATCTCAAATTTTGTGTGTTTTTGTCTCTCGCAGGTGTCGTTTGACCTTCTGGAATCATGGTTGGCGAGAAATCCAGAAGCAACAATGTTGACCAAGAATATTGATGATGGAGGATCTATGTTCCGGGAGCTGGCTCTTTTCCAAGATTATCATGGTTTGCAAGTTTTCAAGAAGGTATAGTATGTGTATTAACAGTTGGATAGGATTTTCTTTTTGAGGGAAATACGACATGATTGAACATATATTTATCTTAATTTTTGCCTTGCCATTTTCAGGTGCTAGTTGAGTACATGTCGGAAACAAGGCAAAACAAGGTAAGATTTGACCCCAAAAATCTGGTACTCACTGCCGGTGCAACTTCGGCAAACGAGACACTCATGTTTTGCCTAGCCGAACCCGGCGAGGCCTTCCTCATTCCCACTCCTTACTATCCAGGGTACTTTTCTACTCAAAAAAAAAAAAAAAAACCCGGTACTTTTCTACTTAAATTTTATCATATTGATTTTATATATTATATCTTCCTCTGTCCCACTCTAAATTGCTTGTTTACTTTTTCATAGTCAAATTTTGTAAAATTTAATCCTCAATAAAAATTGATATATAAACAATAAATATATCATGTGAGGTATTGTTAGCTTTGTCTTAGCATCTATTTTCTAAATATTATTTTTTCATGCAAAATTATTATACGTAACTAGAGATATTTACGGTCAAACATGCTTATTGAACACCGTAAAAAAATAAATAAGCAATTTAGAGTGGGACATGAATATATATTTTCACATTTAAACACGTCTTACTCCCGAAGAGTATTTAATTTAAAATTTAAAATACAGTATCTTAAAACACATATTGAATTTAAAAATATAGTATTTAATTTAAAATGTACCGTATTTAAGTTAATGAGTCCGTCTCTTGAAAGACGGTCTTTCCATAAGCCATGAAAAGACCAAGGTTTAAACTGTAAATTAGAATAAATGAAGATAAAATTTTTGGATTGAATTAAATCGGGTCATAAATTTATAACTTCTACACATTGCATGATAAATTTTTAATATTGCAACTTAAACCTTTTTACTTTTCATTATTCTAATTCAACTCCATATTTTCATAAACTTATGAAAAGCCGGTATTTTTACAAAACTTTTCTTAACTTAAAATGTATAAAATGTAAGTTAAAAATTAAAGTTGTTGCACTATATATTAAAAAAGGTCAGTTGTTCAAGAGACATTCTCTTTTAATTACACTAGAAACTGTCATTTTTCTACTTCCTCTATTTAGTTATGGTAGAACATTTTTCACTTAACTACTTTTTATATTTAGAAAGCACAAATCATGTTATGAATAAGCTTATGGACAGTCTACAATGCCTTTTACATTTTTTGTTGTAATTTTTTATAAAATTTAAATATTGTGTTTTCAAAGTTAAAACAAATAATATGTATTTTAATATGAAAATATTAAAATATACGATACAAAAAAATATTTTTAAATTTTTAGAATTTAATATATATGTAATTTAACAAATATAATGCATAAGGTAAAAAAATAAGTGGTATGTCTATAAACTTATGGACAGACTGCATATGAGGATGCCTACTCTATTATTATTTACTCCCTCCATCCCATTATTATTGGCACAATTACTTTTTCCAAGTGAAATTTTAAAAACTTTGACCCTACATAAAAATTAATATATACATAATAAAACCATCATGTGGCACCTTTTTATATTCATCTTAATGTCTATTTTCTAAATATCATTTTTTATGCGTAATTATTATATGTAGCTAGAGATATTACGGTCAAATCATTGAAGGCCGTCAAACAGCAATTGTGCCTTAATTACGCGACGGGGGAAGTATATACTTTTGAAATTTATGGTTGATCAAATGTTGAAAAAGTTAACGGAAAGTACAAAAAAAAATTTATGTTAGGAAAATGTGTATGATGAGGTGATGGATCAATGGGCCTTTAACATGTATCAAATGGGTGGGGCCACAAGTTAATTTTACGCATTTTTTTAATTCACCTACTTGACACATGTTAAAGATTCATTGTCCATCACCCCATCATACATATTTCTCTAACATGAAAAGTATGCCACATACAAATATCTACGAGGAACATGGGATTATTCACAATTTTCATAGGTGTACTATATCATTAATTTTTTTTAGTTTAACAAATGGATTAAATTGATCATCCTTTTTTGGGGACAGATTTGACAGGGATCTTAAATGGCGAACCGGAGTCGAAATAGTTCCCATTCACTGCTCAAGTTCAAACGGGTTCAGAATCACCAAACCCGCCCTAGAAAAAGCCTACGAAGAAGCCACGATCCTTAACCTAAAAGTCAAAGGCATATTCATCACCAACCCTTCAAATCCACTGGGCACAACTCTAACACGCCAAGAACTCAACATCCTTATCAAATTCTCCGTCCTCAACAAACTCCACATCGTCAGCGACGAAATATACGCCGGAACTGTCTTCAACCCGAAGGAATTCACCAGCATAATGCAAGCAGTAAAGGAACTGAAGCTCGAAAAAACCGATATCTGGACCTGGATCCACATCGTATCCAGTCTCTCAAAGGATCTGGGTTTACCCGGGTTCAGAATCGGTATAATCTATTCGAGAAATTCAACGCTCGTATCAGCTGCAACGAAAATGTCCAGCTTCGGGCTGGTTTCGTCCCAGACGCAGTATTTGCTCTCCAGACTTCTTGGAGACAGGAAATTCAGGAAATGCTACGTTAGGGAGAATCGAAAGAGGCTGGAGGAGAGGAAGAACATGCTGGTTTCGGGGCTCAACGGGTTCGGGGTTCCGATCCTGAAGAGTAACGCCGGGTTGTTTTGCTGGGTCGACCTGCGAAACTTGCTCGGATGTAAGAATGATGTGTTTGATGGGGAGATTGAGGTTTGGCATAAGATTCTGTACGAGGTTGGCCTGAATATTTCTCCGGGATCTTCTTGTCACTGCTCCGAACCCGGTTGGTATCGGGTCTGTTTTGCGAACATGTCCGAGGAAACATTGGAGCTTGCAATCGAGCGGATGAGGGCGTTCGTACTGATCAGGACCTCCAATGGAAATTGAAGAATGAATCATGGAAATCAAATTAAGCACCCCTTGAAACAAGCATTAAGCATTATAATTTGGCTTGTAATAGTGTGGTGAAGGTGTAACTAGTATTATTTTCTTGTACAATATGTGGAGGTCTGGTGTACAATGTGGTATATTAATGTATCATTATAAAATAAAATGTGTGATAATCTTGTATTCATTGTATATCACATGATTATTTAAAAAATTATTTCCCATAATGATTTTGATTAATTAAGAAGAGCATAAATAGAGTATCAAGTATACTAGTCTATACATAACTCAATCCTAGTCATCAAGAATAAAATCTTATCTAATCATCAACTTGCTTTATTCTAACACCCCCCTCCCCTCAAGCGAAGCGTCAGATCCTCGCCGACGCACAGCTTGGACCTGAAGAACTCTGACAGTGGACGAGAGAGTCCTTTGGTGAAGATGTCCGCAATTTGAAGAGAGGTCGGGACATGAGCAACACGCAGCTTGCCAGATGTGACCAACTCACGAACAAAATGATAGTCAATGTCATTGTGCTTCGCCCGCTTGTGCACCACCAAATTCTGAGCCAAGAAGATAGCACTGTTATTGTCGCATAACAGCAATGGAGCACCAGAAATCGGAACCCTAAGATCACGAAGAAAATGAGTGAGCCAAATCACCCCTGAAGCAGTGTTGGCGAGAGCACAGTATTCAGACTCAATGCTGGAGCGAGAAACATTAGGTTGTTTCTTGGCACCCCAAGAAACCAGATTTCCACCAAGATAAACCGCAAAACCATAAGTGGGCCATCAAATCTCCAGAGAGCGGGCTCAGTCAGCATCAGAGTATCATAACACCTCAGGACTACTAGCAGAACGAAAACTAAGACAAAAATGAAGGGTGACATGAACATATCGCAAAATCCATGTCACTGCAGCGAAATGGTCATCTCTGGGATCTTGAAGATACTGACTCTCTGTGTTGACTGAGAAAGAAAAATCCGGACGAGTGATGATGAGATACTGGAGGGCACCAACAAGGGAACGATAAAGTGTAGGATCCAGGAATGGAGGATTCGTAGAGTTGTGAAGCTGAGAACCGGAGACAAATGGCATAGAAATAGGGGCTGCATCAGATATACCAGCCCGTGTCAAAATATCCTAAGCATACTTTACTTGGCCAAGAAATAACCCTGAAGAGGTAGGCAAAACTTCAAAACCAAGAATGTAATGGAGAGCACTAAGATCCTTGATCGCAAACTCTCTGTGTGTCTGATCAATGAACTGACGAAGAAGAGTCGAGTCGTTGCCAGAATGATATCATCCACATAGACAAATAAAGAAGTATCGGCTGAGCTGCACTGAAAACCAAGCTATGTCAGATAACTGCTGAAGCGCTGGAACCAAGCCCAGGGAGCCTACTTAAGACCATAAATGGCCTTCCGCAAGCAATAAACATAGTGTGGATGAGAAGAATCATGATAACTAACGGGTTGCTTCATATAGACCGGAGCATCAAGAACACCATTAACGAAAGTGTTCTTGACGTCTAACTGATGAAGTGGCTAGGAACGCACGGTGGCTATGGTGAGAGCTGCCCGAACAGTGGAGGCTTTGACCACTGGACTGAAAGTGTGGTCAAAGTCAAAACCCATAATTTGTGAGGAACCTTGTGCCACAAGTCTAGCTTTATGACGCTCAATAGTTCCATCTGGTCGATACTTTAGTCTATAAACCCATTTGGAGCCAAAAATATTGACGTCCAATAGGCGAGGCACCAAATCCCAAGTGTACTGTCCACGAAGAGTTGTCATCTCGCCATCCATGGCAGAAACCCAAGCCGGATCCTGAAGAGCAGTGCGGTAATCTGTGGCCCCTGACTGAGCAAGTAAGGAGGCAGTAAGACCATGAGCAGTGATATTAGAATAATGTCGGCGCTGAATAGCTCTAGTCACCAATTGAGTACCCATACGATGAGAGTGAAGCCGAGGTGGAGAAATTGGAGGAGCAGAAGCAGCAGGCAAAAGGGCTGGTGAGATGGCCGATGAACGGGCCAGTGAGGTGGTCGGCGAAGAGGTGGCCAGAGAATCGGATGGGCTGTTCGGTGGACCTGGTAAGCTGGTCGATGATGGGATGGGAAGAGTAGGATGAGTCTGAGAGGCCACTGGATGGTCTGAATCGTCAGAGCAGTCAGAACATGGTGTTGTAGTTGGTGAGGACGATAGCATCGATAAATTAGGATGGTTGGCAACCAAAGTGGCAGACCGAGCAGGAGGAGATGCCACCGTGGAAGAAGTAGGAGTATCAGCTGATGGATTAGCATGATCCAAAAAAGTAGAGACATCCAAAGAGAATGGGGTTACTGAAGTAGAACCATCAGCATAAGAAAAGAAAGTATCATTAAACCGAGCATGTCTGGTGGCATATATCTTTCCAGACATAGGATCCAAACATCGATAACCTTTGTACTGGGAGTCATACCCAATAAAGATACAGGGCAAACTGCGAGAAGCGAGTTTGTGAGCTGCATATGGACGAAGATAAGGGTACACACGACAACCAAATACATGAAAGTTTGTGTATAAGGGAACCCGACCATTAACAACTTCAAATGGTGATCGTCCGACAAGAACCGGAGTGGGCAACCGATTTATGGTATAAGCAGCTGCAGCAAAGGTGTGTGGCCAGTGGGAAAGAGGAAAATGAGAGTGGTACAACATAGACAAGCCCTTCTCAGTAATGTGGCGGTGCTTGCGCTCAGCCCGACCGTTCTGCTCAGGAGTATACGGATAAGAAATCTGATAATGAATGTCTTTTGTTTGAAAGTGAGAACGTAAGCGACCATTTACGAACCCAGTCCCCCCATCACTCTGAAACACTTTAATGGTTGAAGAAAACTGGTTCTCCACAAAAGCCTCAAACTGGCGATAGACATCCCAAAAATCATATTTACGATGAAGTGGGTAAAACCATGAGAGTCGGGAATAATCACCAAGGAAAATGGCATAGTAGGAGAAACCATCGGCAGATATAATAGGAGAGGGCCCCCATAAATCACAATGAATTATATCAAGTACCCTAGCAACATGTTTATCATTTGTATGAAAAGATAACATTTCCCTTTAGCTTTTTCACACACTTCATAAATGGTGTGTTTAGGCAAACCCGACGAGACAGCTAAGGATCCAGAAGAACGCAAACCAGAAATAATGGAATGCAGAACATGACCAAGTCTAGCATGCCAGATTTCAAAGGACGGACACAACTTATTTGACTCCACATTAGACATTAAAGTAGATGCACCATAGTCTAAGACATAAAGACTGTCCTCAATATGATCGTGACCCAAGGTTTCCCTAGTGATTTTATGCCGAATAATAAAAGAACAATCCTCGAGGCAGACAACAACATTTAAATCTTGAGTTAATTTACTAATCAAGAGCAAATTTTTAGTGATATTAGGCACAATAAGCACATCATAAATAGGCAAAGACTTAGAAATCCGAGATTCACCAACATGAGTAATAGGGAGTTGAGAACTATTACCAACATAGACGTGGGAAGAGCCATGGTAAGGTCTCACATAATCAACAACAGCAGGAGATGATGCCATGTGCTTTGTAGTCGAGAATATACAATCCACCGATAACCAGAATGGCTAAATTCTGAGATACAAACAAAAGGGGCCATACTGCAAAGTGGTAAAGTGGTGAGGGCTGAAATAAAATGGCGCGCAAGGCACTGGCCAAAGGGAAGGATGCTGGTGCGTGGAGGGTATGAGCAAGGGGTTCACCAGCCTGGAGGTCTTGCATGGTTGAGAGCACACGCCTGGAGGACTCGTTGCTGCCTCTGCAAACCATTGTCGGCGACTGGTTGAACTGAGCTTCGCCTCGAACGAAGAATGACAACCAAAGAGGGATTCGAAAAGGCAAGGGGAGAGGCACCGGAAAAATATGGAGGTGGTCGCCAAAGATTATGCCGGAGAAGACAAAATATGCGCCGGTAAAAATAGAGAAGACTGGAGTCTGTAGCCGAAGCAGTATGGCAGATGAAGAATCAATTCTAAGAAGATGACGAGGATAGCCACTGGAGGCAGAGCCACTGCCGGCGGAGATGAATCTGAAGCCAGAGATCTAAGAAAAGACGCTGGAACTTGACCGGGACTTGGCCGGAATTTCACCGGTTTCCGGTGGAGGTTGATCGGCCGGAAAAAGAAGAAGGAGGAGGAAGGCTGAAAATTAAAACAAATAATTAGGGTTTAGGATCCGGACTTTCTCTAATACCATAAAAGAGTGATTTCCCATAATGATTCTGATTAATTAAGAAGATTATAAATAGAGTACCAAGTAGACTAGTCTAAACATAATTCTAGCCTAGTAATCAAGAATAAAATTTTATCTAATTATCAACTTTTTTTATTCTAACAATACTCCTTGGTGCCATTTAAGATTATGAAGTTAAATTAATAGATTTGAGAGTCTTAAGCGTCTAAAATTATTTTGGCAAATACTAACAAACTAAACCTATTACTTCAGCCCTTTTACTTCAATTTTTTGGTTAAGGTAAAATAAGCGAGGTAGAAAGTTGTTTTACCTCTATTCTTATTTTTTGAAGTAAAACATATTTTTACCTCGATTAAAAAAATTGAGGTAAAAGCCTGCCATTACCGATGTCGCATGCATGTCTGGCTTAGGTCGGTTGGTTTTGGGACCGACATCGCACATCACGCTCGCAGGCATGAATGACCGACCTTCACACGCATGTCTGGCTTACCGACATCGGTTGTTTTTGAGACGTCGCAAGTACCATTCGCAGACATGAAATGTCTGACATCGCACACATGTCTGGCTTACGGACGTCGATTATAATTGTGGCCAATGCCGTAAGTACCTCTCGCAGACATGAAATGACCAACGTCGCACGCATGTCTGGCTTACCCACGTTCAAAATTATTGTGATCAATGTCGCACGTACCTCTCGGCACACATGAAACGACCGACGTCGCACGTATGTCTGGCTTAACGATGTCGCACGTACCTCTCGCTAACACCCTGCGATGCACGATTTAAAATAACTGAATATATATGCATTCATAGTGTAATTATTTTTTATTAAACCAATTTATAATGTTTAAAAAAATTATGAAACTCCATTTCTTTTTAATTTTGAAAGATTTTATAATTATACTTTTAAATATGACTTTATGTTTATATTTTCAAATGAATTAAATGTAGAGTTTGAGTAACACATGATCGTGATTTTAATAATAAAATTTAATGTTAAACAAAACTTAAATATAATATTGTAAGTTTTTTATACTACTCCATTTCTTTTAAACTTTTAAAAGATTTTATAACTATACTTTTAACTATGACTTTATGTTTATATTTTTCAAATGAAATAAATTAAACGTAGAGTTCGAGTAATATGTAATCGAAGTCGAATATCAATAAATAAATTTTGTTTTTTCACTGAATAAAATTTTATACACTAATTCATAATTATATAAAATAAGTAGTATATAAAATAAGTAGTACTCCCCCATCCCATAGAAAACTTCCTAATTACTTTTTGCACACTCATTTAGGAGTGTTGAGTTGGCTAATGAGAAAGAGAGGATTGTGATTACTTTTTTGTTTTAGTGGGCCATAGTGGAATTGAAGCCACAAATTTGTGTTTTAAAATTAAAGAGCCAAGTTATGAAGTTTCAATGGGACAGACCAAAAAGGAAAGTAGGAAGTTTTTTACAGAGGAAGAATAAAATTTGGTTGTTAGGAGGCACCGATATGAGTTACTCAAGAACATGTACTAGCACTTTCCAACATTTCACCAAAAAAATTATTTATTTTATATTTCTCTATTTAGGCAAGAATAACAAAAAAATATGTATTTTGGAGCAATGGATAACATGGGTAACACAATTTTGGGCCATAGTGTAATTTTTCAAGAATGTGTAGAAGTAATCAATGTTAATTTTCGAGATCCTTTTTCTCACCCATACATGCCTGAATTGGAAAACCGTAACGGTATTTTATTGAATTGCATTTTGTTGTCGTCAATTTTGTGATTCGACAACTCCAACTTTCTTGGAGGTACCTAAGTGTAAAAAGTAAAAACTTTACTCGCAACTCCAAATTGAAATCCGCTCGATGTGATGCCACCATATTCTCCCTCATTGTATTTTCCAAGTCTATAACTGAATATTTATCAACAATCGGGCATAAGAACATATTCATAATCCTTTCCGATTTTCCTTTCTTACTTCTAAGTATTCAACTCTAAGTTACTCTAGAACATGTATTTGCGCTTTCCAATATTTCATCAAAAAATAATTTATAATATTTCTATATTTAGGCAAGAATAACAAAAATTATGCATTTTGGAGCAATGGAAAATAGGATAACATAATGTTGGGCCATAGTGTAATTTTCCAAGACTGTGTAGAAGTAATCAATGTTGACTTTCGAGGCCCTTTCGTTCACCCATACATGCCCAAATTACAAACTCACAATCTTATATTATTGAATTTCATTTTGGTTTCGCTAATTTCACGATTCGTCGACTCCGACATTCTTGGAGGGACCTAAGTGAAAAAAGTAAAAACTTTACTCGTAATTCCAAGTTGAAATCCACTTGAATGTGATGTTACCCTTAATTTACTTTTGATGCATAAATACTAGTGAAAATGTCCGACCTTGACTAATAAACGATTAATCATTGATTTTCTATACATAAACACTAATGAAAAAGTTTGATCTTGACTAATCAACAATTGAAGCTTACTTGACTTTCCATGTATAAAAATTAATAAAATGGATTGACATTCATTGATAAACGATCAACCTTATTTGACTTTTCATATGTAAACATAAATAAAATGGTTTGACTTTAACTAATCAACAGTGTCAACGCTTACTTGACTTTACATACATAAACACTAATGAAAACGTTAGAAACTTAACTAATAAATGGTCAACCCTTGTTTGACTTTCTATACATAAACACTAATGAAATGTTTAGAACTTAACTAATCAACGGTCGACCCTTATTACTAGAATTTACATGCATAAACACTAATGAAAATGTTGGAACTTAACTAATAAACGGTCAACCCTTGTTTGACTTTCTATACATAAACACTAATGAAATGTTTAGAACTTAACTAATCAACGGTCGACCCTTATTACTTGAATTTACATGCATAAACACTCATGAAAATGTTGAAACTTAACTAATAAACGGTCAACCCTTACTTGACTTTCCATACATAAACACTAATGAAATGTTTAGAACTTAATTAATCAATGGTCAACCCTTATTACTTGACTTTCCATGACAAATACTAATGAAAATGTTTGCCCTTGAGGAATCAACGATCAACCATTACTTGACTTTCCATGCATAAACTTTAATGAAATTGTTAGAACTTAACCAATGAACGGTAAACCCTTATTACTTGACTATCCATACATAAACAATAATGAAAAGTTAGAACTTAACTAATAAACGGTCAACCCTTAATTGACTTTCTATATATAAACACTAATCCTTACTAGAATTTTCATATATAAACATTTAATGAAAATGTTTGGCTTAAACTAATCACCAAACATTGATGAGAGTGTTTAATTTCAACTAATAGACAGATGAGTCTTTATTTGAGGAAAAATTCAAAATTTTCCTCACATTCCATTTCTTCTTAGTGAATATTATTACCATATCTTCCCATTCTATAGTAAATATATATCGTAATTTTCTTTAAAATTTATTCGAGTTCAACTACTACGAACAGACACAATTTTATACCTTATTGTTTTAGTTAAACTAATCCGAATAAAAAATGTAACATTATTAGTATTAGATAATAATATATGATTTTTTAAAAAAAAATATCACACATAGTAACTATATGAAAATATTAGGACATCAAATCTTTTGTAATTTTATTATAAAATAACAATATTTATTTTATTCAAATCCAAAAAACTAATATTAAAATATGCCAATATTAAATTACAGAGATATACACATTGTTGTATGAAAAAATTTCTTCCATTAAAAATAAAAATTTCCTTCAATATTCACATCAATTTCTTTATTTCTATTCATAAAAACATCAAAGAAATCAGCCCAAAAGCCTAAGCCCTAAGCCCAAACACAACTAAGCTAAAGTCTAGTATATATACACAAGAAGTCTTCTCCTTTTCCTTCAACATAACATACTCCCTCCTAGGGGTGGGCAAGAAAACCGAAAACTAAAAACTGAACCGAAAATCAAATTATCCAAATTTGAATAATCTGAACCGAATTTAATATACGGTCTTTGGATATTCGGATTGAATAAACCGATTTCTGAATACGATTTTTGGTTTGGTTTTGGATATTAAAACTTAAACCGAAACCTGAACCGAAAACTGAATTGTAATTAATTAAATTAATTAAATATATATAATAATAAATAAATTTTAAAACTACAAAACTAAATTTATAAGTAAATATAGTGGGAGGACAAATCTGTAAATTTTAAAAAAATTACCCCAAACATCTTAACATTAAATGGATCAAATAGACAAACGACTGATATTAAAGTGTTTTACAATCCATATTCATTATAAACAAGTTTAATAGATTAGTTTTTTTTTATTTCTTATAAATTAAAAAAACAAGTATATATATTCTTATAAATTCTTGTTGGCATGAACGTAAGCAGAAAGCATTAACTATAATCAATAGATATCCATATCTAAACTACAGTGCTCTTTGACTCTTTGTAATCACAGTGATAAAGTGCACGAATAATTGATTCTTCAACAGTAAACTTTCACTAGACTAAAGCATTCCTCAAACAATGGACATTTTCCTCTGCTCTAAAAAATGAACAAACTACAATGGACTCAGAAGATATTACTTGGTGAAGAGATGAAGACGGTGATTAGCCAACTGAGAAGCATAAATAAGTGAGGATGTGGATCATTGTGTAATGGTTATGCTTCCGGTAGCATGAAAATGAGCCTTTTTAATCTGATTTGTAATCTCCAGTCTCCACTTCCCATATTCAATTAAACAGAAGAAGAAAATATGTCAGTTCAAAGTTAAAACCAATGTTTAAATCTACTCGTAGAGAACCTAAAGCAACTAGCCTGGTACAACCCTTATCTAACTGCAGACAGTGGCAGAACCAGAACTGAATTTAAGGAGGGGTGGGATGATAATAGAAAAATAATTTAACATAATACATGATCTAGAATGTATAAAATATCATTTTTTTACATAAACATAAAGATGTAAGAGATAAAATTTATGATAATTTAGATTTTATATTTGAACTAAAATATAATACATTTTAATACATTAACTCTTAGTTTTAAAACAATACAATTCCTAATAATTTTGATGAATACATTTACTAAGATATGTAATTTTTAGCTTTAAAAAAACTTTAAAACCGTAATATATAAATATCATAGTTAATTTAGGAGAAAGTCTCCTATTAAACCATCTAAATGTTAGACTAATCATGAAAAATCTCGTTTCAATAACTATTAGGATCAAATTATAATTTTATACATTACTGCTCATTTTAAAAGTTATAAGAAATTTGTTGCAATAAATAAAAATAAATATCAAATCAACTTATTAGTTATATCAGTTATAAAATAACCTCGTATAATGATTTGTCAGTTTAAAACAAGACGTTGTGTTAATTTAATAGTGAATTTTTTTTTCTCCCTCTAAATGTATTTAAATTACTTATATAAATAGAAGAGAAAGAAATCATTTAATATATTATAAACACATTCATCATGTATGGAAATGGTAAAAATATAAGTCAAATTAATAGGGTAATTATTATAAAAAGGATTTGAGATCAAACAATATTAAATACTCCTCAATCACAAAATACTCCCCAAATTAAATAATGTAATAATAAATTCAAATATAAAAAAGGTAATAATAATTGAAGGAAAAGTTGGAAACGTAATATGGAAAATGAATCCGTATATGCAGATGAAGACCTCAATCCATGCAAGGCTTTAAAAGGATGGAAGAAGACTTAGCATTAGTCCCACATCGAAAGATTATAGAGACTATTAGGTAGAGATCACTTATAAATAGGGTATCACTCCACATGTTCCTCAAAGCATTAGATGATGTTGGGCCTTAAGTGACAAAACACTTGGCCATGGACAGTTGGGTCTTAAGTGGTTAATTTTAAATTTAAATTTTGACATGCTTATGGATTTTTTAGTTTGGCCCACAATTGTTGTGAGCAAAAAAACTGGTTGAATTCAATTCAATTAGATAAGGGTTGGAATCAATTCGGTTTATTTGGGTTGAATTCGATTTCAAATCGAAACCGAATTTTGAATTCTGGTCGGATGATTCGGGTTAGTTGAGTAATTTGGGTTGGGTTCGGTTTTTGATTTTTTAGGGGTAAATTTGAATAACCTGAACCGAACAAACCGAAAAATGATTAAACTGAACCGACGCTCACCCCTACTCCCTCCTGTCCCTTCCTTATTTATGGCCTCATTTGACCGCAAATTTTATCATGGCATGTTTGACTATCGATAACTTTTGTTGTATACAATAACTGACATCATGTGAGATGTTTTTGGACTCTCCGTAATGTGTATTTTTTAGAAAGTAAAATTTTATAGTTTATTATTGTATGCAACTAAAGTTGTTGGCGATCAAACATGCCTTAAGAAAATGTAAAAGAAAGGACATGAATAGAGGCCCAGAGGGAGTAAGCATCTTTCTCACTTAACTTCTAGCAGCCTTCTCCTCCTCCTCCTCCTACGCTGGCGACAGCCACCTCTCCGCTATTGACTGCCTCCTCTCCGCCCTTGACCACCGCTTCCATTGCCATCCAGCCCAAATACAGCCCTCCGTCACCTGAGTTCCGTCACCTGAGTTCCGTCACCTGAGTTCAGCCCTCCGCCACCCGAGTTCCGTCGTGCTACCCGAGTTCAGCCCTCCGTCGCCCGAGTCCAGACCTCCGCCGCATCCTGCCCTCTTCCGCCCGCTCCGCCTTGCCAAAAAATGTCATCTCCACCGCGCCAGATCTCCGATCAAATCTCCGTCATCTTCGCTCAGATCTCTGTTATCTCCACCGTGCCCGAGTTCACCGCGCCCGACTTTGTTGTGCCCAAGTCCGGCAAGTCCAAAAGCTCTACCGTGCCTCCGGTCAGAGCTTCACCTCCGGTCGCCTCATCTCCGATCAAAGCTTCCTCCGACCCGATGGGTTCGCAGTCGAGTCACTGACCCGCTACCGAGTTGAATGAATATAAATGTATTGTATTTTTTAAAATTTTGAATATAAATGTAGAGTCCGTCTCTTGAAAGACGGTCTTTCCATAAGTTATGGAAAGACCAAGGTTTAAAGTGTAAATTAGAAGAAATTAAGATAAAATTTTTGGGTTGCATGAACCAGATTATGAATTTTATAACTACTACATGTTTCATACTAAAACTTTAATATTGCAACTAAGACCTTTTACCTTTTATTATTCTAATCAAACCCCGTCTTTCCATAAGCCTATGGAAAGACCGTCTTTCCCAAGACTTTGCCATAAATGTATTTTATTTTGTTATTTAAAATTTTAAGTTTAATCGAGGGACTGGTTTGATGTGAATTAAATGTGGGATTTGATTCTGTGTATTTGGGTGGCCGAAAATCAGAATTTGGGTTGCCGAAAATGTGAATTTGGCTGGTCGGACATATGAACTGCCGAAAGCTGAATTGACATCGATTCAGCTTTGGGTTGTTTTTTTAAAAAAAATTCTGAAATGGTAAGTGCGACGTCGCACCACCTTCTCACCTGGTTTCGGTCTTACCAATAGCAGGTGTGATGCACGACATTCTCACCTGATTTTGGTCATTAAGTTTTTACCTCAGTTTTTTTGTGTGACGTCGCACTGCTGTCGGTATGGTTTCAGCTCCAATAGTGGTGCGACATCGCACTCGGCCGAGGTAAAAAATACTTTTTACCTCGGGTTTGAATCAAGGCAAAAAATATACTTTTTACTTCACCCACATTTACTGCAGTTTTTTCAGGGCTGAAAACCGAAGTAAAAGAACTTTAAAACTGAGGTAATAGGTATTGTTTGTTGTAGTGAAAGTCTTGGGAAAGACCGTCTTTCCATAGGCATATGGAAAGACATGGTTGAATTAGAATTGTAAAAAGGTAAAAAAATTTAATTGCAATATTAAAAATCTATTATGAAACGTGTAGTAGTTACAAGTTTATGACCTGATTAATGCAACATAAAAATTTTATCTTGATTTCTTCTAATTTTCAGTGTAAACCTTGGTCTTTCACAACTGATGGAAAAACTGTCTTTCAAGAGACAGACTCAATTATTTTTAATTTTTTTTCTTCACTTCTTGAAATCTAAATTGTAGATTTTTGTCATTTAATGAATTTTTGTTATTTCTTCTTTAAAAAATATACTCTACCACAATATATTTATACTATTTTGGCATTAAGAAAGTCTCCTGTGAGCCCGACTAACAGTTAGATCAAATCATGAAAAATCTTGTTTTAATAATTTTTATGTCAAAGTATAAGTATTTATATCTTGCAATATATTTTAAAAGTTTTCATAATATATGAACCTCATTTCAATAAATTAAAACAAACATCAAGTCATCTCATTAGTTTTATTAATTATAAAGTAACATTCTCTAACAGTTAGTTGATTTAAAATAAGATTTTGTGTTTGATATTATGACAACATAAAATTGAATGAGAATAAAATATTAAAATAAAATTTATACTTTTAAGGGAATTGAAATTTATTTTACTTTATTTTACATTTAATATTATTAAAAACTAATTTTATTATAACAATATTTTTTAAATTTATTTTGAAAGGGATCGCAGGATGTTTTGCGCGCCCAAGCACACGGTCCAATTTCATATATTTTATGAAATTCACTAATGTATAAATTTGAACTATAAAGGATAACAAGAAGTTTCACTATATTAAAGTATAAATCTGAACCACAAATAATTATTGAAAAGTAGATAATTCACCATGTCTGGTGCGCTGAAACGTTTGCACCCAAATGCGTTAACTAAATTACTGTTCCTGCGTGCGATCAATAGTGCGAAACACACACCACTATTCACCTTCCTCTTCTTCTTGCCGTTTTCATTTTATTTCTACTAACGGTCATATTCTGGTTTTTCGCTTCCCTGCTATGGCGGCTCCTCCGCCAGGCCGCGGTGGATTCGCGGCGTCCAAAACTTTTCTTCAGGCTCTAGGTAACCGGCCACCACCCCTAAATGTCTCCCTTCCCTCTAATCCCGAAATTGTACCGAAAACCCATTACAAGGGAGATATAGCTTGCTTGGTAACCCGTAAAGACGCAGAAACTCTGGCTTCTCACTACCAAAAATGCCCTGGTGGGTAAGTTTGCAAGAGGCAAGCCATCGATGACTGCCCTCAATAATGCCTTCAACTCTGTGGGATTCAGAGGCAAATTTCAATTGGGATCTATCGATTTCAGACACGTACTAATTAGGTTTCAGGACAAGGAAGATTATCAGAGGCTCTGGATCAAAGGTCAGTGGATATTCAACCATGTTCCAATGAAAGTTCTCAAATGGACTCTCGATTTCTCCCCTGAGGTAGAATCTTCCATAGTCCCGGTATGGGTTACGATTCCCTATGTCCCACTTTTCTTCTATAATACTGCTATGTTAGAATCTATGGGGAATCAGATAGGTAATTACATTAAAATGGATGCTGCTACTGCTGCCCTATCTAGACCTTTCAGCGGTTAAGATGTGTATTGAAATAGATTTTAAAAAAAGCAGCCATCATTCATTAGAGTGGGTATAGAGGAGGATGGAGTAGAGTATAATGTGGTTAAACTACCCCTAGAATTCGAGGATCTTCCCTTATACTGTCACCACTGCAAAGCTATAGGACATGACGATAACCTTTGCATTTACTTGCACCCAGAACATAGGAAAACAAAGAATCATAGGATGGATAAATTTAACCCTAGCCATATGGAATCAAGAGAAGGAAAAACAGTACTTCAAACTAAGGATCAACAGAGGGGTTCTGATGGTCCAGTTCATGATGGTGTAAGCCTAGTGCAGGATGATATCAATAAAGCTGGGGGTTCTGGTGTTTCAGCTTCAGATAAACTAAAAACTCTGTCCTCACAGAACTTTAGATATGTTCCAAAGCAGAGAGTTGTCTCAGTTATAAATGTGGAAGAAAATGGGACCACTGAGTTCCCCATGTGGTGGAGGATAAGCTCCCAGAGATAAAGGAGCTAACCGATGATAATCTTGTTGGTGAGCAGTCTGCTGAACTGATATTGGATTCTGATGCTGGGAAAGATCCTGTTGTTGGGGATCAGTCTTTGGTCCTTAATCAGGACATTGATGTTGAGCAGGTACCTAAGGATGTTAATGCTGAACATTCCATGGTGATTCACGACGATACTGCTGAGTTCAGAACCCCGCTACTTCAGTCTTCTACACATCTGAACAAGCACTCTCTATCTGCTCCACCTAATTTCAACACAAAGACAGGTTTTTCTAAGGATGATACTCCTAGCAAACGGGGTAAGCCTTTCTCACCTTTTAATCCTATTATTGCTGCAAAAAATTTTATCTTCTCTCAGGATAAACACATGCAAAATAGATTCCTCCCTCTTGAGGATGAAGACATATCCAGTGATGAAGCAACTCCAAGGGTCATTCCAAACTCTGCATCTTCTGACATTGGTGTTGGAATTGGTGTTAATCAGGTAAGTCAGGTAAGCTCTACTATTTTACACACCAGACCAAGCAAACAGAAAAAAGGGAAACAATCAGAAAAAGTGACTAATCAGAGTAATTAGACATATTTAACCCAGTTAAATACTATCATGACTAGATCAAAAAGCTCTAATAATGTTTCCCTATGAATAGCACAACATTTAAGATTAAACTTCTGGTTTGGAATCTTCGGGGAATGGATACTTCTATGCTAAGACTTCATAACTTGATCAATAGGCACAACCTTGAGCTTATCTGTTTAATTGAGCCTAAACATGACAACATGCAATGTGATTCTTATAGACAAATGTTACATTTTGACAATTGTGTTCATGCTAATAATGGCCAGATTTGGCTCTTCTGGAATTCTAGCATATCTCTAACTGTTAAATGCGATAACTTGCAATTCTTAGCTGTTACATTGAATAGTCTCACTCTGAACAAAAGCATGGATGCTTTCTTTGTGTATGGCCTCAGAACTAGAAATGGTAAGAAAACTCTCTGGTCTGATCTTAAGGCAATTACTCACTCTGATTCTATTTTCATTGGGGATTTCAATGCCATTACATCTATAAATGAATATAAAGGTCCATCTACTCCAAAAATTGGTAGTATGAAGGACTTTAATGATTTTATTAATGTTATAGCCTTGGAAGAAATAAATACTGTTGGTAATCTGTTTACTTGGAGCAATAATAGGCTCAGGAACCCCACTGTTCAAAGATTAGATAGAGGTCTCTGTACTTCTTCTTGGTCATCTACTTTTCCTGCCTCTTCTGTCCACATTTTGAATAGGATCTCTTCAGATCATAATCTTATGCTTCTTACTATTGGAAGTGATATCCCATCTAATCCTAGGCCATTTAGATTTTTGAATACATGGTATAAAAGGAAAGAATTCAGTGAAATAATTAAACAAAATTGGGATCTTCCTCTTCATAAATCAGGAATGCTTGGTTTCTTTCTTAAACTCATAAGATTGAAAAAAGAGCTCAAAATTTGGAATAAGGAACATTTTGGCAATATAAATGATAATGTGGTACAGGCTGAAACTGCTCTACAAGCTCAGGAACATATTTATGACCTTGATGCTTCTGTTGAAAATATGGTTAAACTTAAAGAGGCCAAGGCTAAGCTGGTTAGGGCTCTAGTAGAACAGAAAAGTTTTTGGAAACACAAGGCCAAGGTTAAATGGCTAAAGGAGGGGGACAATAACACTAGTTTTTTCCATAACTCTGTTAAGGAAAGAAAATGTAGACTAAAGATCACAAAAATTAAAAGTAGTAATGGTCAGTGGCTAGATAATATACAGGACATTGAGAACGAAGCCATTCACTACTACCAGGATCTTTTAACAGATGACAGCTCCCCTGATAGCAGTTTCTTCCAGTCTCACTTCCTGAGTCAGATTCCTAAATTGATTACTCAAGAGGATAATGATAGACTCCTGCAACCGGTTTCATTGACTGAACTTAGGGATATTGTTCTGAGTCTTAATAAAAATAGTAGTCCTGGGCCAGATGGATTCACAGCTAAATTTTACATTAAATCTTGGGACATAATTGCTAATGATTTACTTTCTGCAGTACATGATTTTCTTACTGTGAATAATATTCCTAGGGGTATTGGTAGTACCTGGATTGCAATAATACCCAAAAAAAACCCCTATTTCCTTTGATGACTATAGGCCAATAAGTCTTTCCAATGTACTTAACAAAATTTGTTCCAAAATCTTAATGGAAAGACTTAAGCCTCTAATGCCCAAACTCATCTCTCCACACCAAACAACTTTTCTTAAAGGTAGAGACATCTCGGATAATGTCATCTACCTACAAGAAATGGTAAGGTTTCTGAACAGGAAGCAAAGAGACCCCAACTGTATTGTTAAATTGGATCTTAAGAAAGCTTTTGATAGAGTTA
Organism: Rubia yunnanensis; assembly: GCA_037428765.1. Lineage (NCBI taxonomy): Eukaryota > Viridiplantae > Streptophyta > Magnoliopsida > Gentianales > Rubiaceae > Rubia > Rubia yunnanensis. The sequence goes on along the minus strand of CM075067.1, from coordinate 93,584,333 downwards.
GGTGGTCTTTTCTAAATTCTGTCCTTGCTAAGTTTGGATTTCATGCTAAATTCATTTTTTCCATCATGAAGAATGTATCACAGGCATGGTTCTCTATCTTAATAAATGGTAAGCCTGTTGGTTACTTCCAATCTACGAGGGGTATCAAACAGGGTGACCCCCTCTCCCCTTTTCTATTTAACATTTTTTCTGAGGCTCTCACTAGGAGCTTAGCTTTTATTTTTCAGAATGGTAAGTTGGCATATTATGACCTTCCAGGTAATTCACTCCAAATCTGACACTTATCTTATGCTGATGATACTGTGATCTTTTTAAAAGCGGGTAATCAGACTTTGATTAGATTTAAGGCTTTTCTGTCTAAATTTGAAGATGTTACCGGTCAAAAGATAAATTATAGTAAAAGTGACATCTTCATTGGGAAACATGCTAGTGTTCACACAGTTAACAATATAAAGAGGATTCTAGGCATGAAAGTTGGGAGGTTCCCGTTTACTTAATTGGGTGTTCCCATTTTTACTGGGATTGCACAGAAAATCTTTTTTCAACCACTAATTGAACAGATAGATAGTAGAATATGTAGCTGGAAAAATAAGTGGCTCTCTACTGGGGGGGAAATCACACTCATACAGTCATGCATCTATTCTATTCCTCAGCATATATGGTCAGTTCTAAAACCTAGCAAAGAGATCATTTCTGTCATAGAGAAAAAACTTGGCAAATTTTTTTGGGGATCTACTGATCTAAAACCTAAAAGAACATGAAGGAAATGGGATGCACTTTTCTTTCCTATAAACCAAAATGGTCTAGGCTTTAGATCAATAACCACCATAATAAATACATGCTCAGTTAAGCTATGGTGGAAATATCAAAGGGCCGAGGCTTTATGGACTCATCCTGTTGCATCACTGCCACCCTCTTCTAGGACTTCTCCTAACTGGAAGAGGATTTGTTCCATTAATGCTTCGGCAGAATCTAACTCTAGAGTGATAGTTGGTAGAGGTGACTGCAATTTCTGGACATCGAACTGGTTAGATATAGGTCCCATTATGGATCTCTGTGATCAAAATCTCGTTGATATCTCTGATGCCTGTACGGTTTCAGAGTTCATCTCAAATAAATCAATTTTGCTTCAAAAAATTTCTCCTGTTCTTCCCTCTTATGCTGTTTCTCTTTTACAGGAAGCAAAACTCTCAATACACAGAAACGATAGACTCATATGGAAACCGGGAATCAAGGGTGAGTTCACATTTAAATCCACTTATCTCTTGCTCAGATCATAGAGAGGTACTATTTCTTCTATTCAATATCTTTGGAGTTCTAGAATTGAAAAGAAAATCTCTGTTTTCATGTGGAAATTGATGAACTCATTTCTATCCTTTGATAATGTCCTGCGCAATCTGAGATTCTCAATGCCTTCCAAATGTTGTATGTGCAATAAACATGAGGACTCTTTGGATCACTTTTTTAATTCCTGTACTTTTGCTGTGCAAGTTTGGAAAACTGTCCATTCATTCATGGGAATCAGGGACAGATCCTTCCCATCTATATGGGATAGAATTTCTTGCTACCTCACTTATACTGGTTTGAGCTCTTTGCACTCATTAATTATTCAATATGCTGCTGTAATAACATGTTGGAATCTGTGGAAAATGAGGAATAAATGTTTATATGACTCTGCCATTCCATTAACAGGTTTAGTTCTCACTCACACAAAGGAACAAATTTTCTATATGTTCACTGCTAAACCCACTTTCATAGTCTCTAAGATGAACTTAGGCATTGCGAATCACTCCTTTCTACCTCTGATCAAACCTACTCTGAAGCCTAAAATCTTCAAAATTTCTTGGACAAAGCCATGTAGGGGTAATAAAATTAATGTTGATGCTGCATGGTGTTGTCATTCTAACATGAGTGGACTTGGTATGATTATCAGAGATAGTAGGGGTAGTTTTATTGCTGCTCATACTAAATTTACACAGGCCAATTCCCCTCTGGAAACTGAAATGAAAGCAATTCTGTTTGCCTTAGATATGTATGCAGGTTACTCTTCTCTTGTTTGCTTGGAATCGGATTGTCTTAATGCGGTTAAATTTGTTATTGATCCCCTACATGTGCCCTGGAAACTGTTCCAATTAGCTGACTATATTCACCAACTTCTGGGTAATATTAACCTAGTGCATACTCAGAGACAAGCAAATTTAGTTGCTGATTCTCTTGCCAAGGCTTGTCTCAGAGCTCAGACCAGTTCCTCCCTGTTTACATTTAAGATGCTATCCAATACTACTCAAGGTCTAATTAGGCTAGACCAGATAGGTACACCTTCATTAAGGATGGTACAATGAATGGATGCTACTGATTTCAACTGTTATTTGTAAGAGGATTCTGCATCAAACTGCTGGTACAATTGATCTGGATAGCATATGGATTGAAGGAATTCTCTGGTCGATGGCTTCTGGAACATTCACTTTATACTCTTGGCCTCTCTACTAGGAGAGGGTAAGCTTTTTAGTCTGTTTGGGGTGATTTTGACTGACTTGTATTTCGTTATTACGATTCACTAATAAGTTCGATGATCTTCCCTAATAGACTAATAGTTTTTGTAATCCTCTAACTATTAGCTATATACCCTACTTCATTTTGGAAGCAACCATTGTTGCTTCAAGAGCTTATGGCTCACTCATGTATATATCAACTAAGCTATGGCTTCACTTCTTCTTTCTGCTGTTAAGTTTTTGTTTATTACACGGCTTGGGAAGGCCTAATATAATTTCCCCCATCTTCGGATGGTTTTAATGAAAAAAAAAACCATGTCTGGTGTGTCTGTCATAGATAGAATAAATAGATTACAGTAAGCTAATTACATTGAACCTAAATTGTTCTATATATGTACAATATCAATCATGATCAATCCAAGATCAATCACAATATTCTATCTACTCTATCCTCCTCCCCCCTCAAACTAAGCGTAGGACCACATGATACGCAAAGCTTGGAACGAAACAAATCAAAAAGATTACGAGACAAACCCTTAGTGAAAATATCAGTAACTTGCAGTGAGGATGGAACATGACTAACACGAAACATGCCAAAGGCAACAAGTTCATGAAAAAAGTGATATTCGATGTCAATATGCTTGGCCCATTTGTGCGCAACCGGGTTTTGAGTAAAGAAGATGGCACTGCTGTTGTCGCAAAGCAAGAGAGGCGGTGTTAAGAGAAGAACCCAAAGCTCCTTGAGTAGATTGCACACCCAAGCAAGTTCAGCTGCAGTGTTTTCCATAGCACGGTACTCATAACTAGATCGAGATACCGTATGTTGCTTTTTGGCACTCCAAGAGACAAGATTACCCCCAAGAAAAATGGCATATCCATAGGTAGATCGATGAGTCTCGAGAAAACGAGACCAATCAGTATCAGAGTAGCCTAAAAGCAAAAGACTACCGGGAGATGGTCGAAAAAAGAGACCATAATGAAGCATGCCACGAACATAGCGAAGAATCCTAGTGATAGCCTGATAGTGATCTTCACGAGGCGACTGGAGGAACTGACTAACATAGTTGACCGCATAGGGGAATCTGAGCGAGTAATGGTCAAATACTGTAAGGCACCGACCAACAAGCAGTAGAGCTTCGGATTCGAGAACTCAGAACCTGAAGCACTGTGAAGCTGAGAACCAGGAACAAAAATTGTGGTGACAAAAGTAGCGTCTATCATACCCGCACGCTGAAGTATCTCCATTGCATACTTTGCCTGTCCTATAAAAAGTCTCAATAAGGAACGGGAGACCTCCAATCCCAAGAAATAGTGGAGAAAACCAAGATCCTTAATAGCAAACCCACGATCAGTGAGAGTGATGAACCGCCGAATGAGGAGAGAATCATTGCTGGTAAGGATGATGTCATCCATGTATACCAACAGGCATAGAATTTTCAATCCCCGAGAGAATACAAAGAGTGAGGTATTGGCAGATAGCACTGAAATACTTGACGAAGTAGGTAAGAGCTGAACCGCTGAAACCAAGCTCGGTAAAACCATCTGGTTGTTTCATATATACTGGGACATCAAGCAAACCATTGAGAAATACATTCTTAACGTCTAGCTGATGAAGGGGCCAAGAAAAAGTAGTGGCCAAGGATAAGATGATTCTGACAGTGGAGGCCTTGACAACATGACTAAAACGGTGTGTGAAGTCGAAGTCTGGCAACTGGGAGTATCCATGTGCAACTAATTGAGCCTTGTACCTATCAATGGTGCCGTCATATTGATGGTTGAGACAGTAAACCCCTTTGGAGCCAATGATGTTGACACCAGTATGGCTAGGAACAAGATCCCAAGTGTGTTGCTTACATAGAGCACTAGTTTCCTCATCCATAGCTGCTACCCATTGAGGATCCTTAAGACCAGAGAGAAATCCCTGAGGTTTGGTCTGTGATAGTGATGCCGCAAAAAGCCCTGTCATCACATAATCCTTGTACTATTTTGTCGTGAAACTACTTGTCTGAGAATGAGTGGTCATGCGATGGCCCGCAGTCGATGAAGCAAGCAGTGGGTAGACAGGTGGAGATGGTGTAAGAGATCCATCAGGAGACGGCAGTAGAGAGGCTGGTGGAGGAGACCGTAGTAATAGAAAGGAGATCCAGAGGAGAGGCTGCAGAGGGCCCAGGCAAGGTATCCAAGTTGGGATAAATAAACGTTGAGCCATCAAGAGACTCTGGAGCAGCAGGGACGGTGTTAGTAGCAAATGTGAATGAAGTCTCATCGAAACAGGCATGACGAGTGAGATAAACTTTCTTGGAGACTGGATTTAGACATTGAAAAACCCTTATGACGAGCACTGTAACCCACAAAAATACATGGAATGATGCAAGGGGCCAATTTGTGGGAAGAAAAAGGCCGAATGAAAGGATACACCAGGCATCCAAAAGGACAAAATTTTGAATAGTTTGGATGGCGACCATAGAGTAAAGAATATGGGGAAGCATTGCAAAGAACGGGTGTGGGAAGCCTGTTAATAGTGTAAATAGCCGTGGCAAAAACAATATCCCAGTATGAGATTGTAAATCTAGAAGAGAAAAACATCGATAATCCCATCTCAGCAACATGGTGGTGTTTACGTTCAGCTCTACCATTATTTTCTGGTGTAGATGGACAAGAAATCTGGTGAAAATTCTTCGGTTGCAAAATGGGATTGTGGGAATGCATTCGTGAATTATGTGCCCCCATCAGTCTTAAACACTTTGATCGAACATGAGAACTTGTTTTCAACCAAGTTCTGAAATTACAAGAATGTCTCAAAGAAGTATGATTTGCGTGCCAAAGGATAATACCAAGTAAAGCGTGAGAAATCGTCAACAAAAATAACATAGTAAGAATCCACTCTCAGATAAAACTGGAGCAAGGCCCCACAAATCACAATGCACTAAATTAAGGAAAGCTTGTGCCTGTTTAGTGTTGTCCACAAAACAAAGCCTTTTACCTTTCACCATTTCACAAGGCGAACAAAGAGCAGGTTCAGGCGGTAAAGAAACAACTTCAACAAGGTTCAATTTATTTAACAACGAAATAACTGAAATGGGAGTATGGCCTAGTCTAACATGCCAAATATCAAAAGAAGCCTTATGTTTATTAGCTCGAACATAAGCAACAAAAGCAGCACAACTTCTCTCAAGCACATAAAGACTGCGATCACATCAACCTTGGCCCTCGACCTCCTTTGTGAACCGTTTCTAAATCACAAACAAATTCTTATCAAAATAAATCACAACATTTAAGTCCTTCATCAGTTTAGTAATGGAAATCAGATTTTTCATAACATCAGGAACCACTAACACATCAGACAAAGATAAATTACGAGAAAACTGACGATGCCCAATATGAGTAATAGGAATCTAACGACCATTAGTAACTTCCCCTTGACCCGATCGTCATTAAAACATGAGCCGAGGGGATTATTGGTTAAAGAAAAGAGATTTGTATTCTACACCCGTTCTTACTGCTAAGCTACCAAGGGGTAGTAAGCGGCAAGCCCTGGGTTTGTCCACAAGGATGCTAGGGCTCAAGTAATAGTTAAAAACACAACCTCGTGTGGGTCGTCAATCTACATGAGTGAAAGGAACATCTAGTGGTGTAGACATGCTGGGGGAGGGGGTTTTGATGTTTTAAACTAACGACTACAAGCATGTAATTGACAAACAAGTAAATTATTTATACTAAGCACTTAGGAATCATTTAGCAACATGGTAATTCTAATACTTCAATCCTCGATTGATTCACGTATGTACATACAAAAGACCTATCAATGAGTTCACAACACGTGGTGTGGCCGATAACATTCACTTCCCCAACCCCATCTTGGTGGGTGCGCTCACAACCCTCCATTGGCACCGCCAGTATAATTAGGAGAGTACAACGAGGATCATCGCTGCAGGTCTATTTCTCTCCCGTGCTATTACGTCCCGGGCTTCCACCACGAATGCAACTACTCCCCTTGGGTCCTATATACACTAGGTCCAAGGTTTGTAGGGGCCTTATCTATGATACTAGGGTTTCAACACAACACCTAGCTTGCTACTATTCACTATCTCTACCCTCAACCTCTCGGACAATAGTTACAAAGTCAGCTAAGACTGGTGCGATGGAAAATAAGTCAGAGCATTCTCTAATCCCCCATTCACACACCCATGCGGACGCGTTCCCCCCTATCCATTCTAACATCCAAGTTTATCTTCCCAGGGGGGCATCAATAATTGCACCATACATGAGTATAACCCAAAGTGTGCTTATATGTGGTGTACTACTCATGCATTTATAAAATTCAAGAACAATCACAATAATATCATAAACACAAAGATATGATAAATCTAATGAATCTCATAAAGCATTTAGAACATACCAAGTGCCAAAATGAATCCCAAGCTAATCTAACTACTCCCTAGACATGGAATTTAAATATAGATTTGAATTCCACGTCTTTGGGGCAAAGCAAGAAGAAAATAAAAGATTACAAAACCTACAAAAGGAGCTCCTTCCTTCTCTCAAAGCTCTCACCTCTCCAAATATGTTTCCAAATATGTTCCACCTTCCTAAATGAGTAGAATAGAGCCCTATAAATAGAAGTATGAGATTGGGCCTAAACAAAGGCCCAAAATAGGCCAAAAGTAGCAAAACCCTAGGTCAGCCGCCAAGGTTTCACGGACCGGCAGGGATGCCACGGTCCGTGAAGCATGCAAAACCACGGGATGCCAGATCTACCACGGACCGTGAATGTTCATAGCTGCGGCCCATGGGATCTAGCGCAATCCGTGAAGCTAGGATCGTGCCAAGGTCCATAAAGGTTTTCACGAACCGCAAGCAGTTTGTGGTTTTTGCTCAGAGTTTTCCCATGGACTGGGAAGGTTTTCAATGACCGCTCTATACTTAGCCAAATTCTTCAACTCTTCATCCCCTTGCTTCTTGGCTCGGTGCTTTTATCACGGCCTGACGCCTTGCCTCGTGAATGTCTCGTGCGGGTCTTGTGCAGGTCTTCACAAAACCCCTTGATTCTTGTGTATTGCGAGCCATGAAGATTGTCACGGGCTGCTGGTGCTTGATCATGCATGGTCCGTGACCGGCCGCTGGTGCTTCGTTGGCTTAACTTCGTTTGCTTGTCATGGGAGAACCGTTAGTCTGAATCAGGAGTTCTAGTAGTTGATTTCGTAGTACTCGAGAAGATAAATCCAATAAAACCAGCCTTGAAGTCTGATTCTTCCATGATAATTCTCGGACTAAGGCAACGCTCCTTGGACCATGATTCACCTTTTTCTCCTTTAACCGTCTTGAACTCCAAAGCCATTACTTTTGGCTTCAATCTTCTTCTACCATGCATTAATGTTCATGGCCTTCGTCTACTACCATTCAACTGCAAATGGACTTCAAACCTTCTATCGTTAAAAGAAAAAGGCCTTCGTAATAATGTAATGTGACAAATAGTATTCACAGGGAACCTACTAAAGGTACTCAAAATGAAGACTAAGGAGCCCGCAAACACGAGATGTCAAGAATCACTAATTAAGTATGTAAAATGCAGGATTTAGAATAGAAAACCAGACATGGTTATCTAAACCCCTTGTCAGGTAAACTCAACTAATGTCTCCAAATCGCCAACCAAAAGTAACTAAAAACTATGTTAAATGCATTGGTTAAAGCATGCGAAATGGTGAAGATCAAACTCCCCACACTTAAACCTTTACTCGTCCTCGAGTAAATAAAATTAAAGAAAAAGGTTCAAGCGGAATGAAGCATGCAAAAATAGTCATTGCATTCAACTTATTTTCAAGCTACCCTAGTTCCCCCAAGAAGGTGAAAATCTCACAACTCTCACACTCCCCAAGTTCCTAAAGCAACCAAACCACCAAAAGCAAGTAAAGTAGTCCCAAAAGTAGTCCCAAAAGCAACCAAACCACCAAAAGCAAGTAAAGTAGTCCCAAAAGTAGTCCCAAAAGCAATTAAAGAGTAATCCTCAAGAAAAAAAATTCACCAAGGAAATCCAAAAGTTGTCAACTTGGTTGCAACATAGGGATAACTCAAGATTCTCGACCTAGTTGCAACCAAGGAGTCTAATGTATCGTCAACCTAGTTTCTTGTTTCTTTTTTCATTTTTTCTCTCAATTTCTCTCATTTTTCCCAGGAGCCATTTCGGGTTTTCATCCTAGCTTTATCCACAAAATGTGCTAACCTCTAACCTTTTTCCACACGGCCTCTCACTTTTGCCTAGACTCGTAAGTCTAGTCGGGTCAAGCCTCTCACTTTTACCTAGGTCTTTCGACCTATCCGGGATTGTCCTAATGTTACACAAGTCACCCATTTGGGTTTTCGACTTGTACAGGTTTCAAAATTTTGTTTTTTCCATTTTTTTTGTGTAGTACAAAAATTCCCCAAAAGTGAGTTTCATACTACAAAAGATAAGCAACAAACCAATACACCACCAAATCCTAAAGCCGCATTCCACATGCAAACTAGAATCCTAAAATCCTAGCATAGCATGCAAACCACCAAAATTTTCCAAAAGCATCCCAATACAAGTAACCAAAAATCTACCAAGAAAAACAAACAAAGTATGCATGCACGAAGAAATCCATGAATGGGAATTCCTAAGTACTCACTAATCCCTTGACTCCCCACACTTAAACAATGCATAGTCCCTTGTGCATTCTCATGTCAAATCAAAGGTGAAGTAGGGAAACTAGTGATACTCATGCTTCCGGCCTCGAAAGGCCAGCCTCCTCGTGGCTAGTGAAACACCTTTCAATGAATCTCATTGCTTGGATTGCAGCCTCAAGGAAATCCACCCTCGTGTTAGCTCCTCAGCTTGTGCTTTCACTTCTCTAATAGCTTGAACTATCTCTCGAAGCACTTGGGAAGAACTCAAGAGTTGCTCCCCAAGTAGGTATAGTTGATCCATAATGCCTGTGAGAATATGGGATTGGCTCGAAAGTGCTCTCGAAGATGTCTCCCCTTCGGTCTTGTCTAGGTCTATCTTCGGGTTGGCCAATACTCTATAAAAGTCCTTCTCAACTTGTGGGTCAGATTTAATGAACAAGTCATCTGGTCTTGTATCAAGGTTGATAGAGGTGCGCTCCGGTTGCGGAAGACCCATGAATTTGCAAATAGGTGCTCCAGCGCAGTGGAAAATGTAGCTTCAGCCCCTGCCGAGAAATTTTTTGGAAAATATGGGAGTAAATTTTATTGAAAATTTATTTTCAGCCTCCTCTAATATAAAGAAAATTTAGGAAAAGAATTTTTTCTTTACATATCAGCCCCAACCATGCATATTTTCTGGCTCCGCCCCTGCTCCACCGAAAGGCCACACAAATCTATCCCCTGAAGTTGTAGTTCCCACCATGAGTGCCCTAGATAACTTCTCAACTGTATAGGTCGATCCCGATCTACCCATATTGGCCAACGCCATATGCGAGATATGATGTCTCAAATGTTGCGCCAAAAGGCCAACCATGCCTCCCATAGGAATATTCTCACTCTTCTGCTCTCCCATAGCTATGCATTCTTGAACAAAAACACTAACCAAGTCCGGGTAGATGTTTCCCTCTGGTGTTATCGCCAAAAGAAGGTGTACATCAGAGCTCGGACAATGCGTCAATTCACTGTGGCATAGAATGCTAATAGAAAGGAGTCGATGAACATAACGTATTACCGGGTGGACTATAGTCGTGCTCTTACTTAGATTCTTCATGTCGGTCTCGGTTGGTTGTCTCCAAATATTCCCAATGGAATATTGCATTCATTGGCGATGGGTCCATGGAATGTCCAGGCCGGTCTTCCACCCAAAAGCTAATGCCACCTCTCTATAGGTCATTTGGTACTCCTTGTCATCTAAGTTGAACTTAATCTCCTTGTGACCCTCCTTGTTCGTGACCTTCCAAATAGTAGCCAGAAACTCCAAAATGCACCTTATGTAGGTTTTTGAGTGCACGTCTAGAAAACCTTCTAGGCCTACCCGACCCAAAAGAAAGGTTGCTGGTTCAAGTAAGCCTAAAGCCATCAGGTGCTCTTGCAAGCAAAACTAGTCTCCAAAATGCTCCTCTTTGGCTCCCTCAAATTCCTCCATCTTCGGGGTGCAGTCCTGGTAATGTTGGTCAAACCCATAAACTCATCATTCACAGACTTAGAGGTGCGAGGAACGGGAGTTGCTGGTTAAGGGTTTGCACCCTTTACCGGCTTCTTCCGTTTCTCACCCCGCGAAGAATTCTATTTCTCCAAAATACCCTTTTTCGGAGGCGTCCTAACACAATGAAGGAGAAGAATATTAATGTGATAGTAAACAATGCATGGCCCATGATGTCATCCAATAAAGAACATTCTCCCAAAAAGACCAGGCATTCAAATCATGATGGTATAAGCATAAAGGCCAATCAAAACAAGAATATTCCTCATCAACCAATAACATCATGTATGCCTTTCACTAACTCATCATTAATTTCATGAAAACAAGATTCATGCTCGCTCTAATCACCCAAAAATGAAGAACACATCATTCAAGATCAATAGCACATCCAAGACTCCCAAAAATTCATTATCACAAGATTGGATGCACAAGCTCAAACAACATCACATCAACACATGCTGATTCGAAAACCATGTTTTTCATAACAACATCACAACGTCAATCAAGCAAATATATAAAGCGATCAAAGGGCTGCCCAAAATTTGAAGCCAATAAGTGTAAGATCCACACAAGAAGAAGCAAAAAATGCTAATTTTTGGGAGAAAAGCTTCACTTTTTTAGCTCACCAAAGAGTGTGTGTAATTGAGTGTTTCTTGAGAAGAGAGAGTATGTAGATGATGAAACTAGGTGGAGAATTGTACCATGAGAATGAAATTTCAGCATAGGTGAAAAAGAGAGGTGAGAGGGGGGGGGGGGGTACAATGTAGATAAAGATGGAATTTAAAATTATGGGACAAGTAGTTCAATCAATTATGTTGGAAGTACTAATTGTATCAGAAATCCTAAGGAAATAGGAAATCTCACTTCTTGAGTCAAAAATGCATTTCTAATTTTGAAATCCAAACTTCCTTTTCGAAAAATTTCCTTTTTCAGACAAGTTGGAGGGTGGAAAATCAAAAATTGATAAAAAGAATTTTCTGCCTAGTTTTCCCACCTTCACGAGACAGAGTCTCGTGGCCATCATCATGGCACGAGACCTGTCCTTCGTGACAAGCATTGTCACGAAGCAAACCCCAGATGTTTCACTATTCCCTAGTTTTTCTCAATTTTTGAAAGAAAACTATGTCACCCATCAAAATCCATTCCATCTACACATAAGCACACATTTTCACTTCTAGATCTCCAAATCAAGTAAGAATTTCATTCAAAAGATCCTTTATTTCAAGCAAGACATGCAAATTCTACCAAGTCACTACTTCAAACAAGAAAACAAAATAACCACGTATATTTATTGTCGTCATCACGACTTATTTCCTCTTCACGCATTCTAATTTGAAGAACTTACCATTGGGTCTCCGGAATCACCATCGGCGGCTCAGCCCACGATGACGATGTTGTGGAGAGGTCTTCACAACGAATCATCCTTACCTTTGTAGCCCTTGTCGACACCTAGAAATGTCTCTCCTTGCTTTGCCAACCTTGACTCCTTGAATGTCACTTTGGGGTTAGGAGGAGGTCGATGAGGTATCAAATTCTCGACGTTTCCCTTTTTCCGCTGAAATTTGGTTAGCATAGAAAAAACAATCTAGTACAGACATATCATTGACCAAGTTATTAAATTCATTGGGGTCCTCCACAAACATATCAGCAAGAGATTCATGCTCATTGGTAACACAAGAAGGTTCAAGAATATCATGCTCATAAAAAATGTCACACTTTTGCACATAAGAGAAGGTATTGTTGAATCGTGCCTAGATTTATGAATGTTGAATTCCACTTTGTCTATGACATCCTCTAGAGTAAAGATTCCCGAGTGAACATCAATTTTAGTTCTAGACGTTTTTAGAAAAGGTCTCCCCAAAAGGATTGGGGGTGCACTTCCATCGTGTGCTACGTCTAGGACATAAAAGTCCATCGGAAAAACCAACTTGCCTACTCGCACCATCACATCTTTCACTAGCCCACAAGGGCTAGCTTGAGAGTGATCGACGAGTTGAACAATCACTCTAGTCTCTTTAAGTTCACCGATTTTAAGACATTCAAACAGACTAAATGGAATCACAATGATGGAAGCTCCTAAATCTATCATGGCATGTTCAACAAGTGGTCCACCTAAAGAAATCGGGATAGAAAGCATTCATCACATTTCTTAGGAAAATTCTTATGATTCAAAATGGCAACTTCCCCAATTTTTAGCTTCCCTAACTTTTTAGGTAGTCTACGTCTTTTCTTAGTACATGCAACCTTAAGAAATTTAGCATATGAAGGCATATTTTCAATTAATTCCAAGATAGAGATGGATACTTCCACTTTTTTGTATACTTTTTTAATGTTGGCCTCATTTATCTCCACCTTTGACTTTCCCCTCAAAGCACTTGGAAATGGAGGTGGAATAACAACTTATGCCTCGGGTGGTGAGAGCTCCATGGAGGGGGCTTCCTTGACAACTATATCTTCTTCTTTGAAGTGTGCTTTGGTGGCACCCACTAACTTGTCATCCTCTTGTGTCACATTCTTCTCGATTTCACAAACTTCCTTCCCACTTCTTAGCTTGAGTGCACTCACATTTCTTGGATTCACCTCCGGTTGGGAAGGTAGTTTTTCGGACTCTTTTGCTTCAAGTCGGCTCACCGAGGTGGCAAGTTGTCCAACTTAAATTTCAAGGTTCTTAATACTTGAGAAGGCTCTAGTACCAAGGTCTTCAATTTCCCTCCTAGTCCTTTCCTCAAAGATCTCATGTTTCTTCCCCAATTGACCAATGGCATCCAAGATCTCCTCCCTATCCGACTTATAAAGTGTGGTATAGTTGTTGGATGGAACTTCACCCCTAGGATAAGGTTAAGGTGGTGCTTGTCCAACCCTATATCCTTGAGGTTGATTGTTGTCCCTCCATAAAAAATTAAGGTGATTTCTATACTTCGGATGGAATGTATTTGCATAGGGGTCCGGTCTTGCTTCACCTTGGTTCCCCCGAAACCCTTGTTGTTAACCACTAGTAAATTGAGGTCTCTCTCGATTCTTGTAGTTCACGACATTCACTTCTTGCACATCACCAACGACCTCGTGGCATTTTTTGGAGTGGCGGTCAAGGTTGCAAACCCCACACATCTTGACTTGGTGCATATTTCCTTGCTGCATCTTTCCTTGCTGCATCTTTCCTTGCAAAAGCTCTTTCATCATAGATGAAAAATCTTGGACTTGCTCCTCCAACTTTGGTGTGTGTGCGAGTTCATCCTAGACCTTAATCCTAGACCTTGTACCAAATTGCCTCATCCCATTGGCCATCTCTTCAAAAAGTGCCATTGCATCCTTCAGGCTTTTGTTGGCTATAGAACCATTGCATGCGACATTTACCATCCTCATGTCTTCGTCACAAAGGCCTTCAAAGAAGTAATAGACCAAATTTCCTTCCTTGAATGAGTGGTAAGGGAAACTATTTAGCAGTCTCTTAAACCTCTCCTAATAATCATATAGGCTCTTGGTCGCTCATTGAGTAATGTTAGACAATTGCTTCTTCAAACCAGCCAACTTAGATGCTGGAAAGTATTTTTCCAAGAATCGTCACTTCATATCCATCCACAACCTAATGCAACCTGGTGGTAGATAATACAACAAATCTTTTACTCCATCTTTAAGTGAAAAAGGGAATGTTCTCAAGTTGTAATCATCTTCCGACACTCCCGGTGACTTCATATTTGTGCACACCAAATGGAATTTTGACAAATATTTATTCGGACCCTCTCCTAACATACCGTGGAAAGTAGGAAGGCAATAAATCATTCCACTTTTTAGCTCACAAGTCACATTCGGAGGCAAAGGTGGGAATGTGATACATAAGGGTTGGTTCTCTAAGTTCGGGGCCATAAGCTCTCTCAAAATACGATTATCTTTTGCCATCTTGTGCAATGCTTCCTCAAAATTCAAACCCCTAGGTTGAGCCTCCGATCTAGTTCTCTTTCTCCTTCTCCTCTAATTACCTGTGGAATAAGTTAGAGAATGCAAAACACCTAGATTTATGGTACGGGTATGTACCATAGACTAGGGTCACACCATCCTTCCAATGTCACAATAGCAAACATAATGAAAGTAACAAGGAAACTATGACCAAAACTCCACTCACAGGAAACAAACAAACAAAAGAAAAAATAAAAGACACTACTAACTACTCTACTAATATGTCATGCTCAACTAATACTTGAACTGAAAAGCATTCCCAGCAGCTGTGCCAAAATTTGACCTGCCTTCGACCCGGTCATCGTTAAAACACGAGCCTTGGGAATTATTGGTCAAAGATAAGAGATTTATATTCTGCACCCGTTCTTACTGCTAAGATACCAAGGGGTAGGAAGCGGAAAGCCCTGGGTTTGTCCACAAGAATACTAGGGCTTAAGTACTAGTTAAAAACACAACCCTGTGTGGCTTGTCAATCCACACGAGTGAAAGGAACTTTTAGTAGTGTAGGCATGCAATTGGGGGGGTTGGTATTTTCAACTTAACAACTACAAGCATGTAATTGACAAACAGGTAAACTATTTATACTAAGAATTTAGGAATCATTTAGCAACATGGTATTTCTAATGCTTCAATCCTTAATTCATTCACATATGGACATACAAAAGACCTATCAGTGTGTTCACAACACGTGGTGTGGCTGATGGCATACACTTCCCCAATCCTGTCACGGTGTGCGCTCACAACCCCCCACCCATTGGCACCCCCATCGTAATTAAGGGAGTGCAACAAGGTCCAACCATCATTGTTGGTCTGTATCTCCCCCGTGCTATTACGTCCCAGGCTTCTACCATGAATGCAACTACTCCCCCCGGTTCCTATATACGCTAGGCCCAAGGTTCGTAGGCACCTTATCTGTGATACTAGGGTTTCAACACAATGCCTAACTTGCTACTAATCACTATCCCGCAACCTCTCGGACAACAGTTACGAAGTCAGTTAAGACTGGTGCGACGAAAAATAGGTCAGAGCATTCTCGAATCCCCCGTGCACACACCCACACGAGTGCGTTCTCCCTTACCCATTCTAACATCCAGGTTTCTCTTCCCAAAGGGGAATCAATAATTGCACTATACATGAGTATATCCCAATGTGTGTGCTTATATGTAGTGTACTACTCATGCATTTATAACATTCAAGAACAATCACAATAATATCATAAACACAAAGATATGATGAATATAATGAATCTCATAAAGCATTTAGAACATAACAAGTACCAAAATGAATCCCAAGCTAATCTAACTACTCCTTAGACATGGAATTCAAATATAAATTTGAATTCCACATCTTTGGGGTAAAGCAAGAAGAAAAGAAAATATTACAAAACCTACAAAAGGAACTCTTTCCTTCTCTTCAAGCTCTATCCTCTCCAAATGTGTTTCTAAATATGTTCTACCTCCCTAAATTAGTATACTAGGGTCCTATATATAGTAGTAGGAGATTGGGCCTAAAAATAGGCCAAAAGTAGCAAAACCCTAGATCAGCCACCAAGGTTTCACGGGTTGGTACAGATGACACGGTCTGTGAAGCATGTATAGCCACGAGATGCCAGATCTACCATGGTCTGTGAATGTTCATAGCTGTGGCCCATGGGATTTGGTGTGGTCCCTGAAACTAGGATCGTGCCACAGTCCGTGAAAGTTTTCACGGACCGCAACCAGCATGCGGTTTTTGCTCAGAGTTTTCCCATGACCAGTGAAGGATTTCACGGACCGCGAACAACTTGTGGCTTCTGCTAAGAAATTTTGTCATGGTCCATGAAGGTTTTCACGAACCGCTCTATACTTAGCCAAATTCTTCAACTCTCCATCCCCTCGCTTCACGGCCTGGTGCTTTTGTCACTGGCTGACGCCTTGCCTCGTGAACGTCTCATGCTGGTTTTCACGAAAACCCTAGATTCTTGTGTACTATGGGCCATGAAGATTTTCATGGGCTGTTATACGTGGTTTGTGATCGACCGCTGGTACTTTGTTGGCTAAACTTCATTTGCTTGTCACGGGTGAACCGTTAGTCCAAATCGGGAGTTCTAGTAGTCAATTTCATAGTACTTGAGAAGACAAATCCAATGGAACAAGCCTTGAAGGCTAATTCTTCCTGGATCATTCTCAGACTAAGGCAATACTCCTCGGATCACGATTTACCATTTTTTCCTTTGATCGTCTTGAACTCCAAAGCCGCCTATTTTTGGCTTCAATCTCCTTCTACCACACACTGATGTTCGTGACCTTCGTCTGCTACCATTCAAATGTGAATGACTTTCAAACATTCTACCGTTAAAAGCAAATGGCTTTCGCAAGAATGTATTGTAACAAATAGAATTCATAGGCGACCTACTAAAGGTACTCATAATGAAGACCAAGGAGCCCGTGAACACGAGATGTCAAGAATCACTCATTAAGTATGCAACACGCGGGATTTAGAATAGAAAACCAAACATGGTTGTCCAAACCTCTTGTCATGTAAACTCAACTAATGTTGCCAACCTGCAAACCAAAAGTAACTAAAACCTATGTCAAGTGCGTTGGTCAAAGCATGCAAAATGGTCCAGGTGAATTAGAAACCGTCACAGAACGATTTACAGTGTAGGGGACAACACTGTCTAGGCCAGAGAAAATAGAAGCCATATGATTTGTTGCGTTGAAATCTAAGTTCTAGTCAGAGGTTGAATCGTCAAGTGAAATAGAGGACTGAAAAGCATTAGCTAGATGAGCCGACTCGGAGTTACGGGCTGCTGAAGAGAGCCTAGAGCACTGCGGAGCTATGTGACCAAAGTTGTGACATATTTGGCACTTTGGATTCCAACACTTCTTGTGAGCAGAACCAGCACTACCTGAAGAGCATACTGGATGACCAGAGCCACCCCCAAGGCCACGCGTGGTGGTCGACGCGCCTGGGGCGGCGCATGAGTTTCACGCTCCGGCGAGCTAACTCCGTAGCCACCAAAAATTTCAGATCCAGAGGCGGCAAATGTACTGGAGCAATATCTGACCCAGTTCTTGCACCTTGCATTGTCTGATGGAAGATCTCGTGGCTTCTTAATCGGGAAACAATATTGGAGTATGACTGGAGCGGCGATTGGGCAAGCTAGACACTTGTAAACTCAGAGAAACCGGTTCCGAGAGCATGAAGAAAAATCATTACCTTGTCTCTGGGAGTGACCTGAACGCCCATGGAAGTAAGCCCATCAATGATGGCTTTGATTCGGCGGTGAAAGTTCAGAATCGACGACGAACCTCAACGGATGGTGTGCAGTTCATTGCGAAGCTGGAGTTATTTGGACGACGAGTTGTTGTCGAAGGTAGCAGCCAAGGAATCCCACATCTCCTTCACGGTGGCGCAACCCAAAGTCTCTAACATCGCTTCTTCAGTGAGGGATGATCGGAGCAACGCCTGAAGCCCTTATCCTGCGCAACCCATGAGTGTATAGCAACCTATGTTCGAGCAGAATCATCACCTGATTTGGAGAAGTCACCATCGGCAGTTGAAGGATTCAAAAGAGTGCTGGTGGCAGAAGCAGTAGGGCGCGGATTTGAGCCATCCAAAAAACCAAATAAACCCTCAGATTCAAGGAGTACTTGAACTTGTGATTTCCACATCATGTAGTTGCTAGAATTAAGTTTAATTGGCAACATATGAATAAGAGTGGAATAGTTTAATGGATTGTCTACCATTTTGGAAAATGGTTAAGAAACAGCAAAGATGGATTTGGAGAAGACGAAACAAAGAATCGTTTACCCGTCTGCTACCATGAAAGTAGGTACACCATGCATGGTGTATCTGTCATAAATAGAATAAATAGTGTACAATAACTAATTTCATTGAACCTAGACTATTCTATATATGTATTGTATCAACATGATCAATCCAAGATCAATCACGATATTCTATCTACCTTATCAAATAACTATGATATTGCTATCATAAGTTTAGTCACAAATTCGTTGCCAAAAGGGGTATAAAATTTAGAGTGTATCTCTTGAAATACGGTCTTTTCATAAACAATTAAACCAAAGTTTAAAGTGCAAATTAGAAGAAATGAAGATAAAATTCTCGGGTTCCATGAATCGGTTATAAACTTTATAACTAATACATGTTAGCATAATAAATTTTTAATATTGCAACTAAGATCTTTTATATTTTATTATTTTAATTAAAGTCCATATTTCTAAAAATTTATTAAAATATGATGTTTCCCAAAACTTTGCCTACAATTATAGCGAATTTACATCTTAAAGCTGTATCTGGTAGGATCTTAGCTGGAAGGAGGGAGAAAACAATCAGGGACACTTCTGACTTCGTTAATATTTACGTTGTGATTTTACGATAAACGTTGGTTTTCGATCATTAATAATCACGTGATTTTTATCTCGTTACTACGCATTATTTGTCATTTTTGGGTAATACGTAAATATAACCTTATATGTTGGAGAAAGTGCAAATATAATGATAAGTTATTTTTTAGTGCAAATATGACCCTAACTATTATATATATGTGCAAATATGTTAGACTAAATCAGATAAATCATAATAAAATATAACCCTAACTATTGTACATATGTGCAAATATAATCCTAAAGCCATTATTTTCAACATTGACTGACTAAGGTTATATTTGCACTTTCATTATTGCAGAATTATATCTGTACTTTCATCAATTATATAGAGTTATATATGCCATTTTCTCATTTATGTTTTCTGAGGCAATCAATAGAGTAATAACAGGGGAATATGGGTGGGTGTTTGCTTCACGCCCATTGATTGTATGAATTATACACTAAGGAACCACACTAAATATATTATACTACTTTGGCATCATTTTCAAGTTAAAAATAGAAAATGGTGTTTTCTCAACAAAAAAAAAAAGAGGAAAATGTGTAATAACTAGATTACTCATACATATGCGATTATTTTATGATTAGAGTAATTAATGATATAATTTAATATTTAATTTTCTTTATTGCAATAAATTTTCAATAATTTCAAAAAATAAAAAATAAATCTTGAAATATAAATAACTATTTTTAATCCTAAAAGTTATGGAACAAGATTTTTTATAATTGGTCTAAACGTTAGGCGGTCTAACGAGATCTTTTATCATAATCAGCAAATTATAACTATGCTTCACTAGTGGAGAAAGGGGTCATTAAAGGCGGTTATATCGTACCAGAGAAGATACTTTAGAACCGCTTTTAACGGCTCCGCCTTTGATCGATCAAATGCGGTTCAAATAATCGCCTTAAATAGGATTAGAAATAGTTTCTGAACTCAGAAACTACATTCCAAAAAATAGTTGTCGGTCGATTTCCAACAGCGCAAAACCAAATCTGGAAACCCTAATGGAAAAAAAGACATCAATTGATGACAACAATCAACACAACAACAATATCAATCAACACAACAACGATATAAATCACAACACACAACAACTCTAGCGGCGGCATCGATCTTCGGTGGCGGAGGGTGGCAGCGATGGAGCTGAGGTGGAGACAGAGGGCTTCTCCGGTGGTGGTGCGACAACAAGTAGGTGGGGTCGTGGGCTTCTCCAGTGATGGTGGGGAATTGAGCGTCGACGGAATCCAGGTGCTGGAGCAGCGCAGTGGCAAAGGACTCAATAACAGTGAAGCTCAATCCAGCGGTGCTAGAGCTCGACTCGGTGGCGGCGGTGGAGGCACCGGGGGGAGAGAGAAGAGAGGGAGAAGGGTTGGAGAGGGGAGAAGAGAGACACGATCAGAGAGAAAAGAGAATGGAGCTGATCGATATGCTAACCCCTAAGGAGGGAAAAGAAAATAAGGGGAAAAATGAAGTGGGATTGGGCCAAGCCCATTAAAGACGGTTCTAGATGTAGAACCGTCCTTAAAATGAAAATGTGTAGGAAAACATTTCCAAACTAGGAAATGCTTTAGGACCTCAATAAAATGCGGCTCTAAAGGTGGAACCACCTTTAATGGATTACCATTACAGCAAAATTGCCTTTAGTTAATTTTGAATCGTCTTTAAAGGAATTTCCGAACTCAAAAATGCTTTTGGGCCTCAATTAAAGGCGATTCCGGTGGAACGGCTATCTAACGCCACCTTTAATAAAGCTTTCTCTACTAGTGCTTGGATGGCACAAATAAGTATCAAATATAAAAAGAGACCGTAAAGAACTACAAATAAGTATAATATTTTTTTGTCAGTCCCAAGCAACATATAATAGAAATTATTTTGATGATTCTGTCAACCGGGGATATTGAAGTCATTTTAACTAACCTAAACCCAAATTGTTTAAAAATAACATACTAATATTATAATATATTACTGATTTTAATTTTTTGCTATGTATAGTCAGTCATAACTTCTTAACATAGTAATAGTATAATTTGTTACTAATTTTAATTCTTTACTATCTATAATCAATCATATCTTATTAAGATATATAACTTCTAAAGATATATTCCCAAACACTATATAATAGAAATTGTTTGGATGGTTCAGTCAACCGGGGATATTGAAGTCATTTTGACTAACCTAAACTCAAGTTGTTTAAAAATAACATACTAATATTATAATATGTTACTGATTTTAATTCTTAGCTATATATAGTCAATCATAACTTGTTAACATACTATTATTATAATTTGTTGCTAATTTTAATTCCTTAATATATACAACCAATCATAACTGGTTAAAATATATAACTTTTAAAGATATATTTAAAATAATAAATATTTCATTGTACTATATATATTATATTACAAAAAAAACTCAAAGAAACACATATAACAAAGTGTTTGAATTTTTTTTATACAATAATAGAACACTTTTAACAGAAATATGTATACTTGTTATTTATTTGTTAATGTATGATAAAGTCTTGTTTTAGGCTGACTAATTGTTAAATGAGAACATTTTATAATTAGTGATACTAATAAGGTCATTTGATATTTACTTTTATCTATTGCAATTAGATACATATAATATGATAACCTTTTAAAATAAATATCAACATATAAATAATTATTTTTTAAAATAATTTGAATAAAATATTATAAAAATAATCAAATTTTATTGTATTCAATATTTAACGGTTTCTAACTAAAATAATCATTTCACTACATAATTCATACAATTTTTATTAGATAACTAAACTTAAAATTTCAATTAAACTTAATCTAAATATTTTAATTAATAATATCACACAACGAGCGAGGTTACGTTACTAATTTAAATAAACTGAATTATAAATTATCAAAAAATAAATTACTCCCCATGTTTCTCTAATAGTGGCAAATCATTTTTGGTGTTAGAATTTAGGAGATGTTAAATGAGTGAGTGCGTCTCTTGAAAGACGGTCTTTCCATAAGTCATGGAAAGACCAAGGTTTAAAATGTAAATTAGAAGAAATGAAGATAAAATTTTTGGGTTGCATGAACCGGGTTATAAATTTTATAACCACTACATGTTGCATACTAAATTTTTTATGTTGCAACTAAGACCTTTTACCTTTTATTATTCGAATTAAACCTCATCTTTCCATAAGCCTATGGAAAGACCGTCTTTCCCAAGACTTTGTCTAAATGAGTAGATGAAATTGAATTGAAAGATGAAAAAGTAAAATAAGTGGATGTAATAACCTTAAACTTGCCATAAATAGGAAGTGTCAATATAAAAGAAACATCTCAAATTAGAAAGTGTGCCGCTATTAAAGAAACGGAGGGAGTAAAAGAAGAGTGTTAAATTTCAAGGTATCTTGGGCTTTCATCTTAAAACCAATTGGTATTAAGTGAAGGTGACCCAAGACCTTATATATAAGTCATTAACTTTGTAAGAAACCGATGTGGGATATATCTTTCAACACGCTCCCTCACGTGCAACGTGGAAACACTCCATGACCCACATCGGGCCAAGTTAAAGGGAATCCACACATCGGCCCAATAATCCAATCCGGGCTCTGATACCATGTTAAATTTCAAGGTATCTTGGGCTTCCATCTTAAAACCAATTGGTATTGAATGAAGGTGACACAATACCTTATATATAAGTCATTAACTTTGTAAAAAACTGTGAGATATATCTTTCAACGAAGCGGACCCTAATTCTCATAAATAATAAAATCATAAAAATATCGTGTGCCGACATGATTATGTCTTTTTATGTCCTTCAGGAAAAAAGCACACACCGACGTAGTGATCGTGTTTAATAATTATTGCACCATTGGTCAAAGCCAAAGTAGTAGTAAACAACGTTTTTTCATACTTATAAAAAAATAGTCTAATTAGAATAATAAAAAAAAATTTTAATTATAATATTAAAAATATATTATGTAACGTGTACCGGTTATAGAGTTTATAATCAAATTCGTATAACCCAAAAATTTTATCTTCATTTTTTTATAAATTTACACTTTAAACCTTGATTTTTACATGATTTATGAAAATATCATCATTCAAGAAACGAACACTTAGTCAAAATACACGCATCACAATAGTCAATGTTAAGTCCTCTCTATTTTCCCAAGTTGATCTTTTATTAAAGAGTATGTCTCTTAAAAACGATATTTCCATAAAATATGGAAATACCAATGTTTCAATTGTAAATTAGAATAAATAAAAATAAAATTTTCAGCTTGCATTAATCATGTCATAAATTTTATAATTACTACATGTTGCATAATAAATTTTTAATATTACAACTAAAACCTTTATCTTTTTATTATTTTAATTAAACCTCATCTTTCAATAAACCTATGGAAAGACGGTCTTTCCCTAGACTTTGCCTTTATTAAATAAATAAATTTAATTAAAGTTAAAATTTAATTAAAATAGATCAAAAATAAAAGTTTAATATAAATCAAAGAGTCTATCTCTTGAAAGACGATATTTTTATAAGTCATGGAAAGACCAAAATTTAAAGTGTAAATTAGAAGAAATGAAGATAAACTTTATATGAATCGGGTTATAAACTTTATAACTACTACATGTTGCATGCTGAATTTTTAATGTTGCAACTAAGACCTTTTACCTTTTATTATTCTAATTAAACCCCATATTTCCATAAGCCTATGGAAAGACGGTCTTTCCCAAGACTTTACCTAAATCAAAATAAGAATATTTATTTAAAATATTAGTACTTCCTCCGTTCCAGTTGAATTTGTTCTCTTACTTTTTTTACACTTTTATAT
Organism: Rubia yunnanensis; assembly: GCA_037428765.1. Taxonomy (NCBI): domain Eukaryota; kingdom Viridiplantae; phylum Streptophyta; class Magnoliopsida; order Gentianales; family Rubiaceae; genus Rubia; species Rubia yunnanensis. The sequence continues at coordinate 93,560,500 of CM075067.1, read as the reverse complement.
CAAAAGTTTGACCACATACTTGAATAGATGTATGAACAATATTATCGTATATGATACTGTTCAATTTACCGTAACAAGTAGTTTCTTAATGTCACTTTCTGTTTGCCGTTATTATAGGTAGATTAACATATTAATGGTTAAATATATTTGCTGAAAATTGTGATAATGATGAGAGTGTAAATTCAGGTAGGGTAGATGGAGTAGTAAATTAAAAAGGAACCACCTAATGATCAATTAAAAGACCGGGTAACCTACGAACCGAATCGACAGTTTGGGCGGTTTTGCCCACTCATCCCACGTGGCGTCCCCGGTGGGCCCGCAAATCTTAAGAATCTCTCCCTCCTACAATAATATGTAGCACAAAATCCAAACCTACGCATTCGTAATTCCTTTTTCATCCCGCCCAGAAAATCCCCAGAATTTTTCCCATAATCCTCACAATTCTTGCTTTTAGCATATTCATACGCCTTCAAATACATGTAACAATCCAAAATGAGTTGATTCCCGATTCCGCTACATCGATCTTCGCCTCGTTGGAAAAAGGGTGGCCTCCAATTCTTGTTAGGCAATTCTGACGCGGAAGCAAAGTTGTCGTTGCGGTGAGTTCTCTTGTTCCTTTATTTCTACTGTTTGGATTCTGGGTTCGAGATATTCTTGATTGGAAACTTCGAAATTGTATGTATGGTTGGCTGCATTCAGTTCATTTTGCTGTATTTTTCATCCAATGCTCTGTGTAATAAGCTTTTGAATTGATGAAGTTGGTGCGTTCTATAAGGTTTTGTGTATGTTCTGCTATGCATTGATGTCATTTCTTGTAAACTGGTTTGATTTCGGATCATTTTAAGTTGAGTTTGTTGTTTGATTTGAGGTTTTATGGGATATTATATTTATAGCAGAGCGTACTCTTCCGTTCTGTTTACTGTGATATCACACTTCTATTCCTCATAACATGCTTTAAAAAGTTCCATTTTTTTCCAATTGCTTGGCATTGCTTATGTTGGTTTGTTGTTTTTGTTTTAGGTCATTGAGAAATGTTGTTAGCTCCTGTAGCCCTCTAATTGTTTTTGCCTTTGCTCGTCTTATTTATATTTCTGGGGTTGATTATCAGGTGAATTAGCTTTGATTTTTACTTATTTCCACCGCGGTAGATGTAAATGCTTGGGTTACTGAGCGTGAGGCATCTGGTTTAATCTGTCTCCTATGCTTATTGGGATTTGCAGCATCCAGACAAACATTAACGAGTGTTGGTTGCTGAATTGACCTCTCATAATATAGCAGTTGGAAAATGGTTTTGGTACCTGTCATAAGGTACCACTTTTTTTCAGTTGGGCTATGAGACGCTTTTCCGTCGCTGATTTACTTACTGGAAGATGTACCTATCTGCGCTGTTGACATCTGCTGGAGTGAACATAGCAGTTTGCGTGTCGATTTTCTTTCTGTATTCGCTTTTGAGGAAGGAACCACGCTTTTTAAATGTGTACTTTGGGCAAAAGCTCACTCAGGTGAAGACGAGACGCAATGATCCTTATTGCTTTGATAGATTACTTCCTTCTCCTGGATGGCTTTTGAGAGCCTGGGAAGCAACTGATGATCAGATTTTAGCTTCGGGGGGACTAGATGCTGTGGTCTTTTTGCGGTTAATTGTGTTCAGGTGACTAATGTCATGAATCTTCTTAAATTTTTTTTTTTAAATTACTATTGTAATATGAAGTATAATATGAGTGTTTTTAAACGGGAGAGACTCCTCACCACCCCCTCCTTCGTGGCATTTTAGCTATAAAAAGAGAGAATAAGCTAGGCTGTCAAAGTTGCACTGGACGTTATTGGTTAGTAGATGAAATCATGGCAAGACCATACCCCTAAGTTGTTAGTTATTGAAGTTGCTCAATTTTGTTTGAGTCGCTATTTGAGCAATGACAGGCAACAAACTGGCGCTAGTTCACAAAGGCTGAGAATCAGGGGGATCTGTTTTTTCCCTTAGGATAACTATTTCTAAGCTTGTGAATGTGTCATATTGTTGTTTAGGTAGCGTATTATGTCATTTGAATCAATGGCTGATGCTAATAGATTGTGTAATATTTCTTCATTCATAATCTGGAGTGAAGCAATGACAGGCAACAAACTGCCTTAAATTTTCCCTTTCCTAGTCTACGTATATGCTCTTACTGGCATGGTATGCCCTTTGTAGATGTAAGTTTACATTTTGAAATTAACAGTGTGCTTATTACTGCCTTCAACTTTATTTTTCTAGTCTACGGATATTCTCCCTTGCTGGTACGGTATGCCTTTTTCTTGTGCTTCCACTCAACTACTACGGGCGAGAGATGGCACATAAAGGTATTCCATCAGAGTCCCTTGATGTCTTTTCCATCGCAAACGTTCAGCCAGGATCAAGAAGGTAAGATTATGTGCTGTTCAAGTTATGCAATCACAGTTTCTTTCTTTATTCCTATTTTTTTTTAATCTTTTGATTTACACTTGCTAAGTCCTGGATTTTTTTGTCAGGCTTTGGGCCCATTGCCTTTCGCTATACATAATCACTTTCTCCACCTGTGCTCTTCTTTACTATGTAAGGGTGAACAAGCTTTTCCTTAAGAGTAATTTGGCACTTTTCTGAGCTTATGAAACTTTTTGGGTTTCAACCCACAGATTCTAATTATAAAACATGGAACATGATCTTATTATCAGGAGTACAGAACTATCACAAAGATGAGACTGTCATACCTCACTCAATCTCTTTCCAGCCCAAGTCACTTCACAATACTTGTTCGTGGCATTCCTTGGTCTCCAGATGGATCATATAGTGATACTGTGGAGAAGTTTTTCAGCACGTACTATTCTTCAAGTTATTTGTCCCACAAAATGGTTTGCGAATCTGGTACAGTTCAGAAACTCATGGTAAGAAAAAGGACTTGGCATTATATGCTATATTTTGTATTTTCTCACTGGTCCAACTTGTATGTATGACGAAATAGAGTCTAAATGGAACTTTAGACTTTCCAGAATGATTCAGTATAATTGATAAGGATTTTTTTTTCGTTGACATATGTCTCTTAGTTCCTGGTTGTTGAACTCTTTGGTTCTGCATTATATAAGTTTCTTCTCAATTAAGAGTTTGTTTAGGAGTTTACATACCGAAATGGTTATACTTTCAAGTGTAGTCTCTCACTATATTGTTGCCTTTTCTTTTCTTGCAGAATGATGCAGGGAAGATGTATAAAATGCTGAAGACCACTGCTGCAGAACAACAATGCACCCCAACTTTAATGCGGTGTGGTTTTTGTGGAGGGACTACAACCTCTTTTAAAATGCTTGCAATCGAGCCTGAAATTGAAAAGAGCAGAAGTGGCTTTAGTAGTTCAGAGTTGAGAGGACAGGTAATTTAATTTAATAACTACCTTTATATTCGTCTCTTGATGTATGCCCAGTGTTTATAATTGCTATATAGAATGGTCTGTGTTGGGGTTAGGCACGAGAGTAGTTCCAAATCATCTTTATGTTCTGTATCTTCCCAAATTTAACTTTGGAGCTTTCCCTTCCTAAGAACTTAACTAGTGCACTCAGAAGTCTTCCAAATTTGGGGCTCAACTTCTTTGACATTAGAGTATTGTTATTGCCTTTGACTTATCTTGATTTCTCTGGATGACTAGGTTCACTATGGCCAGAAAAACTTTACTGGTCCGGCAGCCTGCCAGTATGATCTTGCACAAATTTAGTTAGTCGTAGACTGTTGCTTGGTTTTCTATTTGAGGCCACTTTTCGAAAACTGCATCATGTTTGCTACATTTTTTAAACAAGTAATTAAAAAGTTCTTGTTAACATTCTTAAGTTTTCTGCTGAAACTCAAGACATGTGTTAGCCTGAAGTTTCCTAATTTCTCTTGCAGGAATGTGCTGCTGCACTTGTTTTCTTCAGGACACGGTATGCTGCCTTGGTTGCCTCTCAGTCTCTTCATTCAACCAATCCAATGACATGGGTAACAGACAAGGCTCCAGAGCCGAAAGATGTCTATTGGAGTAACCTTGGCCTACCTTATAAACTTCTATGGCTTCGGAAAGTAGCTATTTTTGTTGTCTCATTGCTCTTTGTTGCCTTCTTCCTTGTGCCCGTTACTCTAACTCAAAGTCTTGTCAACCTTGATAAGCTGCAGAGTACACTTCCATTTCTCAATGGAATTTTAAAGAGGTGGGAATCTGACACGTGTTTGAGTTCCATATACTTTGTATGCCTGATTTTCCATGGTATACGATGAGAATGGTTTGAATTATTTTAGGCAGGTAATATGTAACTTGCTGAAATGAAAGCGTAGGAAAAAGGGAAATGCAGGTTGCATGATACTTAAACTAAAATTGATTTCATATGCTGATTACAAAATGAAATCTGGAACTTGATGGCAGGTAGACAAATTAGTCAACACTGAACCGGCAATAATGCCCCCAGTTCTTTGTTGCCTTGTGATTCAATAGTTCGATAACTCAGAGATCCCGTTAGTGTTTAATCCAACTAACCCGAATGGAGATTCTGATGACTTCTCTTGTCCTTTTCAGGCAGTTTATGAGGCAACTGGCTACAGGATACTTACCAAGCGTCATATTGATGTTGTTTCTCTACATTGCTCCCCCTCTCATGCTTTTATTTTCTACTTTGGAGGGTGCTACATCTCGCAGTGGGAGGAAGTTGAGTGCTTGTACAAAACTCATGTGCTTCATGATATGGAATGTTTTCTTTGCTAACATTCTAACGGGTACTATCATTAAGAATTTTGTTGGGGCGGTAGCTGACAGATTGTCGGATCCTAAGAATATTCCGAACGAGCTTGCTGCTGCAATCCCATCTGCGGTGATTTTTTTAGCCTAATTTTTTTTTCTATCCTGAATTTTGTCATAGTTGTAAATTTCAATATGAACTGATTTGCTTTGGTTTTTGCAAGTTACTGTGTTATTTAGGGGTGCGTTTGTGGTTAAAATGTAACTTGGTTTTAATTTTATTTTGTGTGGACCGTGGAGATCAAACTCCTATTTGTTGCCTATCTACAAAGGGTCCCTTCATGTTAAGCAATGTGGTCTTGGTTAAGTTATTTAGTGACTCTCACAATTGACATGTTCTTTCAAACACCGCCTCTGTAGTTTTGTCTTATTTGGTTACCGAATTCCATTTTTCTGCTCAAATGGGCCTATTAGTTTGCCTGTTTACGAACTTGTGAAGCTCAATGTTGCAAATGGCTTAAATAAATTATATTCTACTGCAGGCTACATTTTTCATGACGTACATATTGACATCAGGTTGGGCAAGTTTGTCATTTGAACTTCTGCAACCAGCGGCCCTCTTCTGTAACTTGTTTTACAGGTATATCCTTGGAAACAAAGATGAATCGACCTACGGGACCTGGACTTTTCCTTACCACACAGAAGTTCCAAGAGTTGCTCTCTTTGCAGTTATAGGCTTATCATGTTCCATTATGGCTCCTCTGATTTTACCTTTCCTGCTGGTTTACTTCTTCCTTGCTTTCCTTGTCTATCGAAATCAGGTTAGCTTTCTTCCTAAATGGATTCGGACACTAGTTTCATTGGATGAATTCACAGATTTCTGAACCTATCTTTTAATTACTTTTGCAAGTGATTCGTGCATGGAAGTTCTAGATCTATGACATCTGTCTACGTTTATCAAAGACTGTTGCCTTCTTTACACTCCTCTACCCCTACTCCTCTTTTTCTGTTACTGGTGTTTAGGTTTGTCACTTATCATGCTCATTACTGTTTGCACACTAGTATATTCTTGACAACGAAAAGATTAGAAATGAAAGAATTTGGCGTTATTAATTGAGTACATCTCTGAAGTAGTGACAGGGAGAGTGAATGATGTCTAATTTACCGAATGATGCCTTCAAAAATGTGCACTGAGCTCTCTGTTTAACTTCCAGATTCTTAATGTGTATATCACAAACTATAACACTGGAGGACTCTATTGGCCAACTATCCACAATTCAATGATATTCTCATTGGTGCTCATGCAAGTAATAGCTTCCGGAGTTTTTGGGATTAAAAAATCCACCAGTGCCTCAAGTTTCACCTTTCCACTGATTATCTGTACACTGCTCTTCAACCAGTATTGCAGGCAAAGGTTTCTCCCTGTATTCCAGAGAAATGCAGCTAAGGTATCATAAAATGTTTGAAATTCATTTCTGGATGTTCCCATTTCCATCATAAGTGGCCACTTAATATGGCCTTTGACAGGTTCTGATTGAGATGGATTGGAAAGATGAGCAGACTGGAAGAATGGAAGAGATTCACCGGAATATGCAATCTGAATATTGTCAGTTCAGATCAACTCCCATTCATCTTGATGCAAATGCAAACCAGTCTGATCAAACAACTGCAGGTTTGGTTAACTATGTTCTTAGAGGAAGGGAAATCCAGCGTGTCTCTAGTTAATCGGTTTACATTCTTGTTTTTCAGAAAATAAACCTTCTCAGTTATCTGGATTGTGGATTGGGCATTCATCTCCAGAAATTAAAGAAGTGCCAGAGGTCAAAGACATGCATTTCATGTAGGCAAATCTGTTGTGTCTTCTGAGCATATGATTCTTTCACACGCCGTTTGTATGTTTGTATATGAGAGTAGGTCAAAGAGCAAATGTATGCATATACATTCATATTCTGTTTCCACTCGCTATTGTGCAGAGATTTTGTACTTTTTTAAGCACCCTTGTAACTTCTCCCTGGGTGGCTGTATTAGCTATTAGGTCATTTGATGATGAGGTAGATAGGCTGTGATGATACGACTTTACAGTATACATACATTCTGTAGAAAAAAGTGTAAATCCTTTAGGTAAAGATTTCAGCTAAATGTAGAGGTAAACATACTACCTCTTTCATTTAAAATTGCAGGTATTGTTGATTTGCACTTGTATCTCATTGCAACTTTACATTAAATTTAGTATGAGAAAGCCATTTTCCGATGCTATTCCAAGGGCCAAAACATGATTACATGACAGAAAGCCATTACAGTTGAAGAGTACCTAAATTTGCTTACAAGATCGATCACATCAGCTAATTTTCTGAACTCAGGAAATCGAAGGAGGTTCAGAAGTATTACTAGTAGCTCTAATGTCTCCATTGGCTGAATTTTTCCACTGCCACTGGACATGCATCAACCCACCATTTGCAGCGTGCAATAGAAATGCCAATGGTTCAGCTGAACAACACACGACGATTATCCTTAATAGAACGAAAAGGAATCCCATTCCCAAAAAGAACCAAGTCTTGTCTTTCTCCTGCAAAGAGAAGGTGAGAAGTACTGAGCAGATTTCCGCAACACCACCACTTACACCTTTATCTTACTACCCGGGGTCAAGTCAACTACAGGAATTATATTGCATAAGCAGTTATCTGGAAATGGAAAATGATAGTTGAGGAAGTAGTGTACCTGAGAGAGGCTAAATAGTTCTCGAGATGTTTCTTTTACAAATGCGGCAACTGCACATCCAGAGAGAAGGCCAAGTGGAATGAACAGCTCTCTGTTTATAGAGACGGCATATATGATATCAGAGAGGAAACCCACAGCGAATGAAGCTGCAAGAGACCACTTCAATGTCTCCTGCAATATAGTTACAAGTCGCTTTGTGACCACATTCTCCGCCTCTGCCCAGGGGAACCTCTGGACCGCATCAGGGATGACATCATGCAGTTTAATGGTAGCATGATTTGATTGCGCCTTCAACTTAGGAGGATCATTGGAGGGTTGACTCGACAGTTCCATTCTAGGTGATTTCAGACGACTACGAGCAGTTGAGTTTGGGTAAAATGCTTTCCAGACTACTGGGCCGTGGAGATGACATGACAAGCTCTTAAACAGCACAACCTGTTCCAATGATGAAAAAAAGGCTATGTATTTAACCCTTTTGGCAGTCTAAGAAATCAATAGTTATGTTATTTTACTTAAATAAATAATCGTTCCTAACACTTGCATTTTGAGATGCAAGGTTCATTACACTCAGAACAACATATGACACCAAATTCATCACAGATTTAATTAAGAAAACAATGACTTATTTCTTTGAACCATTTCACTTCAGGTTGCCTGTTCAAGTTATGATGTCCATTCCTTTCCAAGTAACAAAACTACAATGTTCCATTTAGTTTCCAATTAATGAAAGTCATCAACTTATAACTTAAATGGGATTACGGGAATGGACATAGTAACTTGACAGAGGATATCCTTCATTCCTTCCACATACCAGTTTGAGGATTAGCTCCAACTAGAGCTTGAACGCAGAGTTGATAACAAGATTAGACTTGAAAAGCAATGCCTTTCAGAGGAAACAGAAAGGCAACAGACAAAGCATCGCAATGCTCCAAAGAAATTCTCACAATTCCACAATCGAATCACAATGCCCTAACTAACACCAAGAAAGCATGCTAGTATTCTGTCTCTTGTTCATCAAATACATTTCTAAACACTTCAAGCCTATCAACAAACAACACAAGGACAAGTATTGAGACGCTTCACTTACAACAAAGCAATAAATTGTGAGCCCAGGTCACACAGGGGTAATTAACAGCAGGAAAGTACAGTTAATTATCCTCTTAAAATGATAAGAAAAACATAACTTGCAAAGACAGAAGAGAAGCAACGCTCAAATTATACAAATCCCTAAAACCCACGAACGAGAAGCGCACAGATTTAAGACTTCCGCAAAGAACTATCCCTTTTTCAAAAAAATTCAGTCATTTATAAACTCCAGTTCATAATCAAGGGAGAGAGAATCCAATTCAGTAAAAACCCATTTAGCTACACATGCAAGAGAAACAAGAACCAACTGTACCATGTGGGATGCCGGAGCGGTTGCTGACGCCGGTAGCACCATTTATCGCCGCCGGAATCGCTGTTATTCAGGCATGACAAGACAACAAGTTCGGTCAGATGACAAGAGAATGAGCTCTCTGTTTCATGCTCATCTCCTGATACTTAATATGGGCCTGGGTAGTTTTGAAATATGCTTTAGATGGGCCGGATCTGTTTCATTTGCAGGCCTGGATAATTAGCTGATTGCTAAATTGCGCTACATTATGTTCTGTGTTTATACTTTTTTTAAAAATATTTAATAAATAATAAAGTGGTGAGGGTGGTTTCAAGGTGGTCAGACGATGTTTGTAGTGGTGCTGGGTGGGCAACAATGAAAGTGGCATAGCCTGGGGGTTTTCCAGTAGCGGAGGAGCGAGTGACCAGGCTCGAGCGTCGACATAGGCGTTGGCGTTCGAGAGAATTGGTAGGATTGTTTAAAAAAAAATAAAAATTTGATAATTGAATCAAATCAAAATTGAATTGGAATTCAAGTTAATTAACCAATTAATTTATTCATCGTTAGAGAGAGCACCAAGTAAATTCCTTTGAAAACATAGTCTTGGAATTCATTTCAGGAGGGATTGTGTCCATGATGGCCATACCTTTGTTATGTATGAGAGCCTTTGATGGGGAAATGACATGACATGTTTGCTAAGTTGGTGCTTGAGGTCGGAACGATTGTCGAGAATGGTTGGACAAGTAGCCGAAACATTGCGATGTTTTCTTATGCTTTGAGAGCTTGGTTGTATTTTATGCATGGCAATTGAAATAAATGATCCTTTGTTTGAAGAAGATTGTGGAAAGATTTTGGTCAAGAATTTCTCCTGGGCACTTGTGCTAGCACACTAAGCGTCAAAGTGAGTGACCGGGCGTTGTTGCTCGAGAGCTGGTATGGGAGATAGCGTTGTAGAGTACCGACACGAGCGATTGGGGCTAGCACTCAAGATCACCAAGCGATTGTGCTGGTGACCTGGAGCTGGCATAGGCACTGGAGCACACTTGATCGCTGGTGCTCGAGTGCATCGAGTGTAGGCGCGGGAGATTAGGTTTAAGAAAGTTGATTAAAAAGTGTACGACTTATATTAGGATGAAGGAAGTATAAGAAATTGTATTTTAATGACCATACTATGAAAATTTTACTTCTTTCAATCCCAACCATTAAGACTTAACGCCTGAAATCCTCCCTCCCCCCTCCCCTTTCCTTTAAAGGTACTTTTAAATCTCACTTAAATCCTACTCAATTAAAGGTAGGTAATCTCTAAAGACTTGTACGATATTTTTTCCACCATCACCAACACTGCAATCTATGTGTATAAGAGTAAGGAAAGAGTTGAGTTTTCCATTGATAGAGTTTACGGTATTTATACATGGTATATACTAACAAATTACCTAAGATTACTCTCCGCTAACAACACTAACGTAGTGGCTAGATAAATAAGGAAGACTAGCCAAAGAACTAAGTTCTGAAACTAAGTACTTCTAAGATTCCCCCGCAAGTTGGATGACCTAGAAGATAAGTTCAACTTGAAGAGCAGAGAGTCAAATCGAGGACAAAGCAGCGGCTTGGTTAGAATGTCAACAAGTTAATCATGTGTTGAAACAAATGAGATATGAAACTTTCTGTTGTGAACATTTTCTTGAACAAAATGATAGGCCAAAGCTATGTGCTTCATTCTTGGGTGAAAGACAAGATTGGCACTAAGACTTAAAGCACCAAGATTGTCACAATAAATCACTGAATTTTCAGAAAGAGAGTGGCCAAGGTTAGCAAATAAGGAGAGTGCCCATAAGATTTCAGAAGCAGTATCAACCAAAGCCTTATACTCAGCCTCTGTTGAAGATCTTGCAATAGACCTTTGTCTACGAGAGCTCTAAGAAATAGGGGTGCTCTCGAGGTAGAGTAAATACCCAGTGGTAGAGACATAGTCATCCTTGTCGCCAGCCCAATCAGTATCTGAGTAGGCATGAAAAGTGAGTGGCGTTGAAGCTGAAATGAAATTTCACTATCACTTGTGTCGGCGAGATATCAAAGAACCCTTTTAAGAGCAAACCAGTGAGCATCAGTTAGATGTTGCATAAACTGAGCTAGCTTGTTCGTGCTGAAACTGATATCCGGACGGGTGAGACTTAGATATTGGAGGCTCCCAACTAAGGCATGGTACTCCATCAGAGAAGGCAATGGATCACCAGACTGGCGATGCAAGGGAATGCTCGAGATAATGGAGTGGACATATGCTTTATGTATGCTATTCATGATTTTTGAAATAAGTCTGCAATATATTTCCTTTGAGAAAAGAAAATACCATCCACGCACTAAAAAACCTCTACACCTAATAAATAAGTTAAGCAACCCAGATCTTTCAATGAAAACCAAGTAGCAAGAGAACCAATTAGTTTAGACAGAGCAACTGAGCAACTTCCAGTGACAACTATGTCATCAACGTACACAAGTCGGTACAATGTAATCAGTCCCTTATGATAGATGAATCAGGAAGCATCTCCAGTAGAGTTTATAAAGCTTAAGAAAAGCAATAAACGGCAAAATTCAATGGACCAAGCGTTGGGAGCCTGTTTCAACCCATAGAGTGCTTTTTTGAGGCGATATACATGATCCAAAAAGTCGTTGTTGATGAACCCATGTGGCCAAACCATGGAGACCTCTTCATTCAATGTTCCCTAAAGGAAAGCATTGTTTATATCAAGTTGGAAAAACGATCATCCATGCCGTACAACAAGAGAAATAATAATCCTAATGGTCACAAGCTTAGCCACATGACAAAAAATTTATGCATAGTCCCAACCAGAGCGTTGGTGAAACCCTTTAGCAAATAAATGAGCCTTATAATGCTCAATGAAGCGATATGGAAGTTGCTTAATCTGAAACACCCATTTACAATCAACTAAGTTCTAGTCAAACGAAGAAAGAACAAGGTCCCAATATTTTTTGGCACAAAGAATCAAATTCTTGTTGCATAGCTGCGTGCCAATGAGGATCTCGAAGAGCCCGAGTAATAAATGTGGGCCCCGATGGTGCGGAACGATGGACATGAGGATTTAGCTTTCCGGAAGGTTTGGAGATGACATTTTGCAAACAAGTTATGACAACGGTGGAGGTCTGTTGATGCTTGGATGGGTGTGGTATGTCACGGGTTTAGAATGTGGCTTAGGAAAAATTTGAAGGGGAGATGAGGTACTAGCAGGAGACGTAATAGGTGATATATGTTGTAGGGGAGTGGTTTGTTGATCATAAGAAATTGAGGGCAAGGATGTGCATGTATTATGGGTGGTGTATCGTGGGACAGTAGGAGAAGTAATAAACGGCTGAGATGTAGGATGAATAATTGGGATATGAAGAGTACCAGAATCAGCTTCTACACATAAAGAAGCAGGCTCGTCCACCAAAGAGGTAAATGGAAATTCATTCTCAATGAAATGAACATTTCGTAAAGTGTAAACACAGCCTGATTTGAGGTCAAGGCACAAATATGCATGTTGATCAGCTGAGTAACCAATAAAAACACACATGATAGACTTTGGTGCAAGTTTATGATTTGCATACGATTTAATCCAAGGAAAACACAAACACCCAAAAAACATAAGCTTATGATAATTCAAACTAGTATTGAGCAGCATTGGAAATGGTGATTTGTAGCCAAGAATTGGTGTTGGAAGACGATTAATGAGGTAGGATGTTGTGGATATGGCGTAAGGCCAGTATTTGAGTAGTGAGTGAGAATGGAGAAGCCTGTTTCAGCGATGTGCCAGTTGCGGCATTCTAAGATCCCATTATGTTCGAGTGTGTGAGGTGGAGTAGTGTGGTGGCTTAAAAGTAGCCCAACGTATTCGCCCCTATTATCTGTTTAAAAGGATCTTTATTTTATTTTTGAAATTTTTTCAACAAGCGACTTAAACTTTGGAAACACAATTTGTAAATCATATTTACACTTCATTGGATAGAGCCAAATATATCGAGTGAAATGATAAACAAACATAAAATAGTAACAAAGACCATTAATCGACAAAACAAGAGAAGTCCAAACATCGGAAAAATGTTTTTCAAGGGATGAGAAGATAAAATATTAGATTCATGACAAGGAAGTTTTTGAATTTTACTTATTTGGCATGAGTTACAATCTGATTGTTGAAAACTAGATGAACACAAAGAAAAGTTTTGCTGAATGTATTTAAAAATAGATGACGAAGGGTGGCCGAGCTTGTGGTGTCATGAAGCCAAGCAAAGATTATAAACTGATGGAGACGAGGAGGGCTAAAGATAAATGCCATCAACACAAGGGCCTTTAAGGAGTATTTGGCCTGTCTGTGAGAAAGTCACATAAGAATTGGTTTGCTTGCAAAGCTGAAAAACAAGAATGATATTTTGTTTCATGGATGATACACACAATACATTAGACAAAGAAAAATCATTAAGCTTATGTGTGTCAGAGTGAGAGATGTTCCCATAAAAAGCGATTCCGGACCCATGTAAGGATTGTAGAGAGGCAGATTGTCAAGATCTTTGGTGATGTGATGTGTAACTCCACTATCAACAAGGAAATTTGACTGAGATGAGCCAGTGGTTAAAGTATTGGCATGAGGAACAGCCTGAGGAGGGGTTGTATGTCGAGGAGGGACCAAACCGTAGGGTGTTGTCGAAATGCAAAGCACTGCACATGACATGTCCCTAAATGTTGCACCACTGAAATTTGCCCAAGAAAGACCTTGTTGAGGCCAAGGATTAAACGTGGTTGTGCGGAATAGGAGGAAGTTGAGGCCTTCCAAGAGGTGTTTAGAGGGCAAGACCTTTGTTGGTATGACTTTGTGCCGACAAAGCAGTTGTCGGGGTGGAGAGGTGATGTTGAGCAATCCTGATAGATAACTCCTGACCAATGAGTTTTTCTAAAAATTCGTCAAAAGAAATTGGCGAATCACGAGCATTAACACCATTAACCACAGGTTTGTAAGCATCATCAAGGCCCCAAAGTATGTAATCGATGAGATCTTTGTCAGATGCTGGATGGTCAATGTAGTAAATAAGATTTGTAGTGACCTTGATAGCGTGCATATAATTTGTGATGGAATGAATTCCTTTCTGAGTAGAGTGAAGCCACCCCTTCAATTCTTTGACATGCCCATGAGAAGCCTTGGCGTAAGTACACTGGAGAAGAGCACAAAGTTCATGGGACTTCTTGGTCTGAGTGACTAAGGAAGCAACAGGGTTGGAAAGAGTGGTCAAGAGGGCACCATAAATAAGTCTATCTTGTTCCTTCCAAGTATGATAAGCTGGATTTGGAGATGTGATGGCAGGATAGCCAGCGGTGAGGGTTGCAGCCGGAGCAACATGAGTGCCATCCAAAATTTTGAACAAATAGTGACCATCGAGCATAGCCTCTACTTGTAGTTTCCAGTTAAGGTAATTGGATGGGGTAAGTTTCTTACCACCGGAGAGATGAACACAAGCCAAAGGCTTTGATGGTTCAAAAGGGTTGGGAATAAGATTACTGAAGTCAACAACCATGGAGGAATTGATCGAGGTATTGGAGGGGTGGAGGAAACGACGTCCTCAAAATGGAAAAGAAAGAAGAGAGAATCACTGGATCATTCTATGCTCTGATACCATGTATAAAAGTAAGGAAAGAGTTGAATTATCCATCGATAGAGTTTTCATTATTTATACATGGTATATGCTAATAGATTTCCTAAGATTACTCTCCACTAACAACACTTACGTGGTGGCTAGACAAATAAGGAAGACATAGTCAAAGAACAAAGTATGGAAACTTAGAATATTAACACTATGAAATCTCCCCCACTTTTGCCGCCATCATATCCTCCGGCTATACAAACTCTACCACCACCACAACCTATTAAATCACCACCTTGACTACCGGAATATCCTCCTCCAACTCCACCACCACCATTGCCTATATTATATCTACACCCAACCTGTACAACTATACCACATCCACCACCTAAATATAACCTTGCCGCCTCTAACAATGCCTTCACCACTGTTGTTGTTAGAGAGAGCAACAAATCAAATTATTTTTAAAAAACATAGTCCCAGAATCCATTTTTAAGGTAATTTGTCCATGATAGCCAAACTCTGCCTTTGTTTTATATGAGACCCCTTGATAGGGAAATGCCATCACATGGGTCGCTTAGTTGGTACTGAAGGTCAAAATGATTGCCGAATTGGTTGGATAAGTAGCCGGAACATTGCGATGTGTTCTTGTGCTTCGAGATCTTACATGGTTGTATTTTTTGCAGAGGGACAGTATTTTTTGCAAAGAAGTGTGGAAAGATTTTGATCTAGAATTTTTCCTCTCTGAGTAGTTCCTGTAGATGACCAATAACAGGAATGTTGGTGAAATCATGGGCCTTGAGTGGAGATATTGAATCATACGCCTGAGAGGGATGTCACCCATTGGAGGTGGAATTCAATGTTGGAGGCGGTTTGCGTTGGGGTTCCGATGGAGCACATACATTTTAACAGTGGTGGAGACGATGTCGTAAAAATCTTCACAGATTGCCTATCGTTGATTGATTAGGATTTGAGTGAAATTTCAAAAGTATTCTTTAAAATGGTGAAATGGCAGAAGTAAATAGTGTCTTAATGGGAAGGATGGCATTGGGCAGATGCAAATTATGGTCCCTCGATATCACTACAGGAAAATAGGTATATATGAATCGATATGTTTGTGCCACTGCTAAAATACTGGTTCTAGAACTTATATTAGCACCGATGTAAACATCTGAAAATGATAATACCGGTGCCTTTGTATTCAACTACATTGATATCCAACATACCGGTGCCTAAGTGAAAATAACTAACAAATATGGAAATTTTGAGCATCGGTAAGGCACATACTAGTGCAGAAAACCAATTCCATGTAGAAATTTACGTGGGAACTGAAAATTCCTGCACTGGTATACTAGATGGTACTGGTGCTGATGCAAAAAAAATCCACGAGAAAAATTATATTCCAGCACCGGTTTAGAATTTTCTTGTTGGCACCTATATCTGTTACCAGTGCCAGCTTGTACAGACCATGTTTAGCACTAGTATTAGTAGAACTTACCGGTGCTATTGGTGCATTAAATGCTCACATTCCTCCTTTTTTTTCTAGCGGGTAAAAAGAAACGAAGGATAAACTCAAATTTGGGCAATAGTGCAATTTTAGCATTATGTTGTACAAGATTTCTATTTTCAGTTTCGCGGATGTTCCACTTATCCAATCATGTCCAAATTGCATAGTTGTGAACTTCAATTATTTAATTTCAATATGGAATCGCCAATTTCAGTTTTTTTGACAATTTTAAGAATCTTGGAGGGATCTAAGTGCAAAAAAAAAAAATTCACTCAGAGGTCTTGTACAAAGCATGTTTAGCACCAGTATTAGTAGAACTTACCGGTGCTATTGGTGCATCAGATGCTCACCTTCCACTTTTTTTCTAGCGGGTAAAAAGAAATGAATGATAAACTCAAATGAGGGAAATAGTGCAATTTTAGCATTATGTTGTACAAGATTTCTATTTTAGGTTTCTCGGATGTTCCACTTATCCAATCATGTCCAAATCGCATAGTTGTGGACTTCAGATATTTAATTTCAATATGGAACCACCAATTTCAGTTTTTTAAACAATTTTAAGAATCTTGGAGGGATCTAAGTGCAAAAAGGAAAAAGTTCACTCAGAGGTCCAAACTAAAACCTGCTCAAATGCAATGCTACATTATGAATCCGTAAAGTATATTCCAAGACATAATCAAAATTTTTTTAAAAATTTCTTGGGAAAAAACCTACCAATAATCCTCCCCGTTGAGACTTCCTGACTTCCGAGTAATCTATAGCAAGATACTTTAACGCATGTACTAGCGCTATATTAAATTTCATGAAAATTTACTTTTCTATTTCAAAACTTAAACTAACCTAAGAATACCCAATATGAAGTTAATTCGATACAAAAACGAAGGTGTAACTCAAATTTGGGCAATGGTGCAATTTTAGCAAAGTTACACACGGGAAAGACAAAATGTTTAACTGATTTTTTCAGTCCAATTACATAACTACAATAATTGAAAACACTTTCCAACTTTTCGAGCCAATGGATCAATTTTTTGTTAACATTGCATTAAGTAACTGAGCATCACTATTATAGGAAATTAAACCGGTGCTGACTAAGCCAAAGCAAATCCAACACCGGTATATAATAATGAGGCACCTATTTTACTACCGGTGCTATATACTAACTCAAATTTTCAAACATTTCGTTTTTGACCTCAATTGTTTTCCCAAAATATGCCGGTAAAGCAGCCATAGGCAGCTGCGTTTAAGGGATCGGGGCATTAGTTTTTCCTAATTGACCCTGATTTATGTACCGGTTCTAAGGAGTTAGAAATTTTTTTAAAGCTTTCCTCTCTGCGTTGGAAAAAAATATTTAAAGCAGCTTCAATCAGATGCTTTAACTACTTTAAGCGCCAGTTCTAGAATGTAACAGACATATTGTCAGCACCGGTATGTCGGCTATGTACCGGTGCTGACCCGGTGTAAATATAACGCGACATGGCTGTTCCCATTTACAAGGGTTGTGTCTTTCTATCTTCTCCCTCCTTCCCAAAGGATTCTCCTCCTTCAATCCCACAATTCTCAGAAAACCCTGTAAGAAACCCCACCGAACAATCCAAAGCCTCACAATTATAGTTCTTTGTTTTTGATTGAACATAATCATAGATTCACAATCCTCATCCACATCAACCTGAATTCAACATTCCATACCCTCAAATTCGAAGAACCCACAAGGATTTTGTCCAAACTCAGTTGAAAGAAATCCATGGCATCACCCAATAAGAAAGAATGACCACCGACGACGATCCTCCACCAGCCGGCATCACCCCGTTTCTCCTCTGGAATGCCCACGTCTCGCGCCAATCGCCAAATCACCATCGTCGTCGATCTCAGCAACGAGAGCACGTACGTCGTGAAATGTGCCATCTAGAACTACCTCCGCCCCAAGAACGCCGTAATCCTCCTCCACGTCATCCCCACATCCGTCCTATATGGCACCGGTTGGGGCTCCATCTCCTCTGATGACCCCTTCATCACTGACGGGGAGTTTGACAACCTCACTACCGCCAAGGCCAACGACTTGGCGCAGCCACCGATAAGGATGCAAGTATAAATCTTGTGTTTTTTTTGTTATCAATGTTGGTGATTGTGATTACATTGCGATTTTTGTAATAATATATTAATGTTAGAGGTGTCAAGTCAGGGAAATCGGGTCAACATTATATTGTTCAACATACATACTATTGTGATTTTATATGCTATGTCGATTAAATTAATTAATTGTTGGTCTGGCGGGTTGGATTGTGTCATCGGTTCAGAAACTGACAGAACTACTTTAGTTCAGCACGTACCCAACATAAGTTAGTTTGAGATAGTGTGGAGTATAGTTTGATGTTTAGGTGTTTGTCCTAAACTGTGTGAGATATTCTTCATTGTGTTATGTTGACTTGTGATATAGTTGATTGTGTGATGATGTAGTGTTTCTCATAGAACGTGTGAGATATAATGGAGCATGTACGATGGTGAAGTTTTTTTTTCTAAAATGAATAGGATATAGTTAATTGTGGGATGTTGAAGTGTTTATAATATAGTTTGAATTGCCTCAAAGAACTACAATGCCATTGTTGTTGATAGTGTATGTGTTTTGTGGTAATGGATTATATCAGATTGTATATATTGAGTATACAAGTTTTTGGGGTGAAATGGTTTATTATTAAAGTGTATTGTTGTGGATTGAGGCGGTGCCCACCGTGGGTTCCACATATCATCGATGGTTTATTACAAGTTTTTACTTGTTTTTATGATTTTAAGTTGATGTTTATGCCTAGTTTGGGATGAATTTTGATTTTTCCCTGGTGTATTGGTTGCTCTCTATTCATGTGGTGCCCTCCAACTAATTAATGATCCATCCATTATGGAAAGTGCAATAACATTTGCAGAACCCCACAATTTAAAATGTGGATATTTTGCAGTATATAAGCACTAAGTAAACATGGCGTGTTTAACATTAAGTGTCTAACATGGTGTGTTTAACATTAAAACATAGTTAATGTTTAAAATACATATTTATACACACCATGTTTCCTTGGTGCCTAAACACTGCATAATTTCAACATATTAAATAATTTTCTACGACAAATCGTACTGTGCACAAACTTAATGGAAGGAACATTAGTTAGAGTATCCAAACCCAAATTATATAAAATCATCATCCCCTAATAACCCTCACTTCACCACCTCTCCTTGCTTCTGCCTCTTCTCCCTCATCCTCCACCACCTCTCCCTCTCCACCGGTACCGCCTCCCAGTCCTACTTTGAAGGCTTCGATGCCACCGACGATGACCCCCTCTCCGCCCTCCCCATGAGCTCCACCAAAAATGCTGGATTCAGCTCAGATCCGCTGCGCCTCAGCTCTCAACGCCATCACCGCATTCAACCGCGCCTCAATCCCTGCGTCCGACCTCACCTTCACGGTTATGGTTAAATGATGTTATCTAGGGTTCAGGAGATTAGGTTCTAGTTTTAAAATAATTTATGTTGTTAATCTATGTTTAGGTCTATTTTGTTTCATGAATAGAGGGTTGTTATGTATTTTCAGATATATGCAATGAACTTCTGGGTTGTGGTTATGAATTTTCCATTTTTGTTACATGAACTTTTATTTTTTTGTTGTTTTGTTCGGCCTATTATTCTTTATGAATTCCCAAGTTTCATATTCCGGCCAGTGAGTTTATTATCACTGATCGGATTTTTTTAATTGATTGCCTATTTACTAGCACCGGTATTTCAAGCACCTTCATACCGGTGCCTTAATGATCTGGTGCAAGAATGTAGTTTCATAGGCACTGGTAAGTGGTACCGGTGCAGGAATAAATTCTAGCATCGGTAAGTGGTACCGGTGTTGGAATTGATTCTAGCACTGGTACCAAGCTGGTCACTTAGGCACCGGTATGAAAATGCTCAAAATACTTGTGCCTATGTGGTGAAATACCGGTGCCTATGTGGGTATCTTCTAGTAGTGTATGCATCCCATCTAATATTTTCATACCTATCTTCGACACATCACTCATAGCAAGTGCAATATTAATAAAAAAAATTCACCTGGTTCTATATAAAATCTCCTCCCCATCGAGTTTTATATAAATCCAACCCATCCATCATCCACTTGGGTATCTTTGCCCACTTGAAAATCGTTGTACCCAACCCACCCATATCTCCATAAACACTTAAAATCCAATTTATTACATGAAAAAAAAATTCTAGGTAAGATATGGTAATTGTGGAATTATTATTATATATTTAAAACGTGGGTATGTATGCAAGCCTAGTGGGACGAGGTGGGGATGAGGCAAGCGGTTGTAAACTAATATCCCGGCATGATCCATTATCTACGGAGGATATCATTTTCATCCACATACCCGCCTCATCCCCATCAAAACTACTTCCATCTCCATCCCATTGAAAAGGTCACGATGTGTATGTCCACCAAAACCCACTCCACTATTATCCTTATCTAACGGATAGGGCTGACAGGATGATACGTACCAAGATATTTATAGTACGATGACTAATATACAATTTGTTTGTCAAGATATTAAAATTTGAATTTTCCCATATCAAAAGTAAATAAATAAAATCATCAAGATAATAATGATAAAGTCTTGCAATATTTTTAATCAACTATCAATCATGCCCAATTGTTGTTAGTCATTCCACGAGCAAATATATACCCCAAAGAACAACCCTATCTTTGTGTTTATTTTGTTTCCCCTCTTGTTTGTTTTTGTTTGTATCATTTTAACTGCAAGTATATTTAATTAGTATGAACTAGCTAGCTAGGCTAGCAGCAGAACGATGAACAAGACAACATTCCCCTAATCCCCCTTTCTTTTCGGGTCACAAAAAGTTTGCCAGACTTCATGCCAAATTCTGCATGATTGAAATAGATGCATAAATTATCAATCCTTTACAGGAAGACTATAAACTATGCAAGTCTCAGTGTCCTTTGTTAAATCAAAATTTATCAAAACATTATTTTTATGGATATGTTCTTCTGCTTCTCCTTGGAGAAAGAATATTGTGCATTTAAAAAGAGTGACTTTTCTGACACGTGACTTGTCCATAAGGCTATGCACAGTGGATCTTCTGATATGTGATTTGTCCATAAGCTTATGGACATCCTACTGTATTTTTTTCTCTTGTACATTGCATATGTTAACTTACATGCTAAATTTACAAATTTAAAAATATAATTTTAATATTTTAATATTTCCACGTTTAAATACACATTATACAAAGACTTGAGTGAGACGGTCTCACTCATTCTTATGGTGAGACGAAGAGTTTAAGTATAATTATTTAAAGATGATAAATGACATGGGGAACTTTCTGTAATTTTTAAAACTTTGCTTAAACCTTTGTTTCACCATAAGTTAGGGTGAGACGGTATCACACGAATTTTTCTCTACACATTATTACTCATTTTTAAAATATAATATTTAAATTTTATAAAAAATTATTACATTTAAAATTTTAAAAAATTAGGGTGCCTGTGCATAATAATCAAATCATTTTAGTCATTTGATTTGATTTAAATTGATGGACAACCTTTCCAGGGTCCATGCATAACCATGATATAGGACAAATATCAAGTAATTAATTTCTCATGCACCTTAGTGAGTGTCATTATCACTAATTAAACATAATTAGTTTATTCATAACACAAAGATACACCAATACTAAATTCCAAAAACAAGGGTTTTGTTGGGTGTTTTTTACTACCATCAAATTTGCCAGAATATATGCACCAAAAGTAAAGTAAAAAATTTGAATTAAGATTTTGGTTTCTTCTCAAGGGCTGTTTCTCCTCGGTTTGTTGTTAGCAAAGGATATTCTGCCCCCTTTAACTTTACAGAAAATGCATGTTTCTTTTATACTCCCTCCGTTTCAATGATACACTTACCTTATTGAGATATTTTTTTTTAAATGACACATTTTTTATTTTTAACAATATTTCTACAATCTCACTCACTCATTCTATTTTTTACTTTCTACGCTCAATTTCAACCTCTCATTTTTCTTATATTAATCCGAGAGCGTAAATCTAGTGTGTCACTCTTAGTGAAACTGAGTGAGTACTTGTTTGTCAAGAAATTATTTTACCATTTTTTTCCTGGCCGCCAGCGTAAGCAGTGGCTTTTGCTTGGAAGTATGTTAATTGTACGTAGCTTATCTGTAATCTTTGGGATTTCTTGTTTGGAGAAATTCTCTTCTGTTCATCCGTAATTCTTTAAGCAACACTGAAAAGTACTAAAAAAACAATTGGTGTGAATTACACAATATTTATGTGAACTCTGATGAACAGAAATTCTTGGACATGCACCTTGGAAAATGGGGCCACAGAAACCCAGAGAATGTGAATGTTATCGAAACTAGGCTCTTTAGAAATCCATAAAATTATTTTCTTTTTGAGCACCCGGCCCCTCTCATTCAGGTTACAACTCTATATTATCAGGATTTTCTAAATTTTGAGCTTAGGGTTTTATCAAACATGATTTAGAGTGTGCTCAAAGTATTCCATCTGGATAATGAGTTCCCCTGAAAAAATGTCAGTAATAGCTAGCTAGAAACTAATACAAACAATCCAAAATGTTAACTTTGAACATGCTATGCATAATTATTGACATTAAACATGACAACATTGGAATCCGCTATTCCTATCTATTAAAGTATGAAAGTAAGTTTATTTGACATAAAAAGTGGAGAGTTGTGTAATCAGGAAAATGAAAATTAACAATAATAGCAGATGAAATATCTATCCTTTCCTTTTTCAAAACATATATATCCTTCCAAGAAAGCGGTCATTCACATTAGGAATAGAGGCTATTAAGCATGTCGCGTGAGTGAAGGCAAATGTCGCTTGTAAAACCCTTTCATCGAGTGCGCGATGACATGGCTGAAAGGAAGAAGTCCCGATTAAACGTCCTAGAATTTTATTTTTCCTCTCTGGACTCGCTACCCATGAGCATTATGACAGAGAGATATAAGGGGGCGGGGAGGCAACTCTCACCTCCTCCTTCTCCCTCGCTTATCTTGTTGGCCTTGGTGTGAAAATTCAGTGAGTGAGAACTTTTGCATTAAGAGAAACCATGCACCCTTTTTCTTTTTTCTTGATCGATATGCCCCGTTACCGATTGGGCAAGCGACTGGTGGATCTCGTACTCTTTAAAGGTTCTTGGTACTTCACACGGGATTCTGCGCTCCCGTACTACTCGGATTGAAGTTGTTTTCCACAACGCCTTTGACGTCTCTACTTCGTCTTTTATTATTCCAGAACCTTAAGATAATTTACTTGTAAACTGAACAATTTTAAGTGTTCAGTAAACAGTTAAAAACTGCTTACTTTAAAAGTAAAAAAGATATATTTAAGGAATAGGTAAGCGATGGTTTCCCTTTGATTTCAAACCAAATTAATTTTGTAAATAAGTACGGCTACGCAAAACACGGCCTATGCACCATCTCTTAGGAACGGCCTTCTTATTACTCGTTTTTAAAATTTTCTAAAAATATATATCATCAAATGCCAAAATCTCTGCATCTAATAAGTAAGGAGTTTATAATCCGCACCAAATTCCGTTTCCTTTTTTCTTTTTTCGAGTTAGAGGGTCACATTCATAAAATATATGTGTATAGGAGCAATACCTACCAGTTCTAAACAATGTCAACAAGTTCTTAACAAACCATGACATTTTGCTTACCGAACAAAAGCTTTCCTTAATCTGCACCAAAAGTCAGCGAAACATGTATTGCATCGTTTTGGTCTAAAGTTTCACAACTGTAAACAATTGATTTTTCTTAGGCGGAGTCGTTAGAGTTGGCTCCATTAACACTCCAAAAAAGTAAAATCAAGGTTGTATATATGTGCGTTAGTGATATCCATCTATCTATCTACACATAAGGACATGATTAATTAACGACCATAAACCTTTATGCGTTGTTCAATTCTATCATTTCAAAATGCAATCCATTAAACCCCATGAGTCCTAGCTGTATATATAAATCACGTTTAGTTGTTAGAATCAGTCAAATATCCGATTATATATAGATAGAGTTTGATAACTAGACTAAAGTTATATTACTACTAGTATTTCTTATATGTTTTGTACTCTATTTATTTTAAGCGGTGATACATTTATCATTTCAGGAAAACATTCTATCCTGGTACCAGAGCAAGTTTTGGTCTTAAACCTAAAACCCTAAAATTTTCTCCAAATTCGGCCGCCTCCTCTCTCTTCCATTTTTCGGCGACCAAAAAACCTTCCCCTCCCTCACTTTTCCGATCAAATTCCGGCGCTTGCCCGACGTCCTTCTCTCTCAAAATGACTGACGAAAAACTATCCAACACTCTCCTTCATATGATGCAAATAAAGCTTATGTCGCCGAATTATCTTCTCCGAAAACGTCAGGCAGGCTGTGTTCTCAAGCCCAGGGCCTCTTTGATTTTGTTAACGGCAGCCACCCTTGTCCGCTGCCTTCAGGACTGCCGCCGACCGACACCACCTACGCCTCCATGACCTCTCCGGGTGGTGGCTCTAAAACAGATATGAGGGAAGCCTTTGTGAAGACAAAGGCCGACTATGATCAGTGGATCGCGGAGGATCAACGTGTCTGCAGTTCGCTATTTTTTTCTCTCACGGCCAAGGCTCTGGCTGATATTCCAGATTTCTCTACGTCAAAAAAGATCTGGGATAATATCGCTACCAATTTTCATGATAGCAGAACGCCCACCATCTTTCATCTCAGTGCCGATGCCTATAGTATACGTAAGATTGGTACAGTTCATAAACTCCATCTTAAATTTAAAGAAAATTTTGAGCAGTTTTCTGTTATGGGTTCTCCTGTTATGAATGATGACCAAATAATATGGTTTTTAATTGCTCTTGGCCCCGAGTTCAAAGATTCTCCTGCCCCTTTGATTAATGCGTCCCCTACTCCACTCTATGCCGATGTTCTTTCTCGTGCCCAAAACCACAAAGCCTTTTTAGGAATTTACAAAGACATTCAGCCCTAACAGCAGGGCAGGCCGCTTTTACGGCTAGAGAACAGCCCCGGCCGGCCGCACGTGGGATCACGCGCTGATGAAAGGCGATGACACGTATGACTCATGTGCCGTTGGAGGTGGACGTTTTGGTGGACGCTGCAACGGCATGACTCCCGGGTCTGCTCAGTCTGTGACTAGTTCATGTTCGGGTTGTGGGCGTTCATACTGCACCTGGTGTGGTCCTCCCGGTCATTATGTTGAGAGTTGTTATAAGATGTTGGCTTAAAGTGGTAATTCTCAGGCTCGTCGTTCAGACTCCACCCATTTGGCTGGAAGTTTTAAGTCACCACTGCAATTAGAGCCTTGTGCTCACACCTCAAACTAGTATGTGAATTCTAGTGCGATCGGTCATATGGCATCATTGGCTTTTGGTTTGGTAGAGGGTCACTCTTTATTCTGGAAATTCTCATGTTTCTGTTGGTAATGGTGTCTCTATTTAGATTTCTAATGTTAGTGATTCTTGGATTTCTGATGATTTATGTTTATCTGATGTTCTGGTTGTTCTTGAGATTACTAAGAATCTGTTATCTATTAGTAAACTGACTAGATATTTGAATGTGTTTGTCACTTTTGATGATCAAACTTTGTCATTCAGAACAAAGTTTCCAAGGCAGTCATGGGCAGGGGCCACAACGAAGGCGGAATTTGCATTTTGGATAGAGGCGAGGCAGCTCTAGTTTTTTTTGCAGCAGAATAAAGGACGGGCATCCTGCGAGCTTAAGCATGCTCGATTAGGTCATGTGCCGACTGCAGTTATTTCTAGTTTACAAAATTTTGGTTTACTTTCCGTTTCATCATTGTTGCCTAAATTGCAAAACTGCACCCCTTGTGTTATGGCGGAAGGTCAATGATTGGCTTTTGTTGAGAATGCATGTGCTTGATTTGATACATTGTGATTTGTGGGGCCTTTCCTCGGTTTTATCATTGAATGATTTTTCATATTATGCCTTATTTGTGGAAGATTTTTATCGCTTTACTTGGCTATTTCCAGTTCTTCGAAAGTAGGATTTTGTTGACACTTACTTGCAGTTTAAGGCATTAGTCGAGAATCAGTTTTCATCCAAAATTAAGGTATTTCAGAGTGATGGTGGTAAGAAGTTCTTCAACACTCCTTTACGGTCCCATTTTTCCTCCAAAGGTATCCACCACCAAATTCCGTGCCCGTATACTCCGAAGCAAAATAGGCGAGCTAAACGTAAGCATAGGAACGTCGCTGTGTTGTTTCATTTGTACATGCCCATTTCTCACTGGGATGATGCATTTTCCATGGTGGTTTACAACATCAACTGATTACCTACTCCAATTCTTCAGGGTGCTTCTCCTTACGGGTTTCTCTACGGTCGTAATCCTATCTACTCAAACTTTTATCTGTTCCAGTGTCAGATTTTTCTGACTGTTCACCCTTTTGTCGATCATAAGTTGGTTCCCTGAAGAATCCCTTGTGCTTTCATCGGTTACAGTTCAAACTACAAAGTTTTCATTGTTTCGATTCCTCTACAAGCAAGGTTTATATCACTCTTCATGCCAGATTCAACGAGATATATTTTCCTTTTGCATCCTCCACAACCTCGCCGACTGGTTCTTCCTTGTTGACTTTGGATGTTTCAGCATTTATTGATCCTGATGGTGCCTATGATCCTTCATTGCTTGTTCCTACTGCATCTTCTTTGGCCCCTTGCTCTATTTTTTCAACCGATTCGGTTCCATTTTATCAACCAGCGCCGCCCATCTCCCCGTCGGCCAGTTTGATATGAATCCCCTTGCAAAGCAGCTGGATTGCGGAATTAAGATATTTGACAAAATCAGGGAACTCACAAACTCTTACAGTGACGCACGAAATTCAGGTGTCTAGCCCTCGGGGGTATGCCTAATCTCGACTTGCTCTCTAACTAGCCCTCAGGATCAGATCACAAGGTTATTAGTACTCAACTAGCCCCCGGGGTTAAGCAACAATGGAATGAACTCACAAGTAAATAGTATAAACTCAAAAGGTTGTTTATTTGATTGATAAAATTGTTTGAAATTCATTGGAAAACCCCCCTTATTTATAGGGTAGATTTTAGCCCTAAACCCTAATCACAACTGGAAACAGAATCGACTTATGGCAGCTTCAAGAAGCTGAAACCATATCTAACAAAAATACTTAAATTAAATGGTAATCTATGGTAATCTGGTTTAATTCTTCAAAAAGTAACCTTGAAGAATATTACCATATCTAATCTTACCAAATCTAATTCTAATTAGAATAAAACTGAATATACTAAACCCTAATGGACTGTATTTTTGAAATTCAGCTCTTCAAGCCCACATGGCTGAGCTATCACTCCAATGACCCAAAATGAAATAATTTTATAATAATTTACAGTGATCACACTACCTCATTAAAACCTAGTGCGAAAAAAGAGTACAGTGTATGATATCTTCAATTCTTCGACAACCTTGAACAATAAATCCAAGATGTCGATGATGGCTCCTTCTTCAATTCATCACCATAAAGTCAATCAATCAAAGCATTTAAAGCAGAATCAAAGCATTTGGTATTCGTATCATTCCCTCTCGGATAAAAATGTTTCATCCTGGAAGCATATATTTAGACCTGGCAAACGGGTCTCTTCGGTCGGATACGGGTGAGACCCAATCGGTTTGGGTATGATTCGGTAGATTGTTTTATCTTCGGGTATCGGGTCTTGATCGGGTGTGTTCAGGTTCGGATGTCTTTCGGCAGCTTTGAAAAATATCCGAACGGGTCGGGCTTGGTTCTAGTTGTTTCAATTTCAATACAATTCGGGTATAATTTTTTTGAATTGGGTTCGGATCAAATTTGGTTCAGGTTGTTTCAGTTTCAGGTACAATTCAGTTTTACATTTTTTTAATCAGGTTCGGATCGGGTTTGGTTTGAGTCAGTTTAGTTTTGGTACTTTTCGGGTACATTCTCTTTCGGGTCGGGTTTGGTAGGATTCCAATATATTCAATCCACGTCTTGTTCAAATAAATATAGTAAATTGTCATTATAATGAACATAAAATTTTAATATATTAATTTTGTAAAAATACTTTAGCTGAACTAATCTATTATATATATATATATATAATTTTACTAGTCACTTTTTTAATATATACTTTCAATTTTTTGAAATGAAAAATTATTTCTTTTGTAAAGAATATGACATTTATGCATATTTCAAACATTGATCTGTATACGTTATCGCATAAAGATTATATTAGTATGTAAGAACAAAATAGAATAGTTTGTATTTAAATTTTTTTTCTATTTTATGTTGTCGATCATAACTCACAAAACTCCTAGAGTCCGTCTCTTGAAAGACGGTCTTTCCATAAGTCATGGAAAGACCAAGATTTAAAGTGTAAATTAGAAGAAATGAAGATAAAATTTTCAGGTCGCATGAACCGGGTTGTAAATTTTATAACTATTACATGTTGCATACTAAATTTTTAATATTGCAACTAAGACCTTTTACATTTTATTATTCTAATTAAACCCATTTTTCCATAAGCATATGGAAAGACCGTCTTTCCCAAGACTTTGCTAACTTGCAAGTTATAATATATTAATATATATATAGTAGTTCTCCTGACAGGCGGTCTGTCCATAAGTTTATAGACAGACCATTAATTTTTTACCTTATACATTCACATTCAAATACATATTATTACTTGTTTTAACTTTAAAAATACAATATTTAAATTTTATAAAAAAAAACTTACAACATTTAAAGTAAAAATCACCGTGAACTGTCCATAAACTTATACAGTATTTAAATTTTATAAAAAAAACTTACAATTCATGATTTCTTGCGATACATTTTAAAATATTAGCATATTAAATTAAGATAAAAAAATATTCATAGAAAGACATGCTCATTTTTTCTTAATTAGGTGAAATATTAGTATATTACCAATAAATCCCTTTAGAACTATTTAACTTTACATAAACAGTCTTGGCTGACTTTATATAGAAATTAAATATCCCCTATTTACTAATTATAAATTATGAGTCTCATAAACAGTCTTGGCCAACTTTGTGCACAATCATTCATTCAAATTCAGAATGCAGAGTTTGCATATTTCTACCACTCCCTCCATCTCATTCAAATATGCACATAATCTTTTTTCACTCAAAGTTGTCAAACTTTAACCATATATTTGAATAGATATATGAACAATAATATTATCGTATGGCATGATACTTATGTTTTTGATATGCTATGGAGGAGTAATTATACTAATTAAGCATATTTTAAATTTAAGCATTAGAGAAAAATAGATTATAAATGCAATATTATTTTAGATGTAATTTTATATTCTTACAAAAGAATTGAATGATTGAAAATATTGATTTAAATTTTTTTGCAAAATTTAATGAAAATAAATTTTCCGAAAGAAAATAATAATAACGAAAAGTTAATATTGTATGAAATTTTTTCTAATAATAAATAAAATAACTAATCAATATTAATTTTAGCTTATAAAATAATTTTAAATTAATAATTGACAATGTTCTTTTATTTAATACATAATATACCCTTAAAATAATTTCATCTAACTGTGCTATTAATACACATTTTAAGTTTTAAATTTTAATTTATTATGTGATATTTTAATATTAAATAACATATCAACACTGTTTATAATCGTAATGTTATTTTCAACTAAATATGATCAAGTCAAAATTTTAGACAGTAACAATTGTAACACACTATTCAATCATATTTGGGTATTGTTCGGTTTGAATTAACATTAATCCAGATGTCTTCAAATTTGGATTAACATTAATTTGGTTCATTTCGAATTGAGTAGTAGTTGGGTATGATTAGGTTTCTTTCATGTACGGGTTCTTTTCGGGTTCGGATTCAGGTTCGGTCCAAGTGCGGGTCCTTTTCGGGTTTTGGTTCAGGTTCGATTCGGGTTCAGGTGTTATTCGAGTTTGGGTCCCATCAGGTTTGGCAATTTAAGTTCGGGTACGGTTCAATCAGGTGATTTCGGTTTCCGGTTATTGATTGTGTCTCACTATTTGGATGTCGGTTCGATTCGGTTCGGTTATTTATTACCGGGTTTTCGGGTTCGGTTATATTTTGCCAGGTCTGCATATAACCTATGAAGACACCTTGAATTCCTGTAACAACTTAACAAATCGTGAAAGCTTATCTACATGAATATCTTCTTTGGAATAGTAACTTTCTTTAAAGCACATTATAAGAACAAAAGAATGATTAGTCAAAGATCAATTTACATCTCTTATTGAAGCATACAACGATTTACCAGAGTCAGTAGATACTTCAGCCTCATTATATAAATAGAAAGTAAAGGACTAAGATGTTAAGACAAGACTTTATGCGACTTTTCATAATCATTCTGCCGCTTACATGTCTAACCTGCCTTAGGATCGACATGGAACTTGTCTATGGTGACATTTACTGTCTTTTTGGTGGAATTAACACTATTTTGGTCGAAATTACTTGCTCCTTGTGAGGGAGTAATTTTGAAAACTTCTGTGGAATACACCTCAAAAAAACTTCTTGTGTTTCAGGACCTTGCTCACCTCTGTCAACAATGATGATTTCATCATATGTTTGATTTTCTTTGGTGTCATATAGTGTCAGCATACCACCATCTTCTTTATCCTCCATTGTTGTTATAATTCGTTCATGGGGACATTTATTGTGAACATGTCCTCGTTCATTACAATGAAAACATGTAGGAGTGTTAGAAGAAATTGTATCTGACAAAGTAGAAATTGATTTACCTGTATCTTGGCTAAGAGACTGATTGGTTGTGATCATTCTTCGATCGATGGGTTCAAATGGTGGATTTGAGTAGGTTTTTGTTGAATTAAGATTTCCTCGACCACCCATGTTCGAATCGCTACCACTCCTGGTTGAATTTGGACTTATGAAATCAGAGACTTGCCTTTGACTATCGTAGCCAAAATTAGAGCTTCCTTTGTGTCTTAATGTCGACTCAACCAACTTGGCCTTGAACATAAAATCCAAGATGTCGATGATGATTCCTTCTTCAATTCATCATCATAAAGTCGATCAATCAAAGCATTTAAAGCAGCATCAAAGCCTCTGATACCAACTGATATGAATCCCCTTGCGAAGAAGTTGGATTGCGGAATTAATATCTTTGACAAAATAAAGGAACTCATGAACCCTTACAGTGCCGAACAAAATTCAGGT
Organism: Rubia yunnanensis; assembly: GCA_037428765.1. Taxonomy (NCBI): domain Eukaryota; kingdom Viridiplantae; phylum Streptophyta; class Magnoliopsida; order Gentianales; family Rubiaceae; genus Rubia; species Rubia yunnanensis. Next base: position 93,529,294 of record CM075067.1, on the reverse strand, counting down.
GTCTAGCCCTCGGGGTACACTTGATCTCGAATTTCTCTCTAACTAGCCCTCAAGATTAGATCACATGGTTATTGGTACTCAACTAGCCCTCGGGGTTAAGCAACAATGGAATTAGCTCGCAAGTAAAGAGTATGAAATCAAAAGGTTGTATATTTGATTGATAAAAGTGTTTGAAATTCATTGGACAAACCCCCCATATTTATATGTTATATTTCGACCCTAGACCGTAATCACAACTTGAAACCAAATCGACTTATGGTAGCTTTAAGAAGTTAAAACCATATCTAACAAAAATACCTAAAATAAATGGTAATCTATGGTAATCTGGTAGAATTCTTCAAAAAGTAACCTTGAAAAATATTACCTTATTTAATCTTACCAAATATATTTCTAATCAGAATAAAACTGAATATACTAAACCCCAATGGACTGCATTTTTGAAATTTAGTTCTTCAAAGCCCACATGGCCGAGCTATCAGTCCAATAACTCAAAATGAAATAATTTACAATATTTTACAGTGATCACACTACCTCACTAAAAACCCAGTGGAAAAAAGAGTATAATATTCTTCATGATGTCTTCAGTTCTTCGACAGCCTTGGACAATAAATCCAAGATGTCGATGATGATGACTCCTTCTTCAATTCATTATCATAAAGTTGATCAATTAAAGAATTCATAGCAACATAAAAGTAATTGGTATTCGTATCACAGTCCGGTCGCACCACCTCCGACCAGCTCGGCTGCCCCATCCTCGGTTGATTCAGCCAACTCCACTCCTCCGGTCTCTCCTCCTCGGACTTGTACTCATCAAATGACCACTCGATTGGTGATTGGGGTTATTCAGCGCATGAATTATTTTGATATCATTGCGCGCAATCTCACTGCTACCTTGCTAGCTCAGTCGAAGCCCACAGATTATCGCACTGCCCTTCAAGATCCGTCTTGAGTTTCTGCCATGGATGATGAGTTAGCAGCTCTTCGGGGATAGCGCATTTGGGATTTGGTGCCCCGCCTATGGGACATCAACATTGTTGGCTCCAAATGGGTTTATTAACTAAAGTATTGTCCATATGGCTCTATTGAGCGTCATAAAGCTAGGCTTGTGGCGCAGGGCCTCTTACAGATTCTATGTTTTGACTTCGAACACACTTTCAGTCTAGTGGTCAAAGAGTCGACAGTTCGTACAGTTCTGCTATTTCTACGATTCGCTCCTGGCCCTTTCATCAATTGGATATCAAGAATGTCTTTCTCAATGCTATTCTTGATACTCCGGTCTAAATGGCACTACATGTCGGTTACAAGGACCCACTTCACATAGAGTATGTTTTTCGTCTGCGTAAGGCTATTTATGATATTAAGCAAGGTCCGCTAGCCTGGTTTCGGCGATTCAGTACTTATTTGGTTCAGCTTGGTTTTGTCTGCAGATTAGCTGACACTTCTCTTTTTGTTAACAATTGGGGCTCGTCATCTCTATACCTATTGGTCTATATTGATGACATCATCCTCACAGGTAACGACCCGACTCTTCTACACCAGTTCATTGCTTGGATGCATCGAGAGTTTGCTATTAAGGATCCGGGCACTCTTCACTACTTTCTTGGTTTGGAAGTTACACCCTCTGCCTCGGGTTTACTTCTCGGCCAAGCTAAGTATGCTATGAATATTCTCACTCGTGCTGGGATGTCTGATGCTACTCCAGTCTCTTCTCCTTTTGTGCCAGACTCGCAGCTCCATAGCTCCACTAGCCCTCCATTTTGGAATCTGACTCTATACCATTCTCTTGTTAGGGCGGGCTCTTCAGTACCTGACGATTACTCATCCTGACTTAATTGGCCTTTGAGGTCAACACAGCCAGTCAGTATCTTCAGGACCCTCGTGATGATCATTTTGCTGTGGCCACTTGGATTCTTCGATATGTTCGAGATATTCTGCATTTTGGTCTGCCAGTTCTCCTGAAGTGCTGGGTTATTTTGATGCTGATTGGGCCCGCTGTATAGAGACCTGTCGATCTACATGTTGTTATGCTATTTTTCTTGGTGGAAACCTTGTTTCCTAGAGTGCCAAGAAACGACACACTATTTCTCGTTCGAGCACGGAGCCTGAGTATCGGGCTCTACCCAATTCTGCTTCTGAGGTTAATTGGCTGACTCATCTTCTTCGTGATCTTTGTGCCCCATTTTTTGGTTCTACGCTGCTTTTATGCGACAACAGTAGCGCCATCTTCTTGGCTTAGAATCTAGTTACTCACAAGCGGGCGAAATACATCGACATCGACTATCACTTTGTTCGACAATTGGTTGCTTCTGGCAAGCTGCGTATTGCTCATGTTCCCACTGCTCTTCAAATTGCGGACATCTTCACCACAAGCCTCTCCCGTCTGCTGTTCGAGTTCTTCAAGTCCAAGTTTTGTGTGGCTGAACATTTGGCATTTCGCTTGAGGGGGTGTTTGAATCAATCAAATATCTGATTAGATATAAATAGAGTTTGATGACTAGACTAAAGCTATATATAAGTACTAGTATTCCTTGTATGTTTTGTACTCAATTTATTTTGAGCATAAATACATTTATCATCACGAAACAACATTCTAGTCATAGGTTTCCAAATTTGATCCAACTTATGTATTGTTATGCATGCATACAAAATCGAAGAAATGGATGGAAAATGGTTAAATAAAATAATTGTACTCTCTATCCCCATGTCCCACCTGAAGTTGCACTCTCATTTTTTGAACACTAATTTCTATCAAAATTTAATTACATGTTTGAATAGATTTATGAACAATAATGATATCTTATGTGATATTGTTCAATTCATTATAACAAATAGTTTTTAAATATAAATTTTTTATTTACTCTTATTATACGTAGTATGTCTCTTGAACAATGTGTAAAAAATAAAAGTGTAACTTTAGATGGACAGAAGCACTATCCATTTTAATTTTTTCTGTTGGTTTTCGTTCATGATCGTATGAAAGTACAAAATACTAGTCATACAACATTCCTTGTTCAAAACGTGGACTGATTTGTGCTCCATTTTATATTGATTTTCGTACAAGGAGGGTCTAGCAGACTTCAATTCCTTTTTAATTGATGCCCTAATAATCCTAACATTAAATTAAACTCCACAAATCCCCGAATTCAGATCTTAAGCAAAACTAGATGGATAGGAGTTGGAATTGTAACAATTAAGAAATTGCATCTTTCAAATAGTAAATAACCAAAAACTAGTAATAGCATAACGTTGGATTATAGTAATGTTATATATCATCTCCATTTTGTGTTAATTGTGGTTGAACAATAATTAAATAAACTGAGAAATAACATTAGTAGAATTGAGTTAAATTAGGTTCCACAAAATTATAATTAATTGTCTGAAATGAAATGAAGTGAAGTGCAATTAAATTGAGAAAACTAATACTCCCTCCGTTTCACTGTGTTGGGCACCATAGATTTAGGTTGTGTTTTTTTTTAAGTTGAAATGTGTGGAGGAAAATGAGTGAAGAGAGTAAAAAGTTTAACAAGTGGTTGAGAATGATGTACTTTTTTTTAAACATACAAATATGTTAAGTGTGTCAAACTTAAGAAAACAGGTGAAGGGGAAGTATAATAACATGTGTATCCAAATATATGTTACTTACTGAATCTGTCATGACTTTCAAATCGCATGAATAACAATATTTCCAAATATTTGGTAGACCCATTGGCCCAAAATGTAAATGAAATTGTATCACGAAAGAGTTCCAAATTACATCAAACCTTAGTGTGTACATTCTAAGTTTGAATGTGTGGATGTCTTGGTATCATTGTAAATTGTAAATGGCACGTAACAATTCATTGCGCCATTTTGTCTTTCAATCATTTCAACTCGCGCACACAGAATTTTGTTCATAACCTTTGAGTCGGAATCATGGAGTACTGTCGTTTTTAGAAAGCACAAGATTTCAAGACAAGCACAGATTGGCTGTATATAGAAAAAATGTAACACTATAGTAGCGATTTTTTCGCCCCCCAACTAGTAGAGGGTGAGGTATTAACAATGGGTTTATGGCGGTTTTCCAGAGCGATTGTGCCGATCCGTTCACGGTCCGGTGCGGTTTGAAAAACACAGTAGATGCCATTTATGAAGTCTCAGAAGTTAATATAAAAATATTGGCTCTTTGGCATCGTAAAAAATTAGAAAATCCAAATCGACCATATCGTCCTCATCTTCATTTAGCACAGACAGATATTCATTTTCAACACAACGAAGTTATCGTCATGCTTATCTTTGACGTTCACGTACAATCAAACATATAATGATTCAAACAACAACCATCGATCGACATTGAACAATGACATACATAAAAAATTTAGATGAGTGTACCCATAACAAATTCAAAACAGAGAAAAAACCATACCGAAGATAATATGAAGTTTATCACCATGCATTATTTAAATTTGAAATTGCTACCGTGGAGTCAAACTTAAAGGGCGAGGAGGAAGTCATCTTAGACTTGGGGAAGGAACGAAAGGAGAAGAATGAAGAAGGAAAGATGCAAGCGAAAAAAGATGTTGGGAAGGGATAAAAAGAGCTCAAATGTTTTTTTAGGGTTTCTTTAGGAGGCGGTTCAACCACCGTTGTTTATTTCAATGCATTTCACACACATGTTTTTTACGTCCAAACTACCCTTAAAACTTCCTTAAATTAGTAGTTTTTAGTGTATATACTTTTGTTGGTTTAGTCGGAGCTGCCCTTGGAAATCCACTACCGTAAACAAAAGAGTTAGCGTGCGACAATTTCAACATCGGTTCAAACTCAAACGTCGTTGACAATGCTAAGTTAGACAACAGCTAGTGAATAACCGTCGTCTATCATCAATCCAACCATCCAGATACACTTTCCGAAATCAAAAACTTAAGAAAAGTGATGGTTCCAAGGAAAAATTCGTAACTGACTTGTTAATGGCAATTTTTACACTAGAAGATTGGTTCTTAAGTGAATGGTACTATGAAATGGGATACTTGCTTGCAACGTATTCTTTTAATAGCATCAGTTTATACAATCATTGTTGGATCAGATTTATCCTCGACCCTCAAGCGTACGTGTACCATATTTAACCTATTCAACTGTTTTTTATGACCTAGCTTGGATCAGATTTAATCCTTGACTCTTAAGTGCATGGTACCTCCTAATTAATTTGGTAATTCTAAATCAATTAATGTCAACCTAGAGGGAGAGATCAAGGAAAAAAAGGCATGCAAAAATAAACGCAAAATTAATTTCATTTGGAGCTGATCAAATTAAAGTACTGATAGTACTCTTTCAAGCACTTATTATTTCAGACCATCATCAACCTCTAAATCACATCAACTAAACTAATCACGAGGGAAGCTGAAATTAGTTGATGATTAAACCTGCTCCATAAAGTTCATATTGATTTCCCAAATGTCAAACTATAAGCTGGTCCTATTCATTAATTTACCTATCCACTCTACTCTACTATACATTGATCATTAATTTCATGTCAGAGGAAACTATGTATGCAACCAATTATTAACGCTGTTCTTGCTAACAAATTTAACACAATTCCAACAAAGTTTGCCACTCAATCGTGTAAGAAGTCAAATTTACAAGCTCAAGCCTCCAAATAAGTTCTAATCAAACACATGGATCAAAATTCCACAATCTCAGAATGCAAAAAATACAAGGGAAAGACAAACCGAGTACCTCAAAGGATTTATTAGGGTTTCCAAGATAGTAATCCGAAATTAAACCATCCAATTAATGTCTCTCCTACTACTTAACTTCAAATATAATATAATAAATTTACAAAGTCATGAAAAATGTACACAAATGGTGACAACATTTTCATATCATAGCCCATGGTACCTCAAACCCTGATCATCACGAGCACAGCAATCTCCTTGCTGATGAAGAGAAGAGCTCTCGAAACTCGAGTCGGCGTTAACCGGCGCAGGAGGAACCATAGAGCTCATCATCTCCACCCATGACTCCAAATTCCCAACCCTATTGTCCCCACACAAGAACTCCAGGCCATCAAGTTTCTGAGGATTGTTGAACATCATCTCCTCCATTTCGGCCTGAAAAGTACTGCTACTAGTACTTCCCTGCCCTAGATCAACCGGGTTCGCGAAATCAGGCACATTAACGTTGTACTGTCCCTCAGCAGTTGAGAGCATGCTGATTTGCTGATGATCATCGTAAAATGGCACCGTTGTCACGATTGAATCGGCCCCGATGGGATTCATAGTGTACTCTTGAGCGTTCTGATCAAGATCATCCGGATGATCTTGATCAGAAGAAAACCTGCCTCCGAGCTTGATCAGCAGCTTTCTGATGGAGGCATGATCGTTGAACCTCGGCTCTTCGTTCGAGTAGGGTATTGGAGGCATCTGAGGCCAATATGGATTTGGGTTCGGGTGATGAGAAGAACTAGAAAGCATGTCAATGTAGCCATTGATATCAATGGTGCCATTCTCTCTCTCCTTTTGCTTCTGGCTTGCTATACTACTTCTCCGCGCTGCGTGCTCCTTTCGCTGCTTCCCTAGCAGCTTCTTCTTCAGCCTCGTGTTCCAGTAGTTCTTTATATCGTTATCAGTCCTCCCGGGCAGTTGCGCCGCAATGATCGACCATCTGTTTGTGCAAAACCGCGCGAAAATCAGAAGAAAAAAAAACTGAATAATGGATTAAATGAAACCCTGATTTTCAGTTACCTGCTTCCTATGCTTATGTAGAGGCTGCAAATGATGTTATCTTCTTCCTCGGAGAATCCACCATGTTTGATGTTGGGACGAAGGTAGTTTAGCCACCGAAGACGACAACTCTTTCCACATCTCTTTAGGCCTAATCATATTGTACAGAAACACAAACACAGGTTGAAAACAAATCAAATCAACTCCGTATGTTTCTCTTAAGGAAACTACCGTCTATAATCTTTCCTAGGATTTCTGTTTCCTTATCAGCGTCCTAATTTCATGAAGCATAAGGTTCCGAAAATACCGATTTTCTGAGGCAAAGCGATCCAGTTGCCGCCGGTTCCATGCTGCTCGATATAGGACTTGAGCTTAGCGTCTTCTTCGGGAGACCACGGCCCTTTCTTCACGTTCGCTTTGTCGCAGCATGGAGCTCTCCCCATGATCTTCTTCTTCTTCTTCTTCTTCTTCTTCTAGAGATTTACTCTAGTGTGTGAGTGTGTGAGTGTGTGAGAGAGAAAGGTCGAGAGAGAGAGAGAGAGAGATGGCTTAGAATGGGTGGAAAAGGGTAGACATGTTTGCTGCAGGAGCTATATATATATTGAACGGAATTTTGAGGAAAGCGAAAATGGATGGAAATATAGAGAGAGAGAGAGAGAGGTGAAATGGATTCCAACATATTAGCCCCGGGGGTTTTCTTCTTGTCCTTCTCAAAATCAAGAATCATTATTAATATTGTTTAATACTCCTCCTGTTTCGACTATAACTGCACATTTTTAATCGTAATTTATAAATATATATTACGGTGAATCTATGTATTTTTTCCGTCCCATTTTAAAATATAATTTAACTATTCATTCAACTAATTTTTTTACTTTAATCACAAAATTGAATTAGTATATAAGTATAGATATTATTGTGTGATACTTGGTTAGATTCTTTATATTATATATTTTCAAAATATCAACTTTTTACAAATTTTAGTTATCTTTAACGAAAGATATTATGGATTAAATATTTTTCAAGTCAACTGCCAAAAGTCAAAGTGTGCAGTTTGAAATGAGAGTGCTAAATGATTTATTATGATTATATGTCGACAGGAATATTGTACAGTTCAAAATGGGGAAGGGAATAATTGTTAAAGAGGAAGTTAAATAACTTTTATTTTGTTGGTCGTGGGATAATGGAGACCATATAATCTAAATTATTTTCCATGCATACAACTGGTGTAGAGTTATAAAGAAATTAAATATTAAAGGTTTCATTTCCAAGATCTCGTGATTGTTAATATAGTAACACTAAAAATAGTAGTTCTACATAACGGACTTTCGTTATGTGAAGAATTAAAGTAGTAGTGTTTTTTAATCCAAAATATATGTTCTAGAATTAAAATTAGTCGAGTCATTCGGTAAACTTGATTAAATTATAAATTAAAATTTGAATTTAACAATATTTTAAGACAGTTATATAGAATAGAAAAGTTTGAAATAAACCCTGTCGATACAAATAAGAGAAATCCAATCCTTAGTTTAGTTTGTTATGAGACATACGTGGAAGGAGAAATCATCAAATTTTCATGTAAAAGTCTTGTATAAGACCATCTCACTGTGAGATCAGGGATTAAATTGCAAGATAGGGTTTCATATTAATGTTTTCATATTGCTATTTATTAGTTTTTTGCCCACGAATTTAGTTTGCTCTTTTCCTATTTTATCTATTATCCTTGGTCTTACCATGAGACGGTCTTACAGAAGACGGACTCAATTTTCACAAAGTGATCAGATAAGATCAGATCATATCACATAGCTAGGAGATCAAATTGTTTCCCCAAGCTACGTACAAATGTGTCATTGTGCCAATTAATTTCATTAGCTTTATGTCTGGTTAATGGTTTTGTGACGAATCAAAAGTTAATACAATGGCGTCATGATGTTTAAATTGACACAATCCGTCCAAAGTGATCACATTCTTTCATTTTTGTGACCTAAATTAGCTGGGTCAATTTACGATCAAAATCAAAGGGCTAACTACCAATTACTTACTCCCTCTGTCCCAGGTCAAATTGCAAGGAATTTTTTTTACGCTTATCAACAAGCTTGTCTAACCGTTAATATGTTTAAATACGTATAACAACGATAAACAAAAAGTTACTTTTGGGAAACTACTTGTTTCGACGAATTCAACCATATAACATATGATAATATTATTGTTTATATATCTATTCAAATATGTGGTCAAAGTTGGACAGTGAATAGTGACATAAAGTGAAGTGTGCAGTTTGAGGTGGGATGGAGGGAGTACATGTTTATATACTCTTCCGAAAAAAATTTCTACGGTTCCTGCAAGCCTTTTGTCTCCATCTTTCCAGTATATGATGGGAAGACAATAATTTATTTCTCTATTTAATGTTTGTGCTATTGAATAAGTGCTGAATTTACATTCATACATTAGTAGTTTTTCGGTCCATCAAAATCTTGATCGTCGTGTTTGTGTGATCACTCAGTTTAATTGTTCATGTTGATGTATATGTGTTTGATATGATTGTTCAAGTCATTTATTTGTGGTTGTATTCATGTCTTTAGTTAGGGTATTATTTATTTGGATGAATCTGTATTTTTAAAGTGTTTACAGTTTGGATAACATGGATCATATATTCTTCACTGTTTGGATCAGGTGATATTACAATTGTAGTTGATCCTTTTTTGACACGGTTATATTGATACTTGGAGATGCTCTTTTTGGCTAAACAATCATAATTTTTACAGGAAACAAGTGAATATCATCGAGCACGATATTACAATTTTACTGAAATTTTATTTCGTAATTTTAAAGATGATCAATCTAATCAATATATAATTCAATTATCTTTGTAATAGCTTAATTAGGTTTTGTGTCAATTACACTTATTCTATGTATCACTAGACATTTTCCCAACAATTCTGTGAATTTTGATTTAAAAAGAAAACTTATATGTTTATGTATGTCCTCAACTCATATTCAAAGAACATTCATCTACTAGTTGTACAAGTCAATATACATGTGTCTATATATACTAGGTACAACAAGTCGACTTTAAACTAAAAAAAGTTATAGTAGTGATTTAAATAAGCGTCCATTTATAACAAAAGTTTTCAAAACATCTGGAGTCGCAAAAATCCTTCAAATTTTCTTTTATTCATTTATTGGGAAAAAGCTGTTCTTTTAATAATGACAAATATTTCTTATAAATTTTGTCAATATTTCATTAACTCAATATTCATTTCACTTTTTCTTTTCTTAACTCAATTTCATTTGCTCATTTCATGAAATTCATGTGTGAAAGTAATTGTGCCAATGAAATGAAGTTTGAAAAGCAACATTTTATTCTGTCACGGTGTTGGAAAAACGCCCACATATGCATACGAGCCTGGATACTCCTAAATGTTTAACGTTGGTGGGAAGAATCCTATGCTTATAATTCCCCCTATTTATTAAAAATATTGGATGCAAATATTACCGCAGAGATTTTAAAAAAAAAATTAAGTACCATCATGATTTGCTAATTATGATCCCGAATTTATCCAAAAAATACCGCCTCGAACGTGTGACTGAGAGAATGATTTGCCGTAATTAATTGTATTATTGATATCTAAATATATAGAGAGTACAATAGAGGTATAATAAGGAAAGAACTCTAATTAGAATAAATCATAATCTAATCAGGAGTCTGATTTAGTCTAACACCCCCCCCCTCAAGCGAAGCGTCGGATGCTCGCCGACGCACAGCTTGGACCTGAAGAACTCGAACAGCGGACGAGAGAGCCCCTTGGTGAAAATGTCCGCAATCTGAAGAGAAGTCGGAACATGAGCAACGCGCAGCTTTCCGGATGTCACCAACTCACGAACAAAATGATAGTCGATGTCGATGTGCTTCGCCCGCTTGTGCGCCACTGGATTCTGAGCCAAGAAGATAGCACTACTATTGTCGCATAACAACAGTGGAGAACCAGAAAGTGGAACCCGAAGATCACAAAGCAAATGAGTGAGCCAAACCACTTCCGAGGCAGTGTTGGCGAGAGCACGGTATTCAGACTCAGTGCTAGAGCGAGAAACAGTGAGCTGTTTCTTGGCACTCCAAGAAACCAGATTCCCACCAATAAAAACCGCATAACCATAAGTGGACCGACGAGTCTCCAAACAGCGAGCCCAATCAGCATCAGAGTATCCTAACACATCAGAAGTACTAGCAGAGCAAAACCGGAGACCAAAATGAAGAGTGCCACGAACATATCGCAAAATCCAAGTCACAGCAGCAAAATGGTCATCTCTGGGATCCTGAAGATACTGACTCACCGTGTTGACCGAGAATGCCAAATCCGGGCGAGAGATGGTGAGATAATGGAGGGCACCAACAAGAGAACGATAAAGTGTAGGATCCCAAAATGGAGGACTAGTAGAGCCGCGAAGCTGAGAACCAGCAACAAATGGAGCAGGAACTGGTGCCGCGTCAGACATACCAGCCCGATTCAAAATATTCCGAGCATACTTTGCTTGGCCAAGCAGTAATCCTGAGGAGATAGGCGAAATTTCAAGACCAAGAAAGTAATGAAGAGCACCAAGATCCTTGATCGCAAACTCGTGTGTGTCCGATCAATGAACTGGCGAAGAAGAGTCGAGTCATTGCCTGTAAGAATGATATCGTCCACATACACAAGCAGGTACAGTAATGACGACCCTCTCGAAAGGACAAACAAAGAAGTATCAGCTGAGCTGCACCGAAAACCAAGCTGTGTCAGATAACTGCTAAAACGCTGGAACCAAGCCCGGGGAGCCTGCTTAAGACCATAAATGACCTTTTTCAAACGACAAACATAGTCTAGATGGACAGAATCCTGATAACCAACGGGCTGCTTCATGTAGACAGGAACATCAAGAACACCATTAAGGAAAGCATTCTTGACATCCAACTGATGAAGTGGCCAGGACCGCATGGTGGCTATGGCAAGAACCATCCTAAAAGTGGAGGCTTTTACCATAGGACTGAAAGTGTGGTCAAAATCAAAACCCGGAATCTGCGAGAAACCCTGCGCCACAAGTCTAGCTTTGTGACGCTCAATAGTGCCATCTGGTCGATACTTGAGCCTGTAGACCCATTTGGAGCCAACAATGTTGACATTCGAAGGTCGAGGCACCAAATCCCAAGTGTGCTGACCACGAAGAGCATCCATCTCATCATCCATGGCTGAAACCCAGGCTGGATCCTGAAGGGCAGTGCGATAATCAGTGGGCCCTGTCTGAGAGAGGAGTGCAGCAGTGAGACCATGAGCAATAATATCCGAATAATCCCACCGCTGAATGGCAACAGTAGAAGACCGAGTGGCCATCTGATGAGTACGAAGCTAGGGCGGCAAATCTGGAGGAGTCGAACCAGCTGATGACACGGGGGAAGATCGAGCTATGCTGACCGGAGAGTGGCCGTCGGAAGTCACCGGAGAAAGAATAGCCGATACAGGCTGAGACGTGGTGGCCAGTGGCTGAGACGGTGGCTGAGGAGTGCTGGCCAGCGGCTAAGATATGGTGGGCGTTTGGCGAGGAGCCGGGTCCAGGTCGGCCGTCCAGATGGAAGATGGTGGTGAAGGAGGGGCAGCTGGAACAGGCACATACACAGGCGTGGTGGCCCCAATCGATGAAGTAACAGTTCCATCAAAAAATGATGAAATCTCCAGATCTGAAATCGAACGACTGTCCATGGAAGATAAGACATAAGGGAAGAAAGTTTCATCAAAACGAACATGGCGAGAGATATAGATGCGCCCAGAAGTCTGGTCGAGACACTGGAAGCCCTTGTGACGAGGGCTATAGCCAATAAAAACACAGGGAATGGATCAGGGTGCAAACTTATCAGTAGCAGTGGCACGCAGACATGGAAATGCACGGCAACCAAATGGGTGAAAGAGGGTATAGTCAGGCACATGACCAAAAACAACCTCAAAAGGTGATTTGCCACTCATAACTGAACTAGGCAGACGGTTATTAATGTAAACCACAGAGGAGAAAGCTTCCACCCAATAACAGTGCGGCACAGAAGAGTGAAAAAGCATGGCAAGACCAGTCTCTGTGATGTGACGATACTTCTGCTCAGCCCGGCCATTCTGAGTAGGTGTATAAGGCGAGGACATTTGATGATGAATGCCACATGATATGAGATGAGCCTGAAGTATGTGATTAGTAAACTCAGTGCCACCATCGGTCTGAAACATTTTAACCCTAGCAGAAAACTGATTTTCAACAAATTTCCGAAACTGGATAAAAGTGTCATAGAAATCCGACTTATGCCGCATTGGAAGAAACCATGTGAATCGTGAGAAATCATCAATGAAAACGGCATAATAAGAGAAACCACCGACAGATAAAACAGGAGTTGGTCCCCACAAATCACAATGTACTTTATCCAATAAACCAGTAGCGCGCTTGTTACTAGTGAAAAAGGGCAAGCGGCTACTCTTGGTCATCTGACACGGAGAGCAACTGACAGATGCAGGCATAGCAGAAATGACAGAAATAAGACCCCTTCGATTCAATAACTGAACAGTATCATGAGACACATGATCGAGGCGAGAGTGCCACTGCTCAAAAGAAGCATAAAGCTTTGTAGAGCGTAGTTCGCCTAAAAAACTGGAATCACTAGTCTCAAGAAAATAAAGACCAGACCTATAACGACCTTTACCAATTATCGCCCTTGTAAGCTTGTGCTCAATGGAAAATGCATCGGCATTAAATATAACACGGACAGGTAGATCACGAGTAAGCTTACTAATGGACAATAAACTTCTAGTAATCTTAGGGACCACAAGGACATCATTAACAGAGAAACCAGATAAATGACATTGGCCGGTGTGAGAAATAGATAATGATTCACCATTTTCAACAAGAATAGAATCAGAATCACGATAACGTTGTACCTGATCAAGATGACTGGTGTGAGCAGTGATATGAGATGTAGCACCTGAATCAACAATCCACTGATTTGACGAAGAATGACAGTTGGGACCATTCAAACTGGCCTGAAACAACACCTTGTCCGCAATCCAATTAGTGGAGAAATCTTCCCGAGATATAGGGCCCAAATGAACCATAGCGGAAAACCGGAAAATGGCATAGAAATTGACTGGATGCTGACGAGAATTTGAAAAACTCGTCGGAATGTGAGCAACTCACGAGAAACAGCTTCAACTCGCGAGAATTTGATTCAACTCACGATAAATTGATCAACTCGCTAGAATTTGATTCAACTCGCGAGAAACTCCCTTGCTGGCGAGACGACTCGCGCGTGGCTTCACGCGCGGAATTTCCTTCTTGCTGGCGAGTCGACTTGCGCGTGGCTTCACGCGCGGAATTTCCTTCTTGCTGGCGAGTCGACTCGCGCATGGCTTCACACGCGGGATTTTTCTTCTTGCTGGCGAGATGACTGGCGCGTGGCTTCACGCGCGGACGAGAGGATCTCTTCTTCTTCTCCGTGTCGTGATCGGCCGTTTCTTCTTCGTCTGGCTTCGCGATCGGACGAGAGGATTTCTTCTTCTCCGGCGAAGGAGCCGCCGCTGGAGGACGCCGCCGCTGAAAGACGCCGGAGGAGGAGACAACCGCTGGAGAACGCCGCCGCTAGAGGACGCCAGAGGAGGAGACCGCCGCTAGAGGATGCCGGAGGAGGAAGGCCGCCGCTGGAGGAGGCCGCCGATGGAGGAAGACTCCGCTGGAAGAAGATGGAAAAAAAATTTTCCGGAAAATTGAGACTTGAGAGGAAGTCGGAGGATGCCGGAGGACGCTGGAATTTGGCCAGAATTTGACCGGAACTTCGCCGGAAAAGAGAGAAGGAGGGAGGCGCTGAATTAAAATTGAGGAGTTAGGATCAGAACTTGCTCTGATACCATGAGAGAATGATTTGCCGTAATTAATTGTATTATTGATATCTAAATATATGAAGAGTACAATACATGTATAATAAGGAAAGAACTCTAATAAAAATAAATCATAATTTAATCAGGAGTCTGATTTAGTCGAACAATAACTTGGTCTTCGTTGTTGTCACAATTGCTTGTGAATACAAAATTCTACGGCAAATAAAGAGGATTCTTACAGATTTCAGACGTTTGTGTCCTAAAAGCAAGGAGAAATTTTCCTATAGGGTTAGGTAACCAATGACCTACAAATATGGAATATATGATACTCCATCCGTTCGACACTATTTGCACCACAATTATTATCACAATTTTTAAAAAAATTATAATTTTAAAACTACTTATTATAATGAATTCAGTTATATCTATTGCTCATGTATATCTATTCAAATATACAATTAATTTTTTTTATAGAGAATAATATCAAAAAATTAAACATACAAACAGATGTGTGAAAGTATCCTAGAAGTTTGGGCCGGCAGCTTAGTCAACAAAAAGAAAAACTGTAAGGTTAAATTTGATTTGTTCTTTTCTAGTTTCCAAATAGGGTTGCTGAAACAGAAAGGGTCACTTTGCGCAGTCAATCTTCTTCTTCTTCCTCGTCACCGTACCCACTACCCATCCTACGTCCTCTGCATGTTCAACTGATTGCTCATGCAAATTGTCTTTCTGGTGTACATGTGCATTTCAAATTCAAATGTATTGCTTATTTATGTAAATGTGATCAATTCACAAGTTTTTGCCGGAAAAAAAGAAGTCACAAATAGAGAGATTTTTTTATATATTTGGAATCACATACGGAGATTATGTTATTGAACTTTTGTTAACAAGCAGTTTGATGCTACTATTTGAAGGTTGAATATTTTATATTTTATTAAGAGTTCTACATCGATGGTAGATAAATCAATTAATAGCTTAATATATAAAATAATGGATCACTTCTGCATAGTAATATAGAAACTCAAGGATGGCCTAATCGGCCCAGTAAAAGTATACAACGTTGGCCTATTCGGTCCAGTGGAGGATATTCCCATTGTTTGACTTGCACGATGAATTATATAGCTACACGTGAAAGAGCGTGTTAAGATCGAGTCTCACATTATAGTTGTCAAAGCAATAGCTCAATATAAAAGATAATGAGTTATCTCTGTATAGTACCAACTGATTTGATGATTAAAACTCATAACTGTAATAATTTTATTGGAAAATATATATAAGAAGAGAAGGATCTTAAAATAATGAGAAATGCAAGCTAGAAGTCCTTCTGTCTCACCTCAAATTGTACATAATCTTTTTTCTAGTTAAACTAGGATAAGTAAACGACCAATAATGTTATCGTATGAAATATTGTAAGATTCATCGTAACATGAAATTTTAAAATATCAAATTTTTTATGTCGTTATTATACATAATTCTATATATTTCTAGTGAAAAATATTTATCGGAGATCGTAATAATAATTCTTTGCGATTTAAGACGAGAGGGAGCGAGAACTTGGTAAATTGTTGATGAAAGCGAGCCATATAATTGGTATGGTTGATCATTTAGCGTAGCTAGATTTTGATATTGAAACTGAGGGGGACCTGTGATTAGCAAACCGGACAAGTGTCGGGACACAGTAAGGTAAGCTGCAAGATTCCAGAGGAAAACAAGCCATCTGAACTGGGCCACACCAAGTATAAAGTATTTCAGCGAAATTGATGTTACATTATATAATAGTAATGAAACAGTATTTTTAAAGTAAAATATTTATATATTTTTAATTTAAAAATAAATAATACGTGAGTCCATGGTAAATTACTCACTTATTTTATAACACTATTCTTTACTCTATTTGCCCCATTTTAAGATGTATATTTTGATTTTTGATAGTTGACTTAAAAATTGTTTCATAATTAATACATTTCACTAAGGATAATTAAAATTTGTGAAAATTTGATATTTTAAAAATATATGTCATAACGAATCTAACAAGGTGTCACACAATAGTATTTGTATTAGTATGCTAATTCAATTTTGTGGTTAAAGTTCACTAAAATTTTTTTTCCAATAGCGATGCATATTTTGTGACAAGTAAGGAAATGTCACAACATTTGCTCCACCTTCATGTGTCACTGAATATTTATAAAATATGCACATATCACTAAATTGAATCCATGTCACAAAATTTTGTGACACTTCTAAATTGAACTGCACCTTAAAGCGTCACAAAAAATATAATGATACTTTAATGCGTCACAATATTTCAGTGACACGCTGAATATGGGCATTTCACAAGGCATCACAATTGTAGTGTTAGTGACCGTGAAGTACGCTTATTCAATGTGTCACTAAAATATTGCGACGCATTGAACTTTTTTTTTTGACACTTTAAGGTGTAGTTCAATTTAAAAGTGTCACTAAATTTTGTAACATAGACTCAGTTTAGTGACATGTGCACATTTCATAAATATTTGTTGACACATAAGGTGGAGCAAATATTGTGACATTTCCCTACCTGTCACAAAATATGCGTCACTACTGAATTTTTTTTGTAGTAAACTTTGACAACAAAATTGAATTAGCATACTAATACAAATATTGTGACATTTCCTTACCTGTCACAAAATATGCATCACTACTGAAATATTTTTTTATAGTGGTTATGAAATTTTGACTAAATAAATAGTGCAATTGCAGCTTGAATTGGGATAGGGGAAGTATCAAAGTTTGATCGCATATTTGAATAGATATATGAAACATAATATTATCGTATTTGATATTGTTAAATTCGTCATAACAAATAGTTTCTAAAAATTAAAATTTTTATTTACTATTATTATACGCAGCTAATATATTAACGATCAAACATGTTTCTCCAACTATGTACAATGATTAGACTATATTTTAACGGAGGAAGTATTAGATTGTCAATTAAGCCTTGATACGATTTTCACAGGAAGAGTCAAGGATGTGGAAGATGATAGAGGAACATTTAAAGGTGCAACAAATCAAGAGGAGAAGAAGTTCTAGCAATAATTAAGGTGCATGAACTTGGACCTCGGAGCTGGAATCACCCAACTATCACATCTTAGCATCACAATCTTGACTTTTATTTAATTAAATTGAACACTCCCGCTTTTCACTGACTTTATTTAATTAAATGAGAAAATTGAAGATATATCCCTATATATTTTTAAAAAGCACAGATATAATCCTGCATTAATTGAAGTGTAAATATAATTATATCTATGCAGGTTATGTGCAAATATAATATTTTCAGCCTGGTGGAGGCTGGAATACGTTGAAATGACTATTTTACCCCTCTGTGAAAAATATATTAAAAAATATTGAAATTACAAATCTAACCCTAAACCCCTAATTCCATCCCTTTCCCAATTTTGCTTCTTCTCTCTCGTTGGTGACTAAACCCATCGGACGGATTTTTGCTTCTTCTCTCTTGTTCTCGCAAGCTTCTCATTCTTGCAAGGAAATAGTGGCTTCACCGATGATGTTGTGGATTCATCGAATTTTCGGCACTTGGTTGTGGTGGAGGCGAGGCTAGGGCAGAGGAGGATGCGGCGATGGCAAGGAGTTTGGGGTTGGTGGCGAGAAGTTTGGGGTTGTGTCGAGGAGGTGGCGCTATGGTGGGGTGGCGTGAGGTGGCGCTAGGGTTCGGGGTAGGTGGTAGCGCTAGGGTTTGCGGTGGGTGGCATCTGGCGGCGACGGAGTTTGGTGACCGGTCGAAGGTGGTGGTCAGAGGTGCGGGACTGAGGCAGGGGCGAGGTGAAGATCTGAGTGGAGGCCAGGGCGAGGTAGCAGTGGTGAGTATGGGTGGCGGGGTTCAGGTGGTAGCAGGGCGGGGCTCAAGTGGTGAGGCAGGGCTCAGGTGGTGGCAGGGAGGGCTCAGGTGGTGGTGAGTATAGCTTAGGTGGTGGCAGGGCTATGGTTCCGTCGGAGCAGCTAGTAGAGGTGCCATCTAGTGGTTCGACCAGGGAGGAGGTGGTGGATTGGGCTGAAACAGATTGAGTGGAGTTTTGTGACAAATCCGCTTGCTCAAATGGGTTTTCCCCCACGGTTTGTGCAACTCATCCGCTCGTGCCTATCTACGGTATCATTTTCCTTCATTCTAAATAGAGAGGAGCTAGGGAAGTTGCTGCCAGGGCGGGGTATTAGACAAGGAGACCTGTTGTCACCGTTTCTATTCATTATCTGTTATGAGGTATATCTATTCTGCTTAGTGATCTTACGAGTGTAGGGCAGCTTAAAGGGCTTAGCGCATCACCACATGGGCCGAGACTTTCCCACTTATTATTTGCGGATGACATACTTTTGTTTGGAAAGGCTACAAAATTGAAGGCGCACTATCTCCAATGGGCAATCACACTCTTCGAGGATATCTTAGGCCAATGGATAAGCATTGACAAGTTGGGAGATATTTTCAGACCCAACACAGAGGCGAGGTTAAAGAAGAATATTTGCAACATACTAAAGCTACCGAAGGTGGAAACGAATGGGACTTACTTGAGGCTGCCAGCGGAAGTTGGGAGAGATAAGCAAGAGCTGTTTCAAAACCTGAAAGATCACATCCGGAAAAGAATTGACGGATGGAACAGTAAGCATTTGTCCAAGGTAGGGAAGGAGATATTGATTAAGTCAGTGCTACAGGCCATTCTGAGCTATATGATGAGTTGTTTCAGGATCCCTAACCATATACACGAGGACATACGATGCATGATAACTCAATTATAGTGGGTAGGATCAACTATGGGGGAAAATACATTGGGTTTCGTGGGAGAAAATGGATAGATCAAAGTTGAATGGAGTCTTGGGGTTCTGGGATTTAAAGACGGCAAACCTTGCACTACTTAGCAAACAGGCTTGGCGCATTCTTAAGTTTCCAACGTCACTAGTCGCTAGAATTTATAAGGACAAGTATTTTCCCTCATCCTCGATTATGGAGGCTGGCTTGGGTAACAACGTATTTTGGGGACAAAGGAGCATACAAAGGAGTATTGATGTTCTCCACCTTGGATGTTGAAAGTATGTTATGAAGGGCCGAAACATTAGTATTTGTAATGACCCATGGCTGCCAATTGCAGGGGGATTCAAAGTGAATAAGCCAGATAGGATACCGGAGTCTTTATCAAGGGTATCATATCTAATTGACGCAGATACGAGGCGGTGGAAAGAGATGGTGATCAGAAGTGTTTTCCCGCAAGCTGAGGCGTAGCTAATTCTAGTTATTCAACTAAGAGGTCAAGATGGTCCGGCCCTTGGGTTTGGCACTATGGTACTGCCGGGAAGTTTTCTATTAAATTGGCATACCATATCATAGTAGAGGATCCTCGATCCATCCTGCATCATCACCTCCAGAGCTCGATGGGCATGTACAAGGCGTTCTGGTCAAATCTGTTGAAACTAAGAATACTGCAGCGAGTAAAGCATTTTGCGTGGCATTTTTGTAAAGATTCGTTGTCCACGGTGGAGAATTTAAGACCTAGAACTATGGAAATACCACTTGAGTGTCCCTTATGCGGAGTAGAAGACGGAAACAACAACCATCTCTTTTCTCGTTGCACATATGCCGTGAAGGTATGGGAGACCATGGGTTTTTTGGAAATCCTTGAAGGCAACTCTAGAACACGGGGAATCAATGGTTTCGAAAAATTTTGGAGGACAATGAAGTAGAAAGGAAGGAGCTCATCATAATGATTTGTGACGGGGTTGTGGTTTCAAAGAAATAAACAAATTTTTTTATCTAAACCATTTGGATGCAGCTCAACTTGCGGCGTCGGTGCGGAGTGCTTGATTTTAATATGCTTTTTATTTAAAATTTGGATGCAGGTGTGCATGGGCTGAGAATTGGACGTCAGGATGGAGAACGCATTCTACGAATGCTTCCTCACTTTGCTGAATTTATTTTTTGCTGGAAATTTAGGACGCATTACAAGAATGCGTCCTTTGTTACGCGGTTTTTTTTGGAAAATAAAGAGGACGCATTACAAGAATGCGTCCTCTGTTAGGCATTTTTTTTTTGAAAATGAAGAGGACGCATTCTAAGAATGCGTCCTCTAATTTGCCCAATTTGTTTTCCCGTGAAAATGGAGAGGACACATTCATAGAATGCATCCTCTATTTTGTGAATAAATTTTTTTGCTGAATATTTTTCTTCCCCAAAATTCAGTCCTGAATTGTTGTTTTATTCCAGGATATTTATATCAGTTTGATCACATTTTTTTATTGGCTAACATGAATTTTTTATCTTGAGAAAAGGTATTTTTGATTCCCAGAAATTTCAGATTATATTTTGTCGAGTATAGCCGTGTTAAATGTGTCATGTTGGAATTGTAGTGAAAAAAAATTGCGAAAATTGTAATAATGTATTGTCTGAAGAAAATTCCGCAATGCATCTGGTTTCGTTGTTTTTAAATTTTCTTTTGAAGATTCGGTAGAGGAAGTGTCTTGAATTTTTTAAAATCATGTCCCGAATTCAACAAATGCTTATTCAACAAAATGCGTCTTGAATTTAAGCAATGAAATTTCTTTGAATGCAGCAAAGTATAACTTATTATTTTTCATATACTTGTTTTTGGTGAAGATTGCATAATTTGATAAATTAGGATTGTGTGATTTGCAATTTTTGAACTAGTCTTCAATATAGGAGTAGAGCATGAATTATTGCGTAGTTAGAATGAATACAAATTAGCAGAAAATGTACATTAGTAGAACAATACAAGTGAAAAGTAATGCAAATGAGTGCTGAATGGCATGTAATGTCCTAATGACGACCTCTGCAAAGCTTTCCACCTGTTCCACACGGGGGAGGACGTATGGTCCGGGATGTCCGTCGTGGAACAGCCATCTCAGTAGGTACATGTATTTCCTCACGTAGAGCTCCCTCTGGTATTTCCTCTTCCATTTCGTCTCCTGCATCCTCATTCGAATCATAATGGACATGTGGAACACTACCTGTATCTAATGGAGCGGTAAGCGACATGTATGCATGACTAGTTGTGGGAGTGACATATGCACTGAAATCAGCTGCAGTCATGTCATGCTGGGAGGTTTCCCAATGTGATGGTCCGGCATGACTAGCAATGTAGTGAAATCTGATGTAGTTATGTCATATTATGGGGCTACACCATGTGATGGTCCGCCAATCGCTGGACTCGCATGTGAGGGTCCGGCTTGTGATGAACCAATGTGTTCAGTATGGCCCCGAGTACGCGGCCTCCGACCTCCCTGTCGATCATGTGGAGTCGAACGGTGGCTTCTGAGATCAGTATATCTCACACCAGGGGAGGCTTCTCACAGTGCACATATGGTTGATAATACTGCAGTCTAGAGGGCTGATGCGCATATTGTAGACTACGTGTGACAACACCATGCATTCCCTTGATAACGTCCGCGAAACGTGGGGGACATTCGTCCAAATTAATATCTGACATGATGCGCAACTGGGTCATTTCTCGCAACTGCAGAAACGATATGAATATGTTAGACATATAATATTGAGGAAATCTAAAGTATAATTTCTGAACAATATTAGAAATTTAGGAAATACCATATGCTCCATAGTTACCGTCTCCATGGAAACCCTCTGTAGTTGTTAGGGGCCGTCCTGGCTGATCAATTAGAGTCACCGCCTGCGAAAGTACCACTCCATGTATTCTCGACTGGGTGTGTATGGATCCGCACACCCAAGTGCGTTTACTTGTTGATCGGATCGACGTTCCCAAGCATCGAGATATCTTCTTAGTTCCGCACACCAATCCATGCCAGACCTTCCTCGACGGTCTCTAGTATGAAGCAGTTTATACTCATCCCTACTAACCAAATGGGTGGGTATTGGCTGGATTAGGCCGAACTACCTGAGAACACGATGTGCATGATGGTACTCTACGATATGCCAGCAAATGAGGTCAAAGCAAAGTAGCCAATTGTTGATACTAGTTGTACAGTACCACGTGAGTTGTTCCACGACATCCTCCGTGTATGGCTGCCAAATAAACTAAAAATATCAGGCAGGTGTTGTGGTTAGGTAACTAAAATAATTTTTCCTACCAAGCCAATGAAAGGAAATCCAAATTGGCCTACACCTGATTGTCATTGAGAGAACTCAGCTGATCGCGGTACACTTTCAATACATGCATCGGTGATTGTGATAAATCGTACCGGGCTCTCCACCTATGAGGAACAGAGTGAATTAAATTATCCATTTGATGGAATTGCCATTTAACAAGTGTCTCTTGACTGTTTTGACACCTACCGGGACTGTCACTGGTAGTCGTCCGATAGGTCAGATGGATGGTATGCGCTCACATGCCCACAAATACCAATAATTAAAATAAAATGTAATATAAAGCAATATTATGGACAATATGTACAACAGACTAGATTGACCAATAATTTTACCTATAGCAAGACAAGTGGCCCAGATATGGATTTAACTTGTGGGATGCAGCGTCACATAAGCACCTATACAAGTGTGCAAGAATGGCACTCCCCCAACTATACTGATGTGTTGCACCTAGATCCATCAGTACCGACAAGTAGAGCAATGGGATTAGGTGGCCAGACGTGTCTGACATTAGCATTCCCCCAACCAGCAGTAGCATGAAATCTCCAGCCCGCTGTCGACATTGTACCTCAGTAGCATCAATAGGGAACGGACTGTGCAATAAGTTTCCCAACCAGCTGGCCCTAATTCGACCCCCTCGGATAACACTAGGGTTGGGTGTAGCACCCAGGTAGTCCGTGCACACTCTCATCCAATCCTCCGTACACCTACTAGTGTCTACACCTGTGACTGGGATCCCATCAACCGGAAGACCCCATAGCATCCCTACATCCTGCAACGTGACCATAGCCTCCCCCATCGGTAGATGAAATGTGTGCGTCTCCGGTCGCCAACGCTCCTGATGTGTGATATTTAGTTGTTCATTTTTGGAAGAATTTAGTGCTCTTTTATGTGATTTCTGGTATTTAATTGATTTATTTTGTTGATAGATCACTATTTTTGGAGCAAAGCTGTATTGGAGCGGAAGAGCTATTTTTGGAGCATTATGATGCTGTATCCTTAGTCGGAATCCTTCATGTGGCAGAATTGTGCTTCGTTTAACGATCACTAAGTTGCTCCGTGAAGTCGATCCGATTAAGGTGAAGCTGATGAAAGGGGGATTGTTATACTCTTTTTTCCCGAAAGGGTTTTTAATGAGGTAACGATCCCGATCCCTCGTTAGGGAGTTTACGGAGTTGGAGTCCAGAAGAAAATCAGCCCAGAAAATTCAGCACTGTGATTGGGCCGTTATGAAGTTATGAAGCCCAAGACTTGGATTAATTATTTATTCCGAGTTAGAATTTAATTGTAATTAGGCTGAAATTAAGTGGAAGAATATTTCTTTTTGGATAAGAATTCTAATTTTCCAAAATTAGTTAGGATTTGGGTTTTAATTTTAGTATAAGTATAATCGTGAGAGGAGGAAAAGGAGAAAGAAAAATCGGAGAGCTGGCTTGGCTTTGTTTTTTTGTTTTGGGACGAAAGAGGAGAAGCAGGATTATTATTCATATGCTATTTGTTTTCCTGGGCGAAAGAAGGAGCAACGAAGTTATTCTTTGTTTGGTTTTCTTGTGAAAAAAACGCAGGGCAGCAAATATTTATTCATTGGTAATTTTTCTTCTTATTATTTTTTCGATTGTTAACATGTTTAAATTCGAATTGCTTGTTATATTTAATTTAATCATGAGTAGCTAGATTCTTAATCGGCTAGGTTAATTCGATGGTTCATGAATTGTGAGGCTTCGGGTTTTCAGAGATTTAATCCTATGAGTTTTTAATTGTTTATGCATAAAATTTATGCTTGCTTGTTTGAGTTTGATCACCTCAATCTTGTTAGGCTATGGCTAATTAAGTAGCACCTCCTGTGAAAAACAGATAACAATTATGACTGTAATAACAGGATGATAAACAATTAATTGGATGAACTGCATGCAAATACGTGCTTGTTGTCTAAATTGGGTTCCCTAGTTCTTAAGATCGTTAAGATATAACTAGTTTAGCAAATACTTGCTAGGAATATCTTAATTAGGAAGATCACGGGTTTAGCAAATACTTGCTCGCGATTGGAAATTAAAGGGGAATTAAGGGGAAATAGCAAATACTGTTCCTGCTTATAACCAATTAATTCATGGGGGTTAAATGACTTTTGAGTAGTCGATGATCAAGGAATGAACCAAAGATTAACCTATGCCGATCCTTTGTTATCCATATATTTGTTCGTAATTTATCTCTGCATTTTTCTGCATTTTTTGGTCCTATTTTTAGCTTAGTAATTCATTAGTTTATTAAACAAATCTAAAATCATAGGCGTGGTTGCTAAACCAAACTTTGTGGTAGTTTGAAATTGATAGAAATTACACCGTTCTCTGTGGATACGACCTGCTTCTACTATACTAATCTGTGTGCTAGTTTGCAGTTTATTTGGCGAGTAAAACGACGTTCACCAAAATGGCGCCGTTGCCGGGGAACGGTAGTTAATTTCTATTTATTTTGCTACTAATTTTTTGTTTTTTTTAGTTATTGGTATATGCCCAGGAGCAGGAATTAATATTTGATTCTGAAGTTGAAAAGACAGCCAAGAAGAATTACAAACTCGCCAGGGAGAGGAAGCTGAAAGCTGCCGCAGACCCTCTGTTTGGCCAAACAGAGGCTGTTTTCGAGACAGAATCCGAAAAAGAGATTAAATCCGTTCTTGACACTGTAATGGGGGACAGAGGAGAGGCAGATCCCAATGCTGACAATCCGTACATGTGGGAATTAACGGGGCACAACGAAGAAGACCCTCCCACACCTATTTCTTTGCCAGATGCTGCGACCCCTGTGGAGATAAAGCTTGCACTGCTGAATGTTCTTCCGAAGTTCTATGGGAAGAGTAACGAAGACCCTTACAATTTCTTGAACGAGTTCATCAAGATTTGTAAGGTTCAGAAAAGACCAGCTGGTATCACAGAAGATCAATTCAAGTTGGTGGCTTTTCCGTTCAGCATGTCAGGGACAGCGAACCAGTGGTTTTCAAGCTTGGCTCCTAACTCCGTCACTTCCTGGAATGCGCTCAAGAAGCTATTTTTGGACTATTTCTTTCCAGCCACTAAGACGGATGCCCTGAGGAAAGAAATTTCGAGCATCAAGCAGGAGTATGATGAGCCACTGAGTACATTTTGGCTAAGGTTCAGACGATTGGTAGATCGTTGCCCTAACCATCGATACATGGAGGGGCAACTGCTACAGTATTTCTATCAAGGATCCACAGCTGCAAACAAGGATTTGCTGAATACCGCAAGCAATGGTGGATTTTCGGAAATCAGAGTCAATGAAGCAAAGGAGATAGTGAAAAAGTTGATAAATTCCAAGAAGGAGTATGACACTGATGAGATCCGAATCCTGAAAAAGGTGGCACAAACAGAGCCCTCGAGCCAAGATGATTTTAAGGAGAGGATGGACAGGATGGAAAGGGTACTATCTAAGGTGGTGGATAAGGTTACAGTCGCTAGCACCACAGCCGGTCCTCAAGAGAAACCTTGTGAAATTTGTGGCACCTTCGGCCACGTCACCCAGCAGTGTCATTTCGCAATGGATGAGCAAACTGTCCAGGCCAATGCAATGGGGAATTGGAATGATAGGCAGCCAAGGAGGGACCCGTACTCAGCTACTTATAATCCGGAATGGAGAGATCATCCCAACTTTCGATGGCGAGATCCGGGAAATCCTGTACAACAACCATATGTTCCACCCCATCGAGCTCCTCCCCCATCTTTTTCTCAGAATCCACCACCTCCTCAAGGGAAGTCTATGGATGACAAGCTGGACATAATGATGGACATGATGCAAAAGCAACACCAAAGGTTTGAGAAGATTGAAACAACTTTAGAGGAGCATACGCGACAAATCACCCATTTATCGAATTCCATGAATGAGCTCCGAATGAAGCAACCTGGATTACCATCTCAAGCGCAACTCAACCCCAGAGAGACGGCCAATCAGATCACGTTAAGAAGTGGAAAGGAGCTTGAGCCACTACCTCCGAAGACCGCAGCAAAAGGAGCTAAGAAGCAGTCGGAGCAGTCTGCAGGAGGCCTCGATTTGGCCAAACAGAGGCCCCCGACAGAAACAGAAAGTGAGGTACAAGGGCATTTTGACCAAACCAAGGAGTCAAATCCAAGGTTGGGTCAGAATGATCCTCCAGTTAAAATTCTTCCTCCTTTTCCTCGTAGTTTAGCTAGAAAGAAAGATGATTCTGTTGATTTCCTATCTATCTTTGGAAAAATGGAGATTAACCTACCTTTCTTGCAGGCTATAAGGCTTCCACCTGTGAGCAAGTTTTTGAGAGATTTTATTGCAGGGAAACCTAAAGACTCAAGCAAGATCATAATGGGCGAGTCGGTTTCAGCTGTAATCCAAAAGAAAATGCCTCAAAAGTGCAAGGACCCAGGTATGTTTTCCTTACCTTGTTATATAGGAGATAAGAAGATCAATGCTGCCATGTGTGATTTAGGAGCTTCAATTAATGTCATGCCATTATCTGTATATCAAACTTTGAATGGAGCTGAAATGGTACATACTAGAGTAATAATTCAATTGGCAGATAAATCTTGTGTATGTCCTGAAGGGTTGTTGGAAAATGTGCTTGTGCGAGTCAATAACTTTGTGTACCCCGCAGATTTTTATGTGGTCAAAATGAATCATACCAATGATAAGGGAACACAGGGGGTATTGTTAGGTCGTCCATTCTTGAAAACTGCAAACACCATTATTAATGTTGGGAATGGAACTATTTCTCTTGATTATTTTGGTGAAAAGTACACACTCAATATTGATAAACCCATGCAGACGACTGTAGATGCTGAGAATGTAAATGCAATTTATCATACTAACCCATTTGTCCAAGATTCTCTTGAGACTAAAGTTTTGCAGGACAAGTTGGGAATTCAAATGCCTACAAGTCCAGAAGAGGAAAATGTTCAAGTTTCAAGTGATTATCAAGAAGATGATGATACTATTCCAGTGAGTATGGAGTCGCTCAAGTGTAAGGAATGAACCAAAGATTAACCTATGCCGATCCTTTATTATCCATATATTTGTTCGTAATTTATCTCTGCATTTTTCTGCATTATTTTGGCCCTATTTTTGGTGACATTTTTCTGATATTTATTATCCATATATCTTAATTTGGTGAGCGTCGTTTTACTCGCCAAATAAACTGCAAACTAGCACACAGATTAGTATAGTAGAAGCAGGTCGTATCCACAGAGAACGGTGTAATTTCTATCAATTTCAAACTACCACAAAGTTTGGTTTAGCACCCAGGTAGTCCGTGCACACTCTCATCCAATCCTCCGTACACCTACTAGTGTCTACACCTGTGACTGGGATCCCATCAACCGGAAGACCCCATAGCATCCCTACATCCTGCAACGTGACCATAGCCTCCCCCATCGGTAGATGAAATGTGTGCGTCTCCGGTCGCCAACGCTCCACTAAGGCAGTGATGAGGGAATGGTCTATGTGTATCGGTGCGGAATCCAGGAGTCCCTGGAATCCTGCTTCACGCGCATAGTGAATAAATCTGTCAGGTATTCGTTCGGTCTAGCATGCCCCACCGCACCGTCTCACCTGGAGTGCCTCATCCTCTAAATGACCGGTGTACAATGCACGAGATTGATACTCCTGATGAAGGTACAACAAATCCTCGTCAATGGGTCCTGGATGATACATTGTGTGTCCCTGTTAACAATTATAATCACATGTCAAAATTAATTATTCAAGATTACCACACAGGCAGCTTATACTACATCAGGTCATACATATTCGACAAATAAAAGTTATACTACATCATGTGATAAATATTCCACATTACAAAAGTAATACTACAAGTACCATTCTACATAGGTAATATTACAAACACCATATTACAACATGACACTAAGCACGGCCATGCCTACAGACGCCCCTGGATTCATCCGGCACCCTCTCATCCATCTGATTCCTTATCCTTCTCTCCGCAAACTGACCACGCCTCCTATTGCGAAACTTTTCAGCATCAAGAATCAACCTCCAACAGGCACATTGCCAAAGTGATAGATCTCGTACAGGCATGAAACCCTGACTATATTGTTGCACATAGGTGGTCGTGTGATACACCCTGTCACATAGACTAGCAGGATCGTCACGCCTATGCTGACAGACGGCCAAGGCATGGGAACAAGGGAAACAGAATATTTTTCCATTCGCGACAAGTACACTCCCTTCTTTGGTATTTGACTGTGTACTGTCTCTCACTGATTCTTCCATCAATGTTCCTTGTCACAACCCTATAAGTCTACGATGCATGACCAAACAAGGTGACGATATGTCCCTGTGCCCATGTAACTTGCTTCTGAAACTTTTTCCAATTCCTCTAGGAAACACGGACCTAAACAAACAAAAAAGAATTTAGAATCCAGAAACTGGTCTGTGAACACATAAAGAACTGTAATGAATAATGAAAGTACCTCCAATTCGTGGCATCCATAACCCTTTGGGCAAACATTTCAACTGTTCGCTTGAACGTCGCTTTGACACACGCTATTATCGGGAGATGGCGCTCGCACCGTAAATAGTTGTTGAAACTCTTTGACAAGTTTGTTGTGAGAATTCCCCTACATCGATCACCCTCATCAAAGGCAAGACACCACTTACTGCTATCTTGTTGTACCAACTAAGCCCAAGCATATGGATCTATACTCTCCAGCTCCTCATTGTACTCTCTCCACTTGCTCTCTCGTCTGGCACCACCAAGCTGCCACACCAGAGTCTTCATAAGCACATTCTTGAACCTCCCGCCATCAGCAGTAAGGAAGTTGGATTGAAAATGCCACAGGAAAAATCGGTGGTATCCAGCTGGCTTCATCCACTCCTTCATATGTTTCATTACATTTATAATTCCATCATGCCTATCTGATATAATACAGATTGGCCTGCTATCACCACTAATAACGTAAATATGCAGTCTCCCCATGAACCAGTTCCAACTTTCATTCGTTTTGACATCAACAATTGCGTAAGCGATGGGGAGTATGTAGTCATTCGCATCGTGCGTCACGGAAACTAGCATTGTGGTCTTATATGCACCTCTCAAATGAATGCCATCCACACTAATGACTGGCATGCAATGGCGAAAGGCTTCAATTGCCTGACCAAATACCCAAAATACAAATTTAAATTTCCTACACCCGTCCCCTGTATTCTGTCAGGTACGTCAGCCCAATCAACAACGGTGCTCGGATTAGCCCTGACAAGCTCATCCATATACATTGGCAGCTATTCAAATGATTCCTCCCAAGTTCCGAATACCATGTCAATTGCCTTCTGTCGAGCATACCACGCCTTCTTGTAGGAAAGGGTGACATTGAACTCCGTCTTGACTTGAGCTTGTACATCTTTCACTGTGTATGGAGGGTTTACATCAATGTGGTGGCGGATTGAACGGGCAATCATCACCGATGTCAGATTAATGTTACCCGTAGATTGACTAGCACCAATACACCCATGGCTACTTGCCCATATGGTGATCTCCCACATGCCACGCGAAGCCTTTTTGGTAGCTCTGGCAACCCAAAGACAATTGCCAGTTCCTTCGACAACGTCCTTGCATTTCGCATACCATGTGCGTGACCTGCTCTCCACGACTTTGTGTTCCCTTTCATCATGAAACTCCACCTAGAAATAGCTTCAACCAATTATGGCTTCGTCTAGAATCGCATACCCAGCTCCATTTCACCAGTCTCTTAAACATAAGTAGAAACTCCGACACCAAAATGAGTTGGGTCATAGCTATCCTCATCGGGGCCCCCATAATCCCTATAGTAGGCCTGTGTATCAGGATTCGCCAGAATATGAAATGACGTGGATACATTGTTCGTGCACATCACTTGTTCATCGTCGTCCCCAGGATTCAAATTTGTTGATAACGAACGATCATCCTCACTTCCACCCTCAAGTTCAGCTTCCTCACTATCGTCTTCGCTACCAACATGCCGAACAACATGGTCGCCAATGTCACCCACATTATCATCATCGAAGACATTCGGCTCGTCATGGTCCATACCATACATACCACCACTTGTGGACGGCTAAGCGCAATCCACATGAACATACACACTAGGTTGGCTGAACTCACCAATTTCAAAACCTCGGCGATGAACAGGTAGTGGTAAACTTGGTACAGTGGCAAAGTTTTGCATGTTGCTCAACAACGACATGAACGTGCTTGGCCATGCCCCGTCATTAGTGCTTGTCAACTATTTCGTAACAATGTACAAATCCGTGGAGGAAAACGATAATCGATCAACAATGTTGAAGAAGAACGCGGTTGACTCATCATCTTCCACATTATAACACCGATAGTATACGGCCGAACCAATCAGTTCAGGACATCGGTAATATATTTTCAACATATACCCCTCACTTGCAATGCCAAGTCTTGTGATGATTAAATCAACTAACTCGGAATGGTTCAACCTCCTCTCGAGAGTCAAGTTCCGCTCCGGTATTGGAGGATCATAATACACACCCACAGTTAAATCAAACTTAATCTGACCCCCTCTGTACATATACACCGTCAAAAACATCGTACAACTGCATTATACAAATACATAACTTTTAATTCTTTTTCATTCGACATTCCTTTTCATTGTACCCTCAAATATGTGCTCCACTCGGCCACAATAATAAAAATATTACTACAAACTTAATACATTAATCAGTAAACAATTCACATAATTACTTCATATAGTCACGCATCAGCATTAAACATAGCATCAGACCAAACATAATCATTGAAACTACACACAATCATACAACACATTCAAATTAACTATTATTTCGGGTTCTCCACAAATTATAATGTAACACAAAATTGAACAACAAATTTTCTAGGACAACTCATACATAATCGTTTCGTAAAATCATGTAAGGTTCAATTAGCTTCACGAAAATTGAAAAATTGACTGGGCGGGAGTCTGAGACTCACGGACAAGGTGACCAAAGCGGCGGTCAATGGAAGTCAACGGCGGAAAATTCCGAGTTCTTCAACGTTGGACGTGTTAGGCAACAACCAAAAAACCAATATAAATATCACCAAAAAAACATACAACATAAGAAAATAGAAAATTGGAGGAGTATGAAAAAAAACCAACCTTGCCGGAGGTAGGCGAAGATGGACGCAGAATTGCGCAGAGGTCGGGAAGGAGTTAGAGATTGGCGTGGGTTACTGGAGAACAAGCGGCACAAAGGCGGAGGAGAATGGCGGTGAAGTCTCGGGAAGGAAGAAGAATGGCGGAATGGAGGAGAAAGGAAGAAGAAGATGAAGATCTAAACGTTAGCAGCTAGGCATTATAACACAGATTGGAGGACGCATTCACTGAATGCGTCCTCGCCACATGGCAACGTGGCCTCCACCAGTGCGGAAATTCATAAACAAAAATAAAAAAACAAGAGAGGAGAGGACGCATTAGACATATGCGTCCCCAAGAAAAAGTCAACAAACACGTACTCTGCATGCTGGAGAACACATTTGCAGAATGCGTTCTCCGTATTTGCTGCTGTTTGTGGCTAATGTAGCCACAAAACTATAAATTTTCCCCAGGACAATTGGTTCAATTTGCTAATGCAAATAAATGGCCTGAACGAGTTTCATGTGCATTACATGTTGAGGCATTGCTTAAGCCACCACCGATCGGTGCATGCATTTATTTTCAAAGCTCCCATGTTTGATTGGCGGGCAAGGGAGCTTTGAACGAGGCATCGAATGAAGATGTGACGATGTTTGTGATGTAGTGTATGCTAAGCCTTGGCGATGTTACATGCGGTGGTCAAATGGGGGCTCAGGATATGCCGATTGTTAGCGATGCGTTAAATCTCATTCGAATAGTGAAGGGAGAGTTGGAATGTCCTCCTGTTTGTCTTCTGTTAATTGAATCGTTAAGTAACAAATTTACTTATAGTTTGGTTTAGGGACCTTTTGGCTTCCTCGAATCCAAAATGCTATAGCTCATTTGCTAGCGTCTTACGTGAAAATGGCTGTTGAGGAGAGTATTGTGTAGGAATCTCTTCCCACTTTTTTATTAAACGTTACTGGACGTCTTCCAGTATCATGAAATGAAATCTTATTATTCTTTTAAAAAAAATCCTAACTTTCGAAAAATTTGTGCCGATATAACCAAACACCCTAGTTCCGGCGCTGACCATGGAAATATGACAATGACAAAAAAGTGAAACGACTAATATACCCTTGAGTAAGAAGCAAAAAAATTAATACTTATAATACCCCTTATTCTTTTCCACGCTTGGCTCTTCGCCACAGAAATACGAGCACTGGATAATCATTCCCCGGAACTTAATCCTTAGTTCCGGGTTAGACCCACCACCACCCGCCACCATTTCCAAGCTAAGCGCCAAAAAATTGAGACCCACCACCCTCTCCCCTCCTCATCAACCACCCTCTTTCCCCGCTTGCCACCCGCACAGCCAGCCCCACGCCACCTCCGCCGCCATCCGCCACCATTTTCGGTGTCGCTCAGCCAAGTACTGGAAAATCGAGACCCACCACCCCCTCTCCTCACTCACCAACCATCCCCTCTCGCCACCCGCACAACCACCTTTACAATCTCAAGCTACCTCCGCCACCATTTCTGGCGCCGCTCAGCCAAGCGCCGAAAAATCGAGACCTACCACCCTTCACCCCTCTCCCCGCTCACCAACAACCCCTTCCCCGCTCGCCACACGCACAACCCCCACAGCCCCCTACCGTCAGAAACCACAGACCTCGCCACCGAAAGCCTCTAGGAGGGGTGAAATTGAGGATGAAATCGGGGTCGAAGGGGTGAAATCGGGAGGAGGGGTGACAATTCCATGTGCTGTACCGTGGAATTATTACTAGAATGTAGTTACTTCTAGCTGTAAGCAATATCCATTCTCTGCATTCTTGCCTTTTTCGTTAGGGATGAAGGGGGTAATACAAGCAATATTGTTGAGATTGATGTAGGAATTCACTGGATTACACAGAATAAGGGGAACATAGGAAACAGAGACCGAAGAAGAAAATGTAATAAAGGAAAGGGTAGTTGAGTCTTTTCACATATTTTAAAAAATTTTATTTTTAAAAAAACCAAGGGTAACATTGTTTTTTTCCACAAAATCTGGCAATCAAAACATTGACCAAAAAGTCAACAAAGTCAAAGGTTATATTGGCATTTTCTGAAATTGCAGGATTATATTGACACTTTCAACCAAAAGATATGATTATTTTAGCATATAACTCTAAATTGTTTTAATATCTAAATTGTTTTATTAAACCGCTCGCTCAATATCTTTGGTCCCGTTGAGAAAGGGAAGGCTTCATGTGAGCTACTTGAGCTCACAAAGTCAAGGAAGGAAAAACGAAAAAGACAACTAGCTAATGATCAATCCACTGAGCAAGATAGTTCCCCCTAGCTCCTCTCCAACTACGAAAATAAGAGAAATGACTTTTTCAACAGTTTGGAGTCACTGAGCCCCCCATATTGTCAGAATTGAAATCTTAGCAGCAAGCCTAATTGCCTAAATGCACCTGGATATTCAACATTAGTTCAGCTTCTGAAAAGCCATTGAAACAGTCATTATAGCACAACTACAAATGGGGGCTAAAAGGCAGATAACTCTCTCTACAACGTTAAAGTTCAGTCAATCTGGACAAGCCATCCCCTCTTGTCCTCAACATTGCCACTTTGAATCCCTACTAGCATGGTGTGAAGTTTCCTAGACACAAGATCAGGATGCATCTTGTATTCAATCCTACGCGAAACAAGGAACGCCATAAATCAAGATGATTACAATATAGCTCAGTTACTAAATTGGTGAAATGTTCTGATTGATGCTGAGCATTCGTACCTTTTACCATTGTATGTGATACTCCCCACGGTAGCAACCCCGACAGCAGTCCCTGTGCAGAACACTTCATCAGCATCAGCTAGCTCGTCGACTGGAATCACACGTTCTTCAACCTGGCAATATCGACGAAAACTGATTTTAGTTTACTTATCAACTTGTATTAGCATAATCGTCATTAAGTTTACGCGCCTGATATCCAAAATCGCGTGCAATGTCCATGATGCTTTTGCGAGTCACCCCTTCGAGGATAGTCCCATTGCTTAATGGAGTTGCAAGAACGTTTCCCTAAGTTGAGACGGTTAAAATCAGTCCATGGTAAACAATAAGGACTTTGTTTAACTAATGTTGCAAGGGAACAGACCTTGGTGATGAAAATGTTGCAAGAGGAGACTTCCTCGATGTTTCGCTTGTTCACTGAATCAAGGTACAAGACATCGGAAAATCCCTGGTTCTTAGCTCTACGAATCGCTTTCAGCACCTTCAGAAACAAACAAAGTTTGAACATGAGAACAAAGAAAAAAAAAGCTTTATGAAACTCATAGCAAAGGGAAAAAACATAAGAAAATCTTGAAATTAACTAATTAACCAGAAAAACTATTTGGTTTACCGGAGCATAGTTTGTGATGCTCTTAATGCCTCCAGCTCCTCCGCGCATGGCACGATGAAACTCGTCCTCCACATATAGGTTCAACGCGGCAGTTCCCTCCTACACGACACATTTTACAGATTGGATAACGAAACAATTACAGTTTTCTTAAGAAAAAATGAGGAGAATATAACATTGCAGAGAAGAAAAGAAGGTAAAAGTGTGCACCTTGAAATAGGTCCCGACAGGTGAAGCATATACGAGGAAGGTAAACTCGGGAGATGGCGCTAAACCAAGAATTGGTCCTGTTCCTATGAGCAGAGGCCTAAGATACAGAGATCCTTTTCCTGGAGGCGGTATCTGCTCCAATTCGAAAGAAAACCATCACAAACAAGAAATGCAGCCATTTCTAGAGAAAACTGAAATGCAGAGCTCTATTTAACCTATCTATTTTCATTTTTCTGATTACTGAAACAGAACATTGCTATTTTAACAAAGTCACTCTTGAAACTCGACTCTTCAAGTGCAACAGACAGGGGAATAAGGCCTACCCAACGCTTGTTCGCGAGCACGGTTTCCTTCACGGCATTGATGAACTGCTTGATGGAAGGTGCAGGCATACACATTCTTTCAGCACCAATCTGCATGCGAATCGCGTTCTGATCAGGCCGGAACAGAAACAGCCCTCCATCGGCTCTTCTAAACGCCTTTGTGCCCTCAAACAGTCCCTGTATCCAATTCATCCATTTTAGCTAAATGCAAATCAAAACCAATGAGAAAAATAACAACAATAAGTATACAGTATCCCAGGGATACAATGAGAGCAATAAGTATTCGTATCCCCAGAATACAGTATAATTTACGATATGTTACCTGCCCGTAATTCAGCACCCCAGCAGAAGGGCTCAACTCGATGTTCCCATATCGCGAAAGCTGGCCTCTCCGGAAACTTTCTTCATCGCTGCATTTCATGGTGTACATGTAGTCCGTCGGAGTGAGAGCAAATCCGAGATGATTCCAGTCGATATCAGGGCATTCATCATCACTAGCAATGATCATGAAAGTTTAGTAAGTACATTAAAGCATGGAAAAAATTGATGAGTATATTATGGCAAGAAATGATGGATTTTTCTTTAATTTGGCAGATGAATGACCTTGAAGATGGTTCAATGGCTTGTTGTAGAGATGATGCAGCCTGAGTAGCGTAACTGCTAGCTCCAAACTACAAATCACATACAAAAGAGGAAAATCAAAATCGATTCAGTCATATTAAAAACAAAAAAGTGCAGTTGAGTTTAAAATAACTGGTCAAAAAATATTTTATTCTGTTCATCGGTATACTCGAAATTATTTTGTGTTCTCCCTCCGTCCCAATTCAACTTGCATGGAATTTTTTTCACGCTTATCAAAAAACTTTTCTAACCGTTAATATGTTCAACTAAGTATAATAATGGCAAACAAAAAATTACTTTTGAGAAACTGCTTGTTATAACGAATCCAACAATATCATATACGATAATATTATTACTTATATATGTACTCAAATATGCTGTCAAAGTTTGATATCCCTCCATCCCAAAGTTTGCATATCTACTCAAATATGAAAATAAAAACCAATGAGATAAATAACAACAATAAGTATACAGTATCCCGGGGATACAATGAGAGCAATATGACAAATAGATACTCAAATATGCTGTTAAATAGTGTCAAATAATAAAATGTGCAGTTTGAATTGGAACGGAGGGAGTACTACTTTGTTATAACAGTCTTTAATCTGTACTAATCTTTCCTTTTTACAGGTATAAGTTAAAAATTCAAAAATTCCATGTTGAAGGACTTATTCACACCTGGTGACATGAAAAGAGTGAATTATTTTGTGGTAACTGATCATAATATACTTTTAAATTCTGATCGCATAAAATTAAGGAAAGTAGGTAACTATAAAATATTATAAAGTAAAAAAAAAAAGCTTTGAATAGTCTCAATAAAAACACAAAATATCTTTTGTACTAGTACTTCTTTATCTCTCATCAAACAAATATGCATTTATTTTTTCATGCTATTCAAAAATTATGTTTTACTAATAATACTCCACGCGTAATAACAATACATAAAAATAAATATTTAAAAATAATATATTACAAGAAATTAACAAATTTCCAAGTGATAATAATATCGTTGTCAAAATTTACTAAATTTGACTGGAAAAATAAATAATGAACGTTGAGAGTATACAATTTCTACTGACATATTATGTGTAACGCCCAGTAATAAATGAACACATAAATAATGTTTTATTTGTCAAACTTAACCAATTCCCCTTTTCGGAATCAAAATAATTTACACGTGTGACGCTTCGGTACTAATTTAGAGTCCGTCTCTTGAAAAATGATTTTTGCATAAGTCATGAAACAATTAAAGTGTAAATTAGAAAAACTAAAGATAAAATTTTCGGGTTGCATGAATTGGGTTTTAAACTTTATAATTACTACCTGTTGTATAATAAATTATTAATATTGCAACTAACATCTTTTACCTTTTATTATTTTAAATAAACTCAATCTTTCCATAAGATTATGAAAATACGGTATTTTCCAAGACTTTGTCATGAGTTTCATGCCCTTTTAAACATAAAACTAATGCTCCCTCCGTTTCATTATGTTTGACATACTTTCCATCCATTTTGGTATGCTTTCCCAAATTTGTCACATTTCTTTTTAGGGCAAAAAATGAATCATTCTCAACGACAGATCAAATTTTTTACCCATTTCATTTAATTCTCTGGACATTTTAATTTTAAAAAAATAAACACATAAAAAAAAAGTCATGGTGCCAAAATGGTAAAACGGAGGTTGTATATGGTATAGACACATGTCAAGTTATATATATAGTGCTGCACTTGCACATGATGTTACTGGTCTAAACAAGACTTGGTCCTACCCCTACCTAATTCCCTTACCCGAACCTAGGACATCTAATGCAAAATCAAAACACAAAAGATGTCGAATTTTATTACAGAACAATTCATAATCATAAATTATGAAAAATAAAATATAAAATAAAACTGACCGTTTAAATAACTTTCCAGATGCAGCTGACATTAATGCTAGGCTACTTTGCAGTCAGAATAAATGTGCTGGAGGAGATATTTATGGCCAGAAAAGGATAATAAATTCGGTTACAGCTGAGGTGAGGGTCAGTAGAAATCGGAGATCCCATTTCATTAATTGTCCCCAACCAGAAGCATCCAAAAACGTCGTATGTAGTACTCCCCAACAAACGCTTTATAATATTTGAAGCCCCCCGTTGAATAATATTGGAATTTGGAATTCTAAAAAAGTATAAATAATTTGGTCTCATTTATACTCTGGAACGTAAAATACTAAATAATTTGCATGCCCGCCCTCCAAATGCAGGCCAAACAATAACCCAAGTATCAAAGGCAGTAGAAGACAAAGGCTCTGCCCAACTCCCAACTGATCGCAACCTCTTCAGCTATGTAAAGCATTCAATATTTTTACCCCGCCATTATCCTAAGAAAAAAAAGTAAAATACCAAAACGGAAACTTTATTATGGGTATGTGTGGCAGGTGTTTTACTTACCAACTAAGCTGCTTGTTTGGAGGAGAAAACATCAATTAAAATTTTTAATATTTTACTTACAAGGGCAGCTTTCGCCAAATACATGGAAAGGGCCAAAGGGGAGTTGGAGGGGAATCCGCCCCGCCAGCAATTTTTCAAGAGTTATTAGTTTTGTAGAAAATACATTTCAGCCCCTGCCAACATTTTTAAAGGTTATCAATTTTTAAAAATTATCCTTCAATCCCATCAAATTGAATAAAATTATTTTATTAAAAATAAATTTATTAGCCCCTACCACCAAAAAAAGTCAGATTCCACCCTTGACCAAACACACCTTATTATCGATAATTAATCAATTAGTGGGCGAACCGGACTTATTTTGCACGGCCCTTCGGGGACATCAGATAAAATTGGAACGATACAGAGAAGATTAGCATGGCCCTCTGCAAGGATGACACGCACAAATCGAGAAATGGACTTATTTTGCACGGAGAAAGAATAACAATGCAGAAATTACTAAAGACTGTAAGAGTAGAACGAGAAAGATGATTTCTTGAATTTAAGATTCATATCATGGCTAATACGTAGAAAGATGATTTTTTGAATTTAATCCGCCGGTAAATGGCTAAGAAAAGGAATGCTGAGTGAAATGAAAGAGGGAAATGATTTATGGCTAACCTTTGTTATAAGAGAAGTGACAACAGAGGATTTGAGCAGAATAGAACTCCTATGAATCATCTCAGTCCCCCTTAATTGGCTACAGTTTGATTCACACGTTTGTTGTTTGTCGGAGATCGGAGTAACTGGCCGGAGTTGCAGGAAATCAGACAGATGAAACTAGGTGCCTGTGAGAAAATGGGAAATTAAGAAATTAAGAAAAGAAAGGCGGAACAAACTAAGACGCAAGTATTTTTTCGGAGATATGCATAGAATTTATATAGTGAATAGACTGGGCTGAGTGGGTTAGTGCATATCTGTAACATGAATCCAAGCTAACTCCTCCACGTCGGTCGGTTATTGATTATGAAAAATTCATAAACATCTCACATAATGTTTATTATAGCATATAATAAAAGTTATCGGTGATAAAAAATATCCTAAAAAATTATGGTCAAACGGATCATATACAAGGGACTAAAAGGAGTACATTATTAATTTATTATTCATTAAATGTATTTTCTATTTATGCATTAAAATATAAGAGTTCGTCTCTTGAAAGACGGTCTTTCCATAAGCCATGAAAATATCAAGTTTTAAATTGCAAATTACAAGAAATGGAGATAAAATTTTCAAGTTGCATGAATCGGGTTATAAACTTTATAACTACTACACGTTGCATACTAAATTTTTAATATTGCAACTAAGACCTTTTACTGTTTACTATTCTAATTAAACCCCGCATTTCCATAAGCCTATGGAAAGACGATATTTCCCAATACTTTGCCAAATAAAATGGCATACATCAAGCGTAATCAAATTATAATGATATACAATTTTATACTCTCCCTCCGTCTTAGTATAAGGTGCGCACAATCTTTTTCAAGGTTTTCAAGAAACTTTTTTATCGTTAATATGTTTAACTACATATAATAACGAAAAACAAAAATTCGATATTTAGAAACTACTTACTACGACGAATCTAACAATATCTCATATCTCATACAATAATGTTATTGTTTACTAGTATATATTTATTCAGACATATGGTCAAAATTTAATTGTGTTGATTGTCAAATAGTAAGGCCCTGTTCTCCATAGTTTATATGCATTTCAATTCAATTCAATTCAATTCAGTTTAGTGTTAAATTAATCTTGGCGGAATTTACCTCAATTTAGTTATATGTTACTAATTTTCAACTCACTTATTTTAATTCAGTTCAGTTCAGATTAATTTAGATCAGATCGGATTAATTCAAATAAGCTCCAGAGAAATGGCCTAAGTGTACAGCTTATGTTGAGACAAAGTCAGAAGGAGTATAAGAATGTTCACAAAATATTGTTTTAGATGGCCTAACCATTAGATGAGTTCATTTTATAATTAATGTAACTAATGTGACAGTTTAATGTTTGTTTTTATTTATTGCAACGATTGTTTCATTACTTTAAAAGAATTTTAAAGTGTATTTTGAGTTATAAATAATTTAGCCTAATGTATTTGGCAAAGTTTTAGGAAAGGCGGTCTTTCCATAAACTTATGGAAATACGAAATTTAATTAGAATAATATAACGTAAAAGGTCTTAGTTGCAATACAAAAAATTTATTACACAACGTGTTGTAGTTATAAAGTTTATAACCCGATTCATACAACCTGAAAATTTTATCTTCATTTCTTCTAATTTGCACTTTAAACTTTGATCTTTCCATAGCTTATGGAAAGACCGTCTTTCAAGAGACGGACTCAATGTATTTTTACTCTAAAAGGATTTTATAAATATTTTAAAATGATGATTTAGTCTTTTGTTTGCTAGGATTTACCATGTCTTGTGTTGGCCGAACCTATGTACTATAAATAGGGGATGGTGTTTAATGTTTTCAATAATCTTTTATCAATCAAATACATCATATTTTGAGTTTAAACTCATTGCTTATTCAAACTTTAAAACCGTTAGATTTTGTATTTTCGATTTAGTGCTTAGAATTCGTAGTTTTTTTTTTGTTAAAGTGTGCAAGTGGTGCTTAGTTCATGTAGTAGGTCTTGTGTCACTGAATTTCAAGTTGTGTTTCTCAAAGGATTTAGAGTGTGTCCTCTTGATTTAAAGAAGGTGCTTCGATTCACCCGTTGGCGAGTGCTTCTAATCATTCCACTAATAGGATTTTCACAAGAAGATTCATATTATAAAGACTAGATAATCTAAAATACGAAATAGTATTTTATTTTTAGTTTGGGTGAAAAGTAGGTTAAAAAATATATAAAACCATAATTTACTCATCTATTATAGTAGTACACTAAGTCTTGTTTTAGGTATCCTAAACTTTAGGCCATGGATTATTGTGCAATTATAAGAAGTTTCATTTGCGATGGTTTTTTTAAATTTGCTGATAAATTCAGGGACTTAATGTGCAATTATCAAAATACTACACATGTCACAAAAATTTTAGATTTTTCATTTTTTTTCTCACCGATCGGAAACCTCTCACTGATCGGAAACCGCCACCGTTGACAATTTCTGCTGGTTTTCTGCCGGATTTACGCCGGAAATTCACTGATCTCCACCAGTTTACCGTCACGCTTCTTCTTTCGCTGGGTAATCAGGGCTCCACACCGTGAA
The DNA here is from genome assembly GCA_037428765.1 of Rubia yunnanensis. Lineage (NCBI taxonomy): Eukaryota > Viridiplantae > Streptophyta > Magnoliopsida > Gentianales > Rubiaceae > Rubia > Rubia yunnanensis. Next base: position 93,487,276 of record CM075067.1, on the reverse strand, counting down.
GCCTCCGGAGAATTTAGATTATGATCCAGTCGTTACGCTCCTGCGGTTGCGCTCAGGTGCACAAAGGCGACGTCGCACTGAGGAAAGTCGCAATGGCGGGGAGCAATTGACGGTGAAGCAACAAAGTGGGGCTAGGGTTTGTCGACTATGGCGCTAGGTTTTGCAAACAATGACACGACATCAATGACGAGGTGAGTCACAGTGACGTCGATGAGGCAACTAGGACAAGGCAACTGTGATGAGGCGACGAAGTCGAGGCTAAAGAAAAAGAGGCTGAGATGCACGCGCCGGGGAGAGAGGATAATTCGCGCGTGTAGACACGCATTGGCAACGACGATGGAGGCAACGTTGGACGTTGGCGAAAGCGACGGCTGAGCTTCTTCTCATGAGAGGTGAGATTTAATATTGTGCTTTACTTTCTAAATAAACTTGTTGAGGTTTAATAAATTGTTTACTAACCTTTTATCATCAATGATTGTTTGGTCTAGTGGTTGGTACTCTTGTTATTGAGGTTAGAGGTCTGGAGTTCGAGTCTCACTATAACCTTTATTTTGAAGAATTTACCTTCTTGATGTACATGCTGGGGTTTAATATTTTTTGACCGAGTGTATGTTAAATAAGAGTCTTTGGTGTAGTGGTTATTGCTCCAGGCTTTGAGGTTAGAGTCATGAGTTCAAATTCCACTAGGTCCTTTTTTTTTGAAGAATTTTTATTCTTGAAGTACTGTAGTTTTTTGTTGATGTTTGTAGCTTTTTTTCTCTCTTAAATTGATGTTTTTCATTTTTCGGGTCAGATTTTATTTAAATGAGTTGAGGTTTTGTATTTTTTTTGGGTGATATGGATTGATATTTGTAGTTTTTTTCCTCGTGTTGATATTTTTCATTTTCTGGCTGGGGTTATTGGTATAAAAGTTGATGTTTGTAATGTTTTTTTTCGTATGTTGATGTTTTTCATTTTCTGGCTGGGGTTATTGGTATAAAAGTTGATGTTTGTAATGTTTTTTTTTCGTATGTTGATGTTTTTCATTTTCTGGATGAGGTTCATGTGTTATGATTTGATGTTTGTAGCTTTTGAGTGATATATGTTGATATTGGTAGTTTCTTTTTTTTAAAAAAATTGTTGATGTTTTATGATTTTCAGAGTGAATAATTTTTCCTCTTGAGGCACCGTAGCTTTTTTTGTTGATGTTTTTAGTTTTTTTCTCTCATGTTGATGTTTTTCATTTTCTACGTGAGTTTTAGGTGATAGGGGATTAGGGGTTGATGTCTGTAGCTTTTTTTAGTGATATGGTTGATGTTTTTTAGTGTTTTTTTTTTCATTATGTTGACGTTTTCCATTTTCTAAGTGAAGTTTAGATGATAACTATTGATGTTTTTAGCTTTTGGGTGATATGGATTGATATTTGTAGTTTTTTTATTTTCTCATGTTGATGTTTTTCATTTTCTAGCTGAGGTTATTGGTATTATAAGTTGATGTTTGTAGTATTTTTTTCTTAAGTTGATGTTTTTCATTTTCTTGATGAGGTTCAGGTATTAGGATTTGATGTTTGTAGCTTTTGAGTGATATAGGTTGATATGAATCTCCTTGCGAAGACTCACGATTTGCAGAATTAATATCTTTGATCTAGTGAAGGGATCTGCAAACCCGCACTATCTCGCATGAAATTTAGGTGTCTAGCCCTCGGGGTACGCCTAACTTAGACTTGCTCTCTAACTAGCCCTCGGGATCGGATTACAAAGTTTATTAATACTTAGCTAGCCCTCGGGGTTAAGCAACAATGGAATAGCTCGCAAGCAAAGAGTATGAACTCAAAAGGTTGTATATTTGAATGATAAAAGTGGTATCAAATTCGTCCAAAGGCCTCCCCTATTTATGGGGTTACAGTCTCGACCCAAACCCTAATCACAACTGGAAACTGAATCGACTTATGACAGCTTTAAGAAGCTAAAATCATATCTAACTAAAATATCTAAAATAAATGGTAATCTAGTCGAATTCTTCAAGAAGTAACCTTGAAGAATATTACCTTATCTAATCTTACCAAATCTAGTTCTAATCAGAATAAAACTGAATATACTAAACCCTAATAGATTGTATTTTTGAAATTCAGCTCTTCAAAGCCCACATGGCCGAGCTATCAGCCCAGTAAACCCAAAATGAAATAATTTTACAATATTTTACGGTGATCACACTACCTCATTAAAAACCTAGTGGGAAAAGGAGTATAGTGTTCTTCACGATGTCTTCAGTTCGTCGACAATCTTGAATAATGAATCCAACATATGAATGGTGACTCCTTCAATTCTTCATCGTAAAGTTGATCCATCAAAATACGCATTGTTTGTATTTTTGCCCTTCACGGCTGCGTGAAAATACGCATTGTTTCTATCTGCAAGTCGCAACTAGTCAATCTTAGCCTTTTGCTAGCTATTTTTTCATCCAGCTCACTCAATCTCATCACCTCCTATGTGCACCTTATCACACTGAGTATGCCATCTCTGTTCATTCTTTGATTGGTAAATTCATTCTATGCCATCAACAGCTCTTCTCTAGCCTTCTCCACCCTTATTTTTGTACATGTGATTTTCTTTGTATGTTTCATAAGGATTGGTTGCAATCTCACTAATTTCTGCCATACAATATACATTGGCTTTCCCTCTAGCTCCATTTACCAACTCTTTTTAATTTCCTCCAGTACCTCCCTATCCTCCATAAGACAGTTAAGAAGCTTAAATTGTTTAACTCCTTTTCTCTTTTCTTCATGAACTCTAATTCTTAACATTGCATGGTCTGATACCCCCGGTTCCAACACTTCAACTCTAACTTCCTAATACATCTGAAACCAACTCAACTTCCCAATTGCCCTATCAATTCTTGAGTAAATGGCACTGTCTGCTTGCCTGTTGGATCAAGTAAAAAACTCCCCATAACTATCACATTAAAACAGTCTTGTGTTGCTCATCATTTGCTCCAAATCCATGAACTCAGTAGCAACCACATCAATACCTCATATATGATCAGTCACATATAAGACATTATTAAAATCCCCCATAGAAATACAGGCTTCATTGTTCATCTGATTCTGCAGTTTCTCCATATCCTACCACAACCATTTTCTCTCTTTTAGCTGGTTTGCAGCATAAATTGCTGAAAACTAGTGAAGGAAGTTGCCAGCAATATCATAAACCCCCACATGTATCAGCTGATCAGTCATTCCCTGCAACTTCAAATTAATTTTTATATCATCTTATAGTAGCCAAATTCGACCATTTGGATGTGATTGATAATTATCAAGATAACTCCATTTCATCCCCAAATTTCCTCTAAGTGCATTTGTCCTCTCTTTTTTTTACTCTGGTTTTTCATTAAGACAGTCATAAATATGTCCATTTTCCTAAAACGGGAGCCAATCTCACAAATTTTAGCAGTTTTATTAAGCCCCCTCACATTTCATGTTACTATCATGTGACTTTCTCATCTGTGCTTAAAGGGTCATTTCAAACCCTCAAACCCTATGAGACATTTACACCCATTGAACTAGTTGCCCCAAACAAAGCCTGCAGAACAACTATATATTCTGCTTTCCCATCCTCAAACCCTTTGTCTTCTTCTATCAGCTTCCCTTTGTTTTTAGATCTCACTATCCTACATTCACTGTCAACATTTACCTTCTGCTTTTCTGTGTCTTTCCCAAAGTTTACTGCATCCTGCTTTGCCTCATCTTCTGCCTTCTTTACCTGTCATTCCTGCACCATTTTCTTTTCTAGAATTCTACACCGATGGCTCCTCACCTGGCACTTATTAAATAACAAAGGCTTCCACTTCAAATCTACCTTCTACTTGATTTTTTCGCCCTTCCCATCCTTGATGTTGATATGTTCTGGGATTTTCTAGGTTATGTCAACATCTACCAACAACCTAGCATATGATACCCTTAATTTGTTTGTCGTACATTCATCCGTGAACATAGGCTTTCCCAAGGCACTACCAATTTTTCCCGAACTCCTTCCACCTCACAGGTGTAAAGGCAATCCGGGGAATTTAATCCATATTGGCACAGTTTTCACAATGTCATTCTTCATTGATAAATTCTATTTCCACACATGTAAGAACATTGATCTATTGTGAATAGTGTATGGCCCCTTTCTTAATACTCTATCCTCTGGGGTTTTAAATTTCCTAATAAAATAACCCTAATCATTATAGTAAAGTTCAGACAGAGCTACATCTACCAATACTGAATCATAAACCTCTTCACAGCACTCATAGTCATATCACCATCCAGAACATACATGGTTAGTGCATTTTTCCATAAATTCAGTTCACATACGGCATCTTCATGCTCGATTTCCACTTCGAAATCTCCATTAACAACCTTAGGGGGAACATAATCGATTTTCAAGCCATTTGAATGAACTTTGTTTTCTCGAATAACATCCACCCACAGTTTTTCCTTATCAAGGCTCTTACTATCCATACCAGAGTTGTTTTGCACAATTACCTCATTAGTTGCCGTTCTTTTTCCATCGGTGTTAAATCCACCCTCCAATTGATCATGTTCGGATTCCTCCAATTGCTCCTTCCATCAGCAGCATCCCGATTGTGTATCTTCGCGTCCTCCTCCCTGTCATATTTGCTCAAACCCTCCTTTGGAAATGTATCCTTTCTTCTCGGCCGACCCCTACCCTATTTCATGATCTCTGATGATTTTACACTTCAACTGTGTGTAAATCGCCCATAGACAGGAGTTGTGTGCTCTATTGTAACACTTTTGTCTTTCCATTACCATTATTGGTTGTTTATTTTTACCTAGTTTTTATCAAAATTCATGAAGTGGTACTTAAGATGAAATGAATCTCCTTGCGAAGACTCTGGGTTACGAAATTAAAATCTTCGACCGAATGAAGGGATATGCAAACCCTCACCAAGTCGCACAAAATTCAAGAACCTAGCCCTCGAGATGCTCTCAATCTCGACTTGCTCTCCAACTAGCCCACGAGATCAGATTACAAGGTTTAGTGGTACTAAATTAATCCTTGAGATTAAGTAACAATGGAGATAACTCGCAAGCAAAGAGTATGAACTCAAAAGGTTGTACATTTGATTGATAAAAGTGTATTTAATTTCGTCCAAACGTCTCCCTATTTATAGGGCTGCAATCTCGACCACAAAACCCTAATAAAAAATAGAATCTAAATCAACTTATGGTAGCTTTAAGAAGCAAAAACCATATCTAACTAAAATATTTTAAATAGACACATATGGACAAATCCTTCCAAGACACACCTTTGATGAATATTGCCTTATCTAATATTACCAAATCTAATTCTAATCAGAATAAAACTAAATATTCTAAACCCCAATGGACTGTATTTAGAAATTCAGCTCTTCAAAACCCACATGGCCGAGCTCTTCATTTCAAAACCTAAAATGAAATAATTATACAATAATTTACTGTGATCACACTACATCATTAAAAACCCGGTGAGAAAAAACAGTATAGTGTTCTTGATGACATCTTCAGTTCTTCGACAGTCTTGAACAATAAATTCAAGATATCGATGATGACTCCTTCTTCAATTCTTCATCATAAAAGCGATCAATTAAAGCATTTAAAGCAGCATCCCTAAGCTTAGTCCTTGACCTTGTCATAGGTCCTGCCATATCACTTAGAGGATCCTGAACATAACATTTAAATGTTTGATCGGGACGTCGAATGTCTTCATTTATGGTGGTAGTCATCTTGGTATCTCAATCATAAGAAGTGCCGTTAAGTCCACAACCATTGTGGATGCTCTAACAAGCTAACTAAAATATTAACGTTGACCTGGATGATGCACTAGTGGAGGGCCCCTCATTAAAGGCACCCAATTAAAGGTGTTTCTTGAGGAATCGCTTTTGATTGAGATTTGAATGAGCTTCTAAAGTTGGAAATGCTTTCAGATCTGATTAAAAATGGTTCAAAAATTATCAAAGTCGGTTCTGAGGAACTGCCTTTAATGGGATGTCTTTATGGGTCAATATATAAATACAAACCCTAAATTTCATCCCTTGGTCATTTTTTGGGAGTAAACTCCTAATCTTCCATAATAACACTCTCTCCCTCGCCTCTCTCATACCCGATTATCCTATTCAGCCCGCCATCTCCCTCCACCACTCACCAACCTCTCTCCTTCTCTCCGACACCACTCACTAGCCTCTCCCTCCCTCCGTCCGCCCGCCTTAGCCACGTTATCCCCTCCGCCAGAGCCCCTCCACCGAGACGCACCGATCGCAAAGACCCCTCCCCAGTCGCGAAGTCCCCTCCCTCCAGATCTGGATGTTGACTTTAGCCACCACCCTCCAGCGAAGCCCTCTTTGGCGGGAAGCTTTGCCCTCCACCGCTGCTAAGACCCGCCGTGAAAACCATTCTGCCGGAGCGCTCTCTCATCCCATACCGGAGCTCTGCTCCGTTTAATTTCTTGTTGTTTATTGTTTCACCTCCGTCGGAGCTCTCCTCTATTTTATTGTTTCTCTGTTTTATAGTTGTTCACTATTTCTCTCTTTTATTGGTTATTAATGTTTTTTGGCTAATATTTTTGCACTTTTCAGACATGTTTTCCGATTGGTTTTCGACAGCCTTTTTTTAGGGACATCGAAAATAGATTCCAAATTCGTAAACTATTTCAGAGCCGATGGAAGGCAGTTTTCGAAATCGATTTATGAGCCGATAGAAGGTGGTTTTCGGAACCGCCTTTGATCGATTCGATCAAAGGCAAGACCAGAGAATACACTTATGGTTTAATTAAAAATCCATCAAAGGCAAGACCAGAGAAGACACTTATTATTTGATAAAACCGTCTTCAATAAGCCTTTCTCCCCTAGTGATGGCAGGGAATCAACATCATAAATTAAGAAAACTTATATCGAGTAATTAAATCTAGAGAACGTTTTATGTTACATTGATTGATGGTTACACAAAATATGAAAAAAAATATTTCAATATCTTTTAAGATTATATATAATTATTTGTACACTGGGACACACTTCAAAAGTTGTTCAAAATTATAGAAATTTTGTTGTAATAAATTAAAGCAGAGATTAATTAATAGAAAATAACCCCATCAAATGATTAGTTGGTCAAAAACAAAACTTTGGCATCCAAAATATAATCGTTATTATATCGTCCACTTATTTTTACTTATTTTACTTATAATTTGATAATGAGTGTCATTACTGAAATAAATTATAGCCATTTTCATCCAGTCTAATTTAATTTAAATTAAATTAAATTAAAATCAATTTTATATTTAAAATATATTAAGTTTTCACAGTATAAGTTCAATAACTTTCAAATTGAGTTCATTGCTCTTGTATAATATTCCTATCACATTATCTCGTATAAAAGAATGAGTCATAAGTATACTTTTTTTTCTCCCTTCCGCCACAGCTTATTTCTCAAAACTCTACTTTTTATTCTTTTAATTTTTTCTTCCTCGTCTTCCCATTATAATGGGGAGATAAGGAATCAACACTTTATTTAATTGATGATTTTTTAATGTAATTGAATCAATGTAGAATTTATCTCCATATATTAGTCTTGTTAATTCGACCTAATCGATTAGATCATCGTTTTAATAAAGATCACTCAATTTAGTTGTTTGCGTTTATGTGTTGTGTTTTCGATCTGGTTGTCCAGATCGTGTGTTGGTGGTTATATTTCTGTTTTGTTTTTGAGTTTCCATTTATTTGGATGCGTGGATTTATTTTTTAAGATGTTTACAATTTAATCAACACAAATTGTGGTTGGATCAAGTGGTGTTACAACTGTAGAAAATCACTATTTGGCGTAATGATATTGATGTGTGATGCACTCCTCTCTACCAAGTGGTCATGATTATTGCGGGAAGCAAGTTAATATCCCCAAGTGCAATGTTACAGTTTTTATTTGATCTCTAATTTGCAATGGTGCATATGAATAGTTTAGTTCACATGTAATTTAGATATCGTTACAGCAAGTTAATTATTGCTAAATTTTAATTAAATTGTATGTCAATTCTATTCTTGTAGTTATTGTTAGGCATTTTTTCCAATATTTATGAGTACTGATTTCAAAAAAAAAAAATTCATGTGTAATTCCATATTTTTTACTTGGGGACGGAAGGATCACATATTGCTAAAGTTTTGAGAAACACCGTCTTTTCATATGTCAACTAAAATCTTTTACCTTTTATTATTTTAATTAAACTCCGTCTTTCCATATGTTTATGGAAAGATGGAGTTTAATTAGAATAATAAAAGGTAAAAAATCTTAGTTGCAATATTAAATTTTTTTAATGCAATATGTAGTAGTTATAAAGTTTATAACCCGATTTATGAAATCCAAAAATTTTATATTCATTTATTCTAATTTATACTTTAAACGTTGATTTTTCCATAACTTATGGACAAGAACGGACTCTTAAATATATTGCACTTGAATTCAAATACGTAGCTTGACTATTGTAATTTCCTTTTTTGGGCAGAGGCCATCGCCATAGCATCGAAAAACTTTTTCGAGATAGGAATCCGGTATCTCAACGATTTCAGTATAAATTCAAGAAAAAAAAGAAAAGGAAAATCTTGTATTTATGACTATCCAAAACCCAATCTGTACGTAACTCATTTTGCAAATTGCTTCAACAAACTACAGATACATTTAAGGATGGAGCTGAAATTTTCAAACAGTTTGGAGTTGGTAGTTTCAGAAATAACATTTGAGTCGAATTAAGAGCAACTGTTATAGCAAGTCCAGCACGTTATCTGCAATGGAGATTTTAATTAATTTTTGAGATTTTAGGCACTATTCCCCCATTTCTTTTTCTAAAATGGAGACTTTGATGAAAGTGAAGGTTTTGTTCTCTATATTGATAGAGAGATTGAGGGAGAAAATATTTTAAAAATTGAATATTTAATGTAATCATTAATTCAAAAATATTTTAAAAATTGAATATTTAAGGTAATCATTAATTCAACACCTAAACTTTAACCCTAATTTTATATTGAGTGGGTCTCTTGAGAGGCGGCTTGCCCATAAGCTTATGGACAATCCACTTATTTTTACCTTATACACTGTATTTGTTAAATTACAAACTGAATTTAGAAAATATTTTTTACATTATATATTTTTATATTTTCACATTCAAATATATATTATTACTAGTTTTAAATTTTAAAACACAACATTTCAATTATATAAAAAAAATTATAACATTTAAGGTAAAAGCAACTGTCTGTAGAATGCCCACAAACTTATGAAAATGTCGCATTTCTTAACACTTTCTCTTTTATATTTACACCAACATTATCCAAGTTTAAATCAATGCAACATTCAATACTTATTGAATCAACACATTACAATGAACTACTGAAACATCCGAGTATTCTTTTTTCTTCATTTGAATTAATGGTCGATTTTTAAATTTTCATGGTATTTTAAACTTATTATCCTCTAACAATAATTAACATGAATTATGACATGAATATGATCACGCGTACACGGTCAGCGAACTCATACTAATGCTAAGACTTGTCACAAGCTAATTCGGAAATAAAAAGAAGTCTACAAAAAGCCTTGATACTTGTCTGATTAATCAATCTGATAGCTTCTTTACTGAATTTTATTAGATTTTCACCACTTATTAATCCATTATACGTGTAATAGGTCTCATTCGCCACAACATTTGTGGCTTAGCCCTTTGCCCTCCCATGTTAAATTTATTAAAATAAATAAATAGTTATAAAATATTTAATTGTTATATACAAATAAACTATATCACAGCTTAACTTGCACTCTTGCTTTTTTATCACTATTCTCCATCAAAATTTAATCACATATTTGAATAGATATATGAACAATAATATTATCGTATATGATATTATTCAATTCGCCGTAACAAGTGGTTTCTAAAAACTAACTTTTTATTTGCCGTTATAATACGTAGATAAATATATTAACGGTCAATCATGTCTTTTGAATGACGTGCAAAAAGTAAGAGTGCAACGCCGAGTAACATACTACAATAATTGTCATTGAGGAGTTTTGTGCGAAGACTTTACCTGAAAAACATCTCTTGGGACCAAAAGATTCAATTTCAAAATGTTAATTGCGGATTAAACGCAGTATTGGAGTTGGGGACCAAAAGAAGGTATTGAACAATATGTAAGGGAATAAGAAAAAAATCCAGTTTTTGGATAAGAAGAAAAATTACTCTTAAACAATACATAGTAAATAACCACTCCTTTCATTATCATTTTCACTATTATCTTTCCATTTCAGCTATCCTCTTTTCATCCAACCAAGTACCTCCTAAGACTTTCCAGAACCAGAAATTTAAATTATTTCATAAAAAATCTGTAATATTTTGAAAACAAGTTGTAGACATGAAGTCTGCGAAACAATGAATGCAACATACCCTTAAAGATTGAGGATACCCTTAAAGATTGAGGGTTGATTAAAGGTGAACTGGTTGGTAGCTAGCTAGGTAGATGGAATTAATAATAGGGTGTTCTTCTTCTCTGATGAAAGCTTTGAAAATGGCTCTATTTAATTGGGCCGTTGGTGGGCATGTATCCATAACACCAACTATGTTTTTCCTTTACCATGTAAGTACTCTCTCACCCTCTCTAAAGGCATAGTTGGATTTAATGGTACCAGAATTTGGTGGTACAGCTCATTTGCAGAGGATCGCTTCCCATCAACTAAACTAATTTCCCCATCTCATTTTAATCGGCCTGATTATTTTTTTCAATTTCTAAAAAAATATATTTAACTGTAAATATATTTATTATGTGTAATAATGGTACATAAAAAAGTTAATAAATAGAAATTATTTGAGTAAAGTGCTAAAATAATTCTACATTTAGGCTGAAAGTGTCAATCCAGCCCTGCAAAATGAGAAAGTGCCAAAATAACCCTAAATTTTAGAAATATGTGTCAATCTAACCCTGGAAGCCGTAGACTTCGATTGTCAACGAGAATTTTGGTCGGAATGTATTAAAATGACTATTTTATCCTGAATTAAAAATAAATAAAAGGACAAAATTCCCTCGATTATGTTCTTGGGCTTCTGCTTAAGATTTTTTTCAATCTCCGACTTCGCTCCTCCTTCCCTTCGCCTTCACTCCTCCCTCCCTCCGCCCCCGGCTCCCGCTCTCGCTATCGGGCACCTTTGCCTTCGACGGCAGCGCAACCTACTATCAATGTATCGTCAAAAATAGGGATAATTCTTTTATTGTTGTTGTGATGCTCTGCGGAGTGGAGAAGATAGGGTTATGTTTCGATGGCTTAGGAGGCGTCATTGCGACGGTGACGAATGAGTGGAGAAGGTTGGAGATCTGCTCGCTCCGGTGGCTCCGACTGGGTTTATCGTCTTCCATGGAAACGACAATTGTCTTGTTTCTACGGAGCTTGATCAGCTTCTGAAAGAACTGCGTGAGATGAAGATTAAGGATGATAAGTGTGATCGAAAGGGAATTCATGTGGTTTAATACCAGAATACTTGTGCAATCTATTTGGATTGGATTTGATTTTTTGTGGACATGGTTCAGGATATGGAACATTCGATTGTCAGCGGCAATGGAACGAAACAAGACTAGTCATTGTGACTACTATTCCTGGTAAAAATGGACAAGAGAAACATGTTTAGGTTGGGGTGGGGGCGGGCTAGCGGGTGCTGGGGAAACAGGCTGAGGTGGTGGTGGTGGTGGGCGGAAGGGCTAAAGAAGGTGATGTAGGTGGAGTAATTGGAGGTGGTGGTGGAGGTGGAGGTATTGGAAAGGGTAAAGGGGTGGTGTGGGTGGATGCATAGATGGAGGAGATTGGTGGCGCTGGTAGCGCAGTAGGGGGAGAATGTGGAGGTGTAGAAGGTGGCGGTGTTGAAGGTGGAGCTGGTGGCGGTATAGGAGGTATAGAAGGTAGTGTTGGTGACATGGCGGGGTGGGGTAGTGGCGGTGGGGTAGTGACCGGCAGTGGGTGGTGGCGACGGGCAGGAGGGAGAGTTTGGAAGAAACGTGTCTTTATGTTTTTTTGTTTTGTTTTTGTTTTTAAAGAGGGATAAAATGGGAAAAATAATTCAGATTTTAGGAGTAAGGGTATTTTTGTCATTTCTAGTTTGGTCAACTACCAAATAGGTGAGTCAATGTCGGAATGTGGCCGGAAAGTTATATCGGCACATTTCATCATAAAGTTAGGGTTAGTTTAGCACTTTATGGTTTTATTTGCACTTTCAGCCTAGAGGCAGGGTTAGAAAAATATTTAACCCAAAATATTTATTACAACAAATCCAATAAAATCACATATGATAATATTGTTGTTTATATATCTATTCAAATATATGATCGAAGTTTGACAATTTTGAATGGAAAAAGTTTCCCGTGCAGTTTAAACTGTGAGATAGGAAATATTACGTAAGCTAGAGCATCTCCAATGGGATATTTTTGGACTGTTTGCAAAAGTTAAAAAATTATAGCAAGCCTTTCACCAATGTTTCAAAATTTACATATACAACTTTTAGAACATAACAGTCCGCAAACGTCAGATATCATTAATTTTATTCCGAACGCAAATAAATTAGGCTTAAATATCTTCATTATTTAATCTTCATCCCCAGATCTCGTATTTTTGGAGATGATTGGGAGCAAACCTACTGCTTTTCTAAAATATCTCAATTATTTTTACATGGGAAAGTCTCAGGAAAGGCGGCCTTTCCATAAGTTTATGGATAGTTATCAGGGGCATTTGCCTTAAATGTTGTAATTTTTTATAAAATTTAAATATTGCATTTTATAAGTTAAAACAAGTAATAATATGTATTTGAAGGTGAAAATATAAAAATATATGATATAAAAAAATTTCAAAAATTTCAAAATTTGTATGTAATTTAAGAAATGCAGTGTATAAGGTAAGAAATAAGTGGTCTGTCCATAAGCTTATGGACAGGCTACCTATCAAATGACCCATTCTTTTTACATATTATCACATCAGCTTGAATAAAAAATGAGCAATAAAAATTCTGTCAGTTTTAGCCGAACGAATTAAGGGAGTATACTACTATGCCGTTTGATTGTTGCATAAATTATAAAATGAGGATTTTTTTTCCCAAAATTCAGATTTCTCTGAATCTCATCTCTACTTATGAAACTCTCCAGCTCCAATTAAGTCATTTGTAGAATAAAACCACTAATTATATTAGCGTGCTTTTGTTAGAATAAGTAAATGTGATGTTTTGATTTGATTTGATATGATTTGTGTTTATCTTGTTGACTAAACTAGAGTTATTTTAATCATAGTATATCTCTTGTACTCTATTTATTTCATTCGGTAATATTATAATCATCACGAGAAATCATTCTTTCATGGTATCAGAGCAAGTTCAGATTCTAAACCCTAGATTTTTCCAGCCACCTCCGGTAATCCTTTTCCAGCGGTCGTTTTCTTCCTTAACAGTTCTCCGTTTAATCGGCCTTTACAGATCTTCAACCTTTTGCCAATATTGTCAGGATGTCCAATTCTCCGGCGTCTAATCGACACCTAAGGTCTTCTTCTCCGGTGTCCGATAAATCTTCTCCGGTCGCGTTCTTCTGCCGTCTCTCTTTGCGACATTTTTACTAGGCGACGGTGGTCTCAACTCCGGTTGGTGTCCGACGACGATTCTAGTTTCTTTTTCTTCTATGGCCGGCTTCCCTTCTTCAACCAACAGTTACCTCTATTTCTCGGGAGCCACTCTCTCTAGCGGCGGTTGTCTTCAGGTCGATGGAAACTGATTCTCTGGCAAAGTTCAACAATTCTCAGCTTGGCTTTAGCGTTGAACTGAGGAGATCTTCTTGCGGAGTTCCATTCATGCTCAAACCACCTCTTCAGTGCATCATATCCACGTCCAAGCCACCCTTACAGCGCGTGAGTTTCATACGCGAGTCACAACTCAGTGCGCCAGCATTACACGGGGGCCCCTTTGCAGCGCGTCAGCATCATGTGCATAAGTGTTCTAGAATTTTCTTGCTCAATTTTGTTTCTTTACATTATGGCATAATGGATTTTAGATTCTGGAGCAACGAAACACATGGCATCATCTCCCACTGTTGTTGATCATGTGACACCTTATAATGGTTCTCACCGCATCTATGTTGGTAATGATTCTCAACTCCCTATTACTCATGTCGGTAATTCTTGGATTTCTAAATTTCCATCTCTTTGTGATGTGCTTATTGTGTCTGATATCACTAAAAACTTGCTTTTGATTAGCAAGTTAACTCGGGATTTAAAAGCTGTTTTCTGCTTTGATGATCGCTCATTTGTTATTCGGCATAAAATCACTAGAGAAACCTTGGGTCACGGTCATAGTGAAAATGGGATTTATGGGTGCATCCATTTTTTTCCATTGTGAAGTCAAATAAGTAGTGTGCGTCCTTTGAAACTTGGCATGCTAAACTTGGTCATGTTCCGCATTCCGTTATTCCCGGGTTGCATGCTTCTGGATGCTTATCTGTCTCATCGATTTTGCCTAAACCCACCCTTTGTGATGCATGTGAAAAGGCCAAAGGAAAATATTTATCTTTTCATACAAATGATAAACGTGCTGCTAGGGTACTTGATCTGATTCCTTGTGATTTATGGGGGCCTTCTCCTGTTTTATTTACTGATGGTTTCTCCTACTATGCTATTTTCCTTTATGATCATTCCCGACTCTCGTGGTTATACCCACTGCACCGTAAATTTGATTTTTAGGATATTTATCGCCAGTTTGAGGCTTTTGTGGAGAACCAGTTCTCTTCCACCATTAAGGTGTTTCAGAGTGATGGAGGGATTAAGTTAGTTAATGGTTTCTTATGCTCTCACTTTCAGACAAAGGGCATTCACCATCAATTTCTTACCCGTATACTCCTGAGCAAAACGGTTGGGCTTAGCGCAAGCACCACCACATTGCTGAGATGGGTTTGTCTATGCTGTATCACTCTCATGTTTCTCTCCCCCACTGGCCCGACGCCTTTGCTGCAACCACTTATACCATAAATCGGTTGCCAGTCCCGTTCTTGGCCGACGTTCACCATATAAATTTAGCTCTCATATACACCAATTTCATGCTTTTGGTTATTGGTTCTTCCCATTTGTTCACCCTTTTGCCTACCATAAGCTGTCTCCTCGCAGTATTTCGTGTGTATTTGTTGGCTACAACTCACAATATAAAGGTTTTTGGTGTCTCAATCGCACTACTGTCAGAGTGTATGTCACTCGACATGCTCGTTTTGATGAGACGTGCTTTCCATTTGTGCCATCTATTCCTTCGAAAACTGGTTCTCCACCTTTAGTGTTAAATGTTTCTGCATTTCTAAATCATGATTCTAACTCGGCACCTCCTTTACCTATAGTTTCTCCTGTGCCGACTCCATCTCCTTCGGTCTCTTGCTCCATTTGTGCTACAGATCCATCTCCAATTCATTAGCCAGTGCCACCTGCATCTCCGCGGCCAGTCCGGCCGCCCAGTCTCCACCCAATTCAGACGCCCCTTCACTAGTTACCTCATCTGAATCCACTCCTTTGGCTTCTCCCCCGGCATCTCCTGCTCGACCTTGTACTCATCATTTGTCTACTAGGTTGGTTACTAGGGCCATACAACGCATGTATTATTCAGATTTGCCTATGGTCTTATGGCTGCCTTACTTGCTCAGTCTGAGCCCATATATTGTCGCACTGTCCTTCAGGATCCATCTTGGGTTTCTGCTATGGATGATGAGATGGAAACTCTTCATGGTCAGCACACCTGGGATTTGGTGCCTCGCCTTTCAGACACTAACATTGTTGGCTCCAAATGAGTTTATCAAATGAAGTATCGACCAGATGGTACTATAGAGCGCCATAAGGATAGAATTGTGGCATAGGATTTCTCACAAATTATGGGTTTTAACTTTGACTCCACTTTCAGTCATGTGGTCAAAGCCTCCACTATTCGGACAGTTCTCGCCATTGCCACGGTGCGCTCATGGTTGTTTCATCAGCTGGATGTCGATAATGCCTTTCTTAAAGGCGTCATCGATGCTCCATTTTATATGAAGCAACCCATTGGATACAAGAACTCTCATTACTGGAAAACAGGTACTATGGCACCGGTCGGTAACATGGTGGCCTCCTGAACCGGTATTGAAACCATATATGGCTCTGGTATTGTGACATAATTCTACAAAACTGGGTTTGAAATGTATTTCCAGCACCTTTTAAAATCGGTGCCCCAAACCGGTGAAATACATAATAAATAGCACTGGTATCGTATAAACCGGTGCAATACATAACTAATAGCACTAATTTTTATAAACCTGTGCTCCAAATAGTAATGTTAACGAATACTGTTGAAGGTTGAAAACACTATGTTCCATTGTTGGCACCAATTTTTGTAATGTCAGCATTGGTCCCCACACTGGTGCTGTGTACTTCGACAAAATTTCTAGGATTAGCTCTCGAATTGAGAAAAGGATTTTAATAAATCAATGGACGCAACCATATGTAGCTATTTTTTTGTTAGCGACATTGGTTTTGGGAAATTCAGCATTGGTTTTGGGCCCTTAGAATTTATTTTGCAAGTTTGCTCTCGGGTTGGGAGAAAATGCCAAAAAAATAATTCAACGCAGCCTCAAGCACCTCCTTTTACTTGGTTTAGCACCGGTTTATATGCTTCATACCAGTGCTAGTATATAAGTTCTAAATTTTGTACAGATCCACGCGCAACTGCTCTTCATTTTTTAAATTTTGTAAGGGAAAACTAACCCATCTTCCCCATCGGTTCAGACTCCTAAACTCTGTGAAGGATTGATGTGAGTTCTCTTTCAAACATTGCTCTTGTACTATACTAGATTATTAATCATGAACCCACAGTTTTTGGAAAAGTAACAACTTTTTTCAATGTTGATTCATTTTGCTGTCCAACATTTTTCGATATTGCAATCATGTACACAACGTAAGTGTAATAACTACGTATATGTATACATTGGATTTTATTGGGATTGAGGGAATGTTGATGTTCAAGAAAGCAAGGATTGTATAGGTTTTTTTTTTGCATTGAAGGTGTTTGTTGAAATGTCTCATTCGACATTGTAGAATATTGCACCAAAAACTGGCTCTAAGAGGGTACACAATGCATCCCCTTCCTCTATGAAAGTGCAGTCCAATGTTAAACAACAGGAGCAGAGGTTCATTTTAGAGCAGACGAAATTAATTGAACAAATGTACAGAACAAGGCGACATTTTCTGGAGAGAGGAATCGAAAATGCTCCCCCCCTTTGCAGAAACTATCTGTGCACTTGGGTGGGAGAAATTATGTGACACGCCTATGATGTTCAAACTCAGTATAGTGAGTGAGTTTTATGCTAATTTGCGGTGTGTTGCAAGGTGGGGTAAGACATTATGTTGTAGAAAAATGATGAAATTGACTGATGAATCCGTAAATGAGTTGTACGGGTTGCCAAATATTCCCCCCCCGAGAAGGATGAATTTCTTGCATTCCACGTCTATACGGATGAGGGTTGGGATTTTGACGATCCCATAGGATGGGAGATCCTGAGGATGGTAACTAGGGAGGGAATCGATGTTGAGTCTACTATGAAACCAGGTTGGAAGAAGATGCCAAAGAAGCTACTCACTCCCGAGATGAATGTATGGTACCACTTTATAGCATCCAAGATTTACCCTGTCACAGTGAACGCTGAGGTTCACAGTATGAGGCTGAGACATCTGTACGCCACTAAAAAAACTCCGATGGAATTTGGGTAAGCATATAGTGAACGAATTGAGACATGGTGCAGAGAGAACATGTTGTTATGGTTTCTCCAGCCTAATCTCCAAACTGTGCACAAAAGCAGGTGTTCCCCACTATCCGCACGACATATAACGGCTCTAATGGGTAATATTACAAAAGACTCTTTCTTTAAATTCCCTCGGGACAATGTGGGTCCTAAATTGGAATCTAGAGTCGCGGCATTGGAGGTGGGTGTTAAAGTCTGCTGACGGAATCACAATATCAAAGATCCTGGCGCGATCACATGAGAAAGGTATTTCAATACTAGTTCTCGGACGCAATGAAATCAATTGGACATTTCCCTACATATCTAGGCTCGGCATTGGACAGAGCGACGTTGGGACCAGCTCTGAAGATGCACTTTTGTTGGATGAAGAGCCGTTTGCCAGATATTATTCATGATTTTCGATCCTCATTGTCCTAATAATACTATCATTTTTGTAGTGGTTATATTTTGGATTACAGCTTGAAACAATTCTATGTTATTTTGCAGACGAAATATCGTTATTATCCACTACTTCGAGGATTATCATGCTTTTACATTAATCGTATGGTATTAAAGAAATATGATTTTCCATTTATATTTCCAAACGTTTTTGCACAATTTAGTCTAGGATATGTACTACTACATTGTAATTTATACATTCAAAAATTTTATTATTTATAATTCATATATTTAAGAAGTAAAAACAAGAATCAAGTGTTTCGAATCAATGTTCAAGGTGAAACTTAGTTTTGGGCAACACTGCAATTTATGTAAATGTAGCACTTGTTATCTATGTTCAGTTTTGAGGATATTCCATTCACCCAATCAAGTTGTAATCACGTAGTTATGATCATACAATACTCAATTGTAGTATTGAATTGCCAATTTAGTGTTTCGACAATTCCAACATTCTTGGAGAGACCTAAGTGCAGAAAGTAAAAAGTTCACTCGAACCTCCAAATTAAATTTTGCTCGGATGCAATCCTACATTCTTGGACCCAAAAGTGAATTCCTAGACCGAATCAAATTTTTTTTTATATTTTTGGTGTAAATAAATAACGAAGAAAACTTCTTGTTTGGACTTCCTATCTTCTAAGTCATCTATAGTCAGATACTCTAGGATACATACTAGTGCTTTACCAAATTCTAATAAAACATGACATTATTTTTAAAAAAATATATTAACCCAAGAATACACAATGTGGTGTTATTTGACCACAAATAAGGAGTTGTACTTAGCAACAATGTTATTTTAACAAAATTTCGAAGGATTTGAGAGTATCCGTTGGACACGATTTTGAAACACGAGCTCTATTAAGTGTTGAATTGAATATTTTTTAGCCCAATTGGATATAAAAAATAAAGGAAAAAACTATTTCCCTTGAGAGGGACTTCAAATGAATTTGAAAAAAGAGTTGTACCACAGATCAGCACCGGTTAGTAGTGTTGATTAACCGATGCTAAGATGTTCGAATGTACTAGACGCAAAAAATGGTAAATACGTTGGCGGGAAATCCAAAATTCCATTAATTTATTTTAAGCACCGGTTCGTGTATTTTGTCAACACCGGTATGAAACACCGGTGTTAGCATTCTACAGCGCATCAGGATTAAGCAGCTCCACGCAACTGCTTTAACCATATGTTAGCACCGGTTTTCCGTTCCAGCACTGGCCTCAGAACCAATGCTCTATGGTTAGGCAAAAAATTATATGTCTTCTCTTGGGTTGTTTAAAAAAATAATAGCCACGCAGCATCAAGCAGATGCTTTGACAAAAAACATAGAACCGGTTTGGGAATACATAGCACCGTTCAACTTAATTAATGAAGATCCCATCTAGGTTTGATCAGAACCCTTGATTTCTATATGTTGCTTTAATCCGAACCCTTCAAAAATTTTCCATAAAAAGCAAACTTGAAACCCTAAAGCTACATATTCCCTCATTCTCCTCTCATCGTTCTACTCCACCACGTCTCCTTCATTACTGCTGCCTCCTCCAAAACATCCAATCACATTACGCCGCCTCGTCCCTCGTCCCTCCATAACCGCCTTCTTCCTCCTCCCACCTGTCCATATCCGTCGCCTAACACCACCTCTCCTTTCATGTTTTTATGATTTTGTTTTTTGTTATTCTTTTTTAATAGTTTTGTTGGTTGTGTTGGATTTTCGACCGTGTTAGATTATTTGGAGTGTTAGATTTTTGATCGTGTTCTTTGGGTGTGTAGGATTTTTTTGTTGGTCATTTTTTCCAGTTTGGTACTTTTTTTGGGTTGTACGAGATTTGTGCATTTTGTGATTAAATTGAAAGTGTATTATACTCTCTCCGTCCCACTATAAATTGCTTAATTATTTTTTGAGGAGTTAAACTTTTTAAATTTTGATCATAATATCTCTAGTTGCATATAATAATACCACATAAAAAATTGATATTTAAAAAATTGGTGTTAAGATTAGTTTAACAATATCTCTTGTGATATTTTTTTACTATATAGATTAATGGGAAATATGCAAATATAACCCTATATAATTCAGAAAGTGCACATATAACCCTGAGATAATTTTTAGTGCAAATATAACCCTAACTACTTAACGAAAGTGCAAATATAGCCTTCTAGTGACATTTTCGGGGTTGACCTCCCCAAAAATGGCAAAAATGCCCTCAGACCAAAAGCTAAATTTGGGCAAACACTTATACCCTTACCCACCACCGAACCAGGTAGGGTTATATTTGAACATTATAAAAATTGATAGGGTTACATTAGCACATTACAAAAACTTATAAGGTTATATCACCACATTCATAAAAAATGTAGGGTTATATTAGCACATATTATAAAAGTAAAACCCATCAACATTAAAAATCCTAGGTCGAAAAACACAACAAAATAATGACTACACATAAAACACCAAAGGTTATCCAATCATTAATCCGGACTAAATTCAAAAAATAAAAAAATGTCATCGAAATCCTTATATTTAATACCATATATACCACTTAGCTCTATTCATGT
Source organism: Rubia yunnanensis (assembly GCA_037428765.1). Lineage (NCBI taxonomy): Eukaryota > Viridiplantae > Streptophyta > Magnoliopsida > Gentianales > Rubiaceae > Rubia > Rubia yunnanensis. The sequence goes on along the minus strand of CM075067.1, from coordinate 93,466,479 downwards.
GACGAGAAGCAAAAAAAAAATCACATAATCAAACACAATATTGCATTAATCTAGTGAATTAAGGGAAATTTCAAATGAAGATACCATTTTTGAAAGGTCCCCTCACTTCCACTTCAACGCCTGTTGCATCGACCTCGCCAAATCTCTTTCTTCAAACTAGAATTACACTGTGGAACATAAAAAATTGGTAGAAGAAGTTGAAATGACGGTTGCATGCGGTTAGCGTTGATTTTGTACTAATATGATACTTTGTTTTTATAGTATGTGCAGATATAACCCTACACTTTTTATGAATGTGCTGGTATAACCCTATAAGTTTTAGGAATGTGCTGATATAACCCTATCAAATTTCATAATGTGCTGATATAACCATACCTAGTCCGGTGGTGGTCCGATGGCGGTCCGACGACAATATTTAGGTATAATGATATTTAGGGCAATAACGTCATTTCCTAATTTTTAGTTTTTTTTTAAAAAATTCCAGAAGGGAAAAAATGTCTTTTAACGAAATTACAGCTAAAAGTTTCCGGAATAAGTTATATTTGCACATAACCTAAATATCTAGGGTTATATTTGCACTTTCAATTATCGCAGAGCGATAACTGCACTTTTTCCAATTATGTAGGGTTATATATGCACTTTGCTCTAGATTAATTTATATTTAGTGTCAAAGTTTACAAAGTTTGACTTCCCAAAAAGCAATTAAGAAATTTATAGTAGGAGAGAGAGAGAGAGAGAGAGAGAGAGAGAGTATATAGTGTTCCTTATGTATGGTTTGATGTTTAGGTTTTTTTGCCTGTAATAATTCTTGTTCCCCTATGATATAGATAATTGTGTCATTTTTAGGGGTTTGTTATAATTACAATTTGTATCATGTTTAAGGTTTTTGTACACTGTGATATAAACTGCTTTATAAACCGTATAATTTGTACTCGGTGATATAAACTGTAGAATTTGTACCCTATAATATAAATTGTGATTTTCTATTTAACTATGTACGATGTTGAAGGCTTTTTCTGTAATTAATGTGAAATAGTTTATTGTGGAATGTTGATGTGTTTATGTTTTAGTTATAAATGCGCCGAACAACTACAATGCTTTGAATGAATGGCGAACTAGATTAAGGTTTACAGGTCTTTTTCCATTTTTGATGATTTCTAGTTGATGTTTAAACTGTTGAGATATTGCAGTCTACTAGTGCCAAGGAAACGTGGAGTGTTTGGCATGGTTTGTTTATACACTCCATGTTTCCTTGGTGATATAAAACTGCTTTATTTTGACATTTTAAATGAATAAGCATTAGTTAAAGGTCACTGCATCGGTTGCTTTCGATTCATGTATTGCCCTCTAACTATGTAATGATTCTTCCATTACGAAAAGTGTTGTAACATTTGTACAACTCCAAAATTTAAATTATGGAGAATGTGTAGTGTATGAGAACCGAGGAACTTGGTGTGTTTATCTGTTAAACATGACGTGTTTAACATTAAATCGTTGTTAATGTTAAATACATAATTTAGACAATAGGTATACACATATGTTTCCTCGGTGCTTAAATGTTGCAACATTTCAACATTTAAATCTTTTCGTATGACAAATTGTACTTAACGGAAGAAGCATTAGTTAAGGTTAACAGGTCTTTTTACTTCTTTTGATGATTTCAAGTTCATATTTAAACAGTGGAGATATTGCAATCTATCAACGCCACGTAAACATGGCGTGTTTCACATGGTTTGTTTATACATGCCATGTTTCCTTGGTGTTGTAAAACTACTTCATTTTGACATTTTAAGTGGTTTTCCTATGCCAAATCATATTTGCGCATGCTTAACGGAAGAATCATTAGTTAAAGAGTACTGTATTGGTTGCTTTCTATTTATGTAGTGCCCTCTAATTAACTAATGTTTCTTCCATTTTGAAACGGAGTAGAACTACAAAATTTAAAATGTGGATATTTTTAAGTGTATGAGCACCAACTAGACATGGTGTGTGTATCATTAAAGGTTTAACATTGTGTATTTAAAATTAATTCATTGTTAATGTTAAATACATAGTTATACAAACCATGTTTAATTTCTTTGTGTTTAAATGCTGCATCATTTTGACATTTTAAATTATTTTCTTCGAAAAATTGTTCCTTATTATTACTTATTGATTACTTTCACATTATTAATCATGAGTTATTTTGTGCATATTAGATATTTTCCCTGACAAGAACATCGTACAACGGCAAGGAGAAAATAGACATCACGGACACAAGGTGTGAAGGTAGGGTGAACGTGTCTTCCTAACAATCCAAGACTTCGGCGAATCTAGATTTCAACGTGTATTTGATTGGGATATAGTTTTACCTTTTTTCTTAAGTTATATCATGTTGGTGGATTGCATTTTTTACACTTAAGAGATTTACATTTTCAAATGTTCTTTCTTACCATTGATTTAATTCTTATATTGGGTTCTTGTCTCGTTAAGTTTCTTCTATGAGTTTTACCTCGGTTTCAATTTGGGGAGGGCCAGGAAAAATTTAAAAATTAATTTGCAAATTAAAAAAAATTAGCACCGCTTTTACAGAAAATACTACCGGTGCTTAGACATACATATCCAAATCAATAGCACCGCTAAATAAAAAACAACCCGGTGCTTGTATTTGTTATCTATAAGATTTTAGGAACCGATTTATATAAGATTTTAGGAACCGATTTATCTTCCTATATCAGTGCTATGTAAAATCGGTAATCATTATCAAGGATTTTGAAGTCAGCACCGACATCTACATACCTGTACTGGTTTAAAAGTACCTAGCACCAATTTTTATAATCGATGCCATAGTAACTAGGTTTCAACACTACCCTACTTAGGCACTGGTCGACCAGAGGCACAAACTACCTGTGCCCCCCTAGCGACCAGTGTCATAGTGGGGGTCTCTGTTGTAGTGCCTGATTATCCAGATTATGTTTGTCACTAGCGGAAGGCCATTTATGGACTTAAGCAAGCTCCTCGGGCGTGGTTTTAGCGCTTCAACACTTATTTGACTCAGCTTGGTTTTCAGTGCAGCTCGGTCAACACCTCTTTGTTTGTTCTTTCACGAGGATCATTGTTACTGTATCTCCTGGTGTATGTTGACGACATCATTCTAACATGGAACGATTCAACTCTTCTTTGGCAGTTCATTATTCGGACACATTCGAAGTTTGCGATTAAGGACCTTAGCGCTCTTCACTAATTTCTTAGTCTGGAAGTTCCACCAACTTCACCAGGTCTACTTCTTGGTCAAGCAAAGTATGCTCGGGACATTCTCACTCATGCAGGGATGTCTGATGCTGCACCGGTCTTTACACCACTTGTGTCTGGTTCTCAGTTGCATAGTTCGACCAGTCCACCATTTCGAATTCCGACCTTGTATCATTCTCTAGTTGGGGCCCTTCAGTACTTGACCATCACTCGTCCTGATTTGGCTTTTTTGGTCAATACTATCTGTCAGTATCTTCCAGATCCCAAAGACGTTCATTTTGTTGTTGTTACTAAGATACTGCGGTATGTTCGGGGCACTCTGCATTTTTGTCTTACTTTTCAGTCTGCTAGTTCTCCGGAGGTGCTGGGGTACTCTGAGACTGATTGGACTCGTTGTTTGGAGACTCGCCGATCCACTTATGAATATGTTGTTTTTCTTACCTTGTTTCCTGGAGTGCCAAGAAACAACCCACAATTTCTCGTTCCAGCACTGAGTCTGAGTATCGTGCCCTTGCCAACACTGTCTCAGAAGTTGTTTGGCTTACTCATTTGCTCCAAGATCTTTGAGTTCCCTTGTCTGGTTCTCCGGTGCTATTATGTGACAATAACAATGTCATATTCTTGGCGCATAACCCAGTTTCTCACAAGCGAGCTAAGTATATCGTCATCGACTATCACTTTATTCGAGAGTTGGTTGCTTCCGGTAAGCTGCGAGTTGCTCATGTTCCTACTTCACTTTAGATTGCGGACATCTTCACCAAAGGTCTCTCTCGTCCACTGTTCGAGTTCTACAGATCCAAACATTGCGTCGGCAAGCATCTGACGCTTCGCTTAGGGTGGGTGTGGGGGGATTAGAATTAATCAATGTGATGATTAGATTAGATAAGATTAGATTTGCGCTTATCTTGTTGACTAGACTAGAGTTATTTCGGTAATAGTCTATCTCTTATACTCTATTTATTTTATTCAGTAATATCAGAATCATCACGGAAAACTATTTCTTTCAGCTTTACTTTCAATCTAGTATTAGAGATTGCAGTGCGAATTTGTTTGGGTGATAATTTTGCATTGAAGAATGTAAGAAGACTAATAACTTCATACAAGGTATTATAAAATATTTACAATTTGAAAGTTTAAGACAAAAAATGTCATTGTATTTAGCACTATTAAAGGTAGGAACAAAAAGATTTATGAAAATGCGAATCCAAGTCCACTAATTCTATGGAGACTAATAGTGAATCAGTCCAATTTGCTCTATACTGCTCATAACAGCATTCCTGGTGAGAATTCTGATTTACAATATGTTACACACGGTCTGATACCTCGGGTGCATCAGAGGAAAAATAGAAGCCTTTCCATCATCAAATGGAACCCTCCTGACTCTGGCTTCAAAATCAACTGTGATGTGGCCTTTAAACATAACTTTGCTGGTCTTGGTTGTGTCGTAAGGAACGCAAACGGGACTATACAACACATAATCTCTCGGCCTAGTCAAGCAACATCCATTCTTGAAGCTGAACTCTTGTCTATTCTTGCAGGTCTACAGTGGGCTGCCACTCAAAATGTCCAGTGCATCATCGAAACGGACTGCCTGCCAGCCTTTCGAATCATCAAGCACATAGAAAAGCAGCCGTGGCAGGTTACACATTTGCTGAGAAAAATTAGAAGAATAGCTGAGCAAAGATGTGCTAATTTTAGTCATACAATAAGAGAAGGAAATCAAGTAGCGGATTACTTGGCTAAAACAGCTCTTAGGATAAGAGCGGAGACATCTATTGGAGGTTTTCATCGGTTCACTGGAGCTTAAATTTCTTACAAAAAGGGATATCTTATTTCCACATTTTAGATACTCAATGGATGGATGAGGGAATCATGAAGCTTAGCGGTCGTCTGGCCACAATTTGTTCGACACGGGGGGTGGAGGATAAATTAGTGGAATCATGATCGCTATATTTTCTTTCTTCTTCCTATTCAGCTTATTCATTCCTTTTGCTTTGTCCCCGCTGTATTAGGACAAAAACATTCATGTTCTAAAATTCTCAAGGTTACTTTAGGTTGGTTTGGGGAGCCTAATGTATTCCCCCCTCTCATACCATGAGTGTTTAATCCAAGAAAAAAAAAGCCAGTTTTTTAAAATTGTATTTTGTGCTTAATGCTTCTTAGACTTACTCCAATCCAACGCATTAATTTAAACATCATTAGACGTGTGTTTGATGGCAGTAATGTTCTCCATCGCATAAAAACATGAAAATATGTTTGAGCAGACCTACAAATTCATTTATCGGAGTACAATTGTTTTTTGCAAATTTTAGAGCTAACTTAATAAGAGCGCCAAATTAAATTCACCCAATTGGGATGCGGTTACACCCCGCTGAAAATGTAACATGAAATTGCCGGTTCAAAAGCGGGCCAAATTACTAATGGGCCAGGGGACAAATTAAGAAATTTGACCCACATCTACACTATCTTAACTGTTGTGTATGATGGTCCAGTCCGAAGCAAGTTAGTTAATAAAAGTACTCTTCTTGTCCATTTTTATGTTTCTTACTTCACTATTCATCAATTAAATTAATGCAATTTGCATTGTAAAAATATATAAATATATAAATGTGAAAATTATTGTATGATATATTGGTAGATTAAATGTAACACGTATTTTTGGAATATATTTTTTATATAAATAATTTATTATTATACATAATTTAAGCTATTAAAATATTAAAATCACATTTAAATAGTGAAAAAAAAGAAGAAGTGTGACATTTATAGTGGGATAGATGGAATATAAATTTTAGGAATATGCTACTCCTATTGTGTGTTCTGCACTAACATTATTCATTTGAATTATTATATGGTACACTAGGGGTATAATGTTCACCATACCTCAATAATGAAACAATAACTAACTCTCAATTTATGCATTTAAAAATAAAAGATAAATACAAATCACTATCCATGGTTTTAGGAAGTTAATTGTAGTAATAGTTCTAAGAAAAAATTGCATTTGTACCCCTAGGTTCTTGTGTTTGTGCAAATATGCCCCTTAATATTTGGTCAACCTTTATATTGGCCAGAACTAATTGAAATGACTCTTTTGTCCCTGAAATAAAAAAACTCAAAATTCAAAAAATGAAAAATCCGAAGCTGATTGTTTTGACTCCGTCCATCACTTCCTACATTTTCTCCCCCTCCACCACCCCTCCTCTGCAGCGGCACTGATGGAATCTGCCACTGATTCTTCTCCTTCTTCTAAACCCACCGAGGTTCACGATGGCATGGTTCACGACAAAACTAGCGGCTGCGATGACAAGAGGGACTGAGGACAAGAAGGGGAAGGTTTGGAGATGGAGCGACAAGGAGGAAATTGGGCTAGAGGGTCGGGATTTACCGACGTTGGGGCTGGGCTTGGGAGGGAGGGTTTTTGGCGATGAGGCTAAGGAGGAAGGGGTTTTTTCGGCGATGGGGCTGGGCAGGGAGAAGGGGAGGTTGTGGGCTAGGTTTGATGGTGTAGAGCGTTGAGGTTGCGGGCGGATTTAGAACCAGAGCTAATAGGCGCGTGGCGTAGATTCAGGTGATGAGTAGGGTCGCGATGGAGCGTTGAGGTGGCATCAATTCGTAGGCCTTGGCGTTGATTAAGGTGGTGAAAGTTGTCTACAGGTGTGGTGTTTGGTGTTAGGGCATGTGTGGTGTTGGGGCTTAGCCTTGCCGAGAGTCGACATGGGCTATTTTAGGGGTTGTGGGTGTGGCTGGTGAGGGGGTGTTTTCCAGCGGGGTGGAGGTGGTAGAGCAGGTGGATTGGTGGCGAGGGGGTGGTTTTAACAAGGCAGAGGTGGCGAAGGGGTAAAATGGTTAGCAAAGTTTTGAAATTTTAGGGAGGGGTATTTAGGTCCTTCCAAATTTGTTCAATGCCGGAAAGTTCAAGGTCAACGCCAGAAAATGGCATCAAGGGTACAATTGTTTGAATCAGTGCATATCCAAGGTTATAAGTGCAACATGGGTATATCTACACAAACACAATAACTGAGGGTATGAATACATTTTGCCCTACTTCTAATGTTACTGGAGATACGATTCAGAAGGTATCCCTGAGGTACCGTATAATTTACCTTTTCATTCGAGAGAAAGTCTTCTGTTAGATCGACTAACGGTTAAATCAATCATGAAAAACTTCATTTCATTAACTTTTAGGGTCAAATTATAGTTATTTATACATTGCCATACATTTTAATGGTTTTTCAAAGTCATAGAAATCTTGTTGCAATGTATAAAAACAAACATCAAATCACCCCATTAGTCATACCAATTTTTAACCCCATGTAATGGTTAATTGGTCTAAAATAAGCCTTTTTGTTCATTTGGCTAGTATAAATTAAATTTAATCATAAAATTATATTGAATTATAAGTAAGGTCATGATCATGTGGCATAATGTTGAAGTTACCGTAACGTATATTTTTGAAACATTAAAGTTTCATAATTTTTAGCTGTACATAATTTAAAATAGTAATGGCCAAACATGTTAAGTGAATTACGAAAGATCAAACAGTGTAGCTCAACGGAAGGAGGTCAAAAATTAAAATGTATTTGTAGCAGGGGTGTGCAATTTGAGAATCCGCTCCATATTCATTCTGGATCTTGTGTTTTGCATCCTCCACTACACTGATGTTCTCAGTTTATTGCCTGGCCGAATCGATGTGTTGTGTTTATCGAATTAAGCTTGCAAATCCATCAAAGCTGCCTCAACATGATTCTTCCGCTCCTAACACATCATGTTCTCCAGCTCCTTAATACGCGCCTTCATTAATTTTATCCTTGTGTTTCCCGCTATGAATTTCGAGGGCTATGGACTCAAACGTAAATTGCACCAAAATAAGCTGAGAATTGAGATCATAGAATTAGAAGAGGAAGAAATTAAGAATTGTATAGAGGAGAAAAAATTGATCACAAGATCCGTTTACAATTGAATACCATGCCGATTTCTATGTACTCGTCCCTCAAATATAATTGCTGCTAGCAAACTCCAAACCTTCAACCGCTTCTAACCAACTTACCCGCCCAGTTCTTCACTAATCTCCATTAGTCCCTAGGGCAATGCCTTTATTTACCAATGTCATGACATAAGATTGTGCCACTAGTTAAGTCTTTAATTATGTGATAGATACCTGTTCTTTTTGTCTGAATAACAAAATTGAATTGGATTGAATTGAGATGAAATAGCAGGACTAAATTAAGATATGTTTGATCAAAATAAATTGTACTGAACTGAATTACTCCGATTGTCTCAATCAAGTTGAGTTTTTTTGGCAACTTTTTTTCCGGTAGAACCCGATTGACTTCCAATCTTCTCTTCAAAGATGATTTATAAAAAATTCGACTCAAAATTGTTTAAACAACTGACTTTTGGCGATTCCATCTAAACTTCAGATCAAGTTTGTTGACACCAACCTGTTTGGATGGCTCAGGCCAATGAAACATGTTCACTTATGTTAGACTGAACTTTACACCATTCTTCACCGGGTTCGGGTTAGAGGCATTAGTTAACATGAAACATGACTCATATACACCTAAACAAATGCATTTTTTGCCACAAAAAAAAAGTAACTGGGTTGAGTCTCATACTTTCACAAAGAACTTTAAATTTAATGGAGATAGACCAAAATTTTAGTGGAAGAATTGTTAATATTTTTGTTTTTAGATTTCCATAGTGTTCATAAATTGTAGTTTATACCAATTCTTTGTGTTTGACACATCTCTCCAGCGGACATGCAATTTGCAAAGGAGAAATGTCAAGTCTAATGCTTCTCTTCGTATTTGGTTCGAGTTGGGATGCTCCTTCAAGTCGGTGGTTACACTACAAGAAACTGGACATATTACTTCACTTTTTTTACCTTGGTTTTTTGGTTAAACGCAAATAACCGAGGTAAAAGTTGTTTTCAATTCTTTTTTTTCCAAAGTAAATAATAAATTTTACCTCGATTAAAAAACCGAGGTAATGGTACACTTTTTAACTTGGTTTTAAAAAAAATGAAGTAAAAAGTTTGACATGACCGACGTCGCATGCATTTCTCGCTCTCAAACATGAAATGACCGATGTCACACGCACGTCTGGCTTATCGAGGTTGGTTGATTTTGTGACCGACGTTGCACATCACTCTCGCAGATATGAATGACTGATGTCGCACACATTTCTCACTTACTGACATCGCTTATTATTATGAACGACGTAACACGTACCTCGCAGACATGAAAGGACCGACGTCACACACCTGTCTAGCTTACCGACGTCGTCTGTTTAGGTGACCGATGTCGCACGTCACTCTTGCAGACATAGTACTTATAAGTATATATATATATATATATATATATATTAATAATGTAAATTTTAAACAAAAATAATAATACATTAAAAATTTTTCTATGCAACTCCATTTGTTTTTAATTTTAAGATTTTATAATTATACTTTTTGTTAGAATAAGTCAAATTGATGATTAGATTAGATTTGATTATAGATTAGGTTGTTGACTAAACTAGAGTTATACTAGTACAAGTCTACCTTCTGTATTCAATTTATTCTGTTGAGTAATACAGAAATTATAACGGGAAATTTACTCTTTTATGATATCAGAGCAAGTTACGATCCTACAGCCTAAGCCCTAAATTTATTATTATTTTTTTCCGCCCGTCTCCCTCTCTCTCCTTTCCGGCCAATTCCTGGCAACTCCGATCAGCTTCCGGCAGTCAGCGATCCTCCTCTCCAGAAAAATTCTAAGTCAGCCATTTTTCATCTTCGGTCAAAATTTCGACGCCTCCACAGTGCTTCCTGCTGCTTTCTCCAGCTAGTGGTCCTCTTCTCTGGCTTGATTCATCTCCGCCGGCCCGATCTCTTCTCGAGCAAAATTCATCACTGGTGGTTCTCAATTCCAATGGCGATTTCTTTCTTTTCAGCAAGTATCTCACCGGTCATCGTTCACTCCGTTGGCAAATCTTTAGCAAAAGGCCCCATTCATCTCAGTTTAGCTAGAAGCAAAATGCATCCTCCGTCTCCATTCAGCGAAGCGATCAACATCTTTGTTCAACAAGGCGAGTGAGATCCACGCCCTTTCAGGTCATACCCGCTTGCTCAGCACGCGCACATGAAATACACGCGCATAAGCTCTCTTTGAGCACGTGAATTACACGTGACAGCAGCTCTCTGTACACATTTATTACACGTGTCTGGCAGTTTTTGGGCAATATTTTGTGTTTTTACTGATTTCTTATTTGCCTCTGTAATATATCTCATTTTGGTTTTCAACGGCGTGATGTTTTGAGAAATACTGGCCTTTCTTATCATCGACGACACGATGGCTCCAAGTAGATGTTAGACTCTTGCGCCACAAAACACATAGCATCATCCCCCACTACTGTTGATCATCTGACACCTTATGATGGTTCATCTCGCATATATGTTGGTAATGGTTCTCAACTCCCTATTACCCATGTTGGTGATTCTTGGATTTCTAAGTCCATGTCTCTTCATGATGTGCTTATTGTGCCTAGTATCACTAAAAAATTGCTTTCGATTAGCAAATTAACTTGATATTTAATTGTGTTATCTTCTTTAATGATTGTTCATTTATTATTCGTCATAAAAATCGCTAGAGAAACCTTAGGTCACAGTCATAGTGAAAATTGTCTTTATTTTTTAGACTATGGTGCATCTGCTTTATTGTCTACTGTGGAATCAAACAAGCTGCTTGTGTCTTTTGAAACCTGGCATGCTAGACTTGGTCATGTTCCGCATTCCGTTATTTCTAGTTTGCATGCTTCTGAAACTTTATCCTTATCATCGATTTTGCCTAAACCCACCCTTTGTGATGCATTTAAAAATGTTAAATGGAAGCGTTTATCTTTTTATACAAATGATAAACGTGTTGCTAGGGTACTTGATCTAGTTTATTGTGACTTTTGGGGGCTCTCTCCTATTTTATCTGCTGAGGGTTTTGCCTACTATGCTATTTTCCTTGATGATCATTCCTGCCTCTCGTGGTTTTACCCACTGTGCCGAAAGTAGGATTTTTGGGATGTTTATCGCCAGTTTAAGGCTTTTGTGGATAACCAATTATCTTCCACCATTAAGGTGTTTCAGAGTGATGGGGGGGCTGAGTTCGTAAATAGTCGCTTACACTCTCACTTTCAGACAAAGGACATTCACCATCAGATTTCTTACCCGTGTACTCCTGAGCAGAACGGCCGAGCCGAGCGCAAGCACCACTATATTGCTGAGATGGGTTTTTCTAGTTATACCACTCGCATGTTCGTCTCTTCCACTATCCACACGCCTTTCCTGCAACCGCTTATATCATAAATTGGTTTCCCACTTCTGTTCTTGGCAGACAATCACCATATGAATTTATTAATGGTCAGGTTCCCATATACACGAACTTCCATGTTTTTGGTTGTCATGTGTACCCTTATCTTCATCCATATAAAGCTCACAAATCGCTCATTGCAGTTTGCCCTGTATCTTTCTTGGGTACAACTCCAAGTACAAGGGCTACCGATGTTTGGATACTACATCTGTAAAGATATATGTCACCATACATGCTCGGTTTGATGACACTTCCTTCCCTTATACCGATGGTTCTAATTCAGTATCTCCATTCTCTCTGGATGTCTCTACTTTTTTTATCTCGCTGATGCATCAGCTTATACTCCCGCTTCTTCCACGGTGGCATCTCTTCCTGCTCAGCTTGCACTTCGGTTGCTAGCCCTCCTGACTCATCGATGGTATCATTCCCACCAACTATGGCACCCTGTTAAGTCTACTCTGCTGGTTCACACCATCCGGTGGCCACTCAGATACATTCTGATCCGCTTATCTTGTCAATTGCTCAATTTAACAGGTTCGCCGACCAACTCATTGACCTCTACACCGGTCCATTCACCAACCACGACTGCTCCTCCGGTCACTCTACCTTGGCCTCGCTCTCATTGGATGGTTACACGATCGGCAACTGGGGCTATTGAGCGCAGAGATTATTTGGATATCGTTGCTCATGATCTTACTGCTTCTTTACTTGCTCAGTCTGAGCCCATTGATTATCACACTACTCTTCATGATCATGCTTGGGTTTCTGCTTGGGATGACGAGATGACAGCTCTTTATGGTCAGCGCACTTAAGATTTGGTGCCTCGCCCTTTGGATACTGACATTGTTGGCTCCAAATGGGTTTATCGACTGAAGTATTGACCAGGTGGCATTATTGAGCATCATAAAGCTAGACTTGTGGCGTATGGTTTCTCACAGATTTTGGATTTTGACTTTGACCACTCATTCAGTCTTGTGGTCAAAGCCTCCACTGTTCAAACAATTCTCGCCATTGCAACTATGCATTCTTGGCCACTTCATCAGCTGGATGTCAAGAATGCCTTTCTCAATGGCTTCCTCGAGTCTCCTATTTATATGAAGCAACCTGTTGGATACAGTGCCCTTGTTCATCAAGATTATGTCTGTCGCTTGTGGAAGGCCATTTATGGTCTTAAGCAAGCTCCACGAGCATGGGTTCAATGCTTCAGCACTTATCTGACTCAGCTTGGCTTCCAGTGCAGCTCAGTCGACACCTCTCTATTTGTTCTTTCACGAGGATCATCGTATGTGCATCTTCTGGTGTATGTCGATGACATCATTATTATAGGGAACGATTAGACTCCTCTTTAGCAGTCCATTGATTGGACACATCGAGAATTTGTAATTAAGGACCTAGGCGCTCTTCACTACTTTCTTGGCCAGGAAGTTTCACCTACTTCATCAGGTTTACTTCTTAGTCAAGCAAAGTATTCTTGGGACATTCTCACTCGTGTGGGGATGTCTGATGTTGCACCAGTCTCTACACCATTTTGTGCCAGGTCTTAGCTGCACAGTTCGACTAGTCCACCATTTTGGAATCCGACTTTGTATCATTCTCTAGTTGGTGCTCTGAAGTACCTGACCATCACTCGTCCTGAGGCCTTCTTGGTCAACACTGTTAGTTAGTATCTTCAAGATGCTAGATGATCATTTGGCTTCTGTTACACGGATTCTGCGATATGTTCAGGGCACTCTGCATTTTGGCCTTACTTTTTGGTCTGTCACTTCTCCAGAGGTGTTGGGGTATTCTGATGCTGATTGGGATCGTTGTTTGGTGACTCGCTGATCCACCTATGGTTATGCTATTTTTCTTGGTGGGAACCTTGTTTCTCAGAGTGCCAAGAAACAACTCACAGTTTCTCATTCCAGCACCGAGTCTGAGTATCGTGCTCTAACCAACAATTCTTCAGAGGTTGTTTGGCTTACTCATTTTATTCGAGATCTTCAAGTTCCCTTGTCTGGTTCTCCGATACTACTATTTGACAACCACATCGTCATCTTCTTGGTTCAGAATCCAGTTGCTCACAAGCGAGCAAAGCACATTGACATCGCTATCACTTTGTTTGAGAGTTGGTTAATTCTGGCAAGTTTCGAGGTGCTCATGTTCCTACTTCTCTTCAGATTGCGAACATCTTCACCAAAGGGCTCTCTCATCCGTTGTTCGAGTTCTTCAGATCCAAGCTCTGCGTCGGCGAGCATCTGACGCTTCGCTTGGGGGGTGTTAGAATAAGTCAAGTTGACAATTATATTTGATTTGATTATGGATTAGGTTGTTGACTAGCTATAGTTATACTAGTACTAGTCTACCTTTTGTATTCTATTTATTTTGTTGAGTAACACAGAAATTATTACGGGAAATTTACTCTTTCACATTTAACTATGAATTTATGTTTATATTTTCAAATGAAATAAATTAAACGTAGAGTTCGAGCAACACATGATCGAGATTTCAATAGTAAAATTTAATGTTAAACAAAACTAAAATATTATTTTGTAAATTATTTATGCTACTCCATTTCTTTTAAAATTTTAAAAGATTTTATAACTATACTTTTAACTATGACTTTATGTTTATATTTTTCAAATGAAATAAACTAAACGTAGAGTTCTAGTAATATGTGATCGAAGTTGAATATCAATTAAAATTATTTTTTCACTAAATAAAATTTTATACACTACCTATTCATAATTATGTAAAATAAGTAGTGTATAAAATAAGTAGTATAAATTTGGTTGCTAGGTTAAATTTGGTTACGAAATATCTCATTATATTTTATACATTGAAGGTATGACATAAATATTTGTGAGGAAGGTGATCTGTACCAATTTAGTGCTGAGATGGATATGTCACTAATGAAATACATACACATAACCACTGGTATGAGTTATTCAAGAACATGTCTAGCGTTTTCCAACATTTCACCCAAAAAAATTTATTTTATATTTCTATATTTAGGCAAAAATAACAAAAATCATGTATTTTGGAGCAATGGATAATGGGGTAACACACTTTTGGGCCATAGTGTAATTTTCCAAGACTGCGTAGAAGTAATCAATGTTGACTTTCGAGACCCTTTCGTTCACCCATACATGCCCAAATTAAAAATTCACAATATTATATTATTGAATTTCATTTTGGTGTCACCAATTTCATGATTCGACAACTCCAACTTTCTTGGAGGGACCTAAGTGCAAAAAGTAAAAAATTTACTCGTAACTCCAAATTGAAATACGCTCGAACGTGATACTACCATATACACCCTAATTAATTTCCAAGTCCATAACAGAATATTTATCAACAATCGAACATAAGAACAAATTCATAATCCTTTACGATTTTCCTTTCTTACTTCTAAGTATTCAACTCTAAGTTACTCTAGAATATGTACTAGCGTTTTCCAACATTTCTCCAAAAAATATTTTATTTTATTTTTCTATGTTGGGTAATGTGCAAATATAACCCTATATGTTGCAGGAAGTGCAGATATAACCCCGAGTTATTTTTTAGTGCAAATATAACCCTAACTATTATACATAAGTGCAAATATAACCTAAAGCCATTATTCCGGCATCGACAGACCATTTTTGGCCATTGATCAACCAAAAATGACCAAATTTCCCTTCTAACCAATAACAAAATTTTAAAGACAAAATTGCCTTTTGCTGCCACCATAGCCACTGTTCAACCACCTGCTTGCCGCCGCCACTGCCCCCATCCCCCCCAGCCAGCCAGCCCTGGCCATCCACCACCTTCCACCATCTCCGCCGCCGTGAGCCCCCACCACCGGGCGTTGGCAGTGCGGCGGCTTAGAGCCTAATTCCACCAATTGAGCCAAACTACTAAGAGCCTTAGCTCGAATCGTGCCAGTCACATATGAGCAAAGCTAAGCCTGAATTTCCCTATTCCTTGACTGGTCATTGTTCTCACCCTAGCTCTGTTCACTCACACCGCCGTCGACTCCATCCCCCAGGTGCCAAGATGACCTGAACCTCACCGACGTTCTTTGACGACCCCTAAATTGTCGCCGGGAGTCCTTCCTCCCAGACCATTGGCTATAGGCAGGGGATCTACGCCGGACCATCGGTTATGGGTAGGGAACCAACAACTAATCAAACACAGCACAAAGTCAAAGATAAGATTAATTCGTTGAGTTGGAATCCAAAAACTCTATAAACAATTAACCCTATAAATTGTTTATCTACATGTACGATCTAATACGAGGATAAGAGAGGGTAAGTACGAGCAGGTAATGAAAGCTTTGATTAATTGTAGGTGACCCATTGATCAAGAGCAGGTAACCCCCCACCACCATCTCCATCCAATTTCGGCCACCATTTCCAGCACTGTTCAGCTAAGTGTCAGAAAATTGGGACCCATCCTCTTCTGCCCTAGCCCCTCTTCGCCATCCCGCCGCCTCACGAAGATGATCGCCATAGTGGAACGGGCTTGGAGAAGAAAAAGAACTGGATGGAACAGCTGCTCTTTGAACGGGATGGAACACATACACTATGCTAATGAGAATGGATGCTCTTTGGCTAATTGATGGAATGACTGTTCTTTGGGAAAGAAAGATAACGGTGGGTGGAGAAAAAAAGTAATTAGGGTTAAAAATTTTGGGGTATAGTAAATTCACTTTTTTTTCTTTTTTTTCCAGAAGGGTAAAATTGACGTTCCCCTAATTTTGACCTCAAATTGCCAAATAATGTTATATTTGCGATTAACCTAAATATCTAGGGTTATGTTTGCACTTTCAATTATTGCATGGTTATATCTTCACTTTCGTTAATTATATAAGGTTATATATGCCCTTTGCTCCTCTATATTTAGGCAAGAATAAAAGAAAATCATGTATTTTGGAACAATGGATAATGTGGTGACACAATTTTATGTCAAGTGTAATTTTCTAAGATTGTGTAGAAGTAATTAATGTTGACTTTTGAGGTTTTTTCTGTTCACTCATACATGTCCAACTTGCAAAATCACAATTGCATATTATTGAATTGCATTTTGGTATCGCCAATTTCATGATTCGCCAACTCCTACTTTCTTAGAGGGACCTAAGTGTAAAAAGTAAAAACTTTACTCGTAACTCCAAATTGAATCCGCTCGAATGTGATGCTACCCTATACACCCTCATTGTATATTCCAATTATGTAACAAAATATTTATCAACAATCGGGCATAAGAACATATCTGTAATCCTTTCCGATTTTCCTTTCTTAATTCTAAGTATTCGACTCTAAGTTTCTCTGGAACATGTACTAGCACTTTCCAACATTTCACCAAAAAAATAATTTATTTTACATTTTTATATTTAGTAAAGAATAACAAAAATCATGTATTTTGGAGCAATGGATAATGGGGTAACACAATTTTGGGCTACCGTGTTATTTTTCAAGAATTTATATATGCAAACAAATACGATCTTTCAAGCCCCTTCCGTTCACCCATACATGCCCCCTTCCGTGACTTGACTCTCTATGTATGAATTCTAATAGCCATGGTTTATCATTAACTAATAAATGGTCAATCCTTAACTCTTCATATATATATATATATATATATGTATATATATGTGTATATATATGTATATATATGTGTGTATATATATGTATAATAAGGTCTGACTTTAACTAATCAATAAGTATCCCCTACTTGACTCTCTCTTTCTCTATAAAGACTGCATAACATGCTAACAACAAAAAAATTTAATTTAATTCAAAATACATTCGAATTAAATCTCGTTTTTCCATAAGCATATGTAAATGCTTATGAAAAGACCGTCTTTCCCAAGACTTTGCCTTTTGATATTGATAAATGTTTTTTTAAATGAATTTATTTATGTGAAAATTATTTGGGCCAAACCCAAACTCATAATATCATACACAGTTCCAAAACCCTACTAGCCTTAACATTTTCTTCTCCAAGCCGTGGCCTCTTCCACCACCGAGAGGCACCACCCTCGACAGCCATCACCATCAAATGCCGCCACCACCACCGAGCGCCCATCGCCACATCCACACCGAGAGGCACCACCCTCGAGAGCCATCCACCACCGAGAGGGCACCATCCTCAGCGCCCATCGCCACATCCGAGAGAGGCAGTCACCATCACCGTCGTCCTCTTCCAATACAAAGAGCCACCACCGAGCGCCCATCGCCATACAAAGAGCCACCACCTCCGGGAGCGCACGCCACCACCACCGTCGCCACCACCAAATGCCACCACCACCAATTTGCTCACCTGTCGGGAAGCTTTCTCCGTCTCGGGAGAGCACGCCACCACCACCAATTTGCTCACATGTCGGGAAGCTTTCTCCGTCTTGGCGGTCGCTCACGGGAAGCTTTCTCCGTCTTGGCTCGCGCATTATCTTCTCCGCCGTGAATTTTTCTCCGTTAATTTTTCTCACCGGACGCCATACGCCACCACTTCGATCCACCACTTCGATCTATCCCCGCGCCTCCCAGCGTCACTACTCAACCATCATGCCACCAGCGTCCCAGCCTCGCCACCCGCCTCGCCTACTCGTTACCGCACCGATCCGGCAACAGATTAAATGTAATATTTTCTTTGCTGTTCTTTATTGGTAAATCCATATTTGTATTTGTACTTGTAAATAGTTTGAGTTTTGTTTCTAATATTATCTAGGCTGTTTTGTTTCTAATATTATCTAGGCTGTTTTGTTTCTAATATTCCCTGAGCTATTTGGTTTGTAAATCTGAATATTCCCTGAGCTATTTGGTTTGTAAATCTGAATCTGGATTTGGGGTTACGTTACGGAAATAGAAACCCTTACGTTATAGAATTAGTTTCCTTATAGAATTAGTTATATATGATAGTTTCTTCATATATTTATAATCCTATTTCGGTTAGACTTGGTTTGGTAGTTTCCTGGTTTGGTAGTTTCCTTATAGATTTAGAATCCTATTTTGGTTGTAGTCCTATATATTGTAATCATTATCTTATATAGCTTTCATTTTACCACAAATTAAGGTTATTCTCTAGAATTTAATCTTTAATGCTTTTTTGTATAAATGAAAATATCTCATATACATTATAGTGTAAAAATCAGTCAAATGTAATCCTTTGACTAATTGATCAACATAAACAAATTCAATTTATAGAAAATTCAAACAATGTATTTTTTATGCAGAAGCTCTTATATTTCAAAATTTAAATGTATTAAATCACAATTTTAAATTAAAATGTATGATATTTAATTTTGAAAGTATCATAATTGTTTCATACTTATAAGAAAAAAACTATTCCCTCGTCCCACCTTTATTTGCACCACAATTATTATAATATTGTTCAATAAACACGTTTGACCCTTAATTAGTACGTATAATAAAATACAACAAATAAAAATCTAAAATTTAGAAATTACTTTTTATTACGAATTTAACAATATTATATATAATAATAATTTTGTTTATATATGCATTGAAATATGCGATCAAACTTTAATAAAGAACAATGTAAAAATATGAAAGTGTAAATAGGGTTGGAACGGAGAAAATACCATATTTATTCGAAACTGGATGAAGAGTAGAAGGATGTCGATCTCAATATGTGAAAACATATGTGAAAACAGAAACAGTAATATGTGAAAACATATGTGAAAACAGAAACAGTAATATGTGAAAACATATGTGAAAACAGAAACAGTTGATGCTTAGGTAGGTTATGTGAAAACATATGTGAAAACAGAAACAGTAATATGTGAAAACATATGTGAAAACAGAAACAGTAATATGTGAAAACATAAACAGTGGATGCTTAGGTAGGTTGGTGATCCATCAAGGAGAACCAACCGTTCTTATGTTAAAAATGAGATCAAGCATCATTATTCATTCGAGTAGTGGCTCAATAGGATCAAGCATCATTATTCATTCGAGTAGTGGCTCTAGTGGCTCAATAGGATTTACTGATTTAGCATTTATTTTTAGGTGAAGGAATAAAGAATCGGAATAGCAGGAATAAAGAATCGGAATAGCTTCTACAGTATATGTAACGAATAAAACGGAGTATAAATATTCCATAATTTTGGTTTTTCTTCCTGAGATTCCCGACATTGATCGGAGCTTACGTAGCGAGGACGTAAACTCTTCAATCAACCTACTCCCCTCCATTACACCTCAAATGGTACAGAATTGTTTTTTACGATTATAAAGAAAAATATTTGACCATTATTACGTTTAACTACAATTAATAATGATAAATAAAAATTAATATTTAAAAATTATTTATTACGATGAATCCAA
Organism: Rubia yunnanensis; assembly: GCA_037428765.1. Classification (NCBI taxonomy): domain Eukaryota; kingdom Viridiplantae; phylum Streptophyta; class Magnoliopsida; order Gentianales; family Rubiaceae; genus Rubia; species Rubia yunnanensis. Next base: position 93,446,594 of record CM075067.1, on the reverse strand, counting down.
TTATATAATATATAATAATATTATTATTTTATATATGTGTGTGTGGGGTCATGGTCAACATTGAACAATAAATAGTGATATAAGGGAAATAGTCAGTTTAATTTTAGACAGAGAGTACTATATATTCTCTAACGATCATATACTCATCTTGAAAACAAAGCAATATAACTGTGTTATCCTAATGCCTTCTCCTTTCATATAACTGTGTTATCCTAATGCCTTCTCCTTTCATACCCCCTTCATACCAGTTAAATGAAAGTTATTTTAGTTAATTTTTAGACGATCTTTTCATAAGTTATCGAAAAATTATTGTTGAAATAATATATTAGAAAAAATTAAAATAAATTTCTAGTTTACATTAATTAATCGGGTCATAAACTTATAACTATTGTATTTTGTATGATAAAATTTTAATATTAGCAACTAAAATTCTAATTCTAATTCAATCCTGTATTTTCATGCCTATGGAAAAGCGGTCTTTTTCAAAACTTTACCACCAAGTAAACTAATGTGTGATTTAATATTTTTATTTATACATATAAATTTATAAAAATATAGTATATTTTAACGACTACAAAAATTTCTTGAAAAAGCCAATTTAACCCTGTAAAAATTTCTTGAAAGTGCAATTCTAACCTCAATTTTTTCAACAAATGTGCCAATATAACCTTTCGCACTATTCCGGCATTGACTTGGCATTTTCTGGCATTGGCCAAACCTAAAAGACTAAAATACCCCTATTCTTAAAACTAAAAATTTCATGACAAAAATACTCCTAGGATTCTTCTTCTTCTTCATGTCCGCCACCACCTCCACCTCCACCGCTGCTCCATCGCATCCACCACCACATCCACCACCACATCACTGCTGCTCCGCCACCCCGCCACCGCCATCCGCCGGAATATGGAGTTTCACTGCCTCGACACCTTCACACCTCCTCATCCGACCCCGCTGCCCACTACCATCTCTCCCTTCCTCCCCGAGCCTGCCCATCGCCATCTCCCTCTCCTCACCCAGCCCCCCCTCCACCAGCCACTGGAAACCTTTCCTTTCAGCGGCGATGGCGGATCTGAGCTTCCCCGACCCGCCACCTGCTTGAACTTCTCCAGCCCGCCACCTTCATGAGGTTCCTCGGCCCGCCACCAGCCATAAGAGATGAGTTTCTCGTGGCAATGGGTCTTGACCCTGTGTGTTGGGTTGGAGCGTATGGAGTTGTGTTGGAGCCCTTGACTTTGTGTTTTCTTATTAGGGGAAGAAGAGGGGTTTTAGGGGTAAACGTGTCTTTTTTTGTTTTTCAATTCTATTAAAATCAACGGTATAATGGTCAATTTATTGATTTTCGGCCAAATTCAGGTTTCCAGGGTTAGAGTGTCACATTCGTCCAAAACTTAAGGTTAGATTTGTACTTTTAGATTTTACAAGGTTTGATTGGCACTTTCGACCAAAACATAGGGTTATATTAGCACTTAACTCTAAATTTTATAGGCAAAATATACTTTGAGTTTGTTTCTTGAAAGACACCCTTTCCATGTATAAGTTATGAAAAAGTCAAGGACTCAAGTGCAATTTTACCATAAAATGATGAAAATTCGCGCGTTAAAGCAATTAAAATTCGGGTCAAATTCGGTTATAAGCTATTTGGGTAAACTCACACGCCTATAGTATTTTAGTTTTGGTAGAAACATTACATATTTAAATATGTAATGTTTCCAACGAAAACTCTAATGTTTCAATTGCAGTTACTGCAAAGTATAAACTCATAACTTCATATTATTCTAATTAAACACTGTCTTTTAATATGCTTTACTTTAAATATGTAATATTTCTAACCAAAGCTCTAATGTTTCCACTGCACTTACTGCAGAGTATAAACTCATAACTTCATATTATTTTAATTAAATTCCTTCTTTTCATATGCTTATGGAAAGATTACGGCCTTTTCCAAAAGTTTGCCAAATACTTTATATAAAGAGAAAAGTGCAGATATAATCCTATATAATTGAAGAAAGTGCAGATATAATCCCGTGCTAATCAAAAGTGCAGATATAACCCTATATAATTGAAGAAAGTGCAGATATAATCCCGCGCTAATCAAAAGTGCAAATATAACCCTATGTGCAAATATAACCTTTCAGCCCGTTGGAGGCCGGAATACGCTGAAATGACTATTTTGCCCCTCTGTAAAAAATTAAAAATATAAAAAAAATTGAAATTACAAATCTGACCTTAAACCCATAATCTCATCTCTTTCCCATTTTTCTCCGATCACATCTTCATCTCCATTTGGGAAATTCTAATCTTTTTTCTCCATTATCATTTTTGGAATATTTGCTTTATCTTGTCTCTTCCTTGGTTAGAAATTGGATCTACCAGACTTTGGCATTTCTTTGGCTCGCATTTTTGGAAGCATAACAAGGTACGAATTCCGGTGACTTCTCCCGGCCATTTTCTGGGCTTCAACACGGCTCCAGTGTCTTCTTCCGGCCGTGGTCATGGAAGGTTATTGAACGGACCCGCTCAGATTTGCTCAACTGCGATGCATCTTGTTGTGTTTTTGCTGGGTTCCCTTTTCGCCCGCAAAGTTTGACGCACCGGGATTTCCGGCGTGTTTTTCCGGTAGCTTATGAGGCACGATGGCGCACTAGTGATGATTGTTGTTTGGATTCAAATCGGACCTGCTTTGAATTTTGAGCGGTCCGATGGAGAACAATTCTGGACGGGTAAGTTTTTCAGATTTGAATTATTTTTGATGTTGAATATGCATAAATATATTGATATTCAACGGATGTTTGCACTGATTTTGGAGAAGATTATGGATTTTGGACTGAATTTATTTGTTGGCCGAGTTTGGATAAACTTTTGCTTGGGTCTGTTTTGGTTTGTATCAACATGGAGAATTTTGCTATGTTTTTTATTGGGTTTTGTTATGCCCAAAAATTTATGATACAATCTCATGGAGGGCGTGATTTCTCGGCAATTTTGAGAACACGACAGTTGCAGATTTGGTTTAATCATTTTTTCGGCGACCTTAGGCATCATCATGGTAATTCTGGTTGTCTTTCTCGGCGTGTTCATCACCGGCTGGCGGTTTTTGGGCTCATTATTCGGTTAACGACAAATCATCACCGGTGCCAGGCCGAGCTCCAAACCCATTCTCCTTGATCACCTTCTCATCTGGGTGTTGGAATTTGGCGTCGAGGAAGGCTGACGGTGGGAGTTGAAAGGGTGGTGGTGGCTTGGCGGTTGAAAGGTGGTGGCGGCGGTTTGAAGTTGGTGAAGGTGGTGAAGGTGGTGGTAGTTGAAAGGTGGTGAAGGTGGTGGTGGTTGAATGGTGGTGGCAGGGGTTTGAATGTGGTGGTGGCCTGGTGGGTGGGGGTGGTGGTGGTTGGCAGAGAGGGTAGAATTGTCCTTCTCATTTAAGACTTGGGGCAGAGGGGTATTTTAGACTTTTTAATTGGGTCAATGACTGGACTTCGTTAGTCAACGTTGGAATCATGGTCTGAGAATCATATTTACACTTTCATTCAATAGTCAGGATTATATTTACACTAAAAAATAATTGAACATTATATCTCTATTTTCTTCAACACATAAAATTATATTTGTATATTACCCTTATATAAAATTCATGCACTAAGTAGGTTCATGAATTTCTTGGTTGACTTTTCATTTTATTCCCCACCCGAGTTAACCAAGTTGCAACTTTGCAACATGCATGATTGGCATTCTCGAACTTCAGAATGATGAAGTGATGAAGTATGAAGCATCTTTTATGACGTCCGTTTAATTATTAAAGTAAAAAAACCAAAGTGGTGAATGCAATCTCTTGCCACCATATTATAAACGAATGACGATAAGATTTAAGAAATCAAAAGTGGGCTCCATCGAAAAATTCTCTCAACTCAACCTGGGAGCCTTTTAATTGCATGCGAGGGTGTCACGGTCACTGTGTGAGGGGATTAACGGTCTAGCCTATTCGTGTTAGAGTATCATGACTATCGTATGAATTTTTATGTATGTCACACTTATATTGGTTGCTCTCAGCATACCAAATCTTTAAAGGGATGTGATCGAGTATGTAGCAAAAATACCCACACGAGTTTAGATTAAAAGCATGACTTCACACACAAGCCAACAATACAATACAAGACCAGACAACTGGAAATCAGATGTGGGTAGCTTAGTACTCCACATATATGGTGTACAAACGTTATCACGAGTACCGGGAACAAAGACAAAAGAAGGTCAAAGGAAACAAGGCACGTAGGCCTGGACCTTAAGTAAAGAAACTAAGTTAATCTACTAGAAAGTACTGTTACAAGAAAAAGAGAAGACTTCTGGGGCAAGGACATGTCTTCTCGGGCCGTGACTCAACATTTAGTGTGCTGGTCTGGCGGGCGACTAGGCGCTGCGCGTACGTGCGTTGGGCACGAACGGCTCGGGCGTTGTGCACAGCGCACCGTGGGCACAGATGGGGACATCACGGGCCGTGAGCGGTTAGGCGGTCGGCACTGGATGACCCAGAGGCGTGTGCGGCGCGGTTGAGGGAAACCAGTTTGCAGGCACGCATTGAGCAGCACGGGCGGTACGGTTGTGGCGCGCATGCGTGTATGGGGTTGCGTTGAGGCTGGGTGATAAGCCCCATCCCATAACATTTTCCCCCACTCAATTCGATGAACATCCCCGGAGCCATCAATTCTCCAAGGTGCTTCACTACCCACATGTTTCTTGTACACTTCTGCCTTAAGAAAGGGGTTGATTTAATTGCTGGCACTGGTGTACTCTGGTTTAGCCATGGTTTTTGGTTTCTCTTCAGTTCCGGTTTGAGCTGGCTTCATTTTATAGCACCCACTCCTTGATCGATGACCGAAGGAATGTCCAACTCTGGATGCTGTCTGGTACGCATTATCATCCGTTCACGTTTTTGCCTCCTGCCTTGTGGAACAACAAGGGGTTGCTGATGTGAATGATGACTCGTCTTTCCCCATCGAGTTGTACAGGGTTTAGCTTGCTTGAACGACTCAAAATGGGAAGTTTGATGGGGAGCGCCAGCCGACAGATATATCTTTGGAATCCATATCTTCTTGGCAAACGACGAATGCTTCCTACCATCCTTGCTCAACAAATATTTGTCCCTTACAGCTGGGGAGCGACCCACAACAGACTCAGTCTTCATAATTGCTTCACAAAGCTCTTCAGATCCATCGGGTAAACCTATTGCTAGTGTAAATCCCCTGACCCTTCATTTCTGCTCTCCCCACCGGGATCCGTTGAACCGTGGTCCTCATTTTTTCTTATGCACATGACGAGCTGCAAAGCCGAGATTTTATCCATGGGTGATCTCTTTGCAGTTTCTTTAACTCTGCACGGATTGATGCCTAAGACGTAAAGGCAGTTGCCATATGGGTATAAGAAAATCCTTGCATCTCTCAGAAAATCCATGCCGAGGACTAAACCGAAGTCATCCATTTTAACAACATGGAAATCCACTGTGGCTTTCATGGTGTCAACCTGGACCGAGTATCACTCGCAACACCTAGTACCGGTTGAGCTATAATGTTAACGGCCTTCATTCTGCCCATAGGTTTCTCCAACGTGAGCCCCAATCTTGATGCCTCTGATTCGGAGACATACACATGGCTATCTCCCGTACCGACCATCGCTCGCATGGGTTTTCCATTCACGCGCAAGTCCATATGCATCAATGATATATTCGTCTGTCGCACTAGTTTCACAAGGACAATCTCAGGTTCGTCAAGCTTAGGTGTGGCCTTCTCCACTTTGCTTGACAAATTCATAGCTCTCTTTGATCGCACTGTAGCAACCACCTGGTCGATCTTAGGCTACGTTAATGGATTCAACCGCCCTGGCTCTATTGATCCCACCATGGAATTACATCGCAGATTCAATGCTCCAATAGAGCAAGTTTCTTCCTCTTCGGGCCCAGACTCTTTAGTAGAATGCTCCAGAGCTACCTCGCTTAGTGCCTCCCTGATTTTTCTTGAGTCCTCGAGCAACATAGCAGTGATCCGCTGCTCTGTTGGACAATAAAAAATGGCATGATTCCCTTTGCACGTTCCACACACAAGTCGTGCCTTCCCGGTTTGTCCATCCCCCTTAGTTTGGACCCAATTAAACTAGTCTCACTGGGCATGTAGCTACCTCCGCCGCTCAGACTGGGTCTAAAGTTACCTCTCACCTTGGGAGAACTTCCACCCGCGCCATTTCCACCTTGGCAATAGTAGAACCATTCTCCTCTCTATCAACTCTTTGCAATCCTCTGCCATTACAGTCCTCCAGACTTTTGACGAACGCCACCATTGAGTTATAGTCAGTGCAATGAGCTCTCCTTAGCTTGAGTCTAGCCCACGGCTTCAATCCCTGGCTAAAGTCTTGGAGTTTATACTTCTCCGGATGGTCAGGAAAATTGAGCATACAAGCCTGGAAAGATGACACGTACCCCATAATATTGCTGATCTGCGCCAAGGTTCTTAGTCTCAACAATGCATGTTCTTTCACATTGGTAGGCATGAACTGTTGCCTCACCTTGAGATTCAATTTGTCCCATGTGTCGATGTCCAGGCGTCCTACCTTTATCTCCGCGTCTAGGATCGCCACTACACCATAACAGAGCTCTCCAGGTACATCGCAGCAACAATGACTTTCTCAGCTTCTAAATCCATCCCGATCGCCTTAAAGTATTGATCCAACTTGTATAAGAAGTTATCAAGCTCTCTCGTGTCACGTGTCTCACTATATTTCTTAGGCTCAGGGACTTTCCATTTGTGCACAACACGAACACCACCGCCACCGCCCCCACCTTGGACAAGTTGGCCACAGCTTGTATGAGCACACACGCCTCCCCCAAGCTACTCGATGATGCCTCCAATTCAGCAACGTCCGACTCGCAAAATTTCAAAGCTTCCATCAGCTAGGTGATCTTCTCATCCTAACGTGCAACCTTCGCGTTGGCCACCTCGATGCCTCTACTGATAATGGAAACATTTGATTCCTTCTGATCCACTCAATCAGCTAGGCTCCCTGAACCTTGTACCTCACCAAAGAAGACCCTCTTAATGTTCTCCAATCGATCCATCTTCTTCGACATAGTGACGATATTTCACTATGTGCTTAAGGATTGCTTGAGCTCTAATACCAACTGTAAGAGGTTACCTTCTGAGGAGGTTAACCGTGTGACCTAGCTGTGCTAGAGTGTCACGACTACCGCCTAATTTCCCACGTAGCATGGTTGCTCTCAGCACACCAAGCCTTTAGAGGGACGTGGTCGAGTATGCAGTAGAAATACACACACGAGTTTAGATTAGAAGCATGACTTCACACACATAAGTCAACAATGCAATACAAGGCCCAACAACATGGGAGCAAATTCTCATTTTCAATATATTGAAAAATGGTAACTGGATGTGAGTTGCTCAGTACTCCACATATATGTTGTACAAACGTTATCAAGAGTATCAAGTACAAAGACATATATGGGCACGAATGACTTGGGCGTTGTGCACAGCACGTCATCGGTGCAGAGGGGGCCGTGAACGGTTAGGCGGTCAATACTGGATGACCCAGAGGCGTGTGTGGTGTAGTTGAGGGAGACCGGTTCGTAGGCACACGTTGAGTAGCATGGGACCACAACATGGTTGTGGCAGGGTTGCATTGAGGTTGGGTGATAAGCCTCATCCCGTAACACGGATGAAGCCACCAAAAGCAAAAGACTCCAAACCTATTATTTTCTGTAGAAATTAATGTTGGGCATCTCTTCAAAATCTAAAATATTAGTTGGTGAGGATTTCAAGTGTTTTGGATTTATGAATCGGAAACTCGAGGGTTAGTTCATGAATGAGAACTTCAAGAGTTGGGTTCATGAATGAGAGACTCTTGAGTTGTACTTGCACTCTTATAAATAGAGGGAGAGTCTGGGAGTTTAGGCAAGTTTTCTTCAAACATCTATTCTGGTATGAGAATTCTTCACTCTAGATTAGAGGTGAGTTTTGTAGACATTAGTTCTGATCTTAAAATCACTCTTCTCTATCTGTAATCTGTGGGAAAGATCTAGTCTCTTCTGAATCAGTGATCTTGCCGCATGGTTTTGCATGACATCTTGACATCTGTAATATGTCTGCCCCATTTGGACAATAAGTTTAATCTATTTCTGGTCGTGGGAGTAGCCAACATGTTTGATGAACTACGTTAAAATTTTGTGTTCTGTTTCTTGCTTTCTTTTTCCTGTCATCTTTATCTGTGCAAGGGGATTACTTTTCCCAACACGTGGTATTAGAGTTAGGTGGTGATACAACAAATAAGGGTAATAATGTGTATTTGTATTTATGATCTCAGGGTACATTATATAGTGATACATATTACCTATACAAACTAGGAAAAAGAAATAGAATCTAGTTACAGTTACAAGTAATATCTACATTTCTTAATACTCCTCCTCTAGTTGGAGCATGGGGATAAAAAATGCCCAACTTGCCAAGTAATGAATGAAAGTGGCTACTTCAAAAGCTTTATTAAAAAATTTTTAGGTTGATCTGAAGTGTGGATATGATGAGTAACAATAGTACCGGACTGCACAAGATCCTAGACAAAATAACAATCAACTTCGATATGCTTCGTACATTCATGGAACACCGGATTTGCTGCAATATGAAGAGCAGATTTACTGTCATAAAATAAATGCATAGGAGTAGTATGCACAACCCCCAAATATTTAAGCAAAGACTTAAGCCATAACAATTCACAACAGGTAACAGTCATAGCACTATACTTCGTTTCAGCATAAGACCGAGAAATCGTAAGTTGCGTCTTAGTCTTCCAAGAAATTAGAAAATCACCAATCATCACAAAGTATCTGGAAAGAGAATGCCAGGTAATAGGGCATGAAACCCAATCAGAATCACAGTTAGCGGCCAACTGTAATGTACTACGAGAGGAGAGAAATAAACCTTGACCAGGATAACTCTTCAAATAGTGCAACACGCAGACTGCAGCTTGCTAGTGAGGAACACAAGAAGACTTCATGAATTGGGCAAGTGTGTGAACTGAATAACTAAGCTCGGGATGAATAATGGTGAGGTGTATTAGGTGCCCAACCAGACACTGATATTGCTCAGGATCATGGTAAAGTGGACCTTCAATACGTGCCATATCATATTGTTGCTCCATTGGAAAATCAGTCGATTTAGAAGTAGATAAACCCGTGTCAGATAAAATGCCATGGGAATATTTCCGTTGTGAAAGAAACACCCCATCCGGTCTTCTAGCAATCTCTATACCCAAGAAATACTTAAGAAGACCAAGATCTTTCATGTGAAAACATGAGCTCAAGTATTTCTTGAATTTAGAGATAAGCGACGAAGAACTACCAGCAATAACTAAGTGATCCATGTAAACAAGTACATGCAAAGATACCGAACCACGGGAGAATACAAAAAAGAGTAATATGTTTTACGTTGAACAAATCCAAATGCACGCAAGGTTTAAGCTAATTTGGAAAACCAATTGCGAGGAGCTTGGCAAAAACCATAAAGAGATTTATGAAGGCGCAAGATAGCCAGGGGGAGGCTGCATGAAGATCTCTTCATGCAGATCACCATGTAGAAATGCATTATGCACATCCATTGATGCAGTTCCCAACCCCGAATAACTACAACATACAAGAACAGGTGAACCAAACTCATCTTCACAACAGGGGAAAATGTCTCAGTATAGTCAATCCCCTCAACCAGACGATTCCCAAGAACCACCATGCAAGCTTTATGATGTTCGATGGTACCATCAGACTTAAACTAGGTATGGTAAACCCATTTGCAACCAATTACAGTCATATCTAGTGGTAGAGAAGCCACAGTCCATGTCTGGTTGCGTTCAAGTGCAGTATTCTCATCAGTCATAGCATCTCCCCAATGAGCATGCTTTAACGCCTCACAATAAGTGGTGGGATCTGCACTAGAAGTTACCGCAACCAAAAATCTAGAATGCAGACTAGAAAATTTATCACAATTTACATAATCAATAAGAGAATAGAGAACACATGAGGATAGTGATGGCGCATGAGTGATCGTAGTAGTGAGAGGGGTGTGAGGTTGTTCAGTAGTAATAGCATAGGAAGAATCACCACAAACATAATCATCCAAGTAAGGAAGAGGGCAACGATTGCAAACACTATGTTGGGAAGGAGACAGCTCGGCGGAACGAGGTTGCACCAGAGTAACCAACAAAGAAGGCGGCGCACGATAGAGTCTGGAGCCGGCGATGCCACATCAGGCAGTGGAGCAGAAATTGGGTCTGGGTCCAATGGCGTGTGAGGCGCGTTACCGACGGGAGCTAGTGGAGCGTGAGGCTTGTGTGGCAGCGTTAGACTGAACCGACATAAGAGGTGGTCGGTGATTAGGACTAGTCGACGAGTGCAGTTGCAAAGGCGGGGCGGCGACCGACGGCAAAGGCAGAGCAACGATTGGTGGGTATGGCTTTGGCGGTGGCGATGAGGTGGTGGTGCCATTAGGATGCATTGATGAGGCTGATGTCGGAGTGGTTGCATACGGGAACTGGTCTTCTAAAAAATTTGGCATCCCGACTGTTCAAGAAAGTGTGGGATTCCAAGTAATAACGGCGATAGCCTTTCTTTCCGGCAGGATATCCACGAAACAAACATCGCCAACTTCTTGGCGTAAACTTGTCACAGAAACTGGGAATGTAAGCAACAAACATAAGTAGCCAAACACCCTTAAAGGCTGGTAGTTTAAAGCTCATCCATAGAGCATCCCAAATGGAGTGCGACAATTGAAATGTTTTGTCGGTGTCCGGTTAATCAAATAAGCAGCAGTAAGAGCATATTCTCCCCAAAAATCAACTTATAGATTAGCTTGAAAGTGAAAGGCACAAACCACGTTTAACAAATGGCGATGCTTGCGTTCAACAAGACCATTTTGTTGTGGTGTATCAACCATAGATGTCTAAAATATTTACCCAGATTCAGCAAAGTATGTTATCAAAGGCAGGAATTTAGTACCGTTATCAGCACATACGCACAAGATTGAGTGGCCTAAATGCTTCTTGATTAAAGCAAGAAATTCTATAAATCTATAAGCTACATATGACTTAACAACTAATAAATAAACTCAACTAGCTCGGGAATAATAATCAATTATTGTTAAAAAAATAAAATGCAGTACTAGAAGACGGTGTTCTATAAGGACCCCAAACATCACAATGTGTTAATTCAAACAATGAACATCATTTAAAGAACTCAAAGAAAACCTATGTCTAGTCTGTTATACTCTGTAACACACAGAGCAAGGAACAAAAGTATTATTTGTGCTAAAATCAATAGATGAAACATAACACAATACCGTAGATGAAGGATGTCCAAGACGTTGATGCCATAAATCAAAAGAAGACACGAAAGAAACTGTCGGAAAAGACTGCAGGATAGGAGGATGAACGCTAGTATCCAGCAGACGAAGCCAGTAAACTCCCCCCTTGCTGTTCACCCACGCCAATCACAGTCCTCGTACTGATTTTCTATAAAATGCAATAATTTTCAGTGAACAAAGCTAGACATTTTAAGGTAGATAACAATCTAGAGCATGATAATAAGTTGCATCGCAAAGTAGGTATGTAGAGCACATGGTTAAAGGTGACATCACCAGTGCAAATAGAACCATATTGTGTAGTAGATAAAACAGATCCATCAGGCAGTTTAACATTCACAATATATAGTAATATCAGTAAGAGAACCCTTGTCACCGGTTATGGGATATGAGGCTCCCGAATCAAGAATCTAAGGCAAAGAAGACTTAACTGACCCATGGTCAGACAGATTATTAAACTGATTAAATAAATGCACGGTCATGCTCCATTGGTCATCAGACAGAGCAAGGCCAAAATCAGAATGGGTAGGGGCACTGCCATTGCAAACCGCTGCCGCAAACCCTGGCAGCGACATGGCAGCGCCGACGAACAGTGACGGAGGTGGACGTGCCGCGGCGACGGGAACCTCAGGGATGGTGGTGGCGATCGGCCAAGTAGCTGGCGCCGTCTTCTTGGTGGTATTGACTTTCTCCCTCATCTCCGTGTACCATTCTGGATAGCCTGTGAGCTGGAAATAGGAAGCTTTATCGTGACCATTGCGCTTACAATGTGTATAGAGAAGATTCTAGCGATCAGCTGAAGTAAGGACAACTGTCAAATAACCCGTAGATGGTGGGAATTATGTTGCATATACCATGGAGTCAGAAGAAGGCTCGCGAGACCGGATGAAAACTCGGTGATTCTCCTCCTGGGAACAAGCGCATACACGCGCATGACTTATGGCAGTGGATTAAGACTCATGATATGGGATCGCAATGTGTGATAGCCTTCATCAAGACCAGAGAGAAATTGTTAGATCATACATTTTTCTCTCTCTTGGAAGGCATATGCGGCAAGGTTACAGGCACACAACTGTTCGCAAGCTTCACAAGAGAAAACTAAAGGATGCCCCATAGAGTTGTAGTCACCAAATAGCTTCTTCAGTTTGCCAAAACAAATGGCAATGGTCTAACCATTCTGCCGACAGTTCTAAATATCTTCACTCATCTGTAGAATTTTAATACCATCACCAAGGGTAAACGTGCCTTCAGATCATCCCACAGTTCCTTAACTGTGGCAAAGACGCTTGTAGAAGATTGCAATGCCAGATCCAGAGTCTGTAAGATCCAACAGAAAAGGGTGGCAGTAACTACAGGCCAATCAACAGCACCAGGATGATCATCCGGGGATTTGGTAATGGATCCATCAATGAACCTAATCTTGTGCTTGGCAAGCATAGCACTGCAAATTCCATTAGACCATTCAAGGTAATTATCTTCGCCCTTCAGGATGGTGGGTACGATAACCAAACCAGGACCATCAGAAAAGCCAATAAAGTAGGGATCGTTCAGTAGGCGACCAAAAGGTACAGATGAATTGGGGCCAGGTTGCAACTGCAGCTATTTCAGTAAAGCTGCAATCACTTTGTAGCCATTCATATTCTATAGCTTATTGGTCTCAGCTTCAGCATCGATGCGAGCCTAATCAACAACATTGGAATTAACTTCAGAGGTAGATATAATGCAAGATTTGAATCAGCTGAAAACCAGAAAAGGTGCGGTGGTGCATGATTTTGATGGCGGCGGAGCATGGATCGGGCTGTCGGTGCGTAGAGAGCATGTGCGGACAGATCTGGGCAGTGGTGATCGCGGCGACCAGAGAAATGGCAACGGCGAGGCGACGGACGGCGGATCGACGGAGGAAACCAGTGGCAGCAGCGGCACGTGTTGAAGATGCGCGACAGTTGATCGGTGGCGGTCGACTCCGACGAAATATGGCTGCAGAAAATTTTCTTTAGGGTTTCAATATTTTAGGCTCGAATACCATATAGAAAATAAGGGTAACAATGTGTGTTTGTATTCATGATCTCAGGGTATATTATACAGTGATAAATAATACTTGTATAAACTAGAAAAAAAGAAATAGATACTAATTACAATTACAAATAATATCTACATTTCTTAACATTTTCATTTAGAACTAAATAGAGATTAAATTTGGTGTTTTTATTTTTGGATTGGACGTTAAATTGTGGTAAGAGGTGGAGTTTGGTTGAATATGTACAGATATAGGAGTACTCCGTCTATCTCATTTCAAACTGCGATTTAACCATTTATTTAGTGAAAACTTTTTAATTTTGATCACAAAATTGAATTACTGTATAAGTATAAATACGATTGAGTGATACATTGTTAGATTCGATATAACATATATTTTTAAAATATCAACTATTTATAATTTTTACTTATTCTTAATAAACAGATGTTAAAGATCAAACATTTTTTTAGTCAACTGTTAAAAGTCAAAGTGTGCGACTTGAATTGTCAAGAAGTACTTTGGTGAAAATGTCACAAAATCTGGATGCTGCATCCAAAATTCAGGGTGCCCATTTTAGATTTTGGCTTTTTCTTTTAAAAAATTACATAAAGTCGGTCTATTGAAAGATGATCTTCCCATAAATCATGGAAAGACCAAGGTTTAAAGTGTAAATTAGAAAAAAATGAAAATAAGATTTTCGGGTTGCATGAATCGGGTTATAAATTTTATAACTACTGCATGTTGCATACTAAAATTTTTATATTGTAACTAAGACCTTTTACCTTTAATTATTCTAATTAAACTCCGTCTTTCTATTAGCATATGAAAAGACTGTTTTTTTCAAAACTTTGCCAACTATGTAAGATTAGATGTATAATCCTTATAAAAAATTATTTTAATATTTACAATTATCGACAATATCTTGAATCTCTCTGTTACATTAAGGATTTTTTTGTGTCGATCCATGACGGGTCATAACAGGTCATGCGAGAAAGCCGTTTTCACATTGTACATCAACTGAATTATGTAAGTGTAATTTTTATTATTTATTATATCCACAAAAGATTTATAATGTAATTTATTCTCTCGATCTCTTTGTATAATGAACACCAATACTAATAACCTTGAAGAATCTATCTTTTGCCAACTGAATTTAATAGAGAAGAGATGAATACTTTCAAAATTCCAATAGCAAGAGAAAATTGCTTTTATAACTTACCTAATTTACACAAGTATAAATATAACCTTTTAATAATTAAAAGAAAAAATATAACTTTGGATAGTTGATGTAAGTGCAATTTTACCCATTCCAGCAATTTAAGGTTGGATTTGCTTGAAAAAACAATTTTACCCTTCAGAAAACAATTTTACCCCGGTGGGGAGAAAGGCCAATGACGGAAGTTCTTCAGAAAGAAGATGCTGAAAACAGGGATGATGGTGATGCCGATGCCGGACATCAGGGATAAGCTTCGGCGGGGCTTGGTGGCAGGGCTGGTAGGCGGGGGTGGAGCAGGGTGGCAAGGTGGAGAGCTTGGCGGTGGTGGTTTGTGGTGGCGAGGTGGTGGCCTTGGTAGCCGGAGCTGGTTGTTGAGGCGGTGGTGGTGGTGGTGGCGGTGGCCAGAGCTGGTTGTGACCAGTGGCAAGGGAGTGGTGGTTGAGGTGGTTGGAGGTGGCTTGGTGGTGGTGAACATGGCTGGTAAGAGAGGGGTATGAAGAAGAAGAAGAAGAAGACAAGAAAAAGGTTATAATGGGAAATGAATTTTCAGCTTTGGCCCAATGGGCATTTTGATTATTTTTTATTGGTCAATGATCGGAAATGACAAGTCAACGCCAAATTATACTCCGTAGGGTTATATTGGCACTTACATTGAGTAGGTATGGTTGTTTTTGCACTAAAAATTATCTAAGGGTTATATTGGCACATACTCAAGTGGATAAGATTATATTGGTATATATACCTAAAATTTAATAGACAATTTTCACTTTTAAAAAATCATATCACAAACTACTCAATTAACATACTTTCCCCCCTTCTTTGTATATGACACATTTTCTTTTTTGAGTTTTTTCTTCATTAGTGGAGAAATGATGATTGAAGGCATGCAATCAAATGTTGTTGTTAAGGAACCACCTTTAATTCCGAACATGAAACTCCCTCCCAAGTCACACATTTTATTTTAAAGACGGTTTTAAATCGATTAAAGGCAATTACACCTTTAATATAAATTGATTAAGGGTGGTTCTATAGTAGAACCACCTTTAATGGACTGCCTATGTTGGGCCACTATTTAAATAAAAACCCTAAATCCATGCCTCCGTATTTTTTCTCTCCCTCTCCAACCCTCCCTCTCTCTCACTCCCTCCATCTCCCTCACTCTCCCTCCCGCCAGCTCCGTCACTCAATCTTCTCCACCCAGAAGCCTCCAGGGCCGCATCGTCCCCTCCATTGCGTCGAGTCCCCTCCACGGTGCCGAGTTTCCTCCGCGACGTCAAGTCCCTTCCGCCGGGCCACGTCTCCTCCGCGCCTCCTCACCCTGCCGTGGTGTGTTGCTTCCACCACTGCAGCCCTCCACCATGAAGCTTTCCACCGCCGCGATTCTCAAGTCTATTGACCCTATTTTTACACTTTTCTGTTTATTTTTTAGATATGTATTTTTACTTGTTTATGGGAGCTTTTTTTAGAACCCCGAAATAGGTTCCGAATTCGGAACTAAATTTGAACCCCGATCAAAGGCGATATTTTTTTAACCTCCTTTAATTGAAACCTATCAAAGGTAGAGCCAGGGAAAACACTTGAAAAGTGTCTTTTCAGGTCCGATATAACCGTCTTTAATAGATCTTTCTCTACTAGTGCTTTTATATTGATACTCTATATTTTTTGCAAGATTGATCGTTCAATTTCAATCATTCATTTTACTTTTTTAACTTTGTAAATTCAATTTTATCAATTTATTTCGTTCACCTAAATTCAAATAACTAAATCTATGCTGCAACATAGAGAGTAACAGAGGGAGTATTATAAACGTTGTGTATGAGAGAATAGGTGTTTATTTGTGTTCGAGTGCCATTTCTTTGACACACTACACAACTAGATTGGAAGAACCCCTTGCTCTCTTCACAGTCAACAACAAATCGTGTCTTTAGGGTGGTAAAACAGACCTGTAATTCGTGGGTCAAATGAGTTGTCTATTGTTAAACTCGGGTGTATGTGGATAAAATGGGTAATGAGTTAAATGGGTAATGGGTCAAATGGGTAGTTTAAAAATATGGGTAGGTGGGTTGGGCTCATGGGTTGACCGCGGGTTTACCCATATGGGTTGAAACCCGCGAGTTTACCCATATGAGTTGGTATATAAACCCATATAGGTCAATCTATGGGTTGAAACCAGCGGGTTTACCCATATGAGTTTATATATTTACCCATATGAGTTGGTATATAAACCCATATGGGTCAATATATGGGTTGAAACCAGCGGGTTGATATAAAAACCCATATGGATCAATATATGGATTGAAACCCACGAGTTTTACCAATATGAGTTGTTACATAAACCCATATGGGTTGAAACTCACGGGTTTACCCATATGAGTTGGTATATAAACCCATATGGGTCAATATGTGGGTTAAAACTAGCAGGTTTAGCTATATAGGTTGATATATAAACCCATATGGGTCAATATATGGGTTGAAACACATGAGTTTTACTAATATTGGTTGCTACATAAACCCATATGGGTTGAAACCCATAAGTTTACCCATTTTCGACCCGTGAGTTAAATGTCACGAATACAAATGATAGAGAGAGCTGGAGGCAATGAAGAAACATCCCCAGAAATCAGTTAAAGAAGTTGGAAGGCAAGGAGTTAGTTAGCTGATAACTGATTCAAAGTGTTGAGTAGTTAATTCTGTTGTAATTGAGAGAATAGCTGGGAAAGAGAGTATATAAGGAAAGAGGGAGGTTCGTAGAGAGGATATCAATAGAAGAGAAATGAGAATTGAGAACCCAAAAGCTGTTCACAGCTATTCTTCCTTTCCTAAATTTTGAGCATAAGTTTTGCCCTACTATTCAGTTCATGACAATTGGTATCAGAGCGAGTTGATTCTTGGCGTTAATGGCGGAGAACACGTGTTCAAAATCTTTGGAAAACAATCTGAAAGACATGGAAACTCATTTTGCTAGTGAAGTTGAGGAGCTACGACGGAATCTGGAGGTCAGCTGTAAGAATCAAGGGGAATTGGAGATTGCGATTAAGGAAATTAAAGCAGACGCAAAGAACACGGGAGTTATGATGCAAGAGATTAGAGCCATGATTCTGGAGATGCAGAAGAGCAAGGATGGAGAACCAGAGAGGGAAGAATCCAGTCAGAGTGTTAATCGGAATAAGTCGACAATGGAGAATCGAATGAACTTGCAAGGAGCTCCACATCGAGGTAATGTTCATATCATTCACAACCCTCGGATTATGAACGATTTAGGAGAAGATTGGAGAAACAAGATTGGTCTAAGTTCAGGAAACAATCAACCCAAGATTGAGCTGAGTGTACTCAACGGTGCAAAACCGGTGGAATGGTTAAGAAAATGCGGAAAGTTCTTCAACTACTTTCAGATCTACGATCCGCAACGGGTTGAAGCAATTGAAATCTATTTGGAAGGAAGAGCAGAAGTGTGGTATCAAAACGAGAAAAGCACCAGAAGAATAACCACGTGGAATGAGTTTTCTAAAGCTGTTCTGAGAAGATTTGCAGAAATTGGAGGAAGAGATGTGGTAGAAGAATTCAATAAGTTGTATCAGACCGGATCAGTTAGGGAATATCAAGAGATATTTGAGGAACTCCGCTCGCAAGTTATCGATAAACATCCATATCTCTCTGAACAATATTTCATGTCCAGTTTTGTTAGTGGACTTAGGGAAGAATTGAAGCCTATGATCAAACTTTTTAAACCTGAGACTTTGCATGATACCATAGAGATAGCATGTCTTCAAGAAATGAACATAGAAGTGCAAAATAGGAGACAGAAAGGGGTTGCTTCTTTAGATCAGAATGGAAACCAAATTAAAACAAGAACAGAGAGGCCTAAATGGAATGTGGTGGGGAGTGATAAACAGAATTCAGATAAGGCTAATTGGAGGAGTAATACTGGGGACGGGAAAGTAGGAAATGATAGATTTCAGAGGATTTCACCTCAAGAACAGCAGTTTAGAAGAAATCATAATCTTTGTTTCAAATGTGGGAACAAATTTACCCCAGGTCATCAGTGTAAATTTAGGCAAATCCATCAGATTCTTGGATGTGATTCACTAGCTCCAGGTGAGATTTTAATAGAAGAACAAGAGGAAGGTGAAGAGGGAATGAGCAGTGAATAACCTGAGTTGATATCATTAAACACTGTTGGGGGTAACATGAACTCTAGGATCAATACTCTAACTATGCATGGAGTGATAAGAAGTGTAAAGGTCAGTATCTTATTAGATACCGGATCAACGGATAGTTTTATTGACCCAGCAGTAGCTGAATATTTGAATCTGGAAACAATCAGAACTCGACCTTTTCTAATTACTGTGGCAGATGGAAGCAAGGTGTATGGTACTGGTTTAAGTCCAAGGGTAGCTTGGCAAATTGGAAATTGTGGATTTACTTTTGATTTGAAAATAATGGAATTGGGTAATGTTGATATCATTCTGGGTGTTGATTGGATGAAGCACTTTAGTCCTATCACCTTTGATTTTGGCAAGCAACATGTTTCAGTATACAGACAAGGGTATTATTGGATTTTACAAGGGTCTACTGAGAAAATGGAAGTTAATATGATCAAGCAGATTGGGAAGCCAGAATCCAGGAAAAGGAAGTTGTTCATGGTTCCAATAGAACAAGAAAATGGGGATTATTTCTCAATTTCTAGAAAAAGTTCAAAAAGATTCGAAGGGAGGGCCACAGGAAGATTATGCATGGCAAAACTAAGTACTAAGGGAAATAGGGACAATGAACTGATCAGTGAAGCTAAGGCTGTAGGATTGAATCAAGGAACAAATTCTGGGAATACTGAAAAGGGGATAATGCGAGGGAATCTTAAGCATGGCCGGATGCAATATGGCACAGAGAATGACATACTCATTGCAGAACTGAAGGTGCCTGCAAACATTCAGCAGGTTTTATTTCGTTTCCAAGATATTTTTGCTATTCCTACAGAGTTACCACCACAAAGAGCAGTTGATCACCAAATTGTTTTGAAGCCTAACTCACAACCATTTAAAATAAAACCTTATAGGTATCCTCATGCTTACAAAGCTGAAATTGAGAAGCAAGTAAAGGAGATGCTGGATAACAAGGTGATTCAATTGAGCAACAGTCCCTTTGCATCTCCAGTGGTTTTGGTGAAGAAAAAAGACTCTACATGGCGGATGTGTATAGATTATAGGAAATTGAATGATTTGACTATAAAGGATTGCTTTCCGATTCCTATAATTGATGAACTTCTTGACGAGTTAGATGGAGCTAACTATTTTTTCTAAGATTGATTTGAGAGCTGGGTACCATCAGATTCGTGTTAAAAAGAGTGACATTGATAAAACAACACTTCAGACCATGGTCATTTTGAATTCATTGTGATGCCTTTTGGTTTAACTAACGCACCAGCTACGTTTCAAAGTTTGATGAACCAGATTTTTTGTGCTTATATGCGGAAATATGTACTAGTTTTCTTTGACGATATCTTGATTTACAGTAAAACGTTGGAGGAACATACAGATCACTTGGAGTCAGTTTTACAAGTTCTTCATCAACACAAACTTTATGCTAAATTCTCCAAGTGTTCGTTTGCAAGAGATCAGGTTGAGTATTTAGGGCACATAATATCAGGAAAGGGAGTTGAAATGGATAACAGCAAGATTGAAAGTATTTTGAAATGGCCAGTACCTTGAAATGTGAAGGAACTGAGAGGTTTTTTGGGATTAATGGGATACTACAGGCGGTTTATAGCTCATTATGGAATTATATGCAAGCCTTTGCATCAGCTGCTTAAGAAAGATTCATTCAGATGGGGAGATGAAGCTACAAAAGCCTTTGAACGATTGAAGAAAACCATGACTACTGCTCCAGTATTAAGATTACCTAATTTTGAAGATCCATTTATTATTGAAACAAATGCATGTGAAGAAGGGATGGGAGCTGTTTTGATGCAGGATCACAGACCAATTGCATTTTTAAGCAAGGCATTCTGTCACAGGAACAAAGGGTTATCAACATACGAAAAGGAGCTTTTAGCAGTAGTAATGGCAGTTGATAAATGGAGACATTATCTGGTGGGGAATCATTTCATTATTAGAACAGATCACAGAAGTCTGAAATATTTGATAGAGCAAAAATTAACTCATGCTCTATAACATAAATGGGTGACGAAACTCTTGGGAATGAGCTTTGAAATACAGTATAAACCAGGCAGTGCTAACAGAGCTGCAGATGCTCTTTCGAGAAGACCGTGTGTGATTAGTAATGAGGAAGAACAGGAGGGAGGAAATGTTGAAATCTTGACTACTAATGTGCTCTTTGAAGAAGAAGAACAGGAGCCAGAAAATGTTGAAAGTAAGGAGAAAGGACAGAAGACAAGAAAGGATGTGAATACTGATGTATTCAATAAGAAGGGAGAACAAGAGGCAGGAATTGCTGAACACTTGGTTACGGAAAGAATACCTTGCAAGGTTAGAGCAGTAACCTCTTTGATACCTACCTGGTTAAGTCAAATTGAGAGCAGCTACGAAGGGGATCCGGTTAGTCAAGAGTTAGTTGCTGCCGACGTTCTTGCTCAAGATGATGCAAACAGTGCAGCAGAGTGTACCTATGTCAGAGGAATTCTAAAGAAAAACAACAAGATTTATGTGGGAGCTTCTAATCATATCAGAAACGAGATAGAGCAAGCAATGCATGCCTCGGCCATTGGTGGACACTCAGGCCAATCTGCAACAGTTCGAAGAATCCTTTCTTTATTTCATTGGCCAAGGATAAAAGAAGAAGTGGTGGATTTTATAAAAAAAAGTGTGATGCATGTCAGAGAAATAAAGCAGAACACTGCCTAACACCAGGGTTGCTTCAACCAATTCCTATTCCTACGCATCCTTGGACACAGATCAGCATGGATTTCGTAGAAAAACTTCCAGAATCGGAAGGGAAGAATACAGTGTTAGTTGTGGTTGATCGACTCACAAAGTATGGACATTTCATATCATTGTCACACCCATTTTCAGCTCCAGATATAGCTAAAATATTCCATAAAGAGGTGTGCCGATTACATGGAATTCCAGAATCAATCATATAAGACCGAGACAGGTTATTCACCAGCTATTTTTGGAAGGAATTGATGGCTTTAATGGGGGTTGAGCTCAACTTCAGCTCGGCCTATCATCCTCAAACTGATGGTCAGACAGAAAGATTGAACCAGGTTTTGGAAAACTATTTACGATGTTTTTGCGGCGATAAACCTGATTCCTGGAATAGTTGGTTAGCATCGGCAGAATGGTGGTACAACACATCTCATCATACTGGTTTACAGATGACACCCTATGAAGCATTATATGGAGTGAAACCATTATCAGTACCACTGGGAACATTCAGGGAAAGCCTTATTCCCGCTGCAGCCAGTATAATGCAACAAAGGGAACAAGTGAATCAGCTGTTAAAAAAACATTTACAGGAGGCTCAGACACGGATGAAATTCTTTGCTATTACAAGAAGAATGGAAAGAACCGTGGCTGTGGGAGATTGGGTACTTTTGAAGCTACAAAAATATAGACAGAACTCTGTGGTTCAAAGAGATTCAACGAAATTAGCTCCTAAATTCTATGGACCATACCAGGTGATTCAGAAGATCGGCGAAGTAGCAAACAAACTGGATTTGCCGAGCACCAGCTGTGTACATCCAGTTTTCCACATATCTCTGTTAAAAAATTACACAGGAAATCAACAACAACATAGGACAGATATTCCTGAGCAGGATGTTGATGAAATCACAGTATTAGAACCTTTAAAGATAGTACAACGCAGGCTGCAGCAACGCGGTGAAGAACAAGTGGTTCAATGGTTGATACGATGGAAAAATTTACCGATTGAAGAGAACTCTTGGGAGGATGCCCACACCATCCGAACACAGTTTCCAGGATTTCGAGCTTGAGGACAAGCTCAGTTTAAGAAGGGAGGATTGTCACGAATACAAATGATAGAGAGAGCTGGAGGCAATGAAGAAACATCGCCAGAAATCAGTTAAAGAAGTTGGAAGGCAGGGAGTTAGTTAGCTGATAACTGATTCAAAGTGTTGAGTAGTTAATTCTGTTGTAATTGAGAGAATAGCTAGGAAAGAGAGTATATAAGGAAAGAGGGAGGTTCGTAGGGAGGATATCAATAGAAGAGAAATGAGAATTGAGAACCCAAAAGCTGTTCACAGCTATTCTTCCTTTCCTAAATTCTGAGCATAAGTTTTGCCCTACTATTCAGTTCATGACATTAAATAAATTTTTACCCACCGGTTGAGTGGGTTTCAACCCAACCCATTTTGAGCCGACCCATTTTGACCCATTATAAAATGGGTTGAAATGGGTCATACCCATATTTTTTATATACCCATTTTACCCAACCCACATATGACTCGTCCGCCCATTTGCCACCCCTACGTGTCTTAGTTACTCGGCTACATTACACACACTACTCTCTCTGTTTCTTTATTACTGTCACACTTTCCTTTATGAGTTATTTTTTTATATTGGCACAATCTCTATTTTTGGCAAGATTCCTTCAATTTCATCCACACATTCTACTTTTATTTTCTATATTCAATTTCATCCACTAATTTTTTCCAGCTAAATCCAAGTATCTAAACTACGATTCAATAGTGTAAAACCTGGGGAGTACTATAGTATTCATCATGGATTTTGGAATCCCATATATATTGTGGCCTGTGGGCCGAATCGATTAAATAATTGTTCAGCATTTCTTGTGCTTCTTTTTGTTTTGTTTTCTCCTACAATACACAGACCAACAAATCTTGCTTTCAGATACGAAAATTAATTTTAAACCAAATTTTATCTTGAACATAGTAATTTTTATTGTTTAAGTGAATATTTTTGTCCATAATACTTAATATTCATACCTAATGCAATTATGTTTTTAGTAGAATTATTATCTGGGATGACAAGTAAAACAAACATCACCAGCATTTTCTTTAACGTTCATTAGGGATGGCAAGAGTAATATTTTTCTGAATTTCGATAGATTGATATATGATTCAGTCTCAGATAGTTTTTTCTTAAGTCATGAAAAAATCAAGGTTTAAAGTGCTACTTAGAAGAAATTATGATAAAAATTTTGGGTTGCATAAATCGGGTAATAAACTTTATAAGTACGGTATGTTGCATAATAAATATTTAAGAGAAAAACTCCCGTGAGACCGTCTCACCGTAGGAAATGGTGAGACCGGGGATTAAATTGCAATAAATAAGAGAGGAACTAAAAAATGGGATCAGACTGCAAATATATAGAAAATGAGGGCTAAAGAAAATGGGTCTAAATTCGGGTTATAAGGGAAATGGGTCACCAATCTGGTTCATAACCAACTGCCATATTTTGGAAACAAAATCCCCAAAATCAAGGAATCTGAATCCCTATGCAATTCAATCCGATAAAAATGGATTTAATATCGCAAATCGCCAATCAATCCTCTGAAATCAACGGATTGTCCTCAGGTTTTTAAGTCTGCATCGGATTTGCTTCAAATTCGCATCAGGTTGAAGCTTGCGATCTCCAAAATCAGGTCTGCAATTTTGCGACAGAATTACATCGGATTTGCTTCGGATTTGCGCCGGAATCGGATTCAGAGACAACTTTGCGACGAAAACATCAAAAAAAGCTTCTACATCTGCGAAGGTGAGATCTGGAATTTTAAGATCTTAGTTTTACAGTTTAAAATCTTAGTTTTAACGGTTGAAATCTACAATCTAAGGTGTTGCTGGTATACACTATGGAAGACGAAGCAATTCAAGGCAGTGGCATTGTTCTGTATGAAGGAGAAAGCAACGATTATGTTCAATCTGAAAATTCAACTAGTTTACATCCAGGTTAGGTTTTGATTTTGTATATACAGTTAAACGCATGAAGTAGTTGCATGAACACATGAAGTAATGTTTATTTGTTCTGAATTTTATTGTGACAGATATCGTATTCAGTTCTGTGCATGTACTGAAGAAACGCTGGTGTTTTACAATTTTCTGAAACATATTAGGTAATATAAGAAACATTGGATGTAATTGCATGAACAGATGAAGTAACGCAATAATATTCTAAAAAACAATTCCCCAAAGACTGAAATTTGGTTGTAGACAAATTGTTGGGAAGATGTTGATGTTTTTAAATTTTCTAAAATATATGAGGTAATAAGATGAACAAATGATGTAGCTGCATAAACACATGAAGTATCGTGATGTTATTCTGATTTTTTTTTGAGAAAGTGTAGGTGTTTTATAATTTTCTAAAACACATGAGGTAATATGATGAACATTGGATGTAACTGTATGAACACATAATATAACGTGAAAATTATCTGATTGACAAATCCCCAAGGTCTAAAATATGGTTATATGCAAATTGTTGGAAAAATGTAGGTATTTTTTAATTTTCTGAAATGTTTGAAGTAACATAGTAAATCAATGATGTGACTACATGAACACATAAACTAAAATCAGTTACATTCATTTGGTTAAGACTATTTTCATATTTTCAAAGTTA
Organism: Rubia yunnanensis; assembly: GCA_037428765.1. NCBI lineage: Eukaryota > Viridiplantae > Streptophyta > Magnoliopsida > Gentianales > Rubiaceae > Rubia > Rubia yunnanensis. The sequence continues at coordinate 93,421,420 of CM075067.1, read as the reverse complement.
GTTTATCACAATAAGTAATATGTTAAATACACGATGTAATTTAATAAAAATATAATCTGTTGTGATTAATGTCTGAAATTTAATTAGTAGGATATATTATCAAAATATTTAGAAATTGTACAAATATATCAGTGACTTAACAACTGTTAATGAATGCCGAACTAAATTGTGAAATACACGAACAAACTAATATAATAGTTGATGTAATGAGTTACTGAAAGAATGCAATTTTGCAACAGGATCAGATTCTGTCACCAATTTAAGCGACCTATCGAAAGTTGATGTCACAGATTGCTTCAAAGGTTTGAGAGCAAAAACACTGTCAGAGTTCCATGATTTATACAGAAAACAGTCAAATGCATTGGGATTTGGGGTGCGATGTTCAACCCAAAGAGGTAAAAAAGACGGAACCATCCTAGAGAAGTATTTTGTTTGCTCAAATCAGGGAAACACAAAATTGAAGAATGAAACACCCGACACACCTTCCAATAACAATATCATTGAAGAGGGCTCTGAGAAGAAAAGAAGAAAAACAAAGAAAAATGTGGTTACGAGAACTGGATGCAAGGCTGGAATTCGGGTTAAATTTATCAATGGTTCCTATGAAGTTTTGCATCATGTGACATCTCACAACCATCCTTTCACTCGAGTTGAATGGCAGTATTTGTAGAGAAGTGAAAGGAGAATTACCGAAGAAAAACGGAAAACTATAGAAGGAATGGAAGGTGCAGGATTAAAACCAAGTCATGGATTCAAGTTTATGGCTTTTGAAGCAGGTGGTATTCAGAATCTAGGACACACGATTAAGGATCATCTAAACTACGTGAACAGGTTGCGCATGAAGGAGATTGAAGGAGGCGATGCTCAGCAAGTAATTGAAAGACTCTCACAGAAGTGTACCAAAGAGGAAGATTTCTTCTTTAGAGTTAAATTGGATGATAATGGTAGGCTGACAACATTATTTTGGAGGGACTCAATGATGAAGGAAGACTACTCCCTCTTTGGCGATCTAATGGTATTTGACACCACATACAGGTATGATTTATATTTTGTAAAATACATATAAACACATGAAGTAACATCTGGAACACATTAAGTAGTATGTTATACACACGATGTAGATTCATTACAGTACAAAAACATGAATAAAAGTAATATAATTCAACTTGATAATTCACAAAAGTCTAAAATGAGTTAACATGATCTAACTTTGTTAAGTGATTTGTCAACATATAGGACCAACAAATACAACTTGATCTGTGCTCCAATAGTAGGAATGAACAACCACGGCAATATAGTGATGTTTGGATGTGCTTTCATTGCTGACGAAAAAGCTTCAACTTTTGAATGGCTTCTTAATGTTTTCAAAAAATCAATGGGTGGTAAAGAGCCAATAACAATATTTACAGACCAAGATCCGGCCATGGCCAAAGCAATCGAAAAGGTAACCATTCTTTAATTTGATTGATCTAGTATATAATTGGTTGATATGTTTATGTACTTACAATTAGTATTTAGTTTAATAGTTCTTATGTATGTTCATAACATCTAATGTAATTTCAGTAATCATTGTCAATATAAAAAAAACCTGATAATTGGGAAAAAATCAGGAACAATTACATTTAAAGTTTACATTTTAGTTCGTGTGCTTTTAGATCATAAGTTTATACATGAACTTGTTTTGAATAAAATTATTCATGAAATTTTACAGGTTTTCACAAACACGAGACATAGATTGTGCTTGTGGCACATTACACAAAATGCCATTAGTCATTTTGGTGAATTAAAAAAGGATGGTCCCTTCAAGGAAGCATTTGAGCAGTGTTTGAAATACTGTAAAAAAGAAGAAGAATTTGAAATGGCGTGGAACAATATGATCAAGAATTTTCAGCTTGAAGACAAGGAATAGTTCAAGAGGCTATATTCTATTAGAGATAAGTGGTGCCCTGCAATGAGCAAAGACTTTTTCTCCGCGGGAACTCTTTCATCACAACGAAGTGAGAGCACAAACAAAGCTTTGTCATTCAATGCCAGCAAAATGACAACACTAAGCAGGTTCTTAACCATCTTTAATGAGACTATTGATCGCTGGAGGGCAAAGGAAATAGCGAAGGAAAATCAGTGCTCAAAATCAGTGCCAAAGTCAGCTATACATGGATCAAAACTACTCAAACATGCAGCTCAAGAGTACACATTATCAATGTACTATAAGTTTGAGAAGGAATACAAGATTGCACAAGCAACAAAAGCATGTAGAGTTTTCACCCTAGGATCGGCAACAAAGTATGAAGTAAGTCCAGAAGAAGATGATACAAAAGCTGAAATTGTCACCTTCACACAACAAAGGGGAATGGTGGAAGTTAACTGCTCTTGCAAAACTTTTGAAGAAACAGGTATGTACTGATGAAATACAATTTACATGTTACCTTATATGTTAATAAGTTTAGTTCTTATATATATGTCATTAGTTCTTCATTAGCATAGTTAACTTTAAACTGCAGGATATTATATGCTTTAGAGCTAATTATATGCTTTAGGGTTTGGATGTTTATCTAATTAACTTGAATATATGCATGGTTATCTTTTTATGCTAGGAATGCTCTGCTTTCACTGTATCCGTATATTGCACATCAACTCAATCAGCGAGATACCATCACAATACATTCTGAAGCGATGGACAAAGCTTGCTAAAATGCAAGTATGGGACAAACTGAAAGCAGTACAAGAAAATCAAGAAGTAGACAAAACCAAAGACAAAGTTCCATGGCAACACCAAATGGCAAGAAACTACTACAATCTGGTACTAAAATGTGAAGGTGACATAGAAACCCGGAAAATTCTTGAAGAAAGCTTCAAGAAATACAATGAAAAGGTAGACCAAATTCTTGTCTCAAAAAGTACAAAAGAACATGAAAATTCAAGCAGCATAGCAGAATCTTCAATCACTAAACCTCCAACAATCCAAGATCCATCTCCCACAAAGACAAAAGGAAGAAGCAAGAGAATTGAAGGATGGAAGCACAGAAAGAAACCAAAAACAAAGGAGTTTGGTACCAAGACACCAAAGCAACAATTCTAGACCTATGAGTTCCAATTTGAGATTTATTTATATTAACATTATGTACATGAACAAATCACTTAAATTGCCCTTCAAATGCTTGAAACACATGAACTAACGAGTGCTGTTTAATTAAACAAAAATATATTCACTAAGTAAATTGTGTCTGAAACTAATGATTCTAACAAATGAGCTAAAGTGAAATATACATGAACTAATGATAGAAAAAGTAAATAAAAATATGTCAAAAATTGAAGACTAAATTGTTCGAGAGCTCGAGGTAGGAGGATCGAGGCAGGAGGACTATAAACCGAACTATATACCCAAATAACTGAACAATTTACCTAAAGGACACATAGCTTTGAACATACAAAAATATAATTACTAGACAAACTGTTAAACTATAATAGAAACAAAAGAGATAAACAATGCAACTAAATAGATAAACATAAGAACTAAAATCATACTGGAATCATCATAAAAAAATTTAAAGTTTCAATCCATTCGAAAATCATCTAAAAACATCATTAAGAATCAATCAATCCAACAACCTAGCAAATGGACCATTCAAATCACTACATAACAGATCCAAATCACATCATTCAAATCAATTCATATCTACGTTGTTTGTGGACATTCCTCCCATGCCATCCAATTCACCATCTTTAAACAAGTTAAAAGACGGAAGAGGCTCGTTCTGAGCCTGGTACTGTTTCCTTCTCATCCATTGGTTGCATGCTTCATCAACCATAGCAATCAACTTGTCATTCCATTCGATTGGTGATTCTTCAATTGGTGGCGAGTCATCTTGCTGATTTGGAAGTTCTGCACTCGTCCCAACAATAGGTGGCAAGTCTTACAATGATTCATCCCCAACATCAGCCTTCACCATCTCCAACCTCTGATACATATCAGCGGTAACAACTTCAAAGTTACGCTTCACGATCATTAAGGCCACATCATAAGCCTACACAAGAAAAAAATCTATAAGTTTATACATAAAACAAAAAAAAACATATTAAATAGCCAATGAAAGCATAATCAACTAACCATAAACAATTCATATATAAACCAAACCAAACAATTAAACACCCAAACAAAAATATTAAGCACATGAACTAACTATACTAAAAGTCAATATAAAATAATGAAACTAAAAACCTAAATATGCACATAAAAATTTAAGATGCCGAAACACATAAAAAATCATGCTAACCACATAACTAACAAAGCAAAGACATCAGGTAAAGTTTTAAACACTTACATTCTTAGCAAGACTTTTAATCTTAGAGTCAGTCAAAACTCCACGTGGGATTTTGAACTGCAGCACTTCATCACCTTCAGGAATAGAATCAGCTCCAATCTCAGGCTGAGCTCCAACATCACTCTTACCTCTATGACCCTCTTTCACTTTTCCGGCACAACTGATTGGATAACCCTTCACCATGATTGTCCTGTCAAAACCTCCTCCAATGTACATCATCTTCACTTTCTCCCTCAACTTCGCATCAGTCCAATGATGGACTAGAGGAAGGCATGTTGGCTCCAACACACCACGGACAAGAAATCGGTGCAAATATAGAATCAAAAGGATAAGGACACAAGCACTACAAGTTTGGTATTCTACATTGTTCTTATACCTCCTAATCATTGAAGCCATTTTGTCTAACACAAAAGTACACCAGTCGAGATTCTTAATCTCGTCAACATTTTCAATAGCTTCAAGGATTTTCATATCTACCTTCCCAGTAGCTATAGGAGCTAAAAAGTATGAAGAACAATAGATCACAAAAAGTCTCTTGAACTCATTCCCTCCCTCCTTAAGTTCATTTATCTTATCTAAAATCAAGTGAAGGGGTATATCATGTTCATTCTCCCTACCAAACCTAGCCTTGTAACTATCCTTCAATTGCATACCGGAATTCCTCTTCTCCACAACTTCCCTACTAGGGTTTCGAGGCAAGAACAGAACATCATAAACATCATCAGCGGTAACAAAGTATCTATCTACCCCAACCAGCTGAACACATGTACCGGGGTTAAAATTACTCACCAACCAAGGCACAATACCCGAGGGAAGTGCAATCTCCAATCTTAGTTTCAAAATGCCCCCAAAACCAATGGCTTCAACATCAGCCTTCTGCTTAGCACTGAGATCAGCGCACAAATCTATGATTTTTACATGCTGGCTTCCAGGCATAAACTTCTTTAAAAACCTTAAAAAAATATAACACAAGTTAGTAAATATAACAACTGTGCATACAAACACCCAAACTAAGAGATAAAACACATCAAGTAAACATACAGTAATTTTAAAAAGCAAGTTCAATTAATAAACAGCAAAATCAATATGAAATTAATAATAAAAAAAGCAACTTATTTTTTAACAAAACTAAACAGGTAAACACATAAATAAAATCAACAAGTACATAAACTATTTATACTGTAACTCTACACATAAACAATTAAAAGTATAGTGAAACAAAACACTGAAAAACCAAAGAATGACAACATACCTAAACTAATAAACTCTAAATCAAAGTATACATACATACATAAAGTAAAATAAAAAAATACTTAAAGTAATAAAACGTACCTAGAACCATCAGGAAGCTGAATTTCAAAAACTTGTTTAATTTGCCGTGTCACTTCCATGCCACCATTAGTTTTCTTTGAGGCAGGTCCAGAAACACCATCTTCATCAAGCTTGCGCTTTCTCGTAGTAGAAGAATTCTTCGATGGCCCACTCTCATCTGCAACAACATCCTCATTATTGCTTCCAAATGCTTATTCTCAACAGGATTCTTCACTGCAGACACCTTCACTGCAGGCTTCTTAGCTGCGGGCTTCACAGTCGGCCCCTTCACGGCCGGCTCGTTTGCAGCAGGCTTCTTTGGAGCAAGCTTCTTCGCTGCAGGATTCTTCGTTGTGGGCTTCACAGCCGGCTCCTTCACAACTGGCTCCACTGCAGCAGGCACATTTGCAGCAGGCTTCTTTGGAGAGGGATTCTTAGTTGCAAGCTTCACAGCCGGCTCTTTCACAACTGCCTCCTTTGCAGCAGGCTTCTTTGGAGCAGGATTCTTTGGAGAGGGATTCTTAGCTGCAGGCTTCACAGCAGGCTCTTTCACAACTGCCTCCTTTGCAGCAGGTTCCTTCACAGTCAACTCATTTGTTGCAGGCTTCTTTGGAGCGGGCTTCTTCGCTGCAGGCTTCACAGCCGGCTCTTTCACAACTGGCTCCTTCGCAGCAGGCTCGTTCACAGACGACTCGTTTGCAGCAGGCTTCTTCATCGCAACCGGCTTCTTTGGAGCCGCCTTCTTCACAACTGGCTCATTTCCTTTCCCTTCACAAACCTTTTGTTTGCCCTCTTCATTTGCATTCACAACAGCAGGAGGCAGATCAATAAAATCATCATCTTCAATATAATCTTCATCACTAATAATTCTTTTAACTTTAACCTTCTTCCTAACACCTTTCTTTTGACATATTTTCTGACCTACGACACACAAATGAAAAATAAATACTAAATCAAAAATACAAAATTAGAAGCAGATAAATCAATACATACCAGAATTGGTTTCACATCTCAAATCTTCAATAACAACATTTATCTGGGCACTTATGGGACTTGCAGCCACACAAGTAGAACCTACAAATTTTAAAAATTAACAGATTCCAAATAAAACATAAAGTAATGAAAGATACACGATAACAAATATATTTAAATGTACCATCAACATTTCTTTCAATAGAACCCTCATTTCTTTCAACAGAAACATTTCCAGGCTCTGATGCAAATAAATACAAAAACTAATGAGTTTAATAACAAAACTAAACAACAATAAATATGAACTAATAATTCAAATGCTAACCAATATGTTCAATATTTGTTGAAGTAGTAGGACAAATAATGTGTTAATCCATGCTAATCACATCACATGCATCCACAATAACGAAAAAAAATGCAAAAATACCAAAGGGAACGCACTAAACACATAAAAAAATCACTAAACATTCAAAGTAAAACAAAGAAAATTAGATTTCGAACCAGCAACTGTATGTGACCTATCCATGTCAGATTTACTAGCACTTTTACGCAATCTCCTCACAATATCAGCTATAAACAAAAAGCAATTATCAGCAACACATAAAGCAATAAATTAAAAAACAACAAAAAAATCGAATAAAATTCAATCATATTTAAATACCTGTGCTAGCAGTTTTCTTCTGATTTTTTTTTCGTTCTATGCAAAGGAGGTTTAGAACCTGACAATTACACAATCAATTAAATAAAAACATTAAGATTAAAAAAATTACAAACTACCAATATACATACCATCCAGCAATTTCTCCTGCAATCTACTTGATTTTCTCAAGCAAATTCCATCACCTACATTTGAAAAGTAATCACATAAAAACTTAAGGTAAAAATTGAAACACCTAAAGTACACAAACCAATATAACTATGTATATACACATACACAAAGGCAGTGAAAACAGAAAACACATAAACATGCGACCTAAACACAAAAATAGGCTGACTAAAAAAAGTGAAAACAAATAACATGCAAACTAAATAGATTCTAAACTAAACCACAACATATCTACAACAAAGCCTGAACTAAATACATAAATAGCCTAACTAAACGCACAAACAACCTAATTAAACACATGAACAACCTAACAGAAAGATAATGCAAACTAAACCGAGCCTAAACTAAACACATAAACATGAAAACTAAACAACATATTAATATCCTAATATAAAGACAATTCAAAAAGAAAACATACAATGTAAACAGAGCATAAAATAAACCAGAAAAGAGGCACAACAAAGCTCGAACCAACCACATGGACATCCTAAGTTCCTAACTAAACACATGAACTGCCTAACTAAACACATGAACATCCTAAATAATTTGTTATACACCGTTTCATATATAAAACAGAGCAACCAACACAAAACAGAGCAAATTCAATAACACCGAACGAAAAACCCTAATAATACAAATATTAACAAAAAAATAGAACAAACCTTCAGGCACAGATGAGGAACGAACAACATGAACAACCTCCATGGAATCTTCGCTGGAGTTCATCATATCTACAAAATGCCGAAACAATACTCAGAAACACACAATATATTAATAAAACAAACATGCACAGCCGGATTTACAGATATAAGCGCCGGAATGATATAGAAATCATAGGAGACGAAGAAGAAAAACAAAAAATCCTAAATATAAACCCCAAATACAGTGAAAATAAGAAATTCTAACCTCTATAGGACCGGATTGAAGACGACAATGTAATGCAACTCAGAAATTGCAAATTTGAATGGATTTGAGCAGTTGAATTGGGAATTTATGGCAGCGGTTTTCAGAGATTTGAGAAAGGGTTAATGCAGAAAAAGAGGAGATAGTTGGACGGTTGAAAATAAATACGGAAGATTGAAAATTATCTAAAATATCTTCCATGCCCCTGAAAATATGTAATTTATGGTGAGACCCTTGGTCTCACCATATGCTTGGGTGAGACGGTCTCACCCAAGTCTTTGTAAATATTTAATATTGCAATAAAAATATTTTATCTTTTCTTATTATAATTAAATCCCGTCCTTCCACGAGCGTATGAAAATACGGTGTTATATTATACACATTTGAGCATGATATTTATGTCAGTTTAATTTCGGAAGCCCCTTAAATGAAATTACTCGGGTCTTGTATGTGTAAATGAATTTGGTTCACATTAAAGTGTAAAAAATTTACACTGCAACTAAATAAAAAATTTACACTGCAACTAAATAAAAAATTATAATTTGATTATCCATTAATTTATCACTAATGTAAATCCATGCAGGAATTTTCTTCTTTTTCACAGAGTCGGTGGTGTTCTGATGCCGTCTTAGAAATAATTATTAGATAAAGACTAAATATAGTTGTCATTTTATGAGATATAATAATAAAGATGTTAATCTGATTAGATCCTCTTTTGGCCCCAACTGGTTTGCATTCTTCGTGTTATGATTGCGAGTGAAAATATCATCTCTTCTTTTCTCCAGGTTCCCCGCATAATTAATCCATTTAATTAATTTCATGCATCTATCATAAATAAAATCATATATAATTAAAAATAAATTAGTGGTCAATGATTTTAAGGAATATTTAAATTTTCAGAAATTGTTGGAGAAATTTGATTCATGAACATGATCGACCACAATACTGCCCTCTGTTTGATTTTTTTACACTTTCTTGTGATATCCTCCAATTAAAACAAAATTCACATTCATTATTCTACTTTTAACTCTCTTAATTCAATTTTCTTTCTTTACATAATCTTTTGAATCTTTATGTACTATAATACTAAAGTGCCAATAAAATACAAATGGAGAAAGTATATAAATATGATTCTCATTTATTATTTTGATGGAGGTTGGGCCCAAAAGGTATGTTGGGGCGTATTAGCAGCGGCCCAATTACAACATACCTTGAGAGTTATAATAATCACCGTATTTATGAGGTATTGATGGTTACAATTGATGGTATTGTTATTTATGACGTGTAGTATAAATACCAGATGTGTATTCATTTTATGCATTCATTCTGTCTTAAACCGTATACATACTCCTTGACTGACTTAAGCATCGGATGACTGATCCCTGGGACCCCCAAGGACAGTTTTATTGCAGGTCGGATCGAGACACCCAAGCTCGTGGACTGTGGGGACCGACTAAGCCACATTAGGGTTTCTAAAGTTTATGTCTAAGGTCACTAGAAGGAGTGAAAGGTTAAGGTTGAAAGGTACATGAGCCGATAACGAAGCACAATATGAAAGAACATATATGGTTAACCCTGAGGAGATACATGGTACCGCGAGGGGGATGTTTGAGTATCAACGATGGAGTCAAGGGGAGAGCCTGCCCCAACTACGGAACATGAAAGGGTGCAAACCTCAATCGGAGTTAATCCAACTGTGGTTATAGCTACATGAGAGGATGTTGCTAGGTCCTTGAGACCCCGGGAGGTGATTGCAGGACAGGAGGGCGGAAACCTTGGACCTGACCAGAGTGGACTAGTGGGTTCGAGAGATGACAGGGATGGAAGGTTCACAGAGGTTTCTGCTGATTCTTATATGGAAGCTTACGAGCGAACCATGCAAGAGAATCGGCATGTGGGGGGCCATGGGGCCGAGTCAAGATCTAGAGCAAGCATCGCAAACTCTGGCTGTAACTGTTTGGATGACACCTTGGCCTATGGTAGCTTATCCTTATCCAGCGTATATTGGGGAAACATTACAGGCGAGGCCTCAACCTTCTCTCCCAGATTACCCACAAGGACTAATGTACTCGATGCCTCCCCTGGCCCCGTTTACCTCAGTTGTAACCCTTATAGGAATGGAGACAACATACAGGGTGGTGACTTCTTCTGGTTTTCAAGGATATGGAAATGCAGGTTTGTAAAGGAAAATAGCCAATCAGGGGCCTTACAACCCCTACGAGCAATTACCAGTTTTTCCGGGGTTCGTGCAGCCTTTGACAAATCCTGGGTGTGTAGGAGCTCAACCTAATTACTCATTGCAATTTTGGGGTCACGAACAAGGTCTGAATGTAACTAGAAGACAACAGGAGTCTGGAGTGGATACAGGTGATTCCCTTAAAAGGAAGTTAGCCAGGTTTATTGGGTCGTTAAGTTAGGCGGCGGAATCGCATTTCAGGGCGGCGATAACTGGAGTTCGTTGACCGTTGGAAGTAAAATCCCCCAAGGGACTCCCTACCTACAACAGAGAGATGGATACTCGAGAGTTCATTCAAAAGTTTCCAAGTTTAAAAAATTTGAGAGATTTTGACGAAAAGCTGACATGTAAGCTGGTGGGGAGCTATCTCCGAGGGAAGGCCCAGGAATAGTCCAACTAGCTAACTAGAGGCTCACTTCACTCCTATCGAGACTTTAGTGAGGTATTATTAAGCCAATATGCACAAAATAAAATGTTCACGAAGACCTTGTTAGAACTTTATCAAACAAAGCAAAAGCTATGGGAAAGCACAAAGGCCTTTTATCATAGGTATGTGGATGAGAGTTTGGAAGTAATAGAGACCACCGAGAATGAGGTGATTCAAGGGTATTTTCCGGGGATGCATGATATGGAGTTGTACAAGAAATTAAGTACAAACGCTCCCAAGACTTTGCAAAACTTCAGGAGGTAGTAGAGCAACATGCGAGAATAAAGGAAGCCACTCAGAAGAAAAGAGATAGCCTCATAGAGAGGGTAAGGAGAAATGTGGATCCTTGAGGGAAAAGACCGGTGGAACAAACTAGAACCCTATTCGAGAGGTATGCTCCCATGTGACCAACACTTGGAGGAAGAACTCCTGCGCAGATTCAAAGTATACATAGAGGACTATTTCGACTGCTCCCACCTTTGCAGAACTTCCCTAACGCAGTAATTTCTAGGAGGGCAACCAACTGATATTTTGATCACCATAAATATTATAGCCATGATAGAAATGATTGCATGCAGTTAAGAATGAAAATTAAGAGACGCGAGAGGGAAGGACGCCTTCGAGGACCAGGGCCCCGAAATCAAGCTGGGTCTCCAAGGCCTCAAGGAAATCAATGGCATCCCTACAAAATGAATAATTCCAATAATGGGGGAAGGGACAATAGGCCACGAGAGCTGATGATTCGAGACAGAGGGCAGGATGAAAGGCAAGAGAGACTGCATGAGCAACATGGGGGCAATCGGGATAACAGGAATGGAGATAATCCACTAGCTCGAAGAGTAATTAATGTTATTGATGGTATTGTAGGAGAAAGGTCCTAGAATGCTTTGATGAGAGAATATGCACGAAAGGTCATAAAATATTTCTATCGGACGAGACGATAGCGTTCTCAGAAGCAGATGCAGAGATGCCTCATACTGACCTCATAGTGGTCTTAGCGATAAGTAGAACGTCTCTGGCATTGATGATGGAAGTGGAGTAGAGGTAATGTTTGTAGACTGCTTTAACCAACTGGATATAGGGCGCAGTAACTTGAAAAATTTAACCTGACCTCTATCTGGTTTCATGGGGAACCCATATCCCCGGTGGTTCGAGTAGCGGATGGTGATAAAAGGGGTAACTATAAGTTGTAATTTTGCTGTTATTGACATCACATCCCCCTATAACGTTATCCTCGGGAGACCGTGGATGTGCCAGGCTCAAGTGGTCTAGCTGCCTTACCATTTTATGATGAAGTTCCCTACTAAAATGGGGATATCATCTATTCAAGGAGATCAAACTGTGGCTCAAAATTGTAATCTTACCGTAGTGAGAGAGGCAAGGAGACATAGAAATGTGGCATCGGTACATGGATAAGTGGGACCCATGGAAACAACACAAATGCCCATTCGTGATACTGGAACGGTAGCTTTTGGGAAATTGATGCCCGAGAACATCAAAGCAAAGTTGAGAGATTTGATAGACAAATATGGGGATGTATTCTCATGGGATACTTCTGACCTTACGGGAGTACTCCCAGGCCTAGCACTACACATCTTGAATATAGACCCATCGATAAAGTCGGTAAAGAAAAAAAGGTGAGTATTCGCCCCTGAGAGGACTGAGGAAAATTAAAGAAGAAGTTGAAAAGTTATTGAAAGCAGACGTCATAAAAAATGTGCTCTACCCCGATTGGATAGCCAACCCAGTTATGGTCCCAAAACACGAAGAGACTTGGCAAATGTGCATAGATTTCATTAATTTGAATAGATGTTGCCCCAAGGACAGCTACCCGCTGCCACCAATTGACAAGTTGGTGGAAGCCATTACTGAATATCAAGTTTTGGTTTTTTTATTCATATAAAGGGTATCATCAAATACTTATGGCAGAGGAGGATAAGGAGAAGGCATAATTCATTACACACTCGGGTACTTATTGCTACAAAAAAAATGCCATTTGGGCTAACGAACGCTGGGGCAACTTATCAGAGATTGGTGGATAAATTGTTCAAAACGCAAATTAGATGGAATATGGAGAACTGTAGTGGTTGATATGGTAGTAAAGAGCAGAAGCCATAAGGAATTCTTAATGGATTTAGAGGAAATGTTTAACAAGCTTCGAGGGGCAAACTTAAAGTTAAACCCATCTATGTGTGTTATTAGGGTAGGCGCAGGGAAATTTCTTGGATCCATGGTGTCCGAGAGGGGTATCGATTTGAACCCCAAAAAAGTAGAAGCTCTAATGAGAATGAGAACCCCACAATCATTAAAAGAGGTACAAAAGTTTACAGGGTCTTTAGCGGCGTTGAGCAGATTCCTCTCAAAAGGGGCTGAGAAACATATCCCTTCTTTGATGTCCTCCGAAGAGCAAAGAGGTTCGAGTGGACAGAAAAATGTGACGAGGCATTCAAGAAACTAAAGGAGCATTTGAAGGGGTTACCTACTCTTATAGGGCCTGAAAGGGGGGAGACGTTGTACTTATACATCTCGGCCTCATCCCTGGCAATTAGTGCGGTCTTGGTAAAACAAAGAGAAAGAGCGTAAGACCTAATTTATTTTGTTAAGTGTGCCTTGCAGGGGCCAAAAACGAGATACACTACCCTTTAGAGGTTGATTTTAGCTCTGATGCATGCAGTTAGGAGGTTGAGTCCCTTTTTTCAGGGGCATACGATAGTAGTTCTCATGAACTATCCAATCTGGAAGATCATGTTAAAACTAGAGGCTTCAGGGAGAATGATGAAATGGGCAGTGGAGGTAGGAGAACACGATGTACGATACCAGCCTAGAGTTGCGACCAAAGGTCAAGCATTTGCAGATTTCATAGTGGATACATCAGAACCAATTGTGTACCAAGACTCATCTCGAGGGGTAGAGATGCAAGAAAAGAAAATGTTGAAACTATATGTAGATGGTTTGTCACATTTAGGTGGAAGCGGAGCGGGGGTATTACTAACCAATCCTGATGGCTAAGACTACCCTTACGCACTGAACTTTGCATTTAAAACATCAAACAACGAAGCCGAGTATGAAGCCCTGACAACTAGGTTGCGGCTGGTAAAAGAACTAGAAGTGGAAGACCTGGAAATCTACAGCGACTCTCAAATAATAGTTCATTAGGTGAATGGAGAATTTGAAGCTACGGAATGTAACCTGCAGAGGTACTTAGAGGTGGCTAAAAATATTTTGAAGTATTTCAAATCATATACTCGAATGTAGGTCCCAAGGAAGAACAATCACAAAGAAGATTCCCTCAGCAAGCTCGCAACTTTTGACCTAGGAGCCCAATCTTAGAGGCAGTTGATCATGGAGACTCTAGAGAAACAAAGTTTTGAGGAATCTAAGGCTATGATCGAGCAAGAAGATACCTGGATGATATCTATTACTAAATATCTTCGAGAGGAAGTTCTGCAGGGAAACGAAATGGAAGCTACAAAAATAAAGTTAAAGGCTCCGAGATATGTGCTACAATAGGGAATATTATACAGAATGGCCCATTTACAACCATTACTTCGGTGTGTTACTCCCTATGAAGGCGACTATCTAGTAAGGGAAGTTCACGAAGGAGTATGCGGTAGTCACCAAGGGGCTTGATTAGTGGCAATAAGGCTCATTTAAGTGGGGTATTATTGGCCTACCATGTTTGATGATGAAAACAGATACATATATGCATGTCATTAGTGTCAGAAGCATTCCCATAACCCACATTCAACAAGAGTAGTAAACGAGTATCTACAGTTTGTGGCCATTCGATAAGTAGGGAATTGACCTAGTGGGGCCTTTTCCACAAGCTCCAGGAAAGTTTAAATACCTCATAGTAGCTGTTGACTACTTCACGAAATGGGTGGAAGCTGAACCCTTAACGAACATAAAGGGGAGGACATTCATTACTTTTTGCTGGAAGAACATTATATGTCATTTCTGAATTCACAGAAAAGTTATTACGGATGATGGGACGCAGTTTGCTCAAGACCCATTAAAGAGGTGGTGCGAGAAATATAAAATTAAACAAAAATTAACGGCAGTTTATCATCCACATGCCAATAGACAAGTAGAAGTGACCAACAGAATGATAGTGAATGGTATCAGAGCCATGCTTGAAGGGCAGAAGGTAATTGAATATGGGAGTTACCAAATCTTTTGTGGGCATGTCGAACAACTAAATCTTCTGCTGTGAGAGAAACACCATACAATCTTGTATATGGCTCGAAAGCAGTAATTCCTGCGGAAATAGGTGTGCCTAGCCCAAGGATGACACCGGCAGTAGATGAGAGAAGCAATCAAGAGAATCGATGCTTGATCTCAATATGGTGGAAGAAAGGTGACAACTGGCTTCTCTACACAAAGCTAAACTAAAATAACGGGTGAAAAGATACCATGATCGAAGGGTGAAGAAGGTGTCATTCAACCCGAGGGAGTTAGTGATGAGGAAAAATAAAAAAAGTCGGCGGGAGCCCAAAGGTAAATTGGCAAAAAATTGGGAAGGGCGTTACAGGGTAATCGAATCCCACTATGAGGTAGCTATGTCCTCAAATATATGAATGGGGTTTGAAAACCAAGAAGGTGGAACGTTGCCAATTTAAGGAGATACTATCAGCTCTAAATACACGAGTGGATTGCTCTTAAGCGACACTCTAGATGACCTTTCCAATCTCGGCTGATGATCGAGTGAATTGCTCTTAAGCGCCACTCTAGATGATATTTCCAACTATGGATGATGATCGAGTGGATTTCTCTTAAGCGACACTCTATATGAGATTTCCAACTATGGCTGATGATCGAGTGGATTGCTTTTAAGCGGCACTTTAGATGATACTTCCAGCTACAGCTGATGATTGAATGGATTGCTCTTAAGCGGCACTCTAGATAATATTTCCAGCTACGACTGGTAATCGAGTGGATTGCTCTTAAGCGACACTCTGGATGATATTTCCAGCTATGGCTAATGATTGAGTGAATTTCTCTTAAGCGACACTCTAGATGATAATTCCAACTATAGCTGATGATTGAGTGGAATACTCTTAAGTGGAACTCTAGATGTTGTTTCCAGCTAAGGCTGATGATGATCGAGTGGTTTTCTGATAAACGACACTCTCCAAATACCTTTGTAATCTTGAAATAGTTATCTAGTGATGCAACATTTGTAGGGGGCTAACTCTTTCAACTGTGCTTCCAATTGTTCAAATAGTTCCATTTTTATGCCGACCGCCTTTTGAAAATCCTTCATTTGCTCCTCCTCGATGTACTCGCAAGAATCATATCGGACTGTTATTTTGCATTTCCTAGTTGAAGGCCAGCTGTTCATATCTCTCGATGTAGATCATTAACCCCCATGACGTCTTTTGAAATATTTCATAATAGATTTAGTCGAGGAAATGGTTCTTACCAACTATCCTCGAAGATGGTTTTTTTGAGTGAGGATTTTTGAGTACGCAATGGACCCCTCGAATGGGGTTGAGCATTTGACCAAAGTTACCTTAACCATTCGAGGATGAGGTCAGAAGTGGCCTTCTGTCGGCTGGTTCCGTTCTTGTACACGTTGTTCTCCTTAATCCAAAAGTTAGAAGCTCTAAGGAGAAATCCCTTTAGATCTTCAGCTTTTATCATATATGGGGTGGGAATGTCATAAGAGAGCATGTGAGCTCGAAGACTCAACTCGTGAATGTTTATCTTGTCCTCAATCTCCTTAGCTTGTACTTTCCAAACTTCAATTTCCCTGTAAGTCAGGTATTCTCAGAAATGAGAGAATCGATGAGGGAAATATCTTTGCTCAGGGTTACCTTCATTGATAATCCTTCCGTTTGAGAAAAATCTTTGCTAGCAGGAACATTTATCAACAACTCTTCTTCTAGCCTAGCGATCTCACCCATGGCCGTTATATAAAGTTTCGCAATCTGATCTACTTAAGCCCTAAACTTAGATGACTCACCCATAGAAGCGATCAGCTGCCTTTCAAGAACTGGAAATCTATTTGCATATGTGAAGCATCTCTTCAAAGATCCAAATTGCTTAATTATTTGTCGAACTAATTCTTCATAACTTTGTTCTACAGGATCACGATCTTCTACCATCTGCAAAGGAAAGGCTCCATTAAATTCCTTGGTTAAGAAACTTTTTATAAATTCTTTATAGGCTGGATGATCTAGAGATTGCCAGAGTTTCAGCTTTCCATCGAGTTCATTATTCTTGCTCTGTAGAGATTTCTTAACTTCGGTACAGGTGGAAAGATCACGCATTGCCTTCATCAGTTGCTTAGCTGTTTCGTTCAACTCTAATCAAGTACTCGACAGCTTATAATATGCGTATTCCAGTTGTCTTTTTAATAAATTACACTACGAGGGAAAGAGAAGATAGTAAGAACATAGCTATGAAGCAAAGTGCATCTTTGTCATTAAAGCGAAAAAGGGTTACACGAGATGGCCATATCTGGCAGAGGTTACAATTAAGAACAAACTATAGAGTTATCTTGCTTCGAGGAGGATGGATCATGTTCCCCTATGACCTGCTCGGTTGAAGTTGTCTGCTCGGGAGCCCCATCAGCGGTATTCGAAAGGGGAATTCTCGAATGCCTTCTGCAGTAGGAAATTGCCCACTGGACTTAAGATTCTCCATCAAGGCAAAGCACGGACCACCAAGCTTGATTGCCTCATCCCACTTTGCATCTAAAAGAGGTACGAGCTCATGCTTGATAAGCTTATCCAGCATCTTAGAATCATTCTCGGACAAGCAAGAAGATAGTCGAGGCTTTAGGGACTCCTCAACTAAACTGCTGCACCCAAGTTCTTTGGCCACCTCGAGGAGATCCACAAAAAATTTGAACATCTCGGGACTGCTCAACAGTTTCTCTTTGAACGCTTCGAGTAAACGAGCTTAGCCAACAGGGCCTTCTGCTGCTGTAAACCTCTTCTCGAGCAATTCTTTCTCAAGGATGAATTTTTGCTTCTCGGGCTCAAATGATTCAGTCTTCTTCTTTTTTACAGCGGGAGACTTTTTAAGATCGACGATCTCGATATCTTTTTGACTCAGTTACTCTTGCAGCTTACCGTGACCCAAGGTCATAGCCTTTACAAAAGCAGCCAAGCTTTAGGTCATTTGACCAAGGTGTTCGGGAGCCTAGAAAATAATTAACAAATAACAATTAATCTAGTTAGATACATAATTATAAAACCATAAAGTGTATACAAGCTATGCATGAGCTAACCTGGGGATTCGTGGTCATTGTCACCAAAACCTACTCATTTACAGTCACAAGCCTTGGCATGCCCACCACAGTTTTTGAGGAAGAGAACTGGCGGTTTGGATGTTGGGAAACGTGGGAAGTTCCTCCACCTTTAACTCATGCTTTTGGCGTAGGTTCCGAGAGGTTGAATCAAAACCATCCCTTTTATGTGGAACTATCCTTCCACCACCCACTATAGGGTGGAAGTCTGATTTGAGGGGGCAGGGGTCCCCTTGGGGAAATTCTTCTTGGAGTCATTCTTAGCTTTGCCTAAAGTTGCACTGAGACCCACTGAGAAAAAACACAAGAGGAAGATCAGTAAAGGAGGAGGAAAGGTGAAAAAAAGAAATCAATAATAGAGTTCTATTAAAAACACCTTCGGAGACTTCTGAGGGCCTAAAACTACTATCGGGGGTCTCGAGAGCGTCCTCAGATCCTCTTTTCTGCTTCTTGCCACCCTTTAAAAAAAATTTATACACATACGTCTCGTAAATCACATGCGAACAAAAAAACCACCAATACTCTGGTTGGGGTTGGAGTAAACACTATAATCAAGATAGTTGGACAGAAGGCGTATCCTATCCCTCTCAAGGGTCTTGGGACAGGTATATTCCCTAGCTTAGGGGATTCGACCTGCACATCCGAGTTCCAATGGGAAACCCGATACCTTGTGCTGTCAAAGGAGATTCCCTTTTTCCAGTTCCTCCAGTTACCCGAGTGGGAAGGAATGGTGAAGACTTTATGGTGCGCTTCTCGATTAGTAAAGGTGATGATCCTCACCGAGGACTTGCCGTTATGAGACACGTAATACAGTGAACGAAGTAACTTATATCTTGGAGTGATACCAAGCTCGTGACATCTCGATAAAAACATCATAATAATTACCAAGATGTTAGGATGGACTTGCGCGGGACTCACTTGTTACTTTCCAGGATGTTTTAAGAACAGGGGTGGAAAAGGGAAGCAAAGCCCACATCGTAAGTGCCTAAGGAAAATAGCCGACCTCCCCTTGGGGAGGTTGTCCGGGGCATCTCCCACCTAAAAGAATTGGAAATCCAAGTCCGGAGTATTCGTTGACCCAGGGGAATTGAGCCTAGGATTTTTTAGATGGTCGTTCCAGCCTTCGAGGATGGGGACTTGTTGGTAGAGGTTTAATTTTTCCCCTCAAGATACTCCCTTTTTTTCTCTGAGACGTTTTCTCCCCCTGGGATACCTCTAAGACCTTTCGAGGTACCTCCTCTCCTTGGGAAGGTATATCATCCCACTCTTGGTCCTCGAGGGTTAAATCTGGTGGAGGTTAGAAGCCGACTTTACCACTAGTGGGAGATCGCTTAAAGTAAGGCATACCCATTCCCGGGGGCCAATCCTTAATGAATTCGTGAAGAGGCATATCAGTGATAGGTAAAATCATAGGTTTAGGACTGGAGTGGTCAAGAATGTTTTCTTCTAAGTCAGGAGCACATTGCGATCCACTGGAATGTCTGAATTTAGAACTGATAGTTACCCTCTCGGGCGAGTAAATGTGTTCCTCGTTTACCCCACCCTTGCCAAAAAATCACCTCTCAATGGAACCCTCGTCGGAGATGGTCATTATTTTGAAGAGAGAACGAAAGGAATAGAGGAGAAGAAAGAAAAGACTTACTGGTTTTGGAGGAAAGAGAGTGAGGATAAGGCTGCTGAGGGGAAAGAACAAGATCAAGTGGCTCCAAAATATGAATTTCCCTTGAAAAGCTCCTTGTAAATAAGTAAAATGGGAGACGAAGAAAGGAAGAACTGTTTATATACCTCAAACGCCGGCATAATGATGACTGCCTCAAAAAACTATAAGTTATGAAAAGACGCAACCATCACTTCACATTTTTTCTGCACGCTGCTTCGAGCGCGGTAACACACACACAGTTGCCAGACACGCGCGCGCATTTTGGAATTCAAGTAGAAAATAAGAAAATTGAATTCTCCTTTCTCAAAACCCAAAACCCTAGAAAACAGGACTCACGTTGAGCCCTTGCAGCCTCGATAACTGATGGAACGCGAGATCTCGAACATGTTTGTGGCCGACATCCTTAAATTGCCAAAGAACAACAAGACCTCGAATATGTTTACGTGGGAATCCTTGTGCCATCATCAGGAAAAAATGATTCTCGATTCACCTATGTATTGCCCCGAGGTCTCGAAGACAGAATCTAGTTTTCTGAGGGCTCTTGATGGAGGTCGGACCAAAACGGTGTGTTGGGCTTTATTAGCAGCGGCCCAATTACGACATACCTTGAGAGTTATAACAATCACCGTATTTATGAGGTATTGATGGCTACAATTAAGGGTATTAATATTTGTGATGTGTATTATAAATACCAGGTATGTATTAGTTTTATGCATTCATTTTGTCTTAAACCCGTATACATACTCTTTGACTGACTTAAGCATCAGAGAACTGACCCCTGGAATCCACATGACACTTTTATTGCAGGTCGGTTCGAGACACATAAGCTCGTGGATTGTTCGATCGTGCAAGACACATCATATTTGAATGCCCATAAATAGATACCCACATATTGACTGCTCTACCCATGGGGTTTGCATAAAGAAATTCCGCGTTCAATAAAGAAATTAGGCATTGACGAAACCTAAACTGTCAAAAATACCCTCGGCTCTTAAGTTGAATTTTCCTCCATTTTACCTCTTCCCATTTTTCTAGTATTATATTATTTTTTAATTCAAAATTCTAATACACTCCCCACTCCCACCCACCGCCGCAAAACCACCCTATCCACCAATCAAACTCAAAACTATGAGGAAACACAAGTTCATAGATAAGAAGAACCCCCACCTTTGATCAGTTAATCTGTAAGAGAATTTACCTCACTCGGACAAAGAAAATGTTGAGTTCTTAACCCAACGCGTCATCCGGGTTAATCATATACAGTGAATGGATCCTTTGACTCGATGGCCCGCTCAAACCAGGCCCTAATATACATTAGCTCTGCATCGACCGCTGTCTCCCGATTGTTCAGTGCCGTAAGAGCGCCGACTCCGATCGAAACCCTCCGGAGGAGCTTCACAACATGCATCTCATCCTCACTCATATCCTTCCTCCAGATCGAGTACCCTATTTTTCGACCCTTACAGACAACCGCCCATACGAACTCTTCCAAAATCTTCCAGTTTCAACCTCGCCTCATAGGGTTTCCAAATTGTCACGACAGGCGGCGGAATCACACAGGTAGGGTTTCCATTTTTGTTGATTATGGGCTGCGGGTTAGGCGGCAAGAGGAGGTGGTGGAGAGAAGAAGGGCAGGGTGAAGAAGAAAATGGTGAACTGGCATGGAAGAAGAAGAAGAAGGCATTTCGGTCTTTTCCAATTTTTTCATTTTTCATTTTTTAATTGGGGGTAAAATAGTCATTTCATTAAATTCATGCCAAACTTCTATTACAATTGAAGTCAACAACACTTAGGGTAAGATTGGCACATGCATCATAAAATTAGGTTTATTTTGACACTTTCTCATTTTACAAGGTTATATTAGTACTTTCAACATAAAATTATAATCATTTTAACACTTTACTCTTTGAATTATTCTGAACAACTCTCTGTTTTTGGCACAAAATTTATTAGGAGACAATGAATATAGTAAAGAAAGAGAATAACTACCTTTCTAAAAGTGGCACATTTGCTATAATGGAATGAGTTTATTAAATAATAGCATACTTTTTCTTATGCTAAAATTAGACTTCTTTCTTGTAATTATTCTATATTTCAATATTCAATTTAATTTTCTTTATTTATTCTACTCAACACATGAGTCCGTCTCTTGAAATACGGTATTTCCATAAGTCGTGAAAAAAAATCAAGGTTTAAAGTGCAAATAAAAAGAAGTGAAAATAAAAATTTTGGGTTACGTGAACTGTGTTATAAACTTTATAATTGCTACACGTTGCATAATAACTTTGTAATATTACATTTAAAACTTTTTACTTCTATTTGAATATTATTTTAAGTGGTATTATTACTCTTCAGCCATCGAAGAGGGTATTTCTCCTGTAATCATGTAAAAGAGAGAAAAGCACGAAAACTAATTTTCTACTCTTCCAACCCTTAAAGATTCCCGAATTCCTAGTACTCAAGGGGGTAATTAAGCATGGATGATGGGGGGAATGATTGGACAAGACATGAGTGTGGAAGAAAAAGGCAGAAAAACAAAATAGTAATGGCGTAAACCCCGGAAGGCCCTTATCTTGAGCACCGCCAAGGTCTACGCTTCATAATCAACAGAATCAAATGGCCATGATGCCAAATCATTGGTGGGTTCAACACCGCCTACGCTCATTTCCACCTACGCTCATTTTCATTTTTAAAAGGTGAGAATCCTCACCCTCAGTTGTAATGATACCATGTTCATAATTAAGGAGGCAAATTACAGTAATTTTAGTGATTAAATGCATAATCCACAATTGTACTCGACAGCCATAAAGAGCCCCCAACATAGAGACTCCATATTACACTTGCCGAGAGTCGAACTCATCCCCATTAAATATAAGACCACGCCCTTAACCACTTGGGTGATCGCTCATTTCCATTCCCACCCAAGCACCAGGAGGCTTGTAAAACAACCCCTGGGTGGTCTATCTCCCACGTGTCACCTCCCCATTGGCCTTTCACACAAAATCAAGAGAGACCCACCATTTTCTCCTTTTTGCTCCATCGTGCCTTTCACTGCATAATTTTTCGCGTGAAAAGATTTACAGCGTCACTTACAACCATTTTTCTTACTCGTGTCACCCATTTCTTCCAGTCATAATAAAGATAACATCACATTAAAACTATAGTAGTGAGTCAAAAAATAAAATAAAATAATGATTTTTTTTAGACTTAATATAAAAATATTAGCTGTAAAGAAATCTTATTTAAGAAAAATAACTTAAACTCTTTCCAATATCTAACATATTAGAACTAAAACATAGACGACATAATTCAAATTATTGCTATTGGTTTAATATTAATGAATGACTAAATCGTAATTAAATAAAATCTCAAATTTTATATAATATTGGTTATATTTTAATATATAGTTGTGTGGTACGGTACGGTAGTGTCATGCTAATATTTTTTCAATACCATTACCATCCCATCTTAAGTGTATGGTACGGTACTACTGTACCACATCATCAATACCAATATATTCGGTACACGTGGTATGTGATTCATTTGGTAAGTTGGTTGGTAGAGTATTTTGGCTCAAAATGTCAGCCCTAGATGTTAGCTGACCGCTTCTATAGCTTTAGTTGGCAGAATTTTTAGTTGTTTGACCATATTTTTTGTTAGTTATAGGAGGTGATAGGATCCTCTGTAAGACTAGAAGTAATGAAACAAGGAAGAGTTAAATTTAGAAGAATAAAATGATAGAATTTAGATAATGAAACAATTCCAACTAATCAATCCTCA
This sequence comes from Rubia yunnanensis, assembly GCA_037428765.1. Lineage (NCBI taxonomy): Eukaryota > Viridiplantae > Streptophyta > Magnoliopsida > Gentianales > Rubiaceae > Rubia > Rubia yunnanensis. The sequence goes on along the minus strand of CM075067.1, from coordinate 93,397,728 downwards.
TTAATACAACAAACTCCTGGATTCATTACATGCTCTACCCATGCGTTTATATATGTGTTTTTTTATTTTCCTTATTGAGGAGTCTTCTTCGATGTTGTTAAGTACTCCCAATCCCATTTAGTATTTTTTCATGAAACATAGCAATTACATGCATGTGCGTTAGCTCGAACATCTGCCTTAGTTAGTTAGAGTGTTTTTGTAGATCATTGCAGTGTGTAGGGATGAGCCTTGTTCAGTGAAGTGTGTAGAGAGGGGCCTTGTTTGTTACATAGTTACCTTAGTAGGAACAACAATGTAACTATTCCAAGGTGTTAGGGTTTTTTTATTGATAGTTGTTGGATGAGTCTTGTATTTTTTCTGTTGTGGAATTGACCTAGAATAGTGCCAAAGAATACTTAGAAACTGCAGCTTCAGTACTGAAGTTGATCTTCGTTATCAACATATTTAGTAAGGATGTTGTTATTCGTTTGCTGCAACACATACATATGTATTTATCGAGTTTTTATCCATTTGTTGACGTCCTGACTCGGGTTGTTGTTTGTGTTCCAACACTAACATTAGCTTGTTTTCAAATTCCAGTTCTTGAGGCTATATAGTATTGAAGGTCTTGCAGAAATAGGACTAAAGTTGTCATTTTCATGCATAAGGCGAGCATTGTGATCAAAGGGAAATTGGCAAAAGACTTATTACGAAGATATCAATTTCAGGTCATAATAAGGGAGCTAAGTTGGCGGAATGTTATTTGTATTAATTTTGGATTGAATTTCGGGATGGGGCGCTGCGTGGGCTAAATTAATTTGGCACGGGCCAAAAAGTAGAACGACCCTAGTTTAGCTGCAGGCTCTTATATGCAAATAAGTGTGTCAGCGGTGAGGGTGTTAAAAAATCTTCAAAAATTAGATAGGAGCAGATTGTGGGATTTTATTTCGACCCCGCATGGATTTGTCATCAATGTTAATATGTGTTTAAAGATCATGTTATTGTAGATCTTTGTTTGTTACATTTTGTTCTTTATATTTGCGCATTTGGGATATTAGCATTTGTCGGAATTGAAGTTGCCGGATTGGGACTATGCTCTATGCATTTCCTGAAATAGGGCGATAGGAGATGGAAGTTGTATGTGGTAGTTGAAGAATCAAAATGTCATGTATGGTTATGGTTTGGTGCATAGGGATGATTATGGGCCGGGTCTGGGTCAGGTCCAATAAGACCCAGACCCGACCCTAAAAAAATTTGGTTAAACCCAGACCCGACCCAAACCCATAGGGTCTAAAAATGTTAGACCCAAACCTAAACCCGATGGGTCTAAACGGATCTTGGGTTCGAAACAGGTTCTAAATGGGTCTAACTTTCTAATTTTTTTCTTTAGTAAATAAAATATGTATCATCGTAAATACAAATAATTCAAGTTTAATAGGATGTGAATTAATTTTTTAAGAAAAAAAATATACAATACACATTATTTATTTAAACTCAGACCCAGACTGGGTCTTACTCAAAAAACCCAACCCATTACAGAATGTTTTTTGAGTAAGTAAAGCTAACAACTTGAATTCCCACGAATATGTTCTCTAATGTAGGTAAATAATATTTACAAGTTGATAAGAGATTGTAGCAAAATTGGAGCACTTTTAGACATGTGCATCCTTAGAGTGTGATAAGTTTAGTTTTCAACCATGACAGATTGTTTGGAGCTTAGTCTGGGTCTTAGTACATGTAAAATCAAATTAACAAAGTTCATGAAGGACTAGAGACGACTAGGATGCACACTTTCCTTACTGTTGATCGTTTATCTTCTTCAGCACATTGTGGGTTGTGTCCATAATGACATACATGCGGTGAAGGTTGGTTGGGCTGGTTTCTATATGGAAAGCGTATTTCACCTTGGTTTTGAGGCGAGTATGGGACTGAAAGTAAATGATGGTTGTACATTATACCAATGACCAAGTATCCATCTAAATAAAATCCAAAACAAGCTCAATAACACGTACCTGGTCCATCATTAGTTTGACTAACTTGGTGAAGGTTCCGTCAAAGTTCTTCATAAGGTGCATGACATACAAACCACAATCCGCAATGCACTTCGTGCCGTCCCGATGGGGTTGCACTCTTTTGTAGTTGAAGTCAGGAAGTTATTCACCCGGCTATCCCCCAGGAACATCACTAGGCACCACACGTATAATCCATGCGATTAGACCAATTGATGGACTAGCTTGTAATTGTATGCAACCTCTTTGTTTATATAATAGTGAGGTATGCAGATAAGTTGTTTACAAATTAGTAAACAAGTGCATAACTTATAAAAATCCGAACTGGGTTGTCTCTTGATTGTTAACATTTATTCTTAAATAGCTTATCTAAACATTAACATGTAAATAACCAGAGATTATTCTAGACAAGCCTAATCAGCTGACCATCTCAGAAACACCCTACACGTAGTTTGCTTATGTTCTTAGGAATCATGCATGCTATGTTTTTATGTGTTGGTGTGTTGGGGGTATTTTTATAGTGACAATGGCGTAATGTGTTCAAGTATATCTTGAGCCTTTTTGTAACTCATTATCTTAACTCGTTCTTACATAGGCGTAATAAACCCTTCCCATCTATTTGGGATATTAATTAAAAAAAGGCGTAATGTAGCTTCATATAGTTTATGCCACTGAAGATCATGAACATTGCAAAGCGTGGATAGAACTAGGGGTGTCTAGGGTGGTAGGGGTAACTTACTATGACCTTTGCATACGTGTCCCATTCCCGCTGACTGTCATGCCTACATTTGTCGAAGAAGTATAGGGTTACAGATTTGAAGTTAACAACCAAGAGGACATATTGATTCATCATTTTGAAAGGCACAAAAAGTTGTTCTATTTCATGATGGATGTAAAGTATTCAATAACAAGGAAGAGAGATGAATGTAAATTAAAGTATTATTAAAAATCAAGGAGTACCAATTCTGATTGCTCGATGTATGCTTTGTACAAACGCAAGCATTTCACCATCCTTGCATTATGTTATCCGTAGTGAACAATGTGGTGTCCTGCATTTTGAATGTAAAAGCTTAGAATGATTGTATTATTCAACGACAACTCTACAATGGAGAAAAACAAAAGGATAAGACTCGTGCATATACTTGTGGGTGGTGTTTGTAATTGTGGTATATTTTTTAATATAGTAGTTATTGAATTAAACAATTGTAGGGTTGTGAACTGTTTGTTACATCGTCTACACTCAAAGTTCAGCATATGTGACCATGCCGAAATGATCGTTGGGGATAAAACCACATCCAGGTCGAAGGTCCTCATATGGGATCTGTATAACATTATGGGCTTACCATCATCGTACAATGCTTGTCTTGATTAATTATAGAATACACATAATGTAAGGACCGATAATGTTTCTAAACTGAAATGGGTTAAATATGCATTTGAAATTGGTAGACTGGAATTTACCTGTGATCACCAGTACTATCTCTTCCTAAGCAATAGTCTGTCACTTCCAATGCATCCCCCTGTAATGGATTCGTGTACCGCGAGCAGTCGCAACACAATTTGGTAGAGAAAAAACCTTCTTGGATTAGCCGGCAGGGTGATATTGGGATAGTTAATATAGTCAGTGTACCAAATCGATCGGCGTTGTGTTCCAAGTTAGTAGGGAATTGTACACTGTCTTGGGAGAGCCTGAAATAATTGGATGAGGAGATGCGGTTCCGATGAGGAGAAATTGCACATGACATTTCAGGTATCCCAAGTTGTATATGAACTCGTTGATGCAGTCATTGGCATAAAATGGTTCAGGAATATTCAACTAGCTAGGGCAACCAGCCTTCGAACTAATAAGCCTTACAATGTACTTGTTTTTTGCAACGTGATCTGCAAAGACAACTTAGAGGTCGCGTATAAGGGCTGCAACATGGTGATCATTCTCCTAGATATTCAACAAAATTGATATGAATCTCCTTGCGAAGACTCTGGATTGTGGAATTAAAATCTTTGATCAAATGAAGGGATCCGCAAATCCTCACTAGATCGCACGAAATTCAAGAACACTAGCCCCCTGGATGCTCTCAATCTCGACTTGCTCTCTAAATAGCCTGCAGGATCAGATCACAAGGTTATTGGTACTTGAGTATGTTGCGATGCTTCCTCAAAGTTAAAATATTGTTAGTATTGGTTTAGGGTTTAATCCTTGATGGGCTAGAAGGCCCAATAGGATTTCATCTAGGGTTTAAGGGTGTTAGTATAAATAGAAGGTGTTTGTACTATTTCCATAAGCCACCACCTTAGAGAGAGTTAGAGAGGAGAAACTTGTGAAGTGTTCTTCCTCTATAACTATGGTGAAGAAGGGGATTGGTTAGAGATTGTTTGATAGTTTGCTAGAGAGGAGATAATTTGAGCGAATGTGAGACATTGTATGTTGAGAGATAAGAACGTACTTTGTAAGGCTCTTTCTATTTTCTAGTGGATTGGAATCATTTGATTCCCGTGTTTTTTTCCCAATTTGGGTTTCCGCATTAAAATTCGTGTGTTTATTCTTTTGATTGTTGATTGTGTCTTTTCCTGTGAGTAAAAGAGAAAATTTTAATTTTGACAAGGTGAATGTCAAGGTTAAAATCCCCAGCAACTGGTATCAGAACTAGATCGAAGGAAGCAAGGAGATCCAAGAAACACAAGATCTAGTGAAGACGAGAATTTTGTATTTTCTAGCATAGCTTTGGTAGATTTGAGTTTTCTCAAAATCTGACCATTGGATTGGGATGAAATTTTGGTAGGATGTTTCCAGGACATTTTTATACAATATGAACGATGAAGATTAAATTCGAAGATCAGAAAGTGCTGCAGTTTTTCGCCGGACAGAAGATCCAAACTTTGGTTATTTTTTCATCTCTTGTGTTTTTGTGTCCTTTTTATTGTGTTGGAGTTTTGGTTTGTTGAGAATTCAGATCGAGGGGGGACTAATTCAAAGATGGGCTGCGAAGATCTTTTCCGGGAGGACTTCAGGTGAGGAGATGTCATATCATGAATGAGAGTAGATGATTGGCAACTCAAAGAGTCGGGAGAGATAATTGGCATTATGAACGACTTGCTTGTGATAATTGGTGTTGATGATGATGTTTGGTGTTGATGATGTTTGATAATGTTGAAGGTGAGTTTTGCATGAAGACATATTTGTGACTTTGAGTCTGGTGGAGGAATTGTTGAGATGCCTCCTCAAAGTCAAAATATTGTTAGTATTAGTTTAGGGATTAATCCTTCATGGGCTAGAAGGTCCAATAGGATTTCATCTAGGGTTTAAGGGTTTTAGTATAAATAGAAGGTGTTTGTACTATTTCCATAAGCCACCACCATAGAGAGAGTTAGAGAGGAGAAACTTGTGAAGTGTTCTTCCTCTTTAACTATGGTGAAGAAGGAGATTGGTTAGAGATTGTTTGATAGTTCAGTAGGGAGGAGATAGATTGGGAGATTGTGAGATATTGTATGTTGATAGATAAGAACGTACTTTGTATAGCTCTTTCTATTTTATAGTGGATTGGAATCATTTAATTCCCGTGGTTTTTTCCCTATTTAGGTTTCCACGTTAAAATTCGTGTGTTCATTCTTTTAATTGTTGATTGTGTCTTTTCCTGTGAGTAAAGGAGGGGTTTTTAATCTTGACAAGGTGAATGTCAAGGTTAAAATACCCAACAAAGTAGCCCTCGACATTAAGCAACAATGGAAATAGCTTGCAAGCAACAGAGTATGAACTCAAAGGTTTGTATATTTGATTGGTTAAATTTGGTAAGGAAATTCGTGGACAATCCTCCCCCCCATATTTATAGGGTTAGATCTCAGCCCCAAACCCTAATCACAACTGGAAACTGAATCAACTTATGACATCTTTAAGAAGCTAAAACCATATCTAACTAAAATACCTAAAATAGACATATATAGCCGTATAATAGACACAGATGACCTAATCCTTCCAAGACACACCTTGGAGGAATATTGTCTTATATAATCTTACCAAATCTAATTATAATTAAAATAAAACTCAATATTTTCAAAACCCTAATGAATTGGTTAAAAAATTAGCTCTTCAAAGCCCACATGGTCGAGCTCTACAGTCTAAAATCCAAAATGAAATAATTTTACAATATTTTACAGTGATCTCACTACCTCATTAAATATCCAATGGAAAAAAGAGTATAGTGTTCTGCATGATGTCTTCAGTTTTTCAACAGTCTTGAACAATAAATCTAAGATGTCGATGATGACTCCTTATTCAATTCTTCATCATAAATTCGATCGGTCAAAGCATTTAAAGCATCATCTCTAAGCTTAGTGCTTGACCTAGTCATAGGTCCCGCCATGTCACTTGGAGGGTCTCGGACATAACCTTTAAATGTTTGATCGAGACATTAAATGTCTTCATTTATGGTGGTAGTTGTCTTGGCATCTCCATCATTCCCTCTGTGGTTGAAAGGTTTCTCCCTGGAAACTTAATCGTCTTCAAAGGTAAATGGAGATAAATCAGCAAAATTAAAGGTCACACTAACACCTTAATGATCTGGTAACTCAATCTTGTAAGCATTTTCGTTCACACACTCCAACACTTTAAAAGGATCATCTCCACATGGACTCGACTTAGATTTCCGAGCATTTTGAAACCTCTCTCTTCCTGGAACCTCATCAATTTTTGGCCATGATTAGCCATGTCAGCATTCTGTGCATTTTCCCATTCAATTTTCATTTGCACCTTCTCATGTATTTTCTTCACAAAATTAGCTTTCTTTTCTCCATAAAGGTTTTTAACATGTTTAAAATTCAAAGGAAGTATATCAAGAGGTGTAATAGGTAGAAAACCATAAACAATTTCAAATATAGATAAAGATGTAGTAGAATGAATAGTGCAATTATAAGCAAACTCTGTTATCGGAATGCATTTTTCCCAATTCTTCAAGTTTTTCTGAACTAGGGCACGCAGAAGATAAGGTTCGATTGCTCACTTATGTTTGTCCATCAGTTTGAAGATGACTTGCAATAGAAAACAACAACTTTGTCCCTAACTTGTGCCACAAGGTATTCCAAAAGTAAGATAAAAATTTAACATCACGATCAGAGACAATGGATGTAGGTATCCCATGTAGCTGAACTACCTTTTAAAAAATAGATCTGCAACATGTTTTGCATTATTTGTCTTCCTACAAGGAATAAAGTGTGCCATTTTCAAAAATCCATCCACAACCACAAATATATAATTACTACCTGACAGAGAATGTGGTAAATTGGGGGCAAAATCCATGGAAATAGCAACCCAAGGATGTATAGGAAAAGGTAATGGAGTATAAAGACCATGAGGCATAGTTTTTTACTTAGCCTTTAAGCAATCAAGACAATTCCTCAGTGGCGGTTGGCGCAAATCCCTTGGCGCCAATCCAGAATGATACGCTAGGGCCCTCGAGGATGTTGGAAGCGATGGGAGAGCAAAGACAACGAAACATCGATTCCTTGCTCGAAAGGGTGGCTGATTCGATGGATGAAAGGTTTATGGAGGTTTTGGGAGATTTGTATATAGAAGCTTATGGTCAACACAAGCAAGGAAATCAGAACGTGGGGAGGGTGACCCCAAATCAAGATGTGGAACGAGCAGCTCAGGTCCTGTCTGCAGCCAGTTACTGAATCACCCCTTCACTGAGGGATGATATGGTCACAATGTGGGCATTACCACCCTCACCTTTGGGAATGACTACGGGTTTGGCTTCCCAACCCCCGATAGCCTACCCTTATCAAGGATATGCTGGAGAACCTCTACAGGCTATATCCTAGCCTTCCATTCCCGGTTACTCCCAAGGTCCCATATATGCACTACATTTGCTATCCTCATCTGCTCCTATCCTCGACCTGGCTGGTCCAAGAACCGCATATGGAATAATGGCCTCTTCTGGCATGCAATGATACAGGAGTGTGGGAATCAGTCAGGGGTTTTGCAATCCTTATATCCAACCACCCCCACCACCAGCCTATCCAAGTCTCGGATAGCATTGGATGAACCCAGGATACGGAGAAACCCAACCTCTATATATGCCACAGTTGGGTGGTCACGATGGAGGGTTGAACCTGCCTGGGGGGCAGCACGAACCCCTCTCGGATGCAAGTGAATCATTAAGAAAAGATTTGGATTGGTTGATCGATCCCTTGTGCCAGGCTGCAGGGTCTCCTTTCAGCTCGGTATTTACTGGGGTTCGATGGCCAATGGAAGTGAAGCCCCCGAAAGGACTTCCCACGTAAAGTGGTGAAACTGACCCTCGAGAGTTCATATAGATGTTCCTGGGCTTGATGAGTTCGAGGGACTTTGATGAGAAATTAACATGGAAGCTGGTAGGTAGCTACTTGCTGGGAAAGGCACATGAGTGGTTTAATAAGTTGCCAAGGGGCTCACTATGATTGTATTAGGACTTCAACGGAGCATTATTGAGACAGTATGCACAGAAGAAGAAGTTTACCAAAACCTTGTTAGAACTCTACCAGACGAAGCAAAAGACAGGAGAAAGCACGGAAACCTTCTATCACCAATATGTAGACGAGAGTTTGGGGGTGATAGAAATGACGGAGAATAAGGTAATCTAGGGGCACTTGCTAGGGATGCAGGACTTGGAATTATACAAGAAGTTGAGCACCAATACCCCTAAGACTTTGCAAAACTTTAGGAGGTTGTAGAGCAGTATTCGAGGGTAGAGGAGGCAACTAGAAAGAAAAGAGATAGCCTTGCAGAGAAAGCAGGAAGAAATGTATAGCACATAGGGAAAAGGCCGGTCGAACCCGTAAGAAAACCATTCGATAGGTATAATCCATTGCCTCTAACGCTTGGAGGAAGAACCCCTACACATATTTTAAGTATACATAGGGGGTTGTTCCGGACACCCCCACCCTTGCTGAGTTTGTACAACTCGATTGCAGCCTAGAGAGCAACAAATCAGTACTGTGATCATCACAGGTATTCAGCCATGACACAAATGATTGCATGCAGTTAAGGATGGAGATTGACATGTGTGAACGGGAGGGACAATTTCATGGACAGGGATATAGGAGCTAGGCTACCCCCTCGAGGCCCCAGATGAACCAGTGATAGCCTTATAGGAGAAACAATCAAAACAATGAGGGGGAAAGAGATAAAAGGCCTCGAGAATAGGTGATTCGAGTTAGGGGGCCGGAAGGAAGGCAGGATAGACCCCAAGAGCAACTGAGGAGGGAATCAAAATGGAGAAAACCCACCTATCCGAAGGATTATTAACGTCATCAATGGCATGGTAGGAGAGAGATCTTTGAATGTTGTCATAAGAGATGAGGCTTGGAGGGTTCCCGCGGAAGAGCCCAGTCATAAGAGGTTTCAACCGGATGAACCGGTCACTTTCTCGGATGTGGATGCTGTGTCGGACCAAACGCCCCATGCAGATCCTATGGTTATTTCAGCCATTATTGGAACATCCTTGATCAGAAGGGTGTTTGTTGATGATGGAAGTGGGGTACAAGTGATGTTTGTTGGGTGTTTTGACCAATTAGATATAGGGCGTGAAAACTTGAAAAAGTTTGGTTCCCCTTTATCAGGATTCATGGGAAACCCAATATTCCCTATAGGAGAGATAACATTGCCCGTTCGAGTAGTGGATGACGACAAGGGAGTGACCATCTGGTGTAGTTTTGTTGTCGTTGATGCACATTCCCTTTATAATGTGATTCTAGGAAGTCCATGGATGTACCAGGCTCGGGCGGTCTGGTCACCCTATCACCTGATGATAAAGTTTCCAACTAAAAATAGGGTGGCATCCTTTTGAGGGGATCAGACTGTGGCCCAAAAATGTAACCTCATGTCAGTGCGGGAAGCGAGGAAATGAAGGGATGTAACGACAGTACACGCGGAGGCATGATTAGCTAATACAATACAGATGCCTATTCGGTATAAAGGGTCAGTAGCTGTTGGGAAACTAATATCTGAAGATGTGAAAGGAAGATTGAAAGACTTGTTAGGAAAGTATGGAGACGTGTTCTTATGGGATACATCTGACTTGACGGGTGTTCCTTCGAGTCTTGCGCTACATAGACTAGACATTAACCCTTCGATCAAGCTAGTGAAGCAGAAGAGAAGAGTGTTCGCTCCCGAAAGAGCTGAGGCAATTAATGAAGAGGTGGAGAAGTTATTAAGAGCAGACGTAATCGAGGAGGTATTCTATCCTGATTGGATTGCTAACCCAGTCATGGTTCCAAAGCATGATGGAGCATGGAGGATGTGTATAGACTTTACTGATTTAAATAAGTGCTTCCCCAAAGATAGTTATCTGTTGCCACCAATCGATAAGCTGGTGGAAGCCATCACTGGATATCAAATTTTGGCATTCTTTGATGTGCATAAGGGGTATCACAAAATCCTCATGGTGGAGGAAGATAAGGAAAAGACCTCGTTTATTACAGATGTGGGCACATATTGCTATAAGAAGACGCCCTTTGGATTGAAGAATGCTGGAGCTACTTACCAAAGCTAGTGGATAGACTGTTCAGGGGACAAATAAGGAAGAATATGGAAATATATGTGGATGACATGGTGGTCAAAATCAAAAGTTCTGAATAATTCTTAAAAGATCTAAAAGAAACATTTGGTAGGCTTCAAGAAGCTAATTTGAAGTTGAACCCATCTAAGTGTGTTATTGGTGTGGGGGCAGGGAAGTTTCTCGGATTTATGGTCTTAGAGAGGGGGAACGATGTTAACCTGGAAAAGGTTGAAACTCCCCACAATCGATAAAGGATGTGCAGAAGCTTACAGGGTCTCTAGCAGCTTTAAGCAGGTTCTTTTCGATGGGGGCGGAGAAGCACTTACCCTTCTTTGATGTACTTTGAAGGGCAAAGAAGTTTGAGAGTGGAATGGAAAGCGCAACGAGGCATTCGAGCAGTTGAAAGAATATCTGGGGACATTGCCTACCTTGATGAAGCCAGACAAGGATGAGACATTGTACTTGTATATTTCCGCGTCACTGCTAGCAATCAGCACGACTTTGGTAAAAGAAAAGAAAATGTTCAACATCCAATTTACTTTGTTAGTCGTGCCTTCCAAGGGCCAAAGACATGGTATACGGTTCTCAAAAGGTTAATTCTAGCCCTTCTACATGTAGCCTGAATGTTGAGACCCTACTTCCAGGGACATAAGATAGTGGTGCTCACGAACCACCCCATTTGACAGATCCTTCTAAGGCCATAGATATAAGGAAGAATGATGAAGTGGGAATTAGAATTGGGAGAACATGATATCCAGTATCAACCTCGAGTTGTGATTAAGGGGCAGACACTGACAGACTTTATAGTGGAAAATACAGAGCCCCTCGAGGTGTGTTTGGATTCTATTCAGAATGAGGAAACAAGGAAAATACATGTATGGAAGTTGTATGCGGATGGTTCCTCACATTCAGGAGGAAGTGGAGCTGGGGTCCTACTAACTAGCCTAAATGGCAGAGATTATCCTTATGCATAGAACTTTGCATTTAAAGCAACTAACAATGAAGCTGAGTATGAGGCACTAATCATTGGATTGCACCTCGCAAAGGAGCTGCAGGTGGAGGAACTGGATGTTTTCAGTGACTCTCAAATTGTGGTTCAGCAGGTGAATGGAGAGTACGAGGCCAGAGAGCGTAACCTGTAGAGGTACCTCGAGGTAGTGAAGAGCCTTTAAAAATTTTGAAATCTTATACTTTGACGCAAGTTCTGAGGGAAATCAGTCATAAAGGGGGTGCTCTAAGTAAGCTCGCTTCTTCAGATTTGGGAACCCAATCCCAGCAGCAACTCCTCATGGTAACTCTGAGCAGAAAAAGTTTTGAAGAACCTATAGTGATGGCGATTGAAGTGGAAGACTCCTAGATGACACCGTTCGTGGCATATCTTCGAGAGGGTGTCCTGCCAGAAAATGAAGTGGATTCTAGGAAAATAAGGTTGAAGGCTCCAATGCATATGTTGCAAGAAGGATGGTTGTATAGAAAGGGTCATTTGAAGCCATTACTTCGATGTGTTAACCCTCACGAAGCTGACTAACTCATAAGAGAGGTTCACTAAGGGGTATGCAGTACCCACCAGGGAGCCATATCCATGGCGAGGAGGCTCATTTGAGCGGGGTTTTACTGGCCGACAACGTTCGATGACGCGAACCAATATATTTAGGCTAGCCATCAATGCCAGAGACATGCACCTATAACACATGTTCCACAGGAAGAAATGTGAAGCATCTATTGCTCGTGGCCATTTGACAAATGTGGGATATATTTGGTGGACCCTTTTTCGAAAGCGCCAGGGAAATTCATATACCTAATAGTAGCTGTTGATTATTTCACAAAGTGGGTAGAGGCTAAGCCCTTGACAAACATAAGAGGAAAGTCATCTCCTTTTGCTGGAAGAACATTGTTTTCCATTTTAGAATCCTAAGAACGATCATTACGGACAACAGAACACAATTTGCTCAGGATCCCTTCAAGAAGTGGTGCGAGGAATATCAGTTTAAGCAAAAGATGACATCTTTTTACCACCCCCAAGCTAACGGGCAAGTGGAAGTGAACAACAGGACAATAGTAAATGGAATACGAGCACGCCTCGAGGGGGCGGAAGGTAATTGGATATGGTAATTGCCTAATGTACTATGGGATTATCGGACAACAGAGTCTTCCACTACTGGGGAATGCCTTATAGTCTCGTATATGGCTCAGAAGTAGTAATTCCTATGGAAATAGGAGTACCTAGCCCAAGGATGATGGCTGCTGTAGATGAGACAATAAATCAACAAAATCGATGTTTGGATTTGGATATAGTAGAAGAAAAGAGAGAGTTAGCTTCTCTATAGGCGGCTAAAGTAAAGGAGCGGGTCGGAAGATACCATGAAAGAAGGGTAAAGAAGGTGTTGTTAGCCCGGGAGACTTGGTAATGAGAAAAAAAATGAGAAAAGCATAAAGGAACCCAAGGGGAAGTTAGCTGCAACTTGGAAAAGACCTTATAGAGTGATCGAATCGCACCCGGGAGGAAGTTATGTTCTCAAGCAGATGAATGGGGCTCGAGTGCCAAGAAGGTGGAACATTACCAACTTGAGAAAATACTACCAGCTGTGATGTTCGAGTGGTTTGCTCTAAAGCGACACTCTAGTTGATGTTCGAGCGGGTTGCTTTAAAGAGGCGCTCTAGATGATATTTCCAGCTATGGCTGATGTTTGAGTGGTTCGCTCTATAGCGGCACTCTGGTTAATGTTTGAGCGGGTTGCCTTAAAGCGGCACTCTAGATGATATTTCCAGCTACGACTGATGTTTGAGTGGTTTTCTCTAAAACGGCACTCTAGTTTATGTTCGAGTGGGTCGCTCTAAAGTGCCGCTCTAGATGATATTTCCAGCTATGGCTGATGTTCTAGTGGTTTGCTCTAAAGCTGCACTATGGTTAATGTTTGAGCGGGTGTTGCTTTAAAGCGGCGCTCTAGATGGTATTTCTAGCTACGACTGATGTTTGAGTGGTTTGCTCTAAAGCAGCACTATGATTGATGTTCGAGCGGGTTGCTTTAAAGAGGTTCTTTAGATGATATTTCCAGCTACAACTAATGTTTGAGTGGTTTGCTCTAAAGCGGCACTCTAGTTGATATTCGAGTGGTTTGCTCTAAAGTGGCACTCTAGTTGATGTTTAAGCGGGTTGCTTTAAAGCGGCGCTCTAGATGATATTTCCAGCTATGACTGATGTTCGAAGTAGTTTGCTCCAAAGAGGCACTCGAAGGCTATCTTGTAATCTTGAAATGATAAACTAGTAGGCCAGATTAGTAGGATGTAGGTGGAAACACCGAACCTGGGTAAAATGTTGTATCTCTAAATTACTTAATTGCTACTTACCGAAAATATTCGTATTTTGCTCCGCCTAAGAAAATTGCACTGGGCGCTCTTATTCGAGGGGTAAACTATAAGAGATATTGGTTATTTATTCAAACCTCAGCAAACATATTAGGAATACATTATTGATACAAGCAACTATCTAAGTTTATTCATTTAAACATATTTACTTAGCGGGAGGAAATACCTCCTGAAATAATTCTTCAGTGGAGATAGGTTTTCTTAGCTCCTTCACATTTGGCTCTATTTCTTTGACTTCTTCGAGTTTTATACCGGCTGCCCTTCGGATATCCTTCATTTGTTCCTTTACTGGATATTCTAAGGGATCAAGAACGATGATGGCCTTACATCGCTTCTTCGTGGAAGATTCAAATAGGTCATTCGAGGATGACCCATCGCTTTTTCCACATTTTTAAGAAGATCCTTGGGTAACTTTGCTCAAAGGGACAAGATGTCGTTCCGCCTTCTGTGACCGAGGGGCGGAGCGAAAGCTCGAGGGGGTGAATTAGTTTACCTTCAACTCTGCCAGCAAATTGAGAATGAGGTCAAAAGCCTTTTTCTGTCGAAAAGTCCCATTTTCATGAACGTTAACCTCTTCCATCCAGTACTGAGCCGCTTTAAGTAGAAACTTTGGTAGATGATCATTGCTGATTAAGTAGGAGGAGGGAATACCGTGGGAAGGCATGTGGGCACAAAGGCTCACTTCGTGTGCTGCAATTTTTTCCTCACACTCAGCAAAACGCTGCTCCACTTCTGTAGCTTGTATCTTCCAGGCCTTAATCTCCCTGGAAAGTTTTACGTTCTTGGATAAAAGAGATTCCACCAAAGAGCTATCTTCACCCAAGGGGCTCCCTCAAGGGACCGGAGAAGGTTTGCTTAAAGAAAAGGGATCCTTGCTGGCTATCTTCCAAGCGAGCAAGTCCTCTTCAAGGCTAGCTATTTTAGGTTGAGCTAAAAGATGTTGTTCGGAAAGTAATTCCCTCTGGGCTACCAGTCTGCGATATTTGCCCAAGCAACCGATTAGGCGCCCTTCCACTACTGGAAGCCTAGTCGTAGTGGCAAGGAAGGATTTCAGAGAACCACACTTCAAATAAATTTGGCGCAATAGTTCTTCTAATTCTTCATCAGTAGGTTCTCGACCCTTGACCATTTCTAAGGGTTAATTACCATTAAATTATTTTCTAAGGAAATCCTTAACAAACCCCTTTAAAGTGGGATGGCCTTTAGACTGCCACAGCTTCATTTCAGCTTCTAGTTGGTGGAGCTTGTTCTTCAAGGAATTCTTCTCTTGATTACACTTAGAAAGATCTCGAAGGGCGATCAGTAGCTGTTTGTGTGTCTCATTCATCTCTTTTTGGGTACTCAAAAGCTTCTCACAAGTGCCTTATAACACCATTTTCAACGAATTATACTACAAAAAGAAAACAAAGGTAAAATCAATAAGCTGCAACAAAAAATGTATTTTTATTGATACTCAAAGTAAAAAAGGGGGGGTGTTACAATTGAGGGGCCCTAAGAAAAAAATTACAATTAGGGTCCAACCCTAGAATCTTCCTCCTTTGATGTGGAAGCAATCATTTCTTCCACTCGGCCAGAGGCGGAATCCCGCTCAAGAGAGGTATCTGTAGCCTCTGGAAGGGGGATCACACGAATCCCCTCAGCATTGAAGAACTTCCCTTTGGACTTGATGAAATCCAAAAGGGCAAAACGAAGGTAGTTGTTCTTAATAGCCTCGTCCCACTTCGCGTCTAGAGTGGTTTCGAACTCTGGATTAACCAGTTTGTCCACTTGCTTAAACCAGATCTTCAGATAGAGAGGCGGACACTTGTGGCTTTAAAAATTCCTCGGCTAATTCACTCCAGCCGATTTGCTTGGCCACACCCAGAAGGTCCAAGAAAAGTTGAAGTAGCTCAGGGCTGTTCAACAGCTTGTGTTTGAAGGCCTCAAGCACTTGAACTTGCGTGGCCAGATCCTCTGCATCTTGAACCCTCTTCGCGAGGGTGTCCTTCTCTTGGCATCAACACCTTTCCTATCCCCTTCTAGAAGATTTTGTCTTTCTTCAAGCGCCCTATTATTTTCCTCGAGCATTATTATCTTTCTCCTCGAGCACCCTATCTTTCTCCTCAAGAGATTTTCTAAGCTGCAAAATCTCAGCATCCTTTTTCCTGAGCTCCTCACGGAGGGTACCGTCGCCAGTGGAGAAAAGGGGAAAAAGGCTGCCATTCTCTCTGTGGCCTCGTGGAAAGCCTGACAAAACTTTTCAATTCTGATTGATGTTATAAAAAAAAAGTGCTAAAAAAGTTAAATGTATAAAAGAGGGGATATAAATCTTGCCAAACACATCCTTAATGGTGCAATAAACCACCTTAATTAGTTGTAATGTCACCCGCGTGCATAAGATCAACTAACTAAGATAAATCCGTGGTTTAACTTTAAAATCTACATTTATTTGTCTTTCAATACTGTACACATCTCGATCACGTGACGAGGTCCGACCGATTCATAGGAGGATATACATGAAGATATGTAGCTAAAATATTGTTTTTCAGTAACATATTTTACATTTATATTAGAGAAAGTCTTATGAAAGGGGTCTGTCCATAAACTTATATATGGACAATTTACTGTTCTTTTTACATTAAATGTTATAATTTTTTAATAAAATTTAAATATTGTATTTTAAAAGTTAAAACAATTAATAATGTAATTTGAATGTGAAATTATAAGAATATATGATATAAAATATCTTTTTAAATTTCTAAATTTAGTACTCCCTCCGTTTCACTAAGAGTTACACACTTGTCTTATTGGGATGTTTTTTTTAAATGACACACTTTTTCATTTTTGACAAGATTCCTACAATCTCATCCACTCATTATACTTTTTACTTTCTACACTCAATTTCAACCTCTCATTTTCTTCACATTAATCCAAGAGCCTAAATCTAATGTGCCACTCTTAGTGAACGAAGGGAGTATAATTTAACAAATGCAGTGTATAAGATGAAAAATACGTGGACTGTCCATAAGCTTATGGACATGCCGCCTGTCAGGAGCGCCACTCCTGATCCCAAACACCATATAATAGAAATTGTTTACTTTTGGATGGTGCTGTCAACTGGGGATGTTTAAAAATAACATAATAATATTATAAGAGTCCGTCTCTTGAAAGACGGTCTTTCCATAAATCATGGAAAAACCAAGGTTTAAAGTGCAAATTAGAAGAAATGAAGATAAAATTTTTGGTATGCATGAATCGGGTTATGAACTTTATAACCATAACATGTTGCTTAATAAATTTTTAATATTGCAACTAACACCTTTTACCTTTTATTATTTTAATTATACCATGTCTTTCCACAAGCCTATGGAAAAATGGTCTTTCCCAAGACTTTGCCATATTATAATATGTTACTGATTTTAATTCTCTACTATATATATTCAATCATAACTTGTTAACATAGTAATATTAATAATTTGTTACTAATTTTAATTCCTTACTATATAAAAGATACAAATTCTACGTATATATTTAAAATCATAAACATCTTTTTGTAATCATTGAAGAAAATCCAAAGAAACACATAATCTGAAATAACAAAATGTTTGAATTTTTTAATACAATGATAGAGTACTTTTAATAGAAATATGTACACATTATTTATTTATTAATGTATGACAAAATCTTATTTAAAAACGACTAATTGTTAAATGAGGACATTTTATAATTAGTGAGAATAATAAGGTCATTTGATATTTACTTTTATTTACTGCAATGAGATACATATAATTATGATAAACGCTTAAAATGAATCTCAACATATAAATAATTACTTTTTAAATAATTTGAATGAAAAATTATAAAAATATATTACATTTTCTAACTAAATTTATTATTTCACTTCATAACTCATATAATTTTTCTCAAATGACTAAATTTTAAATAAAATTTAATCTCAATATTTTAATTAATGATATCGCACAATGTGCGATGGTAGCAGATCCAACCTCATAGTGCAGAGGTGCTCGCCTCAAGCCCCAAATTAGCAATTAAATAGGTGTCTCATTTTTAAAATTTTCAAAAAGATATAAAGAGAGAAAAATAGTAAATATTACATATATTAATTATTTGCTATAAAAAAATTTTCCATACTATGTGAAACCCTATTTTATAGATATTGGATATTAAATATCATATGAGGAACTTGATGGAGATGCCAAGATGACTACCACCATAAATGAAAATATTCCACGACTTGATTAAACATTTTGAAAGATATGTTCGAGATCTTGTAAGTGACATGGCGGGACCTATGACTAGGTCAAATGACTAAACTTAAGGATACTGCTTTAAATGCTTTGATTGATCGCTTTTATGATGAAGAATTGAAGAATGAGTCACCATCGACATCTTGGATTCATTATTCAAGATTGTCGACGAGCTGAAGACATCACGAAGAACACTATATTCTTTTTTTTCCACTGGGTTTTTAATGAGGTAGTGTGATCACTGTAAAATATTGTAAAATTATTTCATTATTGGGTTTATTGGACTGATAGCTCGGCCATGTGGGCTTTGAAGAGTTGAATTTAGAAAATACAATCCATTAAGGTTTAGTATATTCAATTTTATTATGATTATAATTAGATTTTGTAAGCTTAGATAGGGTAATATTCTTCAAGGTTACTTCTTGAAGAATTCGACCAGATTACCTTAGATTACCATTTATTTTATGTATTTTAGTTAGATATGGTTTTAGCTTCTTAAAGCTGTCATAAGTCAATTCAGTTTCCAATTGTGATTAGGGTTTGAGATGAGATTGTAACCCTATAAATGGGGGAGGCCTTTGGAAAAATAGCACACACTTTTATCAATCAAATATACAGTGAGTTCATACTCTTTGCTTGTGAGCTATTCCATTGTTGCTTAACCTGAGGGCTAGTTAAATATCAATAAATCTTGTAACCTGATCTTGGGGGCTAGTTAGAGAGCAAGTCGAAGTTAGACGTACCCCGAGGGCTAGGTTAAATATATTAATTACTGCGAGTTTGCAGATTCCTTCACTAGATTAAATATATTAATTTCGTAATTGTGAGTTTTAACAAGAAGATTCAAATCAGAACTTTTTTTAAAAAGAAATTGCTTCCATCCCTTAAAATATTAGGGCTGGCCCTGGATGGTAGTTCTATATCCAACTCGATAGCCATTCAAACAAAGATGTACTCATCCGCTCACGTACATATTTGTTTATTACAGGCTACAATTTAATCCGTTGAATCTTGTCTCTTTTCTTTTTCTTTCTTTTAATGCCTTGTTTAGTTTATCATTAGAAGTGAATAATCTTGTCCGTGCGTGTCAAAGTCCAATGTCTATCCATTCATCGCGTAAGAAACCTTCCTAAACAAATTGTCGATTTTTTTACATTTCTAAATGGTGGTGAAAGAGAACACTCAATGTTGATCTATAGACACAAACACAGAGTGGGATATGTTGTATTAAAACATAATGTTTCTGTTTTGCTTTAACAAAAGAATTACGGTTAAGATAAAAATAAGTTAAACCACTTCATTAGTGAGAGTTCGATTAGATTTTGATATCGAGAAAAGAGTACAGTTTTTTATTTTAATTATTAATTTAAACTCTTAAAATATTTACAGTATTAGTTACGTTGCGCAGTGGCGGAACCAGAGCTAAATCTTAGAGGGGGCTCATATATGGAATTTTTTTTTGTTATGTACCGTGTCAGAATTAAAATTTTTTATTGCAATTAGATACTTATAATTATGATTTTTAAAAAATGATTATCAACGTATAAATAATTATAATCCAACGTTAAAATTTAAAAAATTAGATTTTTTATGATTGATCAAACTATTAGTCGGTCTAACATGATACCTTCTCTTTCTATAAATATTTATATTGAACTTTTTTAACACCTTTGTTCTTCTTCTCTATGTTTGATATGGTAGTTCTAGATGATGTTTTTCAGTAAATTAAATTGGATGAAGAAAATTAATTGTAGACAGTAAAAAGATGATTCAGTGAATGAAAATGAGTTTTTATCATAAAATAAAATTTGATAATATTAGAAAGATAAATTAAAATGAAAAATATATTCAATTAAGACAAAATCTTGGGAAATATCATCTTTTCATAGGCTTATGGAAAGACGGGGTTTTATTAGAATAAATAAAAGGTAAACCGTTTTAGTTGCAATATTAAAAATTTATTATGCAACGTGTAGTAGTTATAAAGTTTATAACCCGATTCATGCAACCTGAAAATTTTATCTTCATTTCTTCATATTTACACTTTAAACTTTGATCTTTTCATGAGTTATGGAAAGATCGTCTTTCAAGAGACGGACTCTTAAATTTAAAGGGAATAGATGGCATAGTAAAAAGGCAAAGTAATAAAAAAAATAAAGAATGAAAATAAATGAAGTTTGAGAACTTAAAGCTGAGATCTTCCACGTAGACTAAATATTTACTCTTCATTAGATTGAATTATATTGTTCTTCGGACACCAAACCAACCGGTGTCGTTCTATTTGAAAAAAGGAAAGTAATACGTTACATCATCTTCTTCATCGATCGTATTCCTCGTCGAGTAAGTCTCAGGAAAGGCGGCCTTTCCATAAGCTTATGGATAGTACTCAGGGGCATTTGCCTTAAATGTAATAATTTTTTATAAAATTTAAATATTGCATTTTATAAGTTAAAATAAGTAATAATATGTATTTGAAGGTGAAAATATAAAAATATATCATATAAAAAAATATTTTCAAAAATTTTAAATTTTATATGTAATTTAAGAAATGCAGTGTATAAGGTAAGAAATAAGCGGCCTGTCCACAAGCTTATGGACAGGCCGCCTGTCAGGAGACCCACTCTTCCTCATCAGTCTGTTAGAGGCTTACAAAATCGTCCCCTGTAAATTTCTGTGTTCATATAATGGTACAAAACGTTAAACAACAATTACAGTACGAGTAAATAAAAAAAGTTTCAGAGAACGTACAATTCATAAATTAGGTTTATTATTCTAAACTTATTTGTAATTAAATTTAATTAAATCATATTTGATCTGTAAAGTCAAGGAATTATTTAATTGGTAATTTTGTGTTAAGTATTTGTGAACTGATATACAGACCATGTTGGAACATGGTGCTGGAGCAGAACTGGAGCAGGTTTTACGCCAAAGGTTTTAACGGAATTCAAGCCGAAACATTGAAGTATTTTGGAATTTATGGTAATTGTATATTTGGCTATATATTAGGCGTGTGAAGCATAATTGGTTTTATGGAAAATTCCTACTTATATGGAGAAGATTTATTCGAATATATGGGAGAGTTTGAGATAAGGTAAATCCCTTTATTTATGGGATTTGGATATGCTTCAACAATCAGATTTGGAATAGGAATATTATGGAGATAATCAAGAATATTCAGATCTGATTCGTGGATATAAATATGGGACAAACACGGCTGCATAACATACGATTTTACAGAGCAAAATCTGCACCCAGATTTTGAGATCTTACGAAACTTGCAAGAGCCAATATACTGTGTTCCAACACTGTCCTGCTGCACTAAGTTCAGAATCGTACACCTTAATTCCTCGGGAGGAGGAGATCTTGCGTCGACGGAGTTCGAGGTCAGAGGGAGTCTGATCAAGGCAGATCGGTAGCTAGGGGAGCTAGCAGAGTCCACACGTCATAGTTAGTAAAGATAAGTATTTTGTAAACTGTACTCTGTACTGTATCTTTCTAATTAGTGGATTCGTTCTGAACTGGGCCAGGCCCCGCAGATGTAGGTGGTTTACACCGAACTGCGTAACCAAGTTGTGTGTCTTTTACGTTTTACGTTATTTTACACTTGGTTAAACTAAGCATGTTGGAACACACTAGTAAGTACTAGAAAAAGTGGTAAAAACAAATTTCAATTGGTATCAGAGCTGAGTCACTTATTGTTCCCTTGGTTGGTTCAAGGAAAGTGAGATCTGGTTTTACCATGACGACAAGAGAAGGAGCTTCAGTCTCTCGACCACCACTGTTGGAAGGAAACAACTACAACTATTGGAAGGCACGTATGAGGGTCTTTATCAATTCACTGGATGAACTGGCGTAGTTTTATGTTGAGAATGAATGGAATCATCCTACAAAAGATGCTGACACAAGTTCTAAGGCTGTGGAAGGGGAGTCGAATCAAAAACCCAAAGACAAAGCTAAGTGGACTCCAGATGATCTTAAAGAATCACTAGCAAATTCGAAGGCCCTGAATGCAATCTTCACCGCTGTTGATGAAAATCAGTTCAAGCTTATATCTACATGTCACCAGGCAAAGAAAGCATGGGATATCTTACAAACTGTTCATGAAGGAACCAGTCGGGTGCGGGAATCTAAACTACAGATGTTGGCTACCAAGTTTGAAGAACTAAAAATGGAGAATGATGACACTATTGCTACATTCAATGGAAAGCTCAGAGATATATCCAACATGGCTTATCAACTGGGAAAGGTTTACAAGGAAACTAAGCTAGTGAAAAAGACATTGCGATCTCTTCCCGAAAGATTTGCAATGAAAGTAGCAGCAATAGAGGAAGCAAGAGACGTAGCCACCATGAGCCTAGATGAATTGATGGGTTCGTTACAAACTTATGAGATGACATTCCAGCAATCTACGAAAAGAATCTCCAAGGATTTAGCGTTCAAAGTTTCTCTGGTCAAGGCAAGTCATGAGTCTGATAGCGATGATGAGTTTGAAAAACTGGCACTTATTACAAAAAATTTCTCAAAGATGCTGAAGAAGGTGGTTAACAAGAAATCTTAGGAGAGGTTTGGTGGAAACAGACAAAAGCCACTAGATTCGAACACTAATAGCGGAATGAGATTTGAACAAGGAAATATGCAGTTCGGAAGGAATCAGAACAACGAACCAAAACAGGCTGGACGAATTCAATGCAGAGAATGTGAAGGATTTGGTCATATTCAGGCTGAATGTGCTAACACCCGCAAGAAACAAGGAAGATCATATGTCACCTCTTGGAGTGATGATGAAGATAATGAAAAGGATGAAGAAGAACTTACGAGTAATTACGTAGCTTTTGGAGCAAAGGTACATGATACATCAGAAGGTCAGTGTTCCAACACACTGAACAAAGGTAAGGCTGTATGTTCCAACAAGAATCTGGACGATGCTCGTAGTGATGAAGATGATCTATCTGTAAGTGATGAAGAGATCTATAGCACATACGAACAAATGTATGCTATGTGGGTTCAAGTAGCTGACAAGAACAAAGAGTTGAATGAAGAAAAAGGAAAGCTAATTGAAAGTGAAAAGGAACTACGATCCACTGTTATAGAACTTGAAAAGCAAAATGAAGAACTGAGTCAGAAATTGATGGCAGCAGTCAAGAGAGCCGAGGTGTCTGAAGCAACTATCTCTAAATTAAATTCCAGGAAAGCAAAGCTTGATGACATTCTGGATATGGGAAGAACCGTTGGTGATAGACACGGGATTGGATACAGGGAAGAAATAAAGACTGAAGTCCTCGAAAAACCAGTTACTCTCAAAGCTAGGATTCGAGAAGTGAAACGGAAGTATGGAAAGCCATATCAAAGAAAGCCTCTAATCTGCGGACACTGTACATACCAAGGTCATGCTGAACATCAGTGTAAAAAACTGATCAGAGATCAAATGACTGGAAGACAACTGTGTTCCAACACAGTCGATACTCATACAAAAATCAGGAAGGTATGGGTTATTAAAAGGTCCAGTAAGTGTCTGGTGGTACACACTTCTTTATCAGCCTATTCCAGTGATTCTTGGTACTTTGACAGTGGTTGTTCTCGCCACATGACTGGGACTCCAAAATACCTTACAAACATTACTCCATATGATGGCGGATATGTAACTTTTGGTGATGGAAAAAGAAGCAGAGTAATTGGCAAAGGCGAATTAAAGATTGAAAGGTTTCCAGTACTCATAAGTGTACTATTTGTTGAAGATCTAAAAGCAAACCTGCTTAGTATAAGCCAGCTGTGTGACGACAACATGATAGTGGAATTTCAGAAGGACAAGTGTTTAGTGAAGCATGGTGAAAACAAGGTTCTTTCTGGAATACAATCTTCAGACAATTGTTACTTGTTGGAACAAGAAGTTCGATGCATGCTTTCAAAGCAGGATGAAGGAATTCTCTGGCACAGGAAGCTTGGACACATCAACTATAAAACACTGGTGAAAATTGCTAATATGAAAGCTGTACGAGGAATGCCAATCTTGACCAGCAAGGATGAAATTGTGTGCGGACCATGTCAGCAAGGTAAACAAACTCGTTCTCCTCATTCTTCAGTTCAGTTTATTACTACTTCTAGAAATCTGGAATTGCTACATATGGACTTAATGGGGCCAGTTAATACACCTAGCATAGGTGGAAAGAAATATATTCTTGTGTGTGTTGATGATTTCTCCAGATTTACTTGGGTAGCCTTCTTGAAAGAAAAATCTGATACGATTGAGGTATTTCGAAGCCTTGTAGTAAAGTTACAAACTGAAAAGGGAAGTCCTGTAGGAAAGATAATCCGAATTTGAAGTGATCATGGCAGAGAATTTGAAAATGAACAATTCAGTTCCTTCTGCAATGAGCTAGGAATCCAACATGAGTTTTCGGCTCCTATCACTCCTCAACAGAATGGCATTGTTGAAAGAAAGAACAGAACTCTACAGGAGATGGCTCGAGCTATGTTGGCAGAAAAGGATGTTCATAAGAAATGGTGGGCAGAGGCGATCAATACCGCGTGCTATACAATCAACCGAGTGTATCTTCGACCATTCACTGACAAGACAGCCTATGAGATCTGGAAGGGCAGGAAACCAAATGTCTCGTATTTTCATGTGTTCGGAAGTACATGCTATATTCTCAGAGATAGAGAACAGTTGGCAAAATTTGATAATCGAAGTGATCCAGGGATATTTCTCTGGTATTCCATCAACAGTCGTGCCTACAGAGTTTTTAATCATCGAACCAACACTCTCATGGAATCCATAAATGTTATTGTGGGTGATTCAGAAAAGGAACAACCTCCAGAAGTTGTAGAGGAAGAATCTGCCAACACTCATGTTCCAACACAGTCTCAATGTTCAGACAAAGCAAAGTCTTCAGCAGATTCTACTGAACCAAATGATCACCAGAACTCTAACTCTACTGAAGATGGCCATGTTCCAACACACGACCATGTTCCAACACAGTCATCTCCTACTGACGACCATGTTCCAACACTCGATCAATCTGGCTCCACCATGAGAAGTACTCGATCAGTTCCTCGAGTTGATTATCGATGACTGGCTGGTCTACACTGTTTTGTTTCTCTGATTGAGCCCAAGAACTATAAAGAAGCCTTACTTGATGAATACTGGATTGCTGCAATGCAAGATGAACTTGCCCAGTTTACCAGGAATGATGTTTGGTATCTCACTCCCCGCCCCAAAGGCATTAATGTCATTGGTACGAAATGGATCTTCAAGAACAAGTCCGATGCAGATGGCCTAGTCACCATAAACAAAGCCAGACTTGTTCCTCAAGGATATACTCAAGTGGAAGGTGTTGATTTTGATGAAACCTTTGCACCTGTTGCCAGGTTAGAATCTATTCGTATTCTACTAGCTATTGTCTGCTCTTTGAACTTTACTTTATATCAAATGGATGTTAAAAGTGCATTTTTAAATGGAGTGGTGAATGAGGAAGTTTATGTGGAACAACCTAAAGGTTTTGAAGATCCCCATTATCCGCATCATGTATATCGTCTCAAGAAGGCCTTATACGGATTAAAGCAGGCACCTCGAGCATGGTATGAATGACTTACTACCTTTCTACTTCAGAAAGGTTATCGTCGAGGGGGAGTAGATCGCCCTTTATTTGTGCTTGACAAGTCCTCAAAGTTTCTAATTGCTCAAATATATGTTGATGACATAGTATTTGGCTCCACTTCACCCTCTATGGTACAAGAGTTTGTCACCACAATGCAATCTGAATTTGAAATGAGCATGGTTGGAGAATTGACCTACTTTCTAGGATTACAAGTCAAACAAGGACGGAATGGTCTATTCATTAATCAAAGTAAGTATGCCTTGAACTTGATTAAGAAATTCGGACTCAGTAGTGCTCGTGCAGTTCGAACTCCTATGGGAGTTTCTGATAAACTAGTGAAAGATGAAAAAGGAGTTTCAGTTGATCAGAAGTTATATAGAGGCATGATTGGAAGCTTATTGTATTTAACCGCAAGCAGACCAGATATATGTTTCAGTGTTGGAATATGTGCGAGGTTTCAAGCTGATCCTAAGGAATCTCATCTTACTGCAGTGAAAAGGGTTATTCGATATGTAAGTGGAACTTTAGAATATGGTGTCTGGTATTCTAAGAATCAAGATTCAGAGTTGATTGGGTACAGTGATTCTGATTAGGCTGGTAATGCTGACGATCGAAAAAGTACTACAGGTGGATGTTTCTTTATTGGAACAAATTTTGTGTCTTGGTATAGAAAGAAACAGAATTCAATCTCTCTATCTACTGCAGAAGCAGAGTATCTTGCAGCAGGGAGCTGTTGTGCACAACTGCTATGGATGAAACAAATGTTGAAGGATTATGGAATTCATCAAGAACCTTTGAAGATTTTATGTGACAATACAAGTGCCATTGATATTTCAAAGAATCCAGTTCAACACTCAAGAACCAAACATATTGACATAAGGCATCATTTTATTCGAGATTTGGTGGAAAGAAAAGAAGTGGAAGTGGTCTATGTTCCAACACACGAACAGTTTGCTGATATATTTACAAAGCCACTTGATGCTACCACTTTCGAGAGCCTTCGACAACACTTAGGTGTTTGTCAAATCTGAGGTAATTTTTACCTTTGATTAGTTTTTCGTGTAAATAATTTTTGTTTCTGTTATTTACGTCAAAAATTAGAAAAAGAAAAAAATTCTGGAAGGAAGTAAAGACTTACCAAAATAGGAGTAGTTAAGTAAGGAGTGTTGGAAGTTAAAACAGGAATAACTCGTTGATGGGACAAGAAGAGGAAAGGATATCATTACAATTTTTAGGAAATCTAAAAAGGAACTTTGCGGGAAAAGAGGTAAGTTCATGAAGAGTTGAAATTTGATTCAAACTCTAAAATCCCTTTAGCACTCTATTACCCTCGGCCCGATTTTTCCCCAAAACTCTTGTCAAAAATCTTATACTCAAAACTCTCCTCTATCTCGGCATTGTACCAAATAATGTCAAGCCCAAATTCTCCGATAAAAGAAGCTTCAGTGCCGGAAATTATGGAGGAAGACCGGAGCTCAGTGAATTCGGAATTGGTAGTGTTTGATGAGCCAAGAAGATATGTTGAATTGGGTAAGTCACAAACTCAAGATCAGAACAAAGTAAATGCTAACCATGAGGAGAATGAGGAGATAGCTGGAGCAGAGCCTGATAAAGCTGAAGAGGAAAAGGAAGAGGAAGAGGCTTCTGTCAAGAAACAGAGTGGAGATTCTGATGCCCAAGAAGAAGCGTCTGGAGGCAAGAAACAGAAAAAAAGCTAAGGTAACTGGTCCTGACCCTCGACCATTGAAATTCTTGGGTTTTGAAAGTAGAAGTGTGGATTATATTTTCGAATGGTTACAAGCAAATAGATATTCCGTGGACCTAAGCAAAATTAGGAGTATAAGAAAGGATTTAGAAGTGTTGCATGTCAAAATTAAGGAGATTGTTTCTGGACACTTTCCTGATGTTTGGGATATTGAGTATAAGAATGTGAAGTATCTGAGAGGAATGTATGGTCAGCTGAATGGAAAAGGGAAGGACAGATTTCATATTTTCTGTCGTATGACTGCTTATAGTTATGTGTGGATAAGAGAAATTAATGAGGAACAAGCTGTTGGGATGAAGACGGTAAGGTATGGAGACAAGCTACAGGTTGGATTTTTTGATGAGGAGAGTGCAAAAAGGATGGAGAAATTGAGAGAACCTGTGATTATTGAACTGTCTGATGATGATGACAGTGTTCCAACACAGGAGGAAGAATCTGTGTACATGGAGGAAGAATCTGATGCTGATCTGGGGGGTACACAGGGTGATGTAGTTCAAGAAGATCTGAATGATGAAGCCCCTGATCAGTCTGATGATGAAGGGAATCAGAAGATGGAAGTAGCTGATGAAGATCTGACAGGTCAGGGTGTTGATTCAGAAGAAGAAAGAGCTGACAGTGTTCCAACACAGGATGCTCCAGACCTGACATACTCCAGTGACGAGGTCCTGGATGAATTTTTCCAGAAGGCAAAAGGAAAAAGGAAGGCTAGCTCTGCCATGAATACTGAGGCAGCAAAAAGAAGTAAGAAGAGACAGGATAGCAAGCCAAGGAAGGCTCTGCCACCCCCATCTGTCACTCAGGCTTTTTCTGCAGTTTATTTTGACAAGAAGGGAGCTGAGATGGAAGATTTCTTCTCTGAGATGAAGTTTATTGCTGAGAGACCCTTGGACTTGAAGGCTTATCAGGAGAGTGGGTTCACAACTTTCCTAAAGGCAATGGGGATGATGAAGGCGGCCACAATTCAAAGGCAATTCAATCGACAGGTGGTTCTCGAGGTATATGCTAATCTCATGCCTGAGAATCTAGATATTACTTCTCCGTGGTTCGGTAGAGTATATGTTCGGGGAAAGATTGTAGAACTGTCTTCTACTAGAATCAATATGTTATTTGGGCTGAAAACTCCAGAGATAGGGGGAGTGTTTCCGGACGATTTGGAGATGACTGATGATGAAATTTTGGCTGTGATTTCTGGAGAATATAAGAAGAAGTGGCCGGCAGTAGGATACTCGCAAGCATCATGCTTGACCTCCAGATTCTTCGGGCTGTATTAGATAGCTGTTCACTGCTGGTTACCATCTAGTAATACTACTGCATTGACCAGGGAAATGGCCAAACTGCTCTACTGTGTTGGAACACAGCAGGAAATAAATCTAGGGTTATTAATTCAGCAACATCTGGTTCGACAAACCACAGCTCCTAAGGTGAATGATGCTGTAATATACCCATGTCTGATCTCAGCGTTAGCCAAAAGTGCAAAGGTGAAGGGGAAGGCCTCTGATGTGATCATTGATACGGAGTTCTTGCGGCCTAACAAGAAGACATTCGGACTCCGTCATGTGCATGATCTTCCATGGACAGCTTCTGGGTCAACCTCCTCATCAGCAACAGCAGACAAGAAGACTCGATTGATGGCTATTAATGCTAGACTTGGAGCTGTAGGGATTCAGATTGCTTCGTTACAAGCAGAGCAAGCACGGTTGGAGGAAGAGAAGTCAAATCTGGAAGGTTGATTAATTCAGGGGGAGTTTTAAAGACTGAATTTCATTTTTCATCATTTTGTGTTGAAGTCCCTTTGGCCTGTGTGTGGTCCCAGGGGGAGTAATTTCGGATATTTGGTTAATTTTTGAATATTTGGTTTCAATTTGGTTGTAATTTCTGGAATTCTGGATTTTGGTTTTCGACTTTCATTATGTGAATTCTGGTATTCTGCGCTCAGTGTATGACTTTGATTCTGTGCTGCAAGTCCAAAATATTATGGGTCCACAAAAATGCCAAAGGGGGAGATTGTAAAGTCAAGGAATTATTTAATTGGCAATTTTGTGTTAAGTATTTGTGAACTGATATACAGATCATGTTGGAACATGGTGCTGGAGCAGAACTGGAGCAGGTTTTACGCCAAAGGTTTTAACGGAATTCAAGCCGAAACATTGAAGTATTTTGGAATTTATGGTAATTGTATATTTGGCTATATATTAGGCGTGTGAAGCATAATTGGTTTTATGGACAATTCCTACTTATATGGAGAAGATTTATTCGAATATATGGGAGAGTTTGAGATAAGGTAAATCCCTTTATTTATGGGATTTGGATATGCTTCAACAATCAGATTTGGAATAGGAATATTATGGAGATAATCAAGAATATTCAGATCTGATTCGTGGATATAAATATGGGACAAACACGGCTGCATAACATACGATTTTACAGAGCAAAATCTGCACCCAGATTTTGAGATCTTACGAAACTTGCAAGAGCCAATATACTGTGTTCCAACACTGTCCTGCTGCACTAAGTTCAGAATCGTACACCTTAATTCCTCGGGAGGAGGAGATCTTGCGTCGACGGAGTTCGAGGTCAGAGGGAGTCTGATCAAGGCAGATCGGTAGCTAGGGGAGCTAGCAGAGTCCACACGTCATAGTTAATAAAGATAAGTATTTTGTAAACTGTACTCTGTACTGTATCTTTCTAATTAGTGGATTCATTCTGAACTGGGCCAGACCCCGCAGATGTAGGTGGTTTACACCGAACTGCGTAACCAAGTTGTGTGTCTTTTACGTTTTATGTTATTTTACACTTGATTAAATTAAGCATGTTGGAACACACTAGTAAGTACTAGAAAAAGTGGCAAAACCAAATTTCATGATCCAATTGAATTCAATTAATTTTTAACGGTTATAAATTATACATAATTCTTTTTACCTTCATTCAATCGTATGGATTAAGTTAACATTTCAATTTAACGAAAATACAATGCACGAGTCAATGAGACCCATGCAATCAAATCAAAAGAGAAACAATTGCTGTTCTCTCTAAATTAATACATACGCTTATATTTTCACATGAAGGATCTGTCTCCTTAAATACTTCTAGAGGATTTGAGATCGTTCGTACTTCTTGTGGTTTGTTCTTGTATCAACGCAAGTACACTCACTAAAAAATGATTCCAGCAGTGACGCATATTTTGTGATAGTTAAGGAAATGTTATAATATTTACTTCACCTTTAGGTGTCATTAAATATTTGTGAGATGTGCACATGTCACTAAACTGAATCCATGTCACAAAATTTAATGACACTTCAAAATTGAACTGCATCTTAAAGCATCACAAAAAATATAATGATACCTTAACGTGTCACAATATTTTAGTAACACGCTGAATAGAAACACTTCACAAGATGTCACAATTGTAGTGTTAGTGACGCCTTGTGAAGTGCCCCCATTCAGCGTGTATCTAAAATATTGTGACACATTGTATTTTTTTGTGACGCTTTAAGATGCAGTTCAATTTAGAAGTGTCATTAAATTTTGTGACATGGATGTTTAGTAACATGAGCACATTCCACAAATATTTAGTGACACATCAAGATGGAGTAAATTGTGTCATTTCTTTACCTGTCACAATATATGCTTCACTACTGAAATATTTTTTTTATAGTGACTCTTAACATCCTTTCTGAGTCTAGCATGTTTGCTGCCAAATCAACTGATTTTCCTATGGAACAACGTCATCATTTGTCCTATGTGAAAAGTTTATTGTGTAAATCTCCTGAACAATATCTTCGTATTGAGAGTGGTCTTATTTATCTTACTATCACCCACTCAGTGGCGAAAATAGGAGATATGTTAGGGGGCTAAAAAGAGGAAATTTTTTTTTGCAACGCTAAATACAACAATTTTTTAACAAACAACGCTTACATAATAATGTGAATAATAATAATTAGATTTTTACAACAAAGAACTACCACTGCATAAATAATTACGTTCTAATACTTGGATTGCTAGAACTAGAACCACTAATTAAATATGTCTAATTAAATATGTCAAAAATATGTCTAATTAAATATGTCAAATTATTCATATCTATATTAAGCACAATTTCAACACAAATTCTATATTAACCACAATTTCAACACAAATTATTCATATCTATATTAAGCACAATTTCAACACAAATTATTCATATCTATATTAATTAAGCACAATTTCAACACAAATTATTCATATCTATATTAAGCACAATTTTAACACAAATTATTCATATCTATATTAAGCACAATTTCAACACAAATTATTCATATCTATATTGAGCACAATTTCAACACAAATTATTCATATCTATATTAAGCACAATTTCAATTCAAGCTATTCAACACAAATTACACAAAAAAAAAAATATTGGCTCCTTCATACCTTGCCCTTGGTTTGGCTGGGATGCGGACCATACGGTCGCTGGTTGTGGTTGAGGAAGGGGATAGCGTCAGGCGGCGGATGGCGGCAGGCTGAGGCGGCGGATCTGCGTTATTTGTGTTTGGCCACAAGAGGAGCTTGCAATTTTGTTTGGCCGATAAGAGTTTTATTTGGGTTTTAAACATTATTTGGGTCAATTGGGTTTCAGCCCAATTGCCCTAAAAAATTTTTAGCTTCACCTTAACAAAAAGACGTCGTTTCACTTAAGTCCGAACGACGTCGTTTTGTTTAGTTAGAAAATAATAATAAAAAAAAATTGGTCATCTTCTCAATGCAGCAAGGGGCCGCCGGTAGCTCAAGACCTAAATTTCGGGCCGCCGAATCCTATGGGTGGCGCTAGCATCCCCGTTCTGCCCATGCTATCACCTGCCATGAGACTTATTGCTATGTGCGCACACTTACATAGTTTAGGCAAGCAATGCATTTAACATATTAACAAGCCTCTCTTCGCGTTTTGAGTTACTTGAAGGGTCATTCATATCAGAATATTACTAAGAGTTCATTGCAATTAACCGCATAATGTGATTTTGATTGAAATATATGTCCTCTTACATATGGCTATGTTTCGGACAATTTTGTTATGGTTGGTGAGTCTCCCATTTCTTGAAAGACATAGAAACACCCAAATGTTTCTCGTTCTTCTATTGAAAATAAATATTGTAATATAATTGCAGTATATTGTGAGCTTCTTTGGCACACATCCATTCTTCAATCCTTGGGATCAAACATTCTACTCTCATACGTCCCTACTGCATAATCAGACATCTCTTCATATTTCAGCTAATTCTATGTTTCATGTATATACAAAATTCATTGAAATTGACCGTCAATTTTTACTTGATTATTTTAATACCGATCGATCAGATTGTCATTCATTATATTCGTTCTTCTAATTAGCGATCTAACTTGTTTACTCAAATTCTTGGTAGATAGAAATTTTATATTCTTCTTGATACTCATATTCCAACTGAAAGAGAAGTACTAAAATATTTTTGTATTGAGGATACTTTCTATACATCCTATATATCAAAATATTTTCATAAATGAAATCAAATATTTCATAAATTTGGCAGATACATTACGTGAGATTGAGTCCGTGAGTCACGACAATTATTGCATGGCATATTATGGTACACCCACAAAGAAAATGGTGGTTTATTTTATTTTCGGTTTTAATTTGTTTGTATAATAGTATCACACAACCATTTTATGTGCCCGTACATAATAAAATACTCCGCATCTTAAATTCAATGAATCTAAGCCATTTGGGAGGCGAATTATTAGAAGAACAATTCGGTGAATCAAATGCTTTACAATTATTAGTCAACACAAATGCTTATTTGAGCAAGAAATACAATTATTTATGCATATATTTTCTTACTCTTACATATTCGAAGGAATCCGGAGAGAGAGTCAAATGCTAAAAATTATTCTCTGATTATTTAGTCACTAGAATAACCTATCATTGCCTGTTGACAAAAATCACACAGTACTTACTTTTTTTTTGTAAAAAAGAATACCAAAGGTTCTGGTTAGCGCTAAATTAAAAATTATAAGGACCTTTTCTGAAATGAGTAGGATTACACGGATGAAGCAAAAAAATTAACGAGAGTCTAGAATGTACAACAAAGGTGGTACAAGTTATATGATTCACGAGCTGAACCAATGGTAGTAACCCTACCACTGTCTCCCAAATGTACCATTCTGTATTTATATGATAAAAAAGGGCAGAATTAAAGATGGCGAACCATTCTGTTCCCATATCTAGCCTTGTGTGATGCTGCACACCCCACTCAGTTAACTCTTTTTTTGGAGTATTTTTTTTAGAAAGTCTCCTTCATTTATAAAAATAAATATTTTAATAATTTTATGCTTAAATAACAATTATTTATGTATCATAATGAACTTAAAATAAAATTTAAAACTATGTGAACCACATTACAATAAATAAAAATTAAATTATTCCAATAATTATAATTACAAAATAATCATGTCTAACAATTAATCGTTCTAAAACAGGAGTCTGTGTTTTCCTTTTCTTCCTCTTCAGATTAAATCCGAGTTAGTACCGTTAAGCTAGCTTTAATTTTATGACCTAGTGAGTGCCCTTTTTTCACCCCCTATCATAGATTCTTCCTATAGAGCACGATGAATCATTGGTTTGACGTAAAATCTCACACACACACATATGTGGTGTTAAAATACAATTTATATTTAAAACCCTATGTTAACAACTTAGCATATAAGATAGCTTTGTTTACGAGTAAACCACTTTATATAATTAAGTACAGTAAAACACAGGAGAAATAATTAGCTGAAATTCCTTTGAACTAATAAGTAATTAGATGGTCGATGAGGTTGAGCAACTAAAGTACAAAACGAGAGCGTCTATTATAAGCTGGTTAGTCCATATCAAAATTTCATAAAAATGATATAAAAAGCATTCGTTAATTATGGCAACCGTTTGAAGATTAGTTGATCCCTCATATTTAAGAAAAGAAAAGGTAGTTTAAGCCACTAGATTATGCATACTCTCTCAATTAGTCAACCTAAGAAGACAAAGGGAGATGGGGTTTTGATATTATTATGAATGGCAATAATATCGTTTTTCCTGACACC
Source organism: Rubia yunnanensis (assembly GCA_037428765.1). Classification (NCBI taxonomy): domain Eukaryota; kingdom Viridiplantae; phylum Streptophyta; class Magnoliopsida; order Gentianales; family Rubiaceae; genus Rubia; species Rubia yunnanensis. The sequence continues at coordinate 93,363,150 of CM075067.1, read as the reverse complement.
ATCACACTTTTTATATTAATTTTTTTAATGATTATATATTTTTAATGATAAAAGAATAAACATGTCACTACTTATCTTTTCATCCTTTCACCTACTTAGTCCTTACATTTCAACTCTGATCATAAACAATCAATCGTACAGTAAGATCTTAGTGTCAGGAGAATCGAGTGTTTACATGCCTATATTCTTTTTCTACCTATACTCATTAGCTCCGTTGATTTACTGAATGAATGATGACATAAATCATAATCGATGTAACTATGCTCCCCACTTCCTTATCTCATCATAGATTCGATTCCAATTCCCCCCACCTCTTCAATTCGTCCATTCCTGTATTTAAGCCACCCTTGGTTGCATTTTTCGAAATCAACATCCTTTTAATTTAGTACGTCAACTATATTATAAGCATGGTTTTCGATCATCAACGTCCTAACCTTTGCAACACCATTCTTAGTCTTGGCCTAGGTTACATTAGCAACACAAATGATCATACTAAATCCGATTATGATGATCATAATCACAATCACATCCTCTTTCCCTCACTTTCCTTGGCCTTGCCATCGGATCGAGAAGCCCTAAACGCCATGGATCCAACTTCTAGTACTACTAATCTTATCACGCATCGACTTAAAAGGCTCCATCAGAAGGAGGATTCCTCGGGTAGCGCATCCGTGGAGGTGTTATCATCGTCCCATTCCAGCGTGAAGAGGGAGGTTAGAGAGGTCAGCGGCGATCAAGAAGAAGAAGAAGAAGAAAGAATTGACTATTCTGCAAAGAATAATTACAGTAATATTGGCCATGATCAAGAGCAAGATGAAGAGGGGCCGAGGAAAAAGCTCCGGTTGAGTAAAGAGCAGTCTTTTGTTTTAGAAGAGAGCTTCAAAGAGCATAGTACTCTCAATCCAGTAACTTTTCTAACCCTATTTTATGTTATAGGATTTTTTGTCCTAAAATTTTGAAGTGTATTTAGTTGAGTATGCATGCTTAAGTTTTGTTGTTTCTAATCTCAACAGAAACAAAAACAAGTGTTAGCCAACAAATTAAATCTACGGCCCAGGCAAGTGGAAGTCTGGTTTCAAAACAGAAGAGCCAGGTATAAAATTTTATTTATCAACTTAATTTTAGAAGTTCTTTTTTAAAAATTTAATTGTTAGAAAAAATATCTGGCACAAAGTTTTATTTTAAAACCGTATAACGATGTCATTTTATATTTATTCTAACTCTTAGGATGATTTGATGTATATTTTTGGAGTAAAGTGCATTCATGCCTCCAAATTCTTTGTTTAGTCCACATATACAATCCAGTTTTTCAAAAGTGCACACATACCCCCTCAGTTTTTTGAAAGTGCACGTATACCCCCTCTCTTTATTTATTGCAGCGAAATTCCGTCAATTTTTTTAAAAAAAATTAAAATGTATTTTAAAACTATAAATAATTATAATTTAACCTTTTTTAAATGGAAATTTTCATAATTGGTTTATTTATTAGACATTCTAATAGAACATTTTCTCAATACTTAGACTGTATATGAGCTATAATTCTGAAATTTTTGTTTTTTTTTTGAGTAGGACTAAGTTGAAGCAAACGGAAGTGGACTTTGAGATACTTAAAAAATGTTGTGAGACATTGAAAGACGAGAACAAAAGATTACACAAAGAGATGCAAGAGCTAAAAGCCATGAAAGTGTCACTTCCGTCTCCGGCGGCTCCGGCGGCTCCGGCGCCGTTTTACATGCAATTTCCGGCAGCCACTTTAAGCATGTGTCCGTCTTGCGAGTCTCTTAGCGCCGCCAGCGGAGGTGGAGCTGGTGGCTCCGGCGAGAATCCTTCTAGAATATCATTTTCCAGATCAGCAAAGTCAGCTCGCTTCTATAACCCCTTTGCCAATCACCCTTCTGCCGCTTGCTAGATCCATAAAGAAATGTTCAATTTCTTACATAATTAGATAGGATCGATCCTTTTTTATTTAATTTAAATTAGTTAAGAATAGATATGAATGGAAGTATGTGCGTGCGTATATAATATATGCGAAACTTCAGATTTGAGAGTTTGTGAATTTATATATTCCTCGGTGTATTATTAGTACAGGCTTTTGGAGAATTTGTACATGTGTGTTTGTAAAATATCTTTGGCTAATATGCTTATGTCAATTTCATTCAGCATCGTTCTAACCTATATATTTAAACCTCCATAAATGAATGTTCGATAAATAAGTAACCCCAACTTGGGCTAAGGGACTAAATGAATAACCTCGCTAAATGCATTAATGAATAATTTTCTTGAAATCCTTAAAGACCCTATGTAAATATAAACGAATAATCATCACATTTCATTAGATATATATATATATATATATATCTATATATATATATATATAAAAGATTTTTTTTTTCAATCAACAATGTTCATACAATAAGTCATTTTTTTACAAAAAAAGAGTCTATAGTTTTTTGCTTTTTTTCCACCAAAATTCATCTCATCCTTGATTTTTCCTAGCGCAAACAAAACTTTAGGAGTATTCTGCTCGTGTTGTAGAAAGTAGTTCCGTAAGGTGATTACTGCTTGATATGCTTTTTTGATGACACATTTGGTGTGACACTACTATCATCTGGTTCTGGATCATTCTCATCATTTAGTACAGACTCAATAATTTCATCATCGGTAGGCAATTCCATAACGACATCATTCTCGTTAGTTCAAAAGATGTTCGTCGTCCATCACATTTCTATAGTGTAACTTAGAAATGACATCCGTTAATCCTTCGATATCTTCTTCTAATTTATCAGCTTCTGCTTCAGGAACATCGAGTTCTTCAGATCGTATCTTGCAATGTCGGAAACAATTTTCAATTGTTGTTTCCTTTACATCAAATCTCCAAGCCAAGGTAGCAAAGTTAATAACATCGAGAATGTTAATCTTTTCAGGATTTGATGAGTCAACTTCAAGGCTCTGCAAGATGCTAGAATAAAAATGACGTCGATAGTGAAGCTTAAATGCCCGAATAATCCCAGCATCACATGGCTGAATTTTAGATGTTGTGTTAGGGGGCAAGAAGAATAACTCTACATGTCTCAACCCTTCAACAACCTTTGGATGAGCTGGGCAGTTGTCTACTAACAAGAGAACCTTTCTACCATTCATTCTCTTGTCAAACCAATGACAAAATTCTTGAAAAAGCAAACCAGTCATCCAAGCTTTCTTGTTGAAACGATACTCGCAATTAAGATTGTTCATGTTCACATTCTTAAAGCATCTGGGTTTTGCATACTTACCAATAACCCAAAGGGGGACTTTGTCGGATCCATCACCATTACAGCAAACCGCAACAGTAATTCTCTCCTTGTCTTTCTTTCGTCCTTCAAGCTGCTTTGTGGCAAGTCAATAGTCAGCTTCCAACCGATAAAACAATCATGTTTCATCCATATTATAAATATCCTTCAACTGAAATTGGTCTAATTTAGACCTTATTTCAGGTAAAGCATTTTCAATGTCCTCCATGTTCACAGAACCGCTTTCACCAAACCGCCGGTAGGACTTGATTGAATATCCTGCCTTGAAACGTTCCAACCATCCACTTGAAAAGCTAAACTCTTGATTTGTTTCACCATACATTTTTTGAAAATATTCTTTTGCTTTACCTTGAATCATTTCTCCTGACATATTCACCTTCTCCTGTCTTTGAAGAAACCATTCATACAAAACTTTCTCCAAATCGGGGTACTTCGCTGATTTGTGCCTTTTAGCATCGCTAATTTTCATCTCCTCCGATAAATACTCTGCTGATCTTTTGAGAGTATTTGATATTGTGGTTTGTATTGTGGTTTGGCTAGAATCCAAACCAAACTTTTCCTTCACCCATGCTTGCATATCCTTTTGCGTAAGTGTTGGATGTTCCTTCTTATGCTCACATATGACCCTCCTTATCTTATCAGTCAAAGATGTTTTTGTTGATGGCTTTGGCTTTTGATTGGAAGCCATCAAATTGAATGTTAAGAAAGATATGGTACTGTAGAATGAATTACTTACCAAACCAAGACTTTAGAACTATATATAGTTTGTAGTGTAGGTTAGATACATTTTCTAAGACTCTAGATATTCCATATAGTACATACTATCTTATAAGTAGTCTCAAATACAATGTACATATGTACATTTTTGTACTTAGTCCACATACATACTGTAGTTTGTAGTATAGGTTAGATACATTTTCTAAAACTCTAGATATTCCATACAGTACATGCTATCTTAGTAGTAGTCTCAAATACAATGTACATATGTACATTTTTGTACTTAGTCCACATACATACAATTCATGTATTAGTAATATAATTTCTTCAATACTATCTAAATGAATAAAAATTCATTTATCGATAAATGAATAATATATTCATTTATCGATAAATAAATAATCTCGCTAAGCGAATATCTTTTCCTGGTCCCAAGAGTATTCATTTATAGAGGTTTAACTGTATATTGTTGGTGTTTTATGATAAAAATGCTATTTAAGTATTAAATATAATTAGATACGAGTATTTGCAAGTTCGGGATGTTATAACAAGTTCGGTGGTGTGGAATACACACTTGTATAAACTATCTACAAGTTTACAATTTCAGGATAAACATTAAACTTGTGTTAGTCTGAATATTGATGACTAACATGTTTATCATTTTAGAATTTATTATGCGTATTACCCAACTTCTCTTTGGTGGAAAGGATAAGGACTATACATTGAATGTGGTGTTGCAATGTGGAAAGATGTATTTGTATCGTGTGAAAAATTACATCATTTCAGAATTTATAATTATGATAGGTACATGGTTTAATGTGGAATGATGAAGTGTTGTGTCTTTTCACGACATTTGTTTCCTATATATAGAAGAATACGCATGCACAGAAGATACAGGGGAAACTAAGAATTTTCCCAAACATATATATATAACCAAAAACACAGTTAATCAAATGTATTCTCCCGATTGATGACTAGAACATGAGGAACTCTTGATTGATTTATCCTCGAAGGGAATTCGTGTAACCCAAGCCTGTAATAGGGTCGAATTACTCTTTAAGGAAAGCGTACGTAACGAGAATCACATTGATATCCATGAAAAGTTTTACCACAATCATCCAAGCAAGATAATATAGTTCCCTTGGAACGCAGTATTACAACATCTACCCAACAATGTTAAAGGGTAATTTTTAACATACTGGACGATAAGTTCAGTGGTGCATGTGGTGCATGTGATGCATGGTTGTATTAGATATTGGATGAGGGATGTTGTGGTGCAGCATGTAGCGTGTGATAGCGTGCGGCAATTGAAAGGATTCGACTAACTACATTGTAGCAACATATGGAACATATAAGAAAATGATGATTGCAGAATAAAAATGGTGATACCATGTACTTTCTTTTCTTTGTAATAGAGTCATGCTACATGTAGTGAAACATGGAATTAATTACATGTGTAAAACAGTTAAAAATATGTAATAAATGTCAGAAGTATTTTTGGACTGTCAGGTTTAGCTGAACATCATGACGACGATGATTGAATTTTTTTTATCAAATATATGGCAGTGTATTTTCTGAAAATGCTAATGATGAATCTCAATATAGTCACTCAAATCCTAAGAATTTTATTTCCAAATAATTGAATTAATTAATGAATGATATATGTATGTATTGTGAAAATATATACATACATGTTGGGTCAGTTTTACTAATAATTAGGGATAAATTTTTTTTAAAAAATTGAATAATAAGGATGTGAATAATTTTAATGAATGGATTTCATGATAATAATATTTTGAAAACATGAATGGAAATATAATTGTTGCAACAAAAGTTGCAGATTTATGATGGATGTAGTATTAATTTTGTATTTTTAATTTATGTCTAGACTCAATTCACGTAAACTGTTGGGATTATTTGAATTCAATTATGTGACTAGAACTAGAATATGATTCACATTGAGATGAATTGATTTTATCAGTGAAATTGGGTTGTTCTTGTGAAGTATTATGTAAGATGTATGCCGAATGAATTAATTGATAAATATCACAATCGATTAAGTTAATGCTAGGGTATGATTTATTTTGAAGGATTAAATATCATTGTGTTTTGAACTCTCCAATAATTTGATGTCATGTTAATATGCAATCTTGCACGGACTTTGTTCTATTTGACTAGTGTGTATCAACAAGAATTGCATTAATCTAACCATTGTCATGTTCAAGTTGCATGGTACTGTGATGATTCTTTGGTGTCAGAAAGTACTTGCTATCATGCTTGAAAATTGAAGAAAGCCTAATGCATGATTAATTATTTACTTAGCAAAGTGCAGTTTATTTCATAGCAATTTGTGTGGCTCTTTGAGGCATATATTTATGTTTGGAGAATGCATGATATATTTGTTCAACCCTAGACTTTACATGAGAAAAAAATGTTCGTTCTTATTTTGTGAATGCAATTTGGATCGATATTAATATGAATGAAATTTTGGATGATTAGCTATTTACGTAGATTTGGCAACTTTGTATTGGACAAATGAAGCATGTGGGCTCAATGAACATAATTTGATTATTGGTGTATAACCCGAAGAAATGTAGATGAGTTTTGATTCTATTAATCATGATGTTAAAAGCACGAGTTGTAACTCTGGAAAATGAACTCTTAGTTCTTTGGAATAGAATTGTGAATTTTGAGAAAATTCTATCGAGACATAAAAGGTTCGTGAAAACCTGTGATCCTAGGAAATCCTTAAAGAGTTTGGTTTATAAATCATACTTGGATTGGGAGTGTTTGAAATCCTCTTAATTCAAAAAATACGATGCATGTTGATATGCCTTATTTGAACAATATCTTTGAAAGATAAATATTGTTTATGCATGCATGGTTGATGTTTGAATGTTAAAAGTTAAAGGTTCTTGTAAATGCATGGAACAAGAAATCTGAAATTGTATGATGAAATAAATGGTTATGTAAACTGCTGGTAAAGAAGCAGAATGCTTACGGAATTTGGTATATGAAATTATGTTATGGCCTAAGCCGGTAGATGGCTAAGGTTTATAGTGAAGTGTATAATGCAAATTTAGACACTTGGGCACTAGGCATATCATGAATCGTGGTTAAATTACTCATTGTGTGATTTCAGTTGATTTTGTAAGATATCAATAGAACACTTGACGAATTGACTAGTTAGGGATTTGATAAACACGTCAGTGGTCAGAATAAGTTTAAAGCCTATTAAAATCTTTGATAATGGGATACCCAATTTTTCTCTGATACATCGTTAGAGTAAAATTCAGTGTGGAAGGCCTATTGTTTGAGATTGAAACATATGATTTTATGCCCCGAAGGTAATATGTTTGGACCTGCATGGAAGTTAGGTTGAAGTTTTAACTTCTTAATAGATCTTTTGACAAAGTACATTTGCAGGTGTACGATTAAAAAGATTCACCTATATGAAATGTGAAATGTAGCCGCTTCAATAAGCCCAGGTTTGGCTTTGTATGCACTCATGAATGGATAGGGACACATGGCTTATATAGTGTCAAGTTTAGCTTTTGAGTTGTATTTGAACCTGTTTGCGGATTATCTTCAAGTGTTCAAATGGGTTGGAGGGTTCAATCTTTAAAGACACCCTGATTCTCGAATATTTGGAATGTGTAGTTTACTAAGGTGAAAATTTAATCATCAAGATATTTTCATTTATGTACTTGTTTGGTTTGGTTGTTGGATTTTCCAAATCAAGGATAATACTTAAATGGGCGAGGATTGTTGGTGTTTTATGAAACACAAGGCTATTTAACTATAATTGGATTCAAGTAGTTGTGAGTTCAGGACGTTATAACAAGTTCGGTGGTGCGGAGTGCACACTTGTATAAACTATCTACGAGCTTACAATTCCAGGATAAGTATTAAACTTATGTTAGTATGAATATTGATGACTAACATGTTTTGTCCTGGTGTGGAAAGATTTATCATTTCAGAATTTATTATAACTTTGATGTGGTGGTGCGCATTGCCCAACTTCTCTTTGATGGACAGAATAAGGATGATACATTGAATGTGGTATTGAAAGGTGGAAAGATGTATTTGTATCGTGTGAAAAATTACATCATTTCAGAATTTATAATTCTAATAGGTACATAGTTTAATGTGGAATGATGAAGTGTTGTGTCTTTACACGACATTTGTTTCCTATATATAGAAGAATACGCATGCACAAAAGATACAGGGGAAACTAAGGATTTTCCTAGACATATATATAACCAAAAACACAGTTACTTAAAAGTATTCTCCCGATTCATGCCTGGAACAGGAGGGACTCTCAATTGTTTTATTCTCTAAGGGAATTCGTGTAATCCAAGGGTGTTATATGGTCGAATTACTCTTTAAGAAAAACATACATAACGTGACTCACATCGATATCCATGAAAAGTTTTACCACAATCATCCAAGTGTGATAATATAGTTCCATTGGAACACAGTATTACAACATCTACTCCAACATATATTATAGGTCATCATTATTTAATTTAACATATATTATAGGTCGTCATTATTTAATTTTAAATTTTACCACTTGCATAATGATTTCTTATGAGAATATATACTCCATGGACGTTGAGTAGTAGTTAGTGTTTAGTTGTTTTTAAATAACTATTGAAGTACATGTAGACATAACAGAATAGACCCGGATAAGGAAAGTTTATATACATTTATATATCAACACATAAAATCATTATTAGTGTGAGTTTTACATTCAATTACGTACCATAGTTCGAGTTATTGAGTTGATGTTGGAATCTACAATTAAACGGGCTTTATATTGCACTGTGGAGTATTTTCACATTTGCATGTAAGGAGGCGTGTTGAACATGCCACATTAATTTGTTAAAGACATTGATCAAAAGTGGATGAAACTAGTTTGATGATCAATACCTGAACTCTTTCATAGTTCGATGATCAATTTTGGACTTTACTCCCTCTAAAGACTAATAACTATGTTATTTTTATATAATTATTGGTCAACCATTATTAATTTCCCTTATTTATTTGATCTTCAAGGTTGAGTCAAGTTGATATTGTTGGGGCGATGTTAGTTGGATGAAGTTACATAAACAAGAAAGTTCAAGCGTAGAAGGACTGATTTGTATGAAAAGGTTTTAGAAAGTTTTCTGTAGTGTTTGTTATGATTTAGATGGATTGAATGTTTTGTCCATTATGATTTGGTATTAAATAGCATTATGTCGATTTTAACCTTTTCTTATTTTAGAATTGAGTATTAGATGTATTCTGACAGGTTTTCACTGTCACATCTGTTAGAATTGTTTGTAAAATAAATGATATTGGAGTTTTTTCATTTTCAAAATAAAATGTATGCAGGTTGTTTTTCTGTTAATGTTTTATGTGTTCCTAGATTAGTTTTATATGGATTCTGTTGAGAGTATTTTTCGCCTAAAGTAAATTTGGGGAGGAATGAGGGAGAGTGTTGATACTATTTATAAGTTCTTTTGAGAGGAACCCCTATAATTTTAAAATTTATATAAAATTACCACGAAAATAAACACTCATGTCTTTTATCCACTTATATTATTTATATTTTAATTTTTAGATGAACCGGAAGATAATTTAATATGAGACTTTGTCGAACTAAATTAATGAGTGAAAATATTCTCCTAAATAATTGGGTTGTCAATGGATGAACGGCTATTTTTGTCACTCATACGGAGGACAGCAGGCTTTGAATTTGAGTCACTCATGTGATACATCAATTCAAAACTATCATAAAACAACATAAGAATGTTAAAAGAAAAAAGAAAAAAAGTTGCCACCCTATGCTCCAAAGTCCAAACCTAGTTGTTTGCATAATTAATCACAGTCATAGTAGTGCTTCGAGTTTCAAAGGAATGAATCATGAATTAACACGTAATAAACTGCTCCTACCAATATTCTTTAAATACAAAGACTTTGGTGAGGCAGTTTCACTAAATTTTACAGTGAGATAGATGATTAAAGTACAATTATTTGAATATAAGAGATGTCATGTGGCACTTTTTATAATTTTTAAAAAATTGCTTAATTCTTTGTCGCACCTTAAGTTACGGTGAGACGGTCTTACATAAAATTTTCTTTTCTTTAAGAAAGACTTATATTTCATATGAAGAGATGAGTGATTAATAAAGTTTTTAAAAAATGTACAAAGTACCTTATCTCATCTCTTATTTTTATATAATTGTATTTAAATCCTATGCCTTATCATGAAATTGAGTAAGACCATCTCGCCCACTTTGTGCTATTATTTTATTATTAATAATTTTCTTTTTACAAAAAAAAAGATGCCAATATAATGAATAAGAATATACTTAATAATTATAAAGTAAATGGAATAATTAATAACGGTCTAATTATTTTTTTAAAGCTAAATTATGTTAATTGAAAAAATCTAACAATAAAGATGTCAATATAATATGAGAATGGAGGGGCTGAATTAATTTATCATGTAGGGTTAACATGATCAGTTAATTAAGCATCTTTACTTCACCAATTATATACTCCTAAATGGAGTACTCATTTAGCACCGAATTTCTTTTCGTCATCTCAGACGTCGTAGGTTGTCTATTTTCGTCGGCCATAGCACATCCGACCTATAATATTCTCTAGTCTCAACTGACATTATTATCGTCTTGATTAAATTAAAGAAAAACGTGCATTTATAACCTATCCACTTCACGTAAGGGCCAATATAACCTTTCAGTATTTGAAAGTCTCAACATAATTCTACCTAGTTGACATAAGTGTAAAACTACCCATTCCGATCAATTTTAGCCAGAATTCAGTGAAATTACTATTTAACCCTTTGATTTTTTTTAAAAAAATGAAATTACATTTATGCCCCATTTTCTCCATTTCCCCTACTTTTTCCTTTTTCTCCTCTATTCTCCTCTTTCTTCCTTGACTTTACCTCTGCCCTTCTTCTCCTCTGTTCTCGCCGACTCCGTTCGGTGGTCATTCAATCGCTTGAGGGAGAGGGCGTGATGGTGATGGTGCTGGTGGCTTGAGGGAGAGGGATTGGTGGTGGTGGTGGCGGGGGCTGGGTTTAGATTTAGGGTTTCAAGGCGGCGGTAAGGGTTTCACGGTGAGGCTAGGGGTGGGGTTAAGGGATTGGGTTTCACGGCGGGAGAAAGAGGTGGTGGCGGCGGGGTTAGGGATGGTGACGATATTGGCCGAAGAGGAGGTGGCAACGGAGCTGGTGACAGGGCTTTAACGGCGGGGCTATGATGGTGGTGGGATTGGCCAGAGAGGAGGTGGCAATAGGGCTGGTGACGAGGGGTATAAAGATGGGGCTATGATAGTGGCGGTATTGGCCGGAGAGGAAGTAGCGACGGAGCTGGGCAATTTTAAGGCCGGGATGGGGCTGGTGGCGGGGATAGAGCTAGTGTTTCACGGTCAGAGGAAGGGGTGGTGACGACGTGTTTAACAACGGGGCTAGGTGGTGGTGGTTTGCTGGAGGAGGTGGTGGTGGTGGCCTGGCGAGAGGTGGTGGTGATGGCTGGCTGGCGGTGATGGTGGAGGTCTGGTGGGAAGTGGTGGTGGTGGTGGTGGTAGGGGCTGGCTGATGGTTGTGGTAGTGGTGGCCAGACAGGAGGTGTTGGTGATGGCTGGCTGGCGGTATTGGTAGAGGGATGGCGGGAAATGGGTGGTGGTGGTTTGTTGGAGGAGGTGGTAGTGGTGGTGGCGGTGGCCAGGCGAGAGATGGTGGTGATGGCTGGCTGGTGGTGGTGATGGTGGAGGCGGAGGCCTGGCGGGAAGTGGTGGTGGTGGAAGCCTGGCGGGAAGTGGTGGTGGTGGCAGGATGGAGGAGGTGGTGGTGGCAGGATGGAGGAGGTGGTGGTGGTAGCCTGGCGGTGGAGGTGGTGGTCTGAGGTACAAAATGTCCAAACACTTATAGGGTTTAAGTTAAAGGGCAGTTTAGTCATATTATATGTGGTCAACACCGGTTAATTTCGGAAATAGTGTATTAGGGTTATATTGACACTTATGTCAACTAGTTAAGGTTATATTTGCACTGAATATTATCTGAGAGTTATATTGACACTTACTCAAATAGATAGGGTTATATTGACACTTTTCTCTAAATTAAATTATTTACAATCTTTGTTTTTCGTAAATTTTAGTTTAGCTTTAAGTGATACATTTTCAAATATTACTTTCTGCTTTTATAAAAGTATATTATAAGAATAATGATATATGGTTCAGACTAAGTTAAGTGCATATATTTATCATATATGGTTGTCAAAAAGATATACTTGGGTGTCAAAAAAATTATAATCTCGGTTGCCATTGACTTCATTTGTCAACGGGAAGTTTGACCGGAATTTAATGAAATGACCCCAGGATATAAAAAAAAAGGAAAAGTGAAAATGAAAAAACAGAATTGCCAATCTTTCTTCTCTCTTTCTTTCTTCTACTCTCTGCCGGATATCAATGACTTGAAGGCGGTAAACCAGGCGCTCCAGTTCGAAGAAGCTGGACGAGGTGAAGGAGCCAGCGACGCAAAATCGAGAAGAAGATGGGCGGGTGGTGGTGGGGTAACGGGTGAGAAGTGGTGGCTGGTGGTGGCCAAATCAAGAAGGAGATGGGACGGGTGGTGGCGATGGCTGCGGGAAATTTTATGGTTGAGGGTGGAGATCGGAGATGGTGGCGGGCAGTGGCGGCAGAGACAAGAGGGAGGAGAGTTGGTGGCGGGCAGGTGGCGGCAAGAGGTGGTGGTTGGTGGGGGTAAAATGGGGGAAAATTTTTAGTATAATGGGCGAGTGTATTTTAGACCTTTTAGATTTGTAAATGCCTAATTTCTTCGGTCAACGCCAAAATTAGCACCAAAGGTTATAATTGCACAAATCGTCATAAAAATAGGGTTATTTTGGCATTTTGTCATTTTGCAGGATTATATTGACACTTTGAACCAAAAGTTAGGGTTTTTTTTGAAAGAAACCAATTAATTTTTTATATATTTAAATACGGAGAAATATGTTAATTTACAGGGAAAAATACATTTATAACCCTAACTTTAGGCTGAAAGTGTCAATATAACCCTGCAATATCCAAAAGTGTCAATGTAACCCTCACTAATTATTGTATGTACCAATCTAGCCCTAACTTTTAAAAAATTAGTTCCAATATAGCCAAACTCCCTAATTTTGGCATTGACCAAATGAATTCAAGCATGACCAGAAATAGAAATGATAAAAGTACCCCTTATGACAAACCTATCTTTATTCTTCAAAACCTAACATTGCTGCCGACGCTGCAAGATTCAAAATTGCGTTGCCTCCATCGTAACACCACCAACACCATCTATGAGACCACCACCTTATTTCCCTCTTGTCATATCTCTTCTTTGCGATGGAGCGTTGCTCTCGCTGTCGCCGTCCCATCGCCTTCGCCGCCCCGTCGCCTTCGCCGCCCCGTCGCCTTCGCCGCCCCGTCGCCTTCGCCGCCCCGTCGCCTTCGCCGCCCCGTCGCCTTCGCCGCCCCGTCGCCTTCGCCGCCCCGTCGCCTTCGCCGCCCCGTCGCCTTCGCCGCCCCGTCGCCTTCGCCGCCCCGTCGCCTTCGCCGCCCCGTCGCCTTCGCCGCCCCGTCGCCTTCGCCGCCCCGTCGCCTTCGCCGCCCCGTCGCCTTCGCCGCCCCGTCGCCTTCGCCGCCCCATCCCAACACCGCCACAAAATACCCTAGCCTCCGCCAACCTCGCTCCTCACCCGCCTCTACCATTCTTTCCCACCCCCTCGCCGCCGCCCTCCTCATCCCTCTCCCCTTCTCTCGCTGCCCTCCTCCCCCTTTTCTCCTCCCCTTGCCACCACTCTCCTTCTCTCCGAGACCACCCCCGGTGGTTCTGAATAAATTGCCCTACCAAATTCCGCACTAAATAAGATGGGGGAAAGATGGAAAAAACAGGTAAAGAAAATGGGGCAGTGGTGAATCTAATATGGTGGTGAAAAGGGGGAAGGCAACGAAATGAGAAAGAAACAGGGAAAGGCGATGAGGATGAAAGGTTTTCCCTTTTTTCATTTTTAGTCAATGGAAAAATTATCTTTTTACTGGAATCCAGCCAAAGGAACGTTAACTAAAAAGTCAGCAAAGTCAAAGTTTAGATTGGCACTTTCTGACTGCAGGATTATATTGGCACTTTCAGCCAAAAGATAGGGTTATTTTAGCACATTTTACTAGTTTATACATTTCAAACAAATCTAACTTGATTTTAAAAATATTATATTATATTTACATATTAAAGCATTAATTTTATAGCTAATTTAAATGAAAATGGTTGAAAGAGTGAAGCACTAGGGTGCCAAACTGCTTAGTTATGTTGGTAGATTTAAGTTAATTAAAAGTGTGTTGTTCGATGTGATTAACTATTGGTTGGAGGCTTTCCATTACCAAAAGTTGTGTTAAAGCATGTTGAAACCATCTGTTGTGCGGAATGGAGAAAGAACAGAAAAATGAACGAAAAATAACAAGACACAAGATTTACGTGGTTCACCAAATTTGGCTACATCCACGGGAGACAGATTCACTATAATAGGTAGCAAGTTATAGACGCTAATAAATTGGCCAGATTTCTACCTATCTAAGTGCAGAACAGAATTAGTGTTTACAGAGAGGAGAGAGACACTTTATATGCTCTCTCCACTAAACCCTAACAAGAGAGGAGGGAGCGAGACCCCCGTTTAGCCGGGGGCGTCTGCCGCCCCCCGGACCCTCAGGCCAGGGTCTCAGAAGCGGCTATTACAGTATTCAAGGCATACCAACAAATCTCCACCTTGACTTGAATCCTCAAAGTAGAAAACTCCAGATGCACCATTACAGTGCCGGATGAGTAGACTTCGCCCTCCACTCCCGGGACTGCCCATAGAGCACCTAATCAGCTCTGATGTTTAGCAAGTCTAAACAATGTTGAAACTTGCTATGTGGAACAGGTTTGGTGAACATATCAGCGGGGTTATCAGCAGTTCCCACTTTCTTCACCCTGATTCTCCTCTCACTCCTCAGGAAATGATATCTGACATCAATATGCTTGGTCCTCTCATGATGGACCTGGTCCTTGGCTAAGCAGATTGCACTCAAGCTGTCACAGTACACAGTAGCCTAATCATGATGTAGACCAAGATCACTAACTAGCCCTTTCAGCCATATTCCCTCTTTTGCAGCCTCTGACAGAGCCATGTACTCTGCTTCCGTAGTAGACAACGTCACTGTAGGTTGCAAAGTCGCCTTCCAGCTAACCACAGAACCTCCCAAAATGAATACATAACCAGTCATCGATCTCCTCGTGTCAACATCACCAGCATAATCAAAATCAGAGTAGCCTGTAACTAAGCACTCGGTATCACCTCCATAAATGAGACCCATATCAGATGTACCTCTAAGATACCTGAAGATCCTCTTCATAGCTTGCCAATGTTCCTTTCCCGGTTGCCCCATGAACCTGCTCACAACACTGACTGCCTGTGCTAAATCTGGCCTCGTGCAAACAATAGCATACATCAAGCTCCCCACCGCACTGGCATAAGGAACCCGAGACATATACTCCTTCTCCTCGCCTGACTGAGGAGCAAACATGGTGGTGAGATGAATATTTGCAGCACTAGGAGTGTCTATAGGCTTGGCTGTAGACATGCCAAACTTAGCCAACACTTTCTGAATGTAGCCTTTCTGTGACAAGAAAAGCTTCCGCTGACTTCAATCTCTAAGAATCTCCATTCCTAGTATCTTCCGAGCTGCACCCAGATCCTTCATCTCAAACTCAACACTAAGAAGTCCTTTCAACTTCTGAACCTCATGCTTACTCTTTGCGGCTATCAGCATGTCATCTACATAAAGCACCAGATAGATGAATGACCCATCTCTCAACCTGCTGTAGTAGACACAACATTCATAAGCACACCTCGTGTATCCCAACTGAAGCATGTAACTGTCAAACTTCTTGTACCACTGCCTCGGAGACTGCTTAAGTCCATACAAAGACTTTTTCAACTTGCAAACATACTTTTCCTTGCCAGGAACCTGGAAACCATCTGGCTGAGTCATGTACAACTCTTCCTCCAACTCTCCATGTAGAAAAGCGGTCTTCACATCAAGTTGCTCGAGCTCCAAATCCTGATGTGTCACCAAAGCTAGCAACACTCTGATGGAAGTGTGTCTGACCACTGGTGAGAAGATCTCATTATAGTCTATCCCCTCCCTTTGACTGAAACCTCTTGCAACTACTCTTGCCTTGTACTTGACTCCCTCTGCAGATGATATTCCTTCCTTCTTCTTGAAAACCCATTTGCAACTGATTACCTTTCTCCCTTGAGGCTGTTTGACCAATTCCCATGTCTGATTCTTCTGAAGAGACTCCATCTCGTCTCCCATTGCAGCAAGCCATTTATAAGCATCAGTACATGAAGTAGCCTCTCTGAAGGTTGATGGCTCTTGAGTATCCACTTCCTCGGCAACTGACAGTGCATAACCGACCATATCATCAAACCCATATCTCTTGGGCGCCCCAACTCCAACCTTCCTGGGTCGGTCCCGAGCTGAACACCGGATTGTAGCTCCTGATGGTTGAGGATATGGTGGTGGAAATTCCGGCATCTCAGATTCTGTGTGTGGCTCTTGATCCACCTCAAATTGTTCCAATCTATTTTCACCTTGAGTGACTTCAAGCTCCACCTGTTTATCAACTCCACTAGTTTCTGGCACAACTGTGGGCTTCACTATAGATCTAAGCAAAGAATTTTCATCAAAGACAACGTCCCTGCTCAGAATAACCCTCTTCTCAGATGGAGACCATATCCTGGAGCCTTTAACTCCATCTCCATAACCCACAAAGACACCCTTCTTGGCTTGGGGCTCTAACTTACCATCACTAACATGATAATAAGATGTACAACCAAAAACTTTTAACTTGGAGTAATCAACAACTTTACCTGACCACAACTCCATAGGTATTTTGCACTCTATACCCGTGTGAGGCCCGCGGTTGATCAAGTAACAAGCTGTACTCACCGCCTCTGCCCAGAATCTCCTTTCCAAACCAGCATTAGAGAGCATGCACATCGCTCTCGCCAGCAATGTCTGATTCATCCGCTCAGCTACGCCATTCTGCTGTGGCGTATTCCTGACTGTATGATGACGAGCAATCCCTTCATCCTTACAAAACTGATCAAACTTAGACGAGCAGAATTCCAGCCCATTATCAGTTCGAAGCCTCTTGATCTTCTTCCCGGTCTGATTCTCCACCAAAGCTTTTCACTCCTTGAACTTCGAGAAAGCTTCACTCTTATGTTTCATCAGGATAACCCAAGTCATCCTTGAGTAATCATCAATCAGAGAAACAAAGTACATGTGACCTCCTAGTGACTCAACTCGGGAAGGTCCCCAACAATCAGAATGGATGTAATCCAATGTGCCCTTTGTTCTATGAATCGCCTTAGGAAACTTGCTGCAGTGATGCTTCCCAAAAACACAATGCTCACAGAAGTCCAAGCTCTTAACCTTGTGGCCACCAAGAAGATCATTCTTCGACAGAATCTGCATCCCTCTTTCACCCATGTGACCAAGCCTCATATGCCATAACTTAGTCATATCATCCTGGTGAACCTCCGAAGATGCAACATTAACAGAATCCATAACCGTGGAACCTTGTAGAAAATACAAAGTACCATGCAGAACACCTTTCAGAGCCAGCCTAGAACCTTTGCAGACACACAGAACTCCATCACTCCCTTCTATCCAACGTAGGAAGAGAAATCAGATTCTTTGTCATTGATGGAACATGCCTGACATCGTTCAAAGTACAGAAACTACCATCATGCGTCCTGATCTTGATTGAACCAATCCCAACTACCTTGCACGCAACACCATTTGCCGTAGTAATGATGCCTTCAGCTTGCTCATAAGTTGAGAAATAATCTCTCCTTGGGCATATATGGTAAGATGCCCCAGAATCAAGAAACCACGCATTAGGATGATTATTTTGCCCAGTAACAGCTAGAGCAAAATCATCTTCAGAACTGAAATCCCCTTCAGCCACAGCAACAGTACCAGATGTACTCCCAGATTTACTAGCCTTCTTCGAACACTTTTTTTTCCAATGCCCCTTCTCCTTACAGTAGTTACAAACATCATTGGCCTTGGGACCTTTTGAAGATGACTTCTTGCCTTTCTTCTTACTGCCGGTTCCCTTGCCCTTTGTGTTTCCGCCACTAGCAAACAAGCCAGAGGCTTGACTTTCTGTACCTGTACTGTTTACCTTATGTCGCAACTCTCTACTATAGAGAGGGGATCTAACTTCCTCCAGAGACACGGAATCTTTACCAACAATAAATGACTGAACAAAATTCTCATACGAAAGCGGTAAAGACACTAGCAAAATCAAAGCAGCATCTTCATCTTCAATTTTCACATCTATATTTTGCAATTCTAATAACAAAGTATTCAATTGCTTTAGATGGTCTCTGAGTTGCGTACCTTCCTGCATTCGGAGACCGAAGAGGCGTTGTTTCAGAAGCAGCTTGTTGGTTAGAGATTTCGTCATATACAAACTCTCCAACTTCAACCACAGTTGTGCAGCAGTCTCCTGATCTGAGACCTCAGTGATGATTTCGTCCGCGAGACATAGCATAATCGTAGAGTATGCCTTTTCTTCCAAACCCGCCACATCGCCAGAACTGCTTGTGATATCCTTCGTCAGCGGAGCCCACAAACTTTGTTGTTTCAGCAAAGCTCGCATCTTGATCTGCCATAAACTGAAACTGTTTCTCCCAGTAAACTTGTCGATCTTCACGTTCAACCCAGACGTCTTTCTCCCCGATCAGCCCCGATCTGATGAGCCAAGAATCCGATACCCCACTACGGATGTCACCAGAAAAAAGAAACCGCTCTGATACCAGTTTGTTGTGCGAAATGGAGAAAGAACAGAAAAATGAACGAAAAATAACAAGACACAAGATTTACGTGGTTCACCAAATTTGGCTACATCCACGGGAGACGGATTCACTATAATAGGTAGCAAGTTACAGACGCCAAGAAATTGGCCAGATTTCTACC
Source organism: Rubia yunnanensis (assembly GCA_037428765.1). Classification (NCBI taxonomy): domain Eukaryota; kingdom Viridiplantae; phylum Streptophyta; class Magnoliopsida; order Gentianales; family Rubiaceae; genus Rubia; species Rubia yunnanensis. The sequence continues at coordinate 93,344,056 of CM075067.1, read as the reverse complement.
TATCTAAGTGCAGAACAGAATTAGTGTTTAATGAGAGGAGAGAGACACTTTATATGCTGTCTCCACTAAACCCTAACAAGAGAGGAGGGAGCGAGACCCCCGTTTAGCCAGGGGCGTCTGCCGCCCCCCGGACCCCCAGGCCAGGGTCGCAGAAGCGGCTATTACAGTATTCAAGGCATACCAACACCATCTGTAGATCATACCTTTGGTTTGGGGGTGAAACTATGTCCAGAAAGTCCTCAGTAGCTTGGGAGAAAATCTGTGGACCAAAGAAGAAATGAGGCTTGGGTGTTATATCTTTTGATGGAATGAAGTTTAGCAAGTGAAAGCAAAACATTGGGGATTGTTTGTAGGAAGGCAGATAGATTATGGACACATTGGATACATTCTTTTATCTTAAAGATAGGGAGATTATGGAGGTGAAATTCCTAGAAACCTCTTCATGGATGATTAAAAAATGTCTCAGTAAATGTAGATAAAAAAAAAAGAGAAACTTGGAGGCTTGGAAGAAGTAAATGCAGGTGAAGAAATTTATTATCAGAATGGTTTATAATGAACTAAAGGCTGAGCAAACAACAGTGCAGTGGAGCAAAATTCTTTTTAAAAACTATGCAAGGCCTATAGCCAAATTTTTGTTGTGGATGTGGCGTTATAAGAGGATGGTGACAAAAGATAGATTGAGGAAGTTTGTCTTGAATGTGGACGACATATGCACTTTCTTTGAGGAGGAAGAAACAATCTAACATTTGTTTTTTAAATGTAGAGAGGCAAAGAACATTTGGAGGGATGTTTTGAGATGGGTGGAGAGGTTCAGAGAGCCAGCAAAATGGGATGAGGAAATGGAGTGGCTGCTAGAGAATTGCAAAGGTAAAGGTAGCATAGCCCAATTGCTGAAGCTGGATGCTGCAGAAGCCGTGTGTTGAATTTAAAAATGGCGAAATGAGAAATGTATTCAGAAGGGGGGAAATGGGTGAATGTCACAAACAATATTATGGAGTGTGTGATGTATAGAGTTTGGTTGAAACCAAAGATTAGAAAAAAGTGTGCTAAGTTCTGATTAGTAGATGTAAAGTTGTATGTAGGAGGAAGACGAGTTGTAAATGTTTTATGAAATCATTAATGAAAAGTTATTACGTTTCAATTTTTAAAATTAAATTTCAATTAAATCAATAATTAATGTATTTACTCTTTCATTCAAGCTAAATTTTCTACTAAATTAATGTTTAATTATTTATAAAAATATTTATAATTAATCATTTAAATAATGTATTATAATAAATATAATAATAATCTCACACAATAATAATCTCACACAATAATAATCTTATATGTATCACTAGAATTTAATAGTTGAACTTAGCTTGGTTTACTCTAAAAAGGAAAAAAAAATGAAAATTTGCTTGGGACGGAGAGGGAGTAGCTGGCTTCATTCCGTTCTCGTGTCGTGTTTGTGTCGTACTTTCATGTCGATCTAATTTAAGGCTCATTTCGTGTTCGTACCTATCGTTCTACATGTCGTTTCATGTCATGCTGTTAAAATAAAAATTGTCCCACGGTCCGCCTACATGATTTGTGATTTTCATGTCATGTCGTGCACGACTTGCGTGATGAATCGTGTTGTATTTGAATGATTCAATTATTTTTTATTAGATATTACTTTTTTTTTGGAAAGAAAATACTTTTCTTTACTCATCACCAAAATTGAGATTTACAGCCTTATAACATCCTTCTTCTTTTCTACTCTCCTAACATAAACTTTACACAATGTTTTCTAAGATTAGGTTTCATCCAAGATCTATAGACTATACACTCAATGATATTTTTTGCTACATCTTCCCCCTTTCTCACTTCCCATGGCAACTCTCATTTCTAGCTTTCCAAATGGCATAAACTATCTCTGCAGCTGCAAGTTTTAGCAGCTGAGCTCTCCAGCCCTTCTTGCCGCAATTTTGCATCAACCATCTTTTCTCCCCTGACAACTTCAATGGATTTCTACTGATCTTCAACCATCAGATGATCCATGCTTTCCTGCTCATCACAGAATTGACATCCTTATTCTCCAGCTCATTCATAAGATACTATTTGACCCAAATGCGCATTAGGCCCAAGCCAATAGAAAGCAATTAAGGCCCAACATGGATTGAAGCCCAACAAGGGAAATAAGCGGGGCGTGACCAAGAAGGAAACGGGGACAAAGGAGAATGGGACACGATCTGTCCCATTAGAAGGTAAGATTGATAGAATCAAGACATTATTCACAATCATATTCCCTACATGGCAGCAAAGACTAACCGACACGTTGGAGTAGGCACGACCATGTGCATGCCTTCCTGACCTCAGTCTACCTATTTTGTAGGCTGAGGGGAAGACCGAAGATCGGAGGGATCGAAGCTACATGAAGATAAAAATTAGACGCAACATTGGTGCCGTCTGTAGGGATTGCTTTCGAAGTTTAGCATCCACGCAGCTCAAACACAATTGAGGCACCACCAGCAGGAAGCTTGTTCAACTAGGTGATGATGAAGGATATAACACATCTGGAGGAAGACTCTACGCTGACCCTAATGCCAATGCTGGCGGCAACGGGGGAGCGACACCAGCTCTGCCCAGCAGTAGAGCTTGCAAGAAACTCGGATATCCTTCAAACGATCATAGCATCACAAAAGGAGATAATGATGAGACTAACCAAAATGAAGGATAACGAGAAGAGCAGGATGGAACGAAGGGGGCTTGGCGTTAAGTCGACCGAGATTTTCCTAGCGCAGGAAGGTGACATTGAGCTGCACAGTCATGGTGAGAGAAGTATCGCCACCTCTGGAAGGAAAGTACATACCAGAGGCTGGGAGGTGGCAGCAGAGCGAGAGTGGCAGGCTGGCTACATGCCACCACTGCGAGATAGGAGACCCGACAAGGGTAAGGCCCTTGTAAGGGAAACAAGAGATGAGGCGGGAGGTAAAGAAAAGGTTCACCGTTTACCAAGAGAATACACCGGTTTATGGCTGGCCCAAAGCTGAAGATACCGATAAACTTGGGGCAGTATAATGGGGAGGCAGACCCAGAGGATCATTTGCACACCTTCTGTACCAACAAGGCTACCTTCTCGATACAAGAAGCCATATGGTGTAAGGTATTCGAAACCACCCTGATAATAGCAGCCATAGTATGGTTCAAGAATCTGAAAGATGAGACAATCGATAGCTTCAACAAGCTGGAAGATAAATTCTTGACTTATGTTATGCAAACAAAGAAATTCTAGAAGACCAAGTCAGAGCTGATGACGATTAGGCAGAAGCCAAGAGAGACTCTGTCAGCATTCTGGGAACGTTTCAATGACAAGGAAAACTTGGTGGAGGAAACGAGCAGCCAATTCCTCAAAGACACATTCATAAACAGGTTGAGGCATGATCTGTTGCTGAGGGATTGCACCCTGGACCCGCCAAGAACGATCGACGAGCTGATGAGGAGAGTCAAAAATTTTAGCAGAGTAGATTTGGTTTATAAGAGAAGGAAAGAGGCTCAGGGCAGTCAGGGTCAGAGGAAGAGTGATACAGAAAGTGACAGGAGGTCGAGAAGGGCTGGGCGGGGTAAGGAAAACACCTGGCCAGTGAGCAAGCTTGACATAACATAAAGGATATTCATGCCACTCATCAAGACGCCCAAAGAGATCTTCGCCTTGTACGTAGGGAAAGGTATCTTGGATGTCCCACTAAAGATAAGAACATGTCCCAGCAAGGGGAGCAAGTCCCTCTTCTGCGATTACCACGATGATCACGACCACCATATGAATGATTGTATGCATCTAAAGCATAATATTGAGGACTGTGTACATAGCGGTGATTTGGCGCATTTGGAGATGAGTGTGAGGGCCCATAACAAGGCCAACTACCAGAATAAAAACAAGTACGGAGGTTTTTGCAATTAGCAGGATGGTCGTGGAAGAGCAAGAAACCCCAACAGGTTGCGAGAAGGGAAAAAGGTGGCTAGGATTAATGCAGGGGAAGAACGGGGCAAAAGATAGAAGGGTGTGGAAAACTACCAGGCAGCTACGGTCACAGACATATACTCCATCATAGGCGAAAGTGCTAGGGGAGAATGGAATCCTAGCAAAAACCACACTGCAGGATGACGCCACAACCAACCCCAGCAGACAGAAAGCTGGGTATCAACGAAGCAATTACGTTTGATGCCAGTGACCCAATATCTGACAGACCAGCTGACAGGGATGCGATGGTGATAATGGTCAGAGTGATGAATAATAGGATTCACCGGGTACATGTGGAGAATGGAAGCTCTACGGAAATAATGTACTGGGGTTGCTTTGAGAATCTCGATGAGAACACAAAGAGGAATCTAGAACCCAGAGAGACCTCATTTAGGGTAACCCTCAGTAAGTGCAAAGCGAGAAGATGGAAGTGGAGATCAGACAGGGCAAGTCAGCGGGGCTAGATCTGCGAGAATGATTATAGGCAAGAACGATCTGTCAAAATTGGGCACAGATAGCAATACGGCTCAGTGAAAACCACTCGGTGCAGGTAGGGACATCCCTCCCACCTGGAGTCAAAAGGGAGCTCATACGTGTGCTAAAAGAGAACAAGGGTGCTTTTTCTTGGATGCCAGAAGATATGACGGGAGTTCCAATGGAGGTCGACTGCCATGGGTTGAAGGTGAATATGTCTCACAAGCCTGTCCAACAGAAGTGAAGGATACTCTGCAGAGAGAGGAACGTGGCGGTAAACAGGGAGGTGATCCAGCTGGTCGCAGCGGGGATCCTACAAGAAATCTCATACCCAACATAGCTGGCTAACCTTGTACTAGTGAAAAATGCGGATGGCAGCTGGAGGATGTGTGTGGACTACACAGACCTGAACAAAGCCTGCCCCAAGGACTGTTACTTGCTGCTGGTTATCGACCAAAAGGTAGATGCTCTTACCAATTACCCAATTAAATTCTTTCTTGATGCGTACAAAGGATACAACCAGATACCCATGCTGGAGAGTGACATAGAGAAAATCACCTTCAAAATCGAGAAAGAAGCTTTCAGATACAGAATGATGCCTTTCAATTTGAAAAGCGCAAGGCCACGTATCAAAGGATGGTAGACAAAATCTTCCGGAAGCAGATTGAGAGAAACATGGAGATATATGTGGAAAAAATGGTGATAAAAAATATCCAGTACGAGACATTCGTAGAGGATGTCAGGGAGACACTGATGCAATTCAAAGAGATAGGAATGAAGATGAACCCAGCCAAGTGCCAGTTTGACATTAGGGCAGGGAAAATCTTGGTACACATGGTGTCGAACAATGGGAAAGCAAATCCCAAGAAGATAAAAGCGATCTTGGAAATGAAGTTGCTAGGCACAGTGAAGAAGGTCCAGAACTGGAATGGAAAGTTGGCAGCCATGAACCGTTTCATGTTCTAGGCAGCAGAGAAAACCCTCCCTTTCTTTAAAACGTTTAAAAGCTGCGTGGATAAGAAGGGGACAATACAATGGGGTTAACCAAAGGAGAAAACATTTGAGGAATTGAAGGCTTACCCGAAGGACCTTCCCATGCTGACCAGTCCGAAGAAGGAAGGAAACTCTCTTCTTGTACGTGGTAGCGATCAAAGAAGTAATACGGGGCTCACTAGTCAGGGAGGAAAACAAGGTGCAGTAACCTGTGTACTTTGTGAACAGGGCTTTATAAGCCTCATAGCCAGGATACACAAGTTTGCAGAAGCTCGCCCTAGCCTTAGTTTATGCAGTGAGAGGACTAAGGTAGTACTTCCAGGCGCACCCTGTGACAGTTCTGACCAACTAGCCACTGAAAGCAATATTAACCAGGCTGAAGACTTCAGGAAGGTTAGTGAAGTGTGATGTGAAGCTGGGGGAACACATCATAGAGTATGCCCCAAGAAGAGCAATAAAGAGGCAGGTAATGGTAGACCTGGTTGAAATGGCCAAGGAAAGTAAGATGAAGGCCACAAATGAAAAGCCAGCCCCTGAAATAACCATGGAGTCGAGCGGCCTGGTAGGGCCGGATGTGTGGAAGTTGCACGTGGACGGAGCTTCCGGAGTGGAAGGAGCGGGCGCGGGGTTGGTTATATCAGACTTGGAAGGCGTAGAAGCAACCTATTCCCTGCGCTTCAAGTTTCTAGCCTTGAATAATGAAAGCATTGATTGTAGGCATGGAAATTGCTCAAAAGATGGGAGCGAGAAAGGTACAGCTCGATGCTAGTAGCCAACCAGTACAATGGGCAGTACACTGCCAAGGAGTCGATCATGATGAAGTATATAAATCAGGTCAGGAGTCTGGCAACAGAGTTCGAGGAGTTCAACATCACCAGAGTTCTAAGGTTGCAAAACACGAGAGCAGACCCGTTGAGAAAGCTAGCATCCGTGGCATATGTGCACCTTAACAAATCGGTATTGGTGGAGGAGTTGGCCAACAGATTAATTGACACCAGGCAAGTTTGAGCAATACATGGAACAGAGCCCAATTGGACTACGCCTATCCAAAACTACTTGGAGCATGAAAATCTACCAGCAGAGAAGAAAGAAGGGCATTGCAGAAAAAAGCATTGCAGTACGCTATGAAGAATGACTTGCTATACAAAAAAGGGTACACAGAACCATGGCTCAGGTGTGCTGAGCTAGAGAAAGAAGAAACTGTCCTCAGGGAGATACATGAGGGGAGTTGTGGTAGCCACCAGGGCTAGAAAACCACTGCGCCGTGGGTAGTGAGATCAAGCTACTACTGGCCCACCATGCGGGTATATGCTGAGAAATTGTTCAGAGAATGTCACAAAGGCTTGGAACATGCCAAAGTACAAAAGCTGCCCGCAGAATGGATGAATAGCGTCAGGTCACCCTGGCCTTTCGTAAAATGGGGAATAGAAATTACATGCCCGTTCCCCGAAGCAGTAGGGAGAAAGAAGTTCCTGGTAGTGGGGATTGACTACTTTAGTAAATGGGTGGAGGCCGAGGTTGTGGAAAGAATATTAAGGAAGATAATCACAAACTTTGCCTGGAAAAATATTGTCTACAAATTCGGAATCCCACAGGATATAGTGAGCAAAAAAGAGAAGCAGTTCTCTAATGAACCACTCAAGTCATGGTGCACCGAGTTGGGCATAAAACAACGGTTCACCTTCGTTGCCCACTTCAGGAAAATGGGCAGATGGAGGCCACTTACAGGACGATTGTCCACAGGCTGAAGTGAAGGTTGGGACAGGCCAAAGGAAACTAGGACGAGGAGTTGGTGAGTGTGCTATGGGTATACTGAATGACACCAAGGAGAGCCACCGGGGAATCCCCCTACAGGCTATGTTTTAGCATTGAAGCCATAATCCCACTAGAAGTTGTTGTTCCTAGCAGAAGGGTGGCTGAGCTGATGCCTATGGTAGAAAATGACTAGGCTATCAGAGAGAGCTTGGAGGAACTAGACGGGGTCAAAGAGAGGGAATCACTAAAAGAGACAGCATACAAGTCCTGGATGGAGCAGCACTACAACAGCAGAGTCAGGCCCAGATCCCAGAGAGTTGGAGACTTAGCGCTAAAGAGAAATGAAGCAAGTTGGATGCATAATGGGAAGGCATGTACAGGGTGGTCGAGGTGTTAGGGAAGAGAGCCTTCAAGCTGGAAACTCTGGACGGAATGCTAATCCCTCGCCCCTGGAACATTGTTCACCTAAGAAGGTACTACACTTAAATGCATTACCCGTCTGTGTTTGAATAGTCTAGCACATTGACGGGTTAGATGCAATTCCTGAAGGGATCAAATCTTTTGTAAACCCATAAGGGGTAAGATCCTAAGGAAATCCCGGCTACTCCCCATCGCCCCTTTTGTTGCTCTTTTGATTTTGTCAATGCAGGAAGAAAAACTAAGTACATTAGCATTGCTGAATGGCCGACCAAGGCCTAAAATGCAACTCAGGCTCCAACAGCCAGCGAATCGCAGGTCTGGGCCAATAAATCCAAAATAAACGCTCCGGCACCCAAGGGGCCGTAGAGCAATGAGCCTAGCCCAGGCCTACAATGCAACTCTGGCTCCAACAGCCAGCGAATTGAAGGCCTGGGCCAATCAGGCCAAAATAATGCTCCGGCACCCAAGAGGCCACCAAGCAACGAGCCTGACTCATGCAAAAATGAAAATCTAATTCCAACAACTAGCGAATTACAAGCCAAGCCAAACAGGCCAAAATAAATGCTCCAGCAACCAAGGGCGGTAGAGCAATGAGCCTGACCCATGCCAAATATGCAACTCTAGCTTTAACAGCCAGCGAATTACAAGCCGGGCCAATCAGGGCAAAATAAATGCTCCAACACCCAAGGGGTCGTAGAGCAACAAGCCTGGCCCATGCCAAAAATGAAACTCTGGCTCCAACAGCCAGCGAATTACAGACCATGCCAATTAGGCCAAATTGAACGCTACAGCACCTAAGAGGCCATAGAGCAACAAGCTTAGCCCAGGAAAAAATGTAACATTACAAGCCGGGGCAATCAGGCCAAAATGAACGCTCCGGCACCAAAGGGGCCGTAGAGCAACGAACTTGACCCAATAAAAAAAGCAACTATGGCTCCAATAGCCAACAAATTGTAATTCTGACCGATCAGGCAAAAACTGAATCCCCGACACCTAAGGGACATCAGAGTGACAAGCCCGAATCAAGCAAAAAAGTAAGAAACATTGTGAGATATTACAATACAACACTTAGTTGGGGGGAGATATGCCCCCCCGCGCGAGTTAGGAAAAAATACAAACAGCGAAAAGAAGTAAAGAAAGCAATTTGTTTTAAAGAAAATGTAAACAAAAAACATAAAGTACACGTCTACCAAACATCCGGGCCAACCAGACTACAACAAAAAACAAAAGAAACATGAAAAAGAAATTGTTTTAAGCTCCTAAACAGAAGGGTGTACACACAACCACTTAAAAAGAAGAACAGAAAAGCCTTCACGGATTTATCTCATCACCAGCAACGTTCCCCCTAGCACCATCGACCTCATCTGCCTCGGATCCTTACCTTTGGCTTTATCATCTGGATGCGAACCACTGGCAGAGAGAGCATCAACTTCAACTAGAGCACCATCAGGCTTCCAGTTGTCAAGCTCTTCAAGAGTCATGCCCGGATGCAGCTTCAAAAAATACTCCACAATGATATGATCATGGAAAGGAATGAAGGCCCCACCTAAACCAATGTGCAACACCTCCTCATCGTCTGTCTGGGAATACAGGTGGATGGCACTCTTTAGAGTATTGCTTAGCATCTCAGAGGCTTTATCACTCTGCACCACATGGGAATAGAGGCTCAGGAAGCCCTTAGTGAAAGGCCAATTTCATAAAGTAGTTAGCTCTTTGATCTTGGCCTCAGAATGATCCAGTGAAGATTGTATGGAGCATGATACGCCCTTCTCTAGCTCTAGATCTTGCTCCAAGTTGGAAACCTTATGAGCTATCCTCTTCAGAGAGACCATACCTCGGAAGAGATCTCAGGAACCTGAAAACCAGCCAGAAGAGGGCAAAGTTAAAACAACCTCTCAAACAATAATGATTACCAATGATCAAAAAAATGAAAAATGAATAATACCTCCAGGACAGCGGCCACAAAGTATTCATCAAGGGAAACAATCCTCGCCACATTTAGGGAGCGATCCCTGAGCCAGGCAGTATAGTGAGGGTTTGACAAAGTCTCGGAGATGAACTCGGTGCGGCTGGAAGCATTACGCAAAGACCCCTAAGAAGAAGAGCTGCGGTGAACGAGGAAGAGAACACAACCGTCTGAACAGGACGAGCGGTGAGCACCCCACCCCTGGTATGACCTACAGGTTGGAGGTTCGGTATCTCAGGGACCACCTTGAGGATCACCTTGACGAGACCACGACTGGAACGTTCACCCTGCTTTAGGGAATGACCGTGGCAAGACCTCTTATGCAAGGGCTCTTTGTCAGAATTTTTGGTGTCGGGGACATGGACAATTTTTGCTTTCTGGTCCACAACCCCATCAGTGTCCTCATTTCATGTTGGAGGATGAGAGCTGGCAGCACGGTGAGGTAGCTTGGCTATATCACCGAAGAAGTTAGCAACCAACATTTTTGGAGAACACAAAAGCAAAGCGAGTTAGAGTGAGGTGAAGAGAAAAATGAAACAAAACAATGAAAGAAAAGTAAGTCAAAATGCAGTGATCAGACAGAAGATGATAAACCAATACCACATAGATCCGTGAGGCCATCTTGAGGAGAAAGGTCGACAGGAACAAAGGGAAGCCAAACAGTCCATAAGATAGCATCACTCAAGATCCTATCTGACCTCATGCTCACCACCTCGAGACAGGAAATGAAAGGCTGCAGTGCCATCTCCCAGGAAGGTTAGAACGAGCACCCCACCGCATCTCAGGGTCAACTAGGTAGACAGGTTGAGTTCTCTTATAGCCTATTACCAACTCCTCACTCACAAACATAAATCGTCACTTCTACTCCACCCGAGTAGGAAGATCGGCCAAAAGTTTAACCCCATCCTGTCGAAACTTCAGAAAAGTCCAATCCGGGGAGCATGTGGACCAAATGGCAGAAAACCCAAAAAGGGTAATAGAAGGCTCAACACACAAAAGACGACACAGGACCTCGAAGCCCAAGAGGACTCGGACGGAGTTCGAGGGGAGGTCGGTGAGTTCTAATTCAATGTAGCCTAAAACAGACTGGAAAAAGTAGATAAGGGGAACCTAAGGGAGCAATTTTCTAAGGCGTCTAGATAAATAACCACTGTGCTGGCAGGGGCATCCTAAATAGTCTGGGAATCATGCGGCAGGGCCACCTGGCCATGAATGTTGATAAAGGTGATCCCACCGGTGGCAAACACCCATTCAAGTAGGGCGCAGACGGACCAATATTTGGCATCGATGGTTTCATAGTAATATTCGCCCTTGGGAGAGCCAACAGTAGAGACCATGATGGTAGAGAAAGTAAAGAAGAAAGAAAAAGAGAAGGAAGGGAACGCTGGAGATGAAACCTGGGGAAGATAAAGCGATTACCGGAGATGACTTAAAGCAGAAGCGAGAGAGTGACTAAAGTAAAAGAAGAAAATAAATAAAAGGGGATATTTGAAAAGGTAAGGGATAACATGCCAAAGAAACCCCCTGGGGACAGGAATGACAGCGAAATAATGAACCACCTCGGTAAGAGCGCAATATAAGAGGTGTGTGCACAAAAGCCACCAAGGATCAGACACGTGGCGAGAAGTTATGCACAGAGCACAACTGTTAGATAGATAAGAGAGTTATTTGGATAGTTGGGCGGTTAATAAACTTTTCAAGAGAAAAACCGTCAAACTTTCCCGCCAAAGTGAGCAAGGGCTGGGACGCTACCTGCGCCCTGCGGGTCCGTCAAGCAGTCTAGTCCATCGACCTGCATTTAACTAAAGGAACTGGGACTTGGACTGGGGGGACATGATGATGGAGATGCCAAGATGACTACCTCCATAAATGAAGACATTCCACGACTTGATCAAATATTTAAAGGATATGTTCAGGATCCTCTAAGTGACATAGTGGACCTATGACTAGGTCAAGGGCCAAGCTTAGAGATGATGTTTTAAATTCTTTGATTGATTGCCTTTATGATAAAGAATTGAAGAAGGAGTCACAATCGACATCTTGGATTCATTATTTAAGGTTGTCGACAAACTGTAGACATCATGGAGAACACTATACTCCTTTTCCCACTTGATTTTTAATGAGGCAGTGTGACCACTGTAAAATACTATAAAATTATTTCATTTTGGGTTTATTGGACTGATAGCTCGGCCACGTGGGCTTTGAAGAGCTGATTTCAAAAATACAGTCCATTAGTGTTTAGTATATTTAGTTTTATTTTGATTAGAATTAGATTTGGTAAGATTATATAAGGTAATATTCTTCAAGGTTACTTGTTGAAGAATTCGACTAGATTACCTTAGATTCCCATTTATTTTAGGTATTTTAGTTGGATATGGTTTTAGCTTCTTAAAGCTGGCTTAAGTCAATTCTGTTTCCAGTTGTGATTAGGGTTTATGGCCCAAATCTACCCTATAAATATGGAGGCCTTATGGACGAATTAACACACTTTTCTCAATCAAATATACAACCTTTTGAATTCAAACTCTTTGCTTGCAAGCTATTCCATTGTTTCTTAACCTTGAAGGCTAGTTAAGTATCAATAAACCTTGTAATCTGATCCTGATGGCTAGTTAGAGAGCAAGTAAAAGTTAAGCATACCCCGAGGGCTAGACACCTAAATTTCATGTGAGATAGTGAGGGTTTGCGGATCCCTTCACTAGATTAAAGATATTAATTCTGCAATCGTGAGTCTTCGTAAGGAGATTCATATCAGTTGGTATCAGAGCAAAGCGAACGATCTAATGAGCAAAGGTTTTCGAGTTTTTGTTGAATTTATTTTCAAAATTTTTTAATTTTTAAACTCTTTCGTGTCGTGTTTTAACTGTTTTTGTTTAATCTTTCTTACCAGGAGGATTGAATCTAGAGTCGAAGAACGTTGAAGGGTCTAAGAGTTAGAATACTTCAGTATCACTATCGACCTTCACCTTCATCAATCGAGTCAGGAGGACGTCGAAGGGTCTGAGCATTAACAAGTATTATCCACCTTCACCTCCCGGTCAGTTTCATAGTTTTAGGTAGCTTAAATAGTTTATGTGCTTGTGATATTTTTCATCAAATCTTCTGAAAGTTATTACATGCTCATAATCCTACTTGTTTTCTTTATTGTTCTTTGATTCTGTTATCTTGAATCATTCTTTGATTCTTTATTACACCTTATTAAAAAAGAGAGAGTTTTGTGTCATTTTCCATATATATAGTGTCATATTCTTGAACCTTACGATCTTGAATACCTCGAAATTCATTTAAATCAAGAGGAAGTTGTCGCCGTTTACTTAGTCCAAGTTTTGTATCGGCAATTTTTGTTCCGCAACTTTTTGAAAATAAAAAACAAAAGGTAGCATAGTTTTGGGTTTTTAAATCGGAATTTAGGATTTGAAAGCGGAAATTTGGGGTAGATTTGAAAATTTCAAAAGTTAGGGGGTAGATTTGCAATTTCCAAAAATTTTGGGAATTGTCACTGAAAATTTTCTTAGGGAATAAGATTCTGGTTGTGTGTTTTATAGTACAAAAAAAGGAAATAAATGAATTGTGGCTGAAAAAAGAAAGAAAGTAAAGGGAAATTCGATTTGAAAAGGGAAAAGAAAAGTCAAAATCCTGATCTGAAGAGGAAACGAAAATAAAAGCCAATTAAGAGAGGGGTTTGGATCTGAATTTTTGACTTGGGGGACAAGTAAGTCATTAAAATCATTTACCACAAGAATTTGGATTTGGGTTCCAATCCCAATTTATTTTCGGAAAAGTTTCTTGAATTTTCGGAACCTGTTTGTCGCCTATATAAAGCAATCTTGTTTTAATCACAATTCATTCAATACAGCTCCAATTCATGCCATTCAAATTTAGTTTTGTTACTTATTCTTTGTAGAATTTGGAATTCCAGATTGTAGAGCCAATTTTGAGTTTATATATTTTTAAATTTCGAAATAAGTTCTGCAGTACTCATCTCCATACTTTTCTTTGAATTGTGGTGAATTGATCAATTGACCTTGCATTATCCTTTGCCTTGTGAGTTGTGACTATTATACACTTGGTGAGTGACCTTACTAAACAAAGGGAAGGGTGAGGGATGATTTTTTTAGCTAACCGTTTGATTTTCTTTGCAGTTAACGAAGATGGGGGGGGATGAAAACCCATTCGTCCCGCCTTTTGTTAGAAATCCTAAAAATTTTCCATTGATGAACACCTGGTAGTCATCCACGTGAAGAGGCTCTAGATAGTTGGGAGCGATATCAAATTAATCCAAATGAAGCCAATGATCCTGATCGGTTGTTGTTACAATAAATGCACTTATGAGTGAGGTGCAAAGGTTGGTAAGAAACGTTGATAGCATGGCACCACCTACACCTACATTATTGGTCAAGAGAGAAGAAACCAAGAAATATGTCCGTCAATTCAATGGTTCTAGAAGTTCATATGACTATTCTGATGATGGTTCGGAAAGGCGATCACACCGATGGTCTTCTAAAAGGCATCACCACAGTAAACCTCATTCCTGAAGGAGAGTAAAGAGTAATTTAGGATCTGAGTTAGGTTCTGATAAAGATCGAGACATTAAGGGTTTAAAATATGACATCCCTCGATTTGATGGTCAACACAATCCAGTGAAGTATCTTGATTGGGAGCGACAGATTGAAAATCTATTTGATCTCAACAATTATCGAGAGAAGGAAAAAGTTAAAGTGGCATAGTATTCTTTTACTCTCTATGCGGCTGAATGGTGGAAAAATAAAAAGGAGTCGCGATATCTTATCGGAAAGAAACCTATCTCCACCTAGGAAATATAAAGATCCGAACTTCGCCAATATCATGTTCCGCCTGCTTACTTGATGGAACAGTATTCTTAGATGTCCAACATGAAGCAAGGAAATTGCACAGTTGATGAATACTGGAAAGATCTTGAGTTGACCATGAGAAGGGTTGGAATGAAAGAAGATGACGCATTCATCAAAAATCGATTCATCGAAGGCTTGCGTGAAAACCTTCATACACCAGTCAAGCTTCAACACACATATCCATGAATGATTTATTGGTGAAAGCAAGGTTGGTTGAGAGTAACTTGCGACCAAGGAGGCCACATCCCGGATTTCCCAGTCAACGAGCAGGGTTGACTCTGGAAACCCTAGTTATGGCCACAGTAGGGACATGCCCATGGGAGGAAGAGGATCGGTTTAGACTTATTCAAATTTAACTTATAATCCTACTAAGAGAAGGGTGCCGCCACCAACCCAACGGGTTTCAAAAACTCCAGGTAAGTCCACTACTTCTTCATCAAATTCAGTTTCTGTTAACTCTCGTACTTGTTTTCATTTTAATGAAAGAGGACATGTCTGCAATAACTTTCCTCATGCACGGGTGTTAACAAAAAATGAGGAAGGAGATGAAGAAGATGAATATGCAGATATGCCACCATTGTATGAAAGTGATGAAGAACAGGTAGATGAAGAGATCATCATAAATGATCATGGTGAACAAGGTCCAGAAACACAAGGTAACTTCGTTTCGTTAAGAGTTCTAAATTCTCAAATGGCTGAAACACAGGTACAAAGTATTAACATTTTTCATACCCGTTGCCTTGTGAAACATAAGATTTGTTTACTGATTATTGATGGTGGTTCTTGTGCTAATACTGTGTCTAATATTCTTGTTAAATCATTGTTTATGCCTGTGACTCCTCATCCATCACCTTATAAACTTATTTCGTTAAATGATAGTGGTGAAATTAGGGTTAACAAAAATGCATGATTAACTTTAAGATTGGAAAATACCATAATTCTATCTTATATGATGTTATACCTGTGGAAGCTAGTCATATTTTGTTAGGTAGACCTTGGCAGTTTGATCGTAAATCTATGCATGATGGTTACACAAAAAAAACTATTGTGATTAAGGGTATACCAACGATGCATGAAAGTTGACAAAGAGAAGTTTGTGACTGATGTGCATATGGCCGACGAAATCCCTAGCCACGGCTTAAAGGAGATCGACCACAAGGCGAAAAATGGAGGAAAAAACCTTGATAATTTCGACATAAAATCAAGGGAGGCTGTCCTAGGTGAGCCTGGTAAGTCTAAGAATAATTCTGATAAGTCGCGTAAAATCCTATCTTCACAACTTAGTCCTTTGCCATCGATTTACATGATCAGACATGAATTTCCTAATGATTCTGGTAGATCATTTTATGCATTGATTAGGTATGTGAATCATTCTTTTTCTAATCATTCTTATGTGCTTATCATGCATTTTAAAGAGAGCTACTTTGCTAGTGATGATATTCCTATGCATGTTCCTCCCCGGTTTGCTCAGATGTTACAGGAGTTTGAGGATGTCTTTCCAGAAATCTAACCTAAGGATTTACCACCTTTTCGAGGTATTGAACATCAGATTGACTTGATTCCAAGTTCAGTTATCCCAAACCATCCGGCGTATAAAGCAAACCCTGAGGAGACAAAGGAACTACAACGACAAGTCGATGAGTTACTTCAAAAAGGTTATGTGCGAGAATCCCTATCTCCTTGTGTTGTGCCCATCATTTTAGTTCCTAAGAAAGATAAAAATTGGTGTATGTGCATTGATTGTCATGCTATTAACAACATTACCATTAAGTATCACCATCCTATCCCCAGGTTAGATGATATGCTTAAATATTTGCATGGACCTGCGATTTATACTAAGATTGATTTGACTCAGGGTTATCATCAGATTTGAATTAATGAGGGGGATGGATGGAAAACTGCATTTAGGACTAAGTTTGGGTTGTATGAATGGATTGTTATACCTTTCGGTTTAACTAATGCACATAGTACTTTTATACGGTTAATGAATCATGTCTTAAGAAAGTTTATTGGTCGGTATTTTGTGGTCTATTTTAATGATATATTGATTTACTCAGAGTCGATTGATGAACATATTGAGCATGTTAAAATGGTTCTTGTTGCACTCCGTGAGTCTTGTTTGTATGCGAACATCAAGAAGTGCACATTTTGCGCTTCGGAAGTGGTGTTTCTCAGTTTTGTGGTCTATGAGGAGGGAATAAAATTCGACAAAACTAAAATGGAGGCCGTTAAGACCTGGCCGAGATCTACTAATGCCAACCAGGTACATTCTTTTCATGGTTTAGCTAGTTTTTATAGACCGTTTGTGCGTGATTTCTCATCTATTGCTGCACCTCTAAATGAACTATTTTAAAAAGGATATGAAATTTATTTGGATAGAGAGTCAAGAGAATGCATTTAATGAATTGAAAGTACGATTATGTAATGCTCTTGTTCTTGCTTTACCTAATTTTAATGGTACTTTTGAGATTTTAATGGTATTTTTGAGATTCATTGTGATGCTTCTAGTGTTGGTATTGATGCTGTTTTGATGCAAGAGAGTCGACCTAGAGCTTACTTCAGTGAAAATCTAAAGGGCGGTGCTCTAAACTATCCTGTGTATGATAAAGAATTTAATGCAATTGTGCATGCATTAGAAACTTAGCAACATTATTTATTGCATAAAGAATTTATCATTCATAGTGATCATGAATCCTTAATATACTTGAAGTGTCAGATGAAATTGAATAAGCGTCATGCTAAATGGTCTAGTTTCATTGAATCTTTTCCTTATGTGTTGCGTTACAAAAAGGGTAAAGAAAATGTTGTTGCTAATTCTTTGAGTCGTAGACATGTTTTACTTACACGATTGAAGTGCATTATGTTAGGGTTTTCATTTGTGCGAGATTTGTATGTGACTGATTCTAATTTTTCATCTATTTATGCTGCATGCGAAAAT
This sequence comes from Rubia yunnanensis, assembly GCA_037428765.1. Classification (NCBI taxonomy): domain Eukaryota; kingdom Viridiplantae; phylum Streptophyta; class Magnoliopsida; order Gentianales; family Rubiaceae; genus Rubia; species Rubia yunnanensis. The sequence continues at coordinate 93,326,657 of CM075067.1, read as the reverse complement.
AGTGCTTATGAGAAGTTTTTTCGACATGATGGTTTCTTGTTCATGAATAATAGGTTATGTATTCCTCAATGTTATATGCGTGAATTACTTGTTAGAGAGGCTCATTCGGGTGGTTTAATGGGATATTTTGGTGCATTTAAAACTTACAATTTGTTGTGAGAGCAATTCTATTGGCCAAAAATGGCATTTGCTATTGACAGGGTTCATAGGAATTGTCTTGATTGCTTGAAGGATAAGTCTAAAACTAAGCCTCATGGACTTTATACTCCATTACCTGTTCCTACACATCCTTGGGTTGATATTTCCATGGTTTTTGTCCTTGGTTTGCCACGATCTCAGTTAGGTAATGATTTTATCTTTGTGGTTGTGGATAGATTTTTGAAAATGGCATATTTTATTCCTTTTAGGAAGACAGATGATGTAAAACATGTTGCAGATCTATTTATGAAGGATGTAGTTCGGTTACATGGCATTCCTGCGTCCTATGTCTCTGATCGCGATGTTAAATTTTTATTCTACTTTTAAAATACCTTGTGGCATAAGTTATGGACAAAGTTGCTATTTTTTACTACCAGTCATCCTCAAAATGATAGACAAATAGAAGTGACCAATTGAATCCTAGGGGCTCTCCTGCATACACTAGTTCAGAAGAACTTAAATAATTGGGAAAAATGCATTCCGATTGCAGAGTTTGCTTACAATCGCACTATTTATTCTACTACTTTTTTATCTCCATTTGAAATTGTTTATGGTTTTGTATCTATTACACCTCTTGATCTACTTCCTTTGAATTTTAAACAGGTTAAAAACCTTAATGGAGAAAATAAAGCTAATTTTGTGAAAAAAATCCATGAGAAGGTGTGCATGAAAATTGAACGGACAAATGCACCGGATGTTGATAAAGATAATCAAAGTCGCAAGTTGATGAGGTTCAATGTGGGAGACTATGTTTGGGTTCATCTGCGGAAAGAGAGTTTCTAAATGCTCGAAAATCTTAGTTGAGTCCACGTGGAGATGGTCCTTTTAAAGTGTTGGATCGTGTGAACGACAATGCTTACAATATTGAGTAACCATATCATTATGGTGTTACTGCGACCTTCAATGTTGCTGATTTATCTCTATTTACCTTTGAAGATGATTCAGTTTCAAGGGCAAAACCTTTCGACCACGGAGGGAATGATGGAGATGCCAAGAAGACTACAACCATAAATGAAGAAATTCCACAACTTGATCAAACATTTAAAGGATATGTTCGGGATCCTCTAAGTGACATAGTGGACCTATGACTAGGTCAAGGGATAAGCTTAGAGTTACTGCTTTAAATTCTTTGATTGATTGCCTTTATGATGAAGAATTGAAGAAGGAGTCACCATAGACATGTTGGATTCATTATTCAAGGTTGTCGACGAACTGTAGACATCATGAAGAACACTATACTTTTTTTCCCACTGGATTTTTAATGAGGTAGTGTGATCACTGTAAAATACTGTAAAATTATTTCATTTTGGGTTTATTGGACTAATAGCTCGGCCATGTGAGCTTTGAAGAGCTGAATTTAAAAAATACAGTCCATTAGGGTTTAGTATCTTCAATTTTATTCTTATTAGATTTAGATTTGGTAACATTAGATAAGGTAATATTCTTCAAGGTTACTTCTTGAAGAATTCAACCAAATTACCTTAGATTACCATTTATTTTAGGTATTTTAGTTAGATATGATTTTAGCTTCTTAAAGCTGTCATAAGTCAATATAGTTTCCAATTGTGATTAGGGTTTATGGCCGAAATCTACCCTATAAATAGGGAGGCCTTATGTACGAATTAAACACACTTTTATCAATCAAATATACAACGTTTTGAGTTCATACTCTTTGCTTGCAATATATTCCATTGTTGCTTAACCCCGAGGGCTAATTAAGTATCAACAAACCTTGTAATCTGATCATGAAGGCTAGTTAGAGAGCAAGTCAAAGTTAGGCGTACCCCGAGGGCTTGACACCTAAATTTCGTGCGAGATAGTGAGGGTTTTCAAATCCCTTCACTAGATCAAAGATATTAATTCCGCAATCGTGAGTATTTGCAAGAAGATTCATATCACTTGAAGAGATTTGGTTCTATTCGGCCCAAATGCGCATCTGGCCCAAGCTAATAGAAAGTGATCAAGGCCCAACGCGGAGTGAAACCCAACAAGGGAAATAAGTTGGGCATGACTAAGAAGGAAATAAGAACAAGGGGATGGGACATGAGCTGCCCTATCTGTTCCCAAATAACATATAAAAAGGGGTTTAGGTAATCAGAAGGTAAGATTGACAGAATCAAGACACTATTCACAATCATATTCCATACATGGCAGCAAAGACTGATCGAAGTGTCGGAGCAGGCACGACCCTATGCCTGCATGCCTGACCTCAATCTACTTGTTTGGTAGGGTGTGTGGAAAACCAAAGATCAGAGGGATCAAAGCTACAGGAAGATAAAAATAGGACACAAAAATTATCTTATGACATCCCCCCCAATGGAACCTCCTCATAATCCTCTTTCATAGCCTGACTCATCTTTCTCACCTTATATTTTCTTTGATTCTACTATTGCTTCCACTGATACAAGGTCAGAGCTCTTCTTCTACACTTCATAAGACTTTTAATCATCCAAGAGCTTGAACCTGGAACAATAGTAGATGTCACCTCACCATTTTTTATGTAATACATATAGATTCACCTGACCAAAGTCTATCAGTCTTCCAACATAAGTTCCACTAGTTCTTCATCATAACTGCTTCATTCCAATCCACCAGAGATAATACATTCAGTCCCCTTTCCTTTTTAGTTGAACAGATCTTTTCCCAGGCTATAGGCAATTTCCGGGTGATTTCATCTCCACCACTCCATAGATATGATTTGTAAATGGAATCTATATGTTTCAGCACAATTTTAGGAATATGGAAGCATTGGATCCATTAATTAGCCACGGCAAAAACAACACTTCTAACTAGTTGAATTCTTTCTGCATAACTAAGTAGCTTGGCACTCTAGTGTCTAGTCCTCTCAGTGATCCTTTCTATTAACGGTTGGCAGGCCTGCACTATTAACCTTCTACTGGTTAAGGGTATTCCCAGGTACCTGAAAGGCAATTCCCCAGTTACAAATCCTATTATCTCGAGCACCTCATGTTTATGAATCTCCTCCATTCCTCCAAAAATACACTTTGCACTTTTCTTGGTTAACTTTCTGCTCTGTGGAATTTAAGGATTTCTAGAAAGTTGCCATAAGAACTTGCACAGATTTGCTATCACCTTTTGACAGTAACAACAGGTCATCTGCAAAACTGAAATTCATCAGTTTCATCTTATCGCATCTATAATGCTAGTTTAACTCAGATTTTCCATTTACCTCCTGTAAACATCTAGGCATATACTCCATTACCAGCACAAATAATAGAGGAGATATAGGACCACCCTACCTCAATCCTCTTCCATCTTTAATTAAATCAGTAACATTACCATTCACCACATACTTGTAAGACATAGTTCTCACACATATCATGGTCCAATTTACAAACTTACCTGGTAAGACAATCTCCTGTAATATCATCTCCAATGTTGTCCAATCAAATGTATTGTAAGCCTTTTGCAAATCAATTTGTATTAGACATCTTGGATCGCAACTCTTCATGTTCTATCCTCTTACAACTCATAAGCCAACATAATGTGGTCATGGATGTTCCTTCCTGGCACAAAAGCAGCTTGGGTTTCATTCACAATTCCTGCAATAACCTCACTTAACATGTTAGTCAAAACTATGGAGATCAATTTATAAAGAGTAGAGCTATTGGATATAGGTCTTAAGTCCTTCACTTTCTTAGTAGATGCATGTTTAGGGATCAAAGTAACCAATGTACTGTTGACAACTTTATATTGTCTCCCATTTTCAAAGAAATCAGTCAAAGATTTCATAATATCCCATCTTATCACCTTCTAGTTCTTTTTAAGGAATCTAGAACTGAATCCATAAATATTACATTTATGAATAAAACTGAATCCATGAATAGATATTACATTTTATTGTATATTATAAGTTGGAATTGTTGTAAAAATAATGTAAGTTGAAAATTTAAAGTTAAACATTGAACAATTAAAATTTTCAATCTATTCTATTCATTCACCAATATATCACATTGGAGTATTCAGTACATTGTTCAATTAATTTAATTAACTTTATGTTAAAGAGTGAGTCTCTTGACAGACGGCATGTCCATAAGCTTATGGACAGACCACTTATAATTTACCTTATACATTGCATTTGATAAATTACATACAAATTATAGAATTCTTGAAAATAATTTTTTATATCATATATTTTTATATTTTCACCTTCAAATACATATTATTACTTTTTTTAACTTATAAAATTCAATATTTAAATTTTATAAAAAAATTACAACATTTAAGGTAAGAGCCCCTATGGACTGTCTATAACCTTTTAAAAATTCCATCTTTCCTGAAACTTTCTCTATGTTAAAACTCTAACTTGCAATTTCTATAACAATTACAACTTACATTTCATTACAATTTATAAATATATTGTCGTGCATAATGAATAAAAATTATTGATGAATAGTGTATTAGATTGTTTTTTTTGGAACTGAAATAACTTTTCATTGCTTTCTAAAACAGTAGTGTACATCTCCAAGTCCCCTAGTTTTCCTCCACCATAAACTTTGCACAATGTCTCAACAATTGCTATTTTCATCAGACCAGCTTTGCTTCCTTTTCTTTTGCATCTGCAGCAGATCCATTTCAGTTCTTGTTTCCACCCATTCGGTTCCTTTTCAATTTGCAGTCAGTCCAGGACTTTCCTCTATACTGCCCTTGTTCTGCTGCACTGGAAAAATAGGTGATCCAATGTCTCAGTTGCATAAAAGTCACCCCAAACTTTCTAAGCTTGTCTTTTGTAGCCATTTTCCTGTAACAGCACATCCATAATGTGAACTGGATTCTAGGCATTGCCTGACTCCCATTGAACACAGATCTCCAGGAAACCTGCTGCTGTTGTTGCCTGAGTGCCTGATAGACCTCTCTGAATTTAAACTTTCCCTGATCCATATGTTTCCTCCAAGCTTCAAGGTGCTGCACAAAGCCCCTGCATTTGTTTAAACTTTTAAGCATCCATGAGCTAGAATTTGGAAATTCCATGTTCATCACATCTCGGCCTTTTTCACATAATAAATATGCACCCATTTGATCCATAGTCTATCATTCTTCTTGCATAGGTTCCACAAATTTTTGCTCAGATTTGCCCAACTCCACTCCTTCAGTGATATCACATTCAGGTCTCCTACCTTCTTTGGCTGACATACTTTATCACATGCCACTGGAGCCTTTCTGGTGATAATCTTCCCTCCACTCCATACATAGGACTTACATAGTGCTTCTACATGTTTTAGAACAGCCTTTGGGATTGGGAAGCATTGCAGCCAATAATTTGTGATGGAAAATAGGATACTCTTAACTATTTGCACTCTCCCTGCATAGCTAAGAAGCCTTGAACTCCAGTGCTTTAACTTTTCTATCATTCTATCTATGAGTGGCTGACAAAATTGGACTGTTAGTCTCCTGCTTGATAGTGGCACCCAAAGGTATTTAAATGGAAAAATCCCATCAACAGATCCTGTGGCATCATGTATTAACTTCTATAGATCCTCCACAAAAGCTCCAAAATAGACTTTACATGTGGATTTGTTAACTCTCAGCCCAGTTGAGTCTTCAAATTTTTAATAAGCCTTCATTAGAGTTTCCACTGATTCAACTTCTTCTTTAGCTAATAACTACACATCATTTGCAAAAGTTAGGTTTATCAATTTCTACTTTTCATTCATAGGGTGGTATCTGAACTCACCCTTCTTGCCTGCCTCCTGTAAACATCTCCCCATGTATTCCATAACAAGCACAAAAAGTAAGGGGGAAATGGGATCCCTTTGCCTCAAACCTCTTTTGGCTTGCACAAACTGTGTTAGATTTCCATTGATACTGTATTTATAACTGACAGTCTCAACACATATCATCACCCATTTTATAAACTGCTGAGGTATTCCCACTTCCTTCATGATAGCCTCTAATTACCTCCATTCTATAGTGTCATAGGATTTTTGAATGTCCATTTGAATTAAACATTAAGAGCCCCCACATTTCCTGTTATATCATCTAATGTGTTCATACACAAGTATGATACAATCATGGATACTACGGCTAGGACAAAAGAAGCTTGGTTTCCTGCACTACCTTAGCTATTATTGCACTCAACCTATTTGTTAGCACCTTAGAGTTAATCTTGTACAAAGTGGTGCAGTAGGAGATAGGTCTTAACTCTCTAACTTGTTTTGCGGTAGGATGTTTGGGCTAGAGTTACTAGTGTACTGTTTACTGGCCTATACATTCTCCCATCCTCAATGAAATCTTGTATGTCCTTCATCACATATGTTTTCATCAATGCCCATTTCAGCTTAAACAAGTTGGCACTAAAACCATCCACCCCTGGCGCCTATAAGTCCTCAATGTCTTTCAGTGCCCTGTATACCTCCTGTTCGATTACTTAGCTAGTCAATTGTTTTCTGCTTTAACTACACAACCTTCTTCCTCCTCTCATAACTTCCAGGTCTATCCTAGCAATTTCCTGTATGTTCTCCCCAATCAATTTTCTATAAAATCTCAGAATCTCCTCCTCCATTTTCTCCTGAATCATTGTTTCTTAGCCATCCTCCTTTCAATTCTCTAAATTCCAGTCATGTTGTTTTTCTCTTTTACGAAAGCATGGAAGTAAGTGTTGTTACTATCTCCTATCCTTAGTCAGTCAGCTTTAGATTTCAGCTTTGCTATCTGTTCATCAACTTCACTCCAATATTTCATTGTTTCTATCCGTTTTACTACTTCTCTGATCAGGTTCTGGTCCATCTTTTTTCAGTCCAGTTCTTTCTAATTTTTCTATAGCTTCTCCTTTGTCTTCTCCAGTTTCTTTTTTGCACCACTCACTTGCTTCATAAAGCTTCTTAAGTCCCCTTGCAAGCAGTTTCTGCCTCAGTGCATACATAGGTCTACCTTCTTGATCTTTTTCCTAGCTTTCATCAATGGCTTTTTGTACCTTAGGCTTTTCCAATAGACAATTGAGAATTTTAAATTGTTTATGCCTCCCTATCTTCTGCATTCCTATACTAATTCTCACCACAACATGGTCAGTTATACCAGTTGCCTGGTTTTCTACAGTTGCATCCTGATATTTTGTGAACCATTCTATATTAGCAATGGATCTATCTATTCTTGAATAGATAACTCCCTATACTTGCCTGATGGACCAAGTCTAGTAATATTCACTACTCTCACATTCAAACAATCCAACCTGATTCATCATGCTTTCCAAATCCCAGAATTCTTGAATTTGAACCTCATTCCCTCCAATTTCATCTTTTGTGGTTAAGACATTATTGAAGTCTCCTATGATTACCCATGGACCTTGAACTTGATTCTGTGATCTTTCAATCTCCTTTCACAACATTATTGAAGTTTCCCTTATTGATTGCATAAGCTGCTATCAATCAATACATAAGTGTTCCATCTATGCTCTTTACCTTGCACAGTGCATCTGATCAGACTCCAATACTTTCCTGAGCAGCACTTTCCCTGGATTCCAAAGTACCTAGATTCTGCCATTTCGATAGCAGTATAGCTGTCTTCAAATTTCTAGCAACCTCCAAATTTCTTCTGCCTTTTCTTTTTTGACTCAAGTTACTACTATTGCATCAATATCTAGTTTTATGTTATTGAGACGAGAGCTAATCTCTTTTGCTATTTTATTGATCCCCCTCACATTCCAGGAAGCTAACATGGAATATATCTCATCTCTCCTCCTGGATCAATCCAAATCCAGAGAGGATCCCCCAACTGTTTCCCTGATGCATTAGATAAGGCTTCCACTGGCCTATCTGTAACCCTTCTCTCCTTCTGTGTTGTACCTGCATCCCTCTCCAGCTTATGATTTTTCATTGCATCTTTCTTACCCTTTTCTTTAGATCTCACCGAAATCCATTTCACCTCACTGATGGTATTCTCAGCTTCAGTGTTAACATCTTTCTCACTGGTGGTATTCTCAGCTCAGTCATGCATGTGCTCTCCACTTCTTTAGTTTTAACATGCCATTTATGCACGAGTTTTCCCTCCTTGCATTTATGGCCCCACCTGCATTTCTCACAGAATATAGGCTTGTTTTCCACAACAATTTTCTGCTCAGTAACACTACCATATATATATATATATGATTTTCACAATTTTAGCTATGTTCTAGGAGATGCCAACCTCCACTAACAACCTGGCATAAGAGATCCTGATCTTACTTGCTGTACATTTATCCGTGAATAGGGGTTTTCCTATCACACTTCCTATCTTGCCAAGACCCCTCTGCCCCCACAAGTGTAGTGAAAGTTTTGGTAAAGTAACCCATACTGGAGCTGTTCTTACCATATCCCTATCCATAGGGAAGTTAGTTTTCCATAGATGCAGAAAAATAGCCATGTTGAAGATAGTATATGGACCTCTCATCATCACCTCATCTTTGTCTACTCTAGATTTGAACTTAATCACAAAGTATCCATCATCATTATATATCAATTCAGGTAAGGCAACAAAGGTCCAGAACTTCATCATAAAACATTTTACTGCATTCATAGTCAAATCTGCACCTATCACATATAGAATAAGTGAATTTTCCCGGTATTCCAGCTCAGATTTTACATCCTTCATCTCTAGTTCAATCTCCATTTCTCCATTAACCATTTAGGTGCCACAAATTCAATATTCATCCATTCTTCTGAACTTTATTACCAGTTATCACATCAACCCACAGTTTATGATCGAATTCTTCAGCATTAGGTTTCAGAGTTACCTCATATGGTGTTTGTTGCCCAGCATCAGTGTTTTCCCCAAATTGTTTTCCATTCTTATTCCGTTCTGTCCCTTCTTCTACAACTTCACTTAGCTTTTCCTCCAATTAACTGGTGATTCCAGAATCTTCTTCCTATATGGCTTCATTCCACTCCATCACCGATGAGATCACCTTCTTCTTTGGCCAATCGCATCCTCGTTCATGGCTGCTCCGATCTGCTCACAGCTATGGTGATCGCACCTCAACTATGTGAACTTGCCTGCATAGTCATAATCGCTTATGACCAACGATAACTTTAGTTACGTATGTGTATTTTATTATTTGAAAGTATTTTTTATGAATTAATTAATTTTTTTGTACACATAGTTAATTTAATATCAGTGTAATTTAAAGAATCATGTCAAAGACCAATATGATACAATGCATTTTTGGTTAAAGAAATGAATTTAAGAATTGTTGCCTTAGGATCAATTCCTAGAAAATCCAAAATTTTACAATGAATTTAGTTTCCAATCAGTAGAGGTTCATGTGGCGTTTTCTCTCTAGGGTTTGGAGATCTTTTCCCTTATGCCGCAAGCCACAAGATTTTTTCCTCCGATTCCATTTCCAAGGTATGTTTTCTGTCAAAGATTCCATTTCCAAGCACGGATTGGTGGAACTTTATTTATAAAATCATTGAAGTTTGGTGGAAGCACAACAAAAGCGATCTAGGTTTTGAAGGCTTTCCCTTGCGATAAGCTTTCGGCACCAATAATAGGAGAAGATCAACGAATTTTGAACATGGAAAACCTTGAAGCACTTTAGCAGTTGTATGCAAACCTCTCTCTAACCGAGGAAGAGAACCCACACAAATCAAAGGAGAATTTATGAATTGAGCAAGTGTATGAATAGAATAACTATGCTCAGGACGTGTGATGGTAAGGTATATCAGGTGCACAACTAGCCGCCTGTACTACTCAGGATCATAGTAAAGTGGGCCATCAACATGAGCCAGATCGTGTTGCTGCTCTATCGAAAAGTCAGTCAGTTTAGAGGTAGATAAACCTATATCAGATAAAATGTCCAGGGCATATTTCATTTGTGAAACAAACATCCCCTCTAGTGTTCTACCAATCTCTATACCCAAGAAATATTTAAGTAAACCAAGATCTTTCATACGAAAACAAGAACTCAAGTATTTCTTGAACTCAGAGATGAACGCAAAAGGGCTACCTACAGTAACCAAATCATCCACATAAACCAGAACATGCTAAGAAATCAATCCACGGGAAAAGATAATCAAAGAGTAATCTGCCTTACTCTGAACAAAACCAAATGCTCGTAAAGCCTGAGCTAATTTGGAAAACTGATTTCTAAGAGCCTGACGAAGACCGTTAAGAGATTTCTAAAGGAGACATACCTGACCATGGGGTGCGGCATAGCCTGGTGGGGGTCCCATAAAAACCTCTTCATGTAAATCACCATGCAGGAAAGCATTATAGACATCCATCTGATGCAGTTCCCACCCACGAATGACCGCAACAGATAAGAATAGGTGAACATAACTCAACTTTGTAACCAGAGCAAATGTCTCAGTGTATTTAATCCCTTCAACCTAGCGATTCCCAAGAACCACTAGGCACGCCTTATGACATTCAATTGTACCATGTGACTTAAAATTCATCCGGTAAACCAATTTCCAACCAATCGAATTCTTATCCAGTGGTAGAGGGACAAAAGTCCAAGTCTGATTGTGCTCAAGTGCAATAAGCTCTTCAGTCATATCATCTTGCCAATGAGCATGCTGTGATGCCTCAGAATAAGTGGTGGGATCTGCATTAGAATTTTCTGTACCCAAAAATCTAGAATGCATACTGGAAAAATTATCACAATTTACATAATCAGTAAGAGGATAGAGAACACCTGAGGATAGTGATGGCGCATCAGTGAACGTAGCGGTAGGTGGTCTTCAGCAGTAAGAGCATAGGCATAATACTCACAATCGTAATCCTTCCAATAGGGAGGAGGTCGGTGAGCGCAAACACTCTGTCCGATAGGAGGAATCCCAACGGTGGGAGGAGGCGTGAGAACAACCGGCATAACAGGCGTCAGACCTGATAGAAGTAGACGGTGAGCAGAATTAGTCAAGGCCGGAGACACCACGTCAAGCGGCGGAGCAGAAGGAGTCACCAGAGCTGGCGGCGCGTGAGGCGGGAGTTCGTGTTCGTCATTCACTAGTGGCTTATGAAGCGAGTGAGGTGGTGCTGTCCCGGGTGGTGCATTATCAGGATGGGCCATCAAGGGTTGCCAGTGATCTAGGGCAGTTGCCAGAACTAGAGAAGCGGATAGAACTATAGGCATGGCGGCATCCGGTGGTATTGGTACGATGAAGGCCGAAAGGACAGGAGTGGCGGTGACTGGCGATATAGGGTCGGTGGTGGTTGCTGGGACCGATGGTGCTGTGATCTGGGCATGTTATTCCGGCGGTGGTGGAAAGAATGCCGATGGTGAGGTGGTGGCACCGCCAGGAACTACGGAAGAGCCCGGTGTCAAAGTGGTTACACACGGGAACTGGTCTTAAAAAAATTGGCATTCTAATATTAAAGATGGCGAGGGATTCCAGGTTAAAAAATCGATAGTCTCTCTTTCCGGCATGATAACCAAGAAACAAACATCGCCGACTTCTTGGTGTAAACTTCTCGTTGTATTTGGGAACATGAGCAGCAAAACACAAGCATCCAAATACCTTTAAAGATGAGTAATTTAGAGCTTTTCCATATAGCAGCTAAAAGGGAGTGCGACCATTGAGATGTTTCATCGGTGTCCGGTTAATCACATAGGTAGTAGTAAGAACACATTCTCCCCAAAACCCAATTGGAAGATTGGCTTGAAACCATAAGGCACACACCACGTTGAGTAAATGATGATGTTTCGTTCAAATCGACCATTACGCTGTGGTGTATCTACCATAGATGTCTCAAAAATGAACCCAGATGCAACAAAATGAGATAAAATTCAGTCCCGAGAATAATCATCAATTATTGTAAAATAAAATAAAATGCACCAATAGAAGATGGTGTTCTATAAGGACCTCGAATGTCACAATGTACTAATTCCAATAAGGCAGTAGCATTTGTAGAACTTAATGGAACACTATGTCTAGTCTGTTTCGCTCTATAACATATAGAGCAAGGTATAGTAGTATTATTTGTGCTAAAATCGAGAGTAGGAATAGAAGATAACACCATAGATGATGGATGACTAAAATGTTGATGCCATAAATCAGATGAAGAAACTGAAGCAAATGTCAGAATAGACTGCCGGATATCAGGACGAATGCAAGTATCCAATAGACGAAGCCAATAACCCCCCCTGCTGTTCACCTATGCTAATCACAATCCTCGTACTGATTTTCTGTAAAATGCAATAACTTTCAGTAAACAAGGCTAGACATTTCAAGGCATATAACAATCTAGAGCATGATAATAAATTGCATCGCAAAGTAGGTATGTAGAGCACATGAGTAAGGGTGAAATCACCAAACCAAATAGAACCATATTGTGTAGCAAATGATACAGATCCATCAGGAAGTATAACATTCACAGAATTGGTAGCAGTAGTAATATCAGTAAGAGAACCCTTGTCATCAGTCATGTGATATGAGGCTCCTGAATAAAGAATCCAGGGTAAAGTAGAGTTACCTGACCCCTGGTCAGATAACAAATTAAACTGATTAAATAAATGTATGGACGTACTCCATTGGTCATCAGATAGAGCAGGCCCAAAATCAGATTGAGTAGGGGCGCCAGAGGAGGCGGCCATCGCAATCCCTTGCGCCGACATCAATATACTGGCAAAAATAGCCATAACACAATTTATTTTTTTTAATAAAAATAAAATGAATTGTGTCCAAGTAGATACAACAACCAAGTAGATATAGCAACCCATTAGATGCAGAAATAGCCAAGGAGCGAGCGTCCATGTACTGGCACGTGCAAACACACGCTGCTGGAGGGAAGGGCGCATGTGGCTTAACCGCGCGTGACTTCATGCACCTTTGATGGTCACGCATGTGAATCTCACGCGTGCCTTCCTTCCTTCCTTAGCAAAATGGCAAATCGCGCCGGACACCAGTTAATGGAGAGCTCTAGACCGAGTTGTTGGAGCGAAATGGCAAACGACAAATGGCTCAGCGGTAATTGACGGATGGTAGTTGATGGTGAGATCATCAGTCTAGCAGAGATCGGTGGCAAGTAGCGTTAGATCGGCGGTGGGCAGCTTTGAGTTTGAGGCTCTACGGAGACTGAGGCTTGCCAGAGATAGAGGCGGCTGAGGCTTGCTGGAGACTGAGGTGACTGAGGCTTCGCTAAAGACTGAGGCTCGGCGACGGTAGGAACGAAGTCTTTTTTTAAGATAAAAGAAACTTGGATCGGCAGTACGTCACGCACGGACGATGGTGGCAGTGTTTACGGGAAATTTAAGATGGAAAATTTAGGTTCTTAGGCTCAGGATTTTAGGCTTTGATATCATGTAAAAAATAAGGGTAATAATCTGTGTTTATTCATGACCTCAGGGTACATTATATAGTAGTGCAAAATATCTATACAAGCTAGGAAAAGGAAATAGAGTTTAATTACAATTACAAGTAATATTTATATTCTTTAACATTAAGTGTTAGCCCTAACTCATCTCCATTCTAGGCTGCATGGAGGAAACAAAAATTCCATCAGCTTCGATGAGAGATACAGAGAGATATGATGTGCAGAGTGTGCAACTGAATGTATAAGGAAACGTAGGGGTGGTTAACCAGGAGAATGGAAGGGTTAAAGCCGCTCTGATGCGCAATATAGGTGGTGTGGGTAAGCGTGAATGGGTGAGAAAGCAAGGGCCACTGAATATAACAATGGGGGCTGTGAATATCAAGGTAGACGCTAACACTATGGCTCAAACGATAACATCGTTCGTCAATACCATGTAAATCCAAGTGCAGCCTTTGCTAAGGATGTCGTCACCTCCTTAGTTCTTCAAAACTCTGAAGTGGATCCCTAAACTAGAAGGAATTCCAAATATTTTTAGTGGCAACTTACTTATCTCTTATCTGAAACCGAGTCCCAGAATCAGTGATAATATTCTAAGAGTCCAAGATCGGGAGATGGTACAAGTGCCAATTGAATTCTCCTCTCAGGCTGGCCAAATAATGAAGCATATGGAAAAAAGCAGGAAAAAGAAGAAATTCCAAAGAAGAGAAAGCAAAAAAATATTTAGGAGAAGCCAGGATCAAGGAACAGTCATAGAAAAACAAAGAGAAAGCTGGAGCTTGGCACACCTTCCATTGATCTTGAGAAGAAAGAAAACAAGAATCAGAAACACCAAATTGGTCTCGAGGAGGCATCTCTAACCGTGGCAGGTTCAAGCATTACACAGGCAGTGATTGGAAATAGGGACCAGTCCTACCAAGGCCAATGAATATCTTGAGTTGGAATTGCCTTGGGTTTGGAAGGGCTCGGGCAGTTCAGGAACTGCGTACCATGGTACGTTTGAAATCTCCAGTAGTTATTTTTTTTAGTGAAACTAAATGTTCCGTAGATTTCATTGATAATTTGAAGTCTCAGTTAAAGTATTTTGATGTTGTTGAGTCGCAAGGATGCTCAGGTGGACTTGCTTTGTTATGGAGCAAGCAAGTAGTGGTAGATTTAAAGTTCATGTCGAGTCATTTTATAGATATTTTTCTTACAATTTCTGGGAGTCAAGTTCGCATTACTAGTTTCCGTGGGGAACCAACAATTGCTACAAGAAGAGAAGGCTAGCAGGAATCCAAGCAACTTGTTTCGGATCCCTCTATTCCAGGGTTGTGTCTTGAGAGACTTTAATGAGGTTTTATCACAAGAGGAATTTCAAGGAAGTCAACCAAGAGTAGAGTAGTTGATTGATGCTTTTAGGGAAGCCCTGGACTTTTGTTGATTGTTTGATATGGGATTAACAAGGCCAGAATTCACTTGGAGCAGACTTGCAGCTCGACCAGATACTAAAAGGGCTAGGTTAGATCGTGCGACGTGTAACCAGGCATTTTATGATCTCTTCCCATGGTCCTCAGTCCACGTCCTCCCTATGGTCTAGTCCGATCATATGTTCCTTCAAGTTTGGCTACAATCAAGGGACCCTGTGGAAACCCACCAAAGAAGGAAGAAGAAGTTTCGATTTAAAGCGCATTGGATTAAATCCAGCGACTGCGAGAAAATGGTAGTGGATTTGTGGAGAGAATAAGCATCATCCATACCATAGAAAATGGATGATTGCTCGATCGGGCTGATGAAGTGGGGGAAAAGATACATTCCCGGACGTACCAAAGTGCATTGAGGAAATTAAAAAATCTATCCTGGAGCTCGAGGGAGGCATCATTACGGAGAAAACTAAGGAGAAAATAGCCTCACTAAGAAAGGACTATGATTTACTACAAGATGCTGAGGGTATTAACTGTAAGCAACGAGAAAATTAGCATTGGTATAGAGAGGGCGATATAAATACAAGCTTCTATCATAAATTTGCGTCAAAGCGAAGGAAATTAAATCACAACGATGGACTAAAGGATGAGAATATGGTGTTGAAAAACAATGATGCAAATATTGAACGTATAATAGTGGATTATTTTGGAGCTTGTTTTCATTGTCGGAACCTTCGGCTGAGGTAATACAGCAAGTAGTGAGTAGAATCCAGTCGAGAATCACAATGGAAATGGAAGATGGTCTCATGCGGCTATAAACAGGGGCAGACGTGGCATTGGAGATAAAGCAAATGCACCCATTCAAATATCCTGGACCGACGGTATGAACCCTGTATTCTTTCAAACATTTTTGGCATATTGTTAAGGCGGATGTCACGACCTTTGTACTGAATTTCTTGAATAATAAAGTGTTTTAACCGAAGGTAAACTATACTCATGTTGTTTTGATCCCAAAAACCCTGAACCAGTGTTGATTATACTATTTCGCCCCATCAGTGTGTGATGTGGTTTATGGTTGGCTTCTAAGTTGATGGCAAACCGACTTAGGCCGATTATTCCAAAAATTATCTCTGGATCACAGTCGGCTTTCATCCCATGCAGACTGATCACTAATAACATCCTCATTGACTATGAATTCCATCACATCATGAAGAACAGGAGGACGGGAGGATTGGGTCATATGAGTATTAAACTTGATATAAGAAAGGCGTTTGATCGGATTGAATGAAACTTTGTGTGTTGCACCCTTAAGGCAATTGGCTTTCTGAAGACATTTACTAGCTTTATTCGCCTTTGTCTGTCAACAATTACATTCTCTTTTATCCTGAACGGTGGGGAAATGAGGTTACTACACCCGAAGTGAGGTCTCCGACAAGGCGACCCCCTCTCACCTTATCTCTTCATCATATGTGATGTGTCTATTTTAGGCGCATTATTTAGTAGTATTTAGGATCACTTTTGTGCTCTTTTATTATCGAGAGCTTGTGTTTTACCTTGAAATTCACTTAGGAGAGGTAAAAGCAACTTTGTACTCTTTTATCTCTTTTAAGTGGATTTTGTGTGACAAGGGAAGAACACGGAACCAACGAAAACCGGAAGACATTGAAGACTATACTTTCGAAGACTTTTGGATACTCACTTCGAAGACATGAAGACCGGAGGCCGTTGAAGACCATTTTGGAGCTGTTAAAGACTTGAAGAGTGAGAGGGATGGCTATGAAAAAGACAAAGAAACAATGCAGAAATCTGGCCCGTCGCGACACCGTCGCGACACCATCGCGAGCCAGGGCACCGTCGCGAGTCGCGACCATCGGGCGGCCAGAAATCAATTTTATTTTCTTTGCACTATAAATACCATCTCTTTCCCTCTTCTTCTCCAAGCTTTTCCAGGCGCGTTTTCTCTGGTTTTGGGCGCCAACTTTAGGTTTTTCTTCTTCTTTCTTTTCTTAGCTTTCTCTTAGTTTGATTATGTCTTTTGTTGTTGTTCTAGAGTAGTTCTTGTTCTTGGGAGCAAAGGATTGAAGCTTCCACTATCTATGTAGCAAGAATTCATTTATATCTATCTATTTGGTGTTTTTGCTATTGTGCATTTATTGTGCTTTGAATGTTAATTGTTGATTGCATTGATGTTATTGAGAGCTTGATGATATGAAATGCTTGGATTAATTGTTAGCTAGGGTTTGGGGAATTTGGGTTAATTTCCCCCCTGTTCTTGTTGGCAATGTGAGAGTATGAATTAGAGCTTTTGATTGTGTTAGTGTGTTGACAATGTGCTAGGCGAATGTGATTGATGTCGAACTCTTCGTCACGTTCATTTGTGTAGCAAACGAGAGAGTCATATGCTCGCGGATGAATGTGCGTTGCACGTTCATCCAATCTCGTGTAATTGCATGAATTGGTTCAATGCCTAGTCACGGTGTAGTGGTCATAGGCATTGCCAAGCTTGTTGGTCCTTCGTGCTAAATGCCACCAATGACACCTTGAGTCGTGGTCGCGACTCGGGAGCCATTGGTGAGGTTTGACGAGAGATGTCGAACTCACTCTCGCAAACTACGAACTAAGAAGGATAGGAGTTCAGTCTCCACGACAAGTAGTTGAAGTATTGAATAGGTGATTTAAACTCATTCCTGAAGCATTTGTTATTCGGCGTTTATGTGCTCTTGACGGTGTGTTTCACTGCATGTGTGCCATGAGTGGTTTGAGCATAGGGAGTGCTTGTGTGGTTGAATTGCTTAGGTGTAGGAACGTGACGAATTCCGTAGCGCCTTTGCATGAAGATCTACGAGCATGAACTTAGAACTCCTTGTGGTGTGTGTGTTGTGGTACTTGCTAGATGGGGTGTGTGATTGTTGGGTCATGAATGCTATATGATGGAATGTGTGAATGATTCGATGAACTGCATTAGATGTGGAAGTGGATATCCGTTGCCCCCAAGGCATTTTAACTTTGTAGTTTAAAACCCCTTTTCTTTAGTTTCGTTTGATGATTAGCATAGTCACTTGACGTTACTAGTTATCTTTGTTAGCTTAGGAAACCAACCAACCAACCCCCCCCCATTTACTCGCTTTTAAGTGTGTGTATATATATTTACTCCTAGCCTAGTATATCAACCATTTGTGTGCTTAGACGCTTAGGAAGATCCCTCTTCTCATTGGACGACCCCGATTTGCCACTATCTACCTAGTTGTAGAAAGTAAGCACTGAGGGCTTATAAATTATCTTTTGGCGCGCGGGCGCGACGACCGCCCGCGCCCGTCAAAATGGCGCCGTTGCCAGGGAAGAGGCGTTTATTCTTAAGTATTTAGGTGTATTTGGTTGTGTATTAGCTAGTTGTTTTTATTTTCCACTACTTGGTGGCTGTTTTTGTTCGGAGTAGGTATTGCTCGAGTTCTTGCTAATTTATTTTATCGAGAATCCTTGCACTATGATTCCGAACTTTTGAAAAATAAAAAAAAATTTAATTAAATTAAAATTTTTTTTTCTTAATGGAGCTTCTCACCTTGAGGGAACTCATGATGAGAAGAGAGGCTCAACAAGCAAGGTTTTGTAGGATGTGTCATTCCGATCATCCTACCGAATCTTGCCCTTTGTTGTGGGAAGAGCACTATGACCGAGAAAGAACCCTTGGTTTCCAAAACCATGGGTACTATGAAGAGTGCTATCAAGAGGTAGGAGATATTGGTTTTCAAGGGCAAGAAGCTCATGAATGCTATCCATACCACAACTCTTACAATCCGGAATGGAGTGGTAGTCCGAATTTGTGGTATGAGAATGAGCCAGAAAACCAATATTACGAGCAACCTAATTGGCCATCACCACCCTATACCATACCCCAAAACCAAGCCCAACAAGGAAGTTCAAGTTTGACACGTGAGGATGTCTTAAATACCATAGCAAACTTGAACTCCTTTACTAGTGAGGAGCCGGATACCTAGCTCTCCTCTAGTGTTGAGGCCATTGAGGGGCATGTGAGGAACATATTAGAGGTATTGGCCCGCATGGAAGCTCGTGATTCCGAAAACACACCATCTCAACTTGAACTCGATGATTCAGTGAGTGAAGTCACCAATAAAAATGATTTTGAGTTTGAGAGGGATGAGGAGTTGGTTGTAGAGGATAGAAAAATGGAGGAAAAGGTGATAGTGCTACATTATCCATTAGCATTGTCACCCCTTCTCCCACCTAGTGAACCAACTCTAATATTTTCGGAAGTTTTGAGGGAAACGAGAGAGGAGCCAAAAGACTATCCTAAGCTCCCTAACCACTTAATTCCCTTTGAACCATCTCCACCTCCACAAGACTTTCCTCTTGGAAGTTTTGTGCCCCCACCTCTCTTATTTTGGATGCTCATGGTGAAGAGCTTCAAGCCTTCACCATACGGATAACATTAGGGTCGTGCCGACGACCTTAAAAATACGGAGCTTCGTCGTGCCGACGACGTTAAATAAATTCGGCATTTCTTTTTGTTTTTGTTTCTTAGTTTGTGTTTCTTAGTTTGTTTTTGTTGTTGTTTTGTTTTGTTCTTTTTATGGCATGTTTTTCTATGATTTTGTAGCAACGTGAAGTGCATTGCAATGAAGGAGATGAAGGAACGAGATCAATGAACAAGGGAAGCAAGCTTGGACAGTTGGTAAGAAAACAGAAAAAAAATTTTAAGCCTGGGATACCCTGCCGTCGCGAGTCGCGATGGGCTTCGTCGCGAGTCGCGACGAACAGGGGAGCAGAATCCACTTCCAGCGCCAACTTTCCGCGAGTCGCCCTGACGTCGCGAGGCTCGTCGCGAGTCGCGACACCCTTCGTCGCGAGTCGCGACGAGCTCAGAAAATATTGAGCTCCCGGACTCCACTTTCCGCGAGTCGCGCTGACTTCGCGAGGCTCGTCGCGAGTCGCGACCTACTCCGTCGCGAGTCGCGACGAGCTCAGAAAAATTTAAGCTTCCGGACTCCACTTTCCGCGAGTCGCGCTGACTTCGCGAGGCTCGTCGCGAGTCGCGACACCCTTCGTCGCGAGTCGCGACGAGCTCAGAACATTTTGAGCTCCCGGGCTGTACTTTCCGCGCGTCGCGATGGCGTCGCGAGGCTCGTCGCGAGTCGCGACGAACCTCGTCGCGAGTCGCGACGTGCTCAGTAACTTTTGATAATTTTTTTTGAGCTCGGATTTCAAATTTCCAAGCTTCCAAGTTTCCAAATGATTTTAAACATTGCATGATCCTTCCTTCTTCTCCACCCAACACTCCCAAGAACATCACATACCTCTCATTTCTTCCACCATCCTACATATATTGACATATGAACATTCTTGCATCTTTATAGTACATTTGTTGATTGTAGTATGCCGACTACATCATTGTGACAGTAAGTTCTTAGCCTATAATGATGCTTGTATACATGTTAATATATGTTGGATATTTTTCATGCATAATCTTATAGTGGTGATTGAGGGTTGATTGGTTGTTCTTTGACAATACTATGGTTATTAATTCTTGATGCTAAACCTAGTATTACATATCCTTATGTACTTGTGAGTTTAATGTGTTCTTCGTGGTGTAGTCTTGATCAAACGGCGCCATGGAGAAAATGCTTTCTCGAGGGGTGGGTGCGTCTACGGCATTTTTGCTCACCCTTCCGGTTCCGAAACCTATCTCGGGACCATCCAAGTACTTGGATATCGCCATATCACCGGCGAATTACGGAGACACGGGTGTCACTCTAATTCCCTTACCTTGATTCTTATTGTTCTTGCCTTACGTGTTTACATTTCGGGCAATGTAATGTTTTAAGTGTGGGGAGGGGTTAGAGGATTCACATGCATGCGAGATTGTTTTGGAATGCTTTTTGCTACTTTTCATTAGAAAAACATGATGAAAAAAAAAACATAATAAAAAAAAAACCCGCTAAGTTGAAAACCCGAGAGGGCAACTTAGGCAACATTGGGGGCCCGGATAGGTCGTAAACCCTTAAAGGATGGCCTAGGCAAAAATGAGAGGCTAAAATGTGCGGAAAAAGGTGAGATGTGAGCTAAAGAAACATGATGTGTGGCTAGGATGAAAACTCGAAAGAGCTCCTAGGCAAGATGAGAGAAATTGAGGGAAATTGAAAAAATGCTATGATTTTACTCATTTGCTGGCGTTGGAGTCATAAGGTTGCGGTTGTCACACGGATGGATCGGGTAGCTCAATATCTTTAGACCTCTTGGGTTTGGGTAGCTTAGTGGGTTAGGAAACGGGGTATGGTTATGAAATTCCTTATCTCTTTATACTTCGTTTTTGGTTGATATATTGGCATTAGATGAAGCATGTGTTTAACACTTCCTCTATGGTTTTAGCTTCATTTTGTGTCATTGGATTCTGGGAATATCAATTCTGGGCTGTGAAATATTTTTATGGGTAGTGAATTGATCAGTGGTAGGTTTGGTTAGATTTAGGATTGGGGATGTGTGTGTGCGAAATTCTCATGTGAGCTTTTATTTTGGGATTTTTAAGATTGAGAGTTTTGGTGAGGCTTTGATTGGGGGATTAGTTTAGGTTTTGGGATATATCATTTACTCCGCATGCTTGAATCTTTTCTTACTCGAGGGCGAGTAAGGTTTAAGTGTGGGGAGGTTTGATATGTCCATTTTGTGTGGTTATTTTGGGGGTTTTAGGATGTGGATATGCCATTTCCTCCATATGCTTAAATCTTTTCTTACTCGAGGGCGAGTAAGGTTTAAGTGTGGGGAGGTTTGATGTGTCCATTTTAGGCGCATTATTTAGTAGTATTTAGGATCACTTTTGTGCTCTTTTATTATCGAGAGCTTGTGTTTTACCTTGAAATTCACTTAGGAGAGGTAAAAGCAACTTTGTACTCTTTTATCTCTTTTAAGTGGATTTTGTGTGACAAGGGAAGAACACGGAACCAACGAAAACCGGAAGACATTGAAGACTATACTTTCGAAGACTTTTGGATACTCACTTCGAAGACATGAAGATCGGAGGCCGTTGAAGACCATTTTGGAGCTGTTAAAGACTTGAAGAGTGAGAGGGATGGCTATGAAAAAGACAAAGAAACAATGCAGAAATCTGGCCCGTCGCGACACCGTCGCGACACCATCGCGAGCCGGGGCACCGTCGCGAGTCGCGATGAACCCCGTCGCGAGTCGCGACCATCGGGCGGCCAGAAATCAATTTTATTTTCTTTGCACTATAAATACCATCTCTTTCCCTCTTCTTCTCCAAGCTTTTCCAGGCGCGTTTTCTCTGGTTTTGGGCGCCAACTTTAGGTTTTTCTTCTTCTTTCTTTTCTTAGCTTTCTCTTAGTTTGATTATGTCTTTTGTTGTTGTTCTAGAGTAGTTCTTGTTCTTGGGAGCAAAGGATTGAAGCTTCCACTATCTATGTAGCAAGAATTCATTTATATCTATCTATTTGGTGTTTTTGCTATTGTGCATTTATTGTGCTTTGAATGTTAATTGTTGATTGCATTGATGTTATTGAGAGCTTGATGATATGAAATGCTTGGATTAATTGTTAGCTAGGGTTTGGGGGATTTGGGTTAATTTCCCCCCTGTTCTTGTTAGCAATGTGAGAGTATGAATTAGAGCTTTTGATTGTGTTAGTGTGTTGATAATGTGCTAGGCGAATGTGATTGATGTCGAACTCTTCGTCACGTTCGTTTGTGTAGCAAACGAGAGAGTCATATGCTCGCGGATGAATGTGCGTTGCACGTTTATCCAATCTCGTGTAATTGCATGAATTGGTTCAATGCCTAGTCACGGTGTAGTGGTCATAGGCATTGCCAAGCTTGTTGGTCCTTCGTGCTAAATGCCACCAATGACACCTTGAGTCGTGGTCGCGACTCGGGAGCCATTGGTGAGGTTTGACGAGAGATGTCGAACTCACTCTCGCAAACTACGAACTAAGAAGGATAGGAGTTCAGTCTCCACGACAAGTAGTTGAAGTATTGAATAGGTGATTTAAACTCATTCCTGAAGCATTTGTTATTCGGCGTTTATGTGCTCTTGACGGTGTGTTTCACTGCATGTGTGCCATGAGTGGTTTGAGCATAGGGAGTGCTTGTGTGGTTGAATTGCTTAGGTGTAGGAACGTGACGAATTCCGTAGCGCCTTTGCATGAAGATCTACGAGCATGAACTTAGAACTCCTTGTGGTGTGTGTGTTGTGGTACTTGCTAGATGGGGTGTGTGATTGTTGGGTCATGAATGCTATATGATGGAATGTGTGAATGATTCGATGAACTGCATTAGATGTGGAAGTGGATATCCGTTGCCCCCAAGGCATTTTACCTTTGTAGTTTAAAACCCCTTTTCTTTAGTTTCGTTTGATGATTAGCATAGTCACTTGACGTTGCTAGTTATCTTTGTTAGCTTAGGAAACCAACCAACCAACCCCCCCCCCCATTTACTCGCTTTTAAGTGTGTGTATATATATTTACTCCTAGCCTAGTATATCAACCATTTGTGTGCTTAGACGCTTAGGAAGATCCCTCTTCTCATTGGACGACCCCGATTTGCCACTATCTACCTAGTTGTAGAAAGTAAGCACTGAGGGCTTATAAATTATCTTTTGGCGCGCGGGCGCGACGACCGCCCGCGCCCGTCAATATGCTCGAAAGTCTTCTCGGGCCTACTGACGGATCTTATGTGCTAGGGGAAAATTAAAGGCATCGGTGAATCCAGGTTTGGCCCAAGAATTTCACACTTGTTCTTAGCAGATGACACTCTTCTTTTTGGAGAAGCGATGGAGGAGGAAGAAATCTACAGTGGGCCATCACTTTATTCAAAAATGTCTCAGGCCAGAGAATAAATGCAGACAAAGCAGGCATCTTATTTAGCCCTAACATGATGGAGGAAACACCAGCTAAGGTATGCGATATTCTTAAAATTCCCAAAGTGACATCGCATGGAACATATATGGGTTTTTCCTTAGAGATTGTGCTACGTAAAGCAGATATCTTTCAAAACCTGAAAGATAAAATTCGGTAGAGGTTCGACGGGTCGAGCGAGAGAAACCTATCTAAAGCAGGGAAGAAGATACTCATCAAATGAATTCTTCAAGCCATTCCAAGTTACGCCATGAGCTTCTTTAGCATTTTAGACACATTCCTGGATGAAATCCGGCGTATTCTAAGGAATTTTTGGTGGCAAGGTGCAATGACAGGTAAATAAAAAATTCCCTGAGTGGCGTGGGAAAAGATGGCTCCTGCGAAGGTGAACAGAGAACTGGGGTTTCGTGATTTGAAAGAGGCAAATTTAGCACTGTTTGGGGAAACAGGCTTGGAGGATCCTTGTGAACTCATAAGCGCTCGTCGCAAGAGTTTTTGAAGATAAATATTTTCCCTGCATGACTATATTTGAAG
Organism: Rubia yunnanensis; assembly: GCA_037428765.1. Classification (NCBI taxonomy): domain Eukaryota; kingdom Viridiplantae; phylum Streptophyta; class Magnoliopsida; order Gentianales; family Rubiaceae; genus Rubia; species Rubia yunnanensis. The sequence goes on along the minus strand of CM075067.1, from coordinate 93,302,401 downwards.
CCAAAGAAGGTTCGCGACCATCTTGGTCTTAGAGGAGTATTCTAAAGGTCATTGAAGTGCTTTGTTTTGGATGTTGGAAAGAGATTAAATCAAGGAGCCAGATGAGTATATGTCATGGACCATGGCTTCCAAGACCGGAGAACTTCTTAGTCCGAGGACCTGATCGCATTCCAACAACATTATCTAAGGTCATCGACCTAGTAGACCCAAAAATGAACTGGTCTCCAATGGAATTCTTCCACCCCAAAGATGCCACGCTTATACATAGCATACAGCCATCGATCTCTAATGGAACTGACTATTGGCATTGGCACCACACTTTTTCTAGCACTACACTGTAAAATCGGCATATCACTCTTTAGTGGAATTGGTGAGATTAGTACTACACCATCATGCACTGATAGAAGATGGAGATAGGAGGCTATGGGGGAGATTGTGGCAATTTCAAATCCAAGAAAGAGCAAAACACATGGCCTGGAGGTTGTGCACCGACTCTTTGCCAACGAGTGAAAATCTACGAAAGTGAACTATGAACGTGGAAATAAAATGCATGTGGTGTGGTGTGGATGATGGCACCACAGGTCACTTGTTTTTTGAATGTCAATATGCAGTTGATGCATGGAATTGCTTGGGAATGACGATTATTATAACTTCGGCAAAACGAAACCGTGGCGAGCTCTGGTTTAAGAACCTGCTGGAAACAAGAAGCGATGATGAAGCCAAGCTAAGTATTACGGCTTGTGATGGGCTTTGGTTTCAAAGGAATAAAAAAATATTTGAAAACAAGTGCTTACCACCAATTATAATGGCTGCAGGAGTAGGGGCTAACTCGAGATCCTTCAAAGCAGCTAACGAATAGCTCGAGCATTAGTTCGTAGAGCTACACCCCTGTGCACTATTTCAACCACTTGAGGATGGATGCGGGATTCTCTTTGACTCCAGAACAAGAGAAAACTTTGCCACGGTTGGGCCAGTGCAGTTGGATGAAGAGTGTCATTTTCATCGAGCTAAGGCACGAAAAATCGTGGAAGTTACTGATCCGAACTTAGCAGAGGCTTGCACATTATTGGAAGCAACAAAATGGGCAGTATATGAGCAAAGTGGGAACGCATGGATAGCAGGGAATGCACTGGGCGTAATAAGAATGGTTCATGGTGAAGTCGAGCCCCTACTTTCCTGTATATATGTTATCCACCAGATAAAACGCCTTCTTGATAAAACATGTGTTAGTTTTCCCTTTTGGATTCCTAGGGATAGATACATTCTCGCCCATTCGCTAGCTAGTTTTGCAAAATTGGGCGAGTCCTCCGAAAATGTAGGGGCTACTCCACAAGGTTTCTTACCTTCAAACGATATTGGACGTTACCAGTATCATGAAATGAAATCCTTTATTTTAAGAAACTGACAATGAGTTGAGTTTCCATATTTTAAGCCCAAACATACCTTTCAAGTCGACACGTGCTCGGTCTGTGTTGTGCCCAAACCTAGACTTTCATTCAAATAGCTGCTGAAATCTGGTACTCCCTCTGTCCTAGTTCAAATTGCACATTTATCATTATCACATTGTTCAATAAACACATTTGACCATTAATATGTTTATGCATGATAACGACAAACAAAAAATTGATATTTAGAAACTAGTTGTTGCTGATAAGATGTATTTGTCGTAATGAATTATTGTATTGTTGACAAGAATATATAGAGTACAATAAGGAAACATAATATGAGTAGAACTCTGGTTGTCAACATGACTTATCCAGAATCAATCAATATCTAATCAGAAATGTGATTTACTCTAACAGTTGCGAAGAATTCAACTATATTGCACACGATAATATTGTTGCTCATATATGTAGTTAAATATACAGTTAAAATTTGATAGAGAATAGTGTAGAAAAAGTGAAGGTGTAATTTAAGATTGGACGGGGGGAATACGTGATTTGATGAATTTGGGATTCTCGTCTCAAGATGAAAGGATTCTCTTCTCAAGATGAAAGGATTCTCTTTCCCTCTCTCTCTCTTATGTTGCTTCTTCTCTCTAGAATACCCTGCTCGAAAAAAAAGAAAATAACAAACATTGGCACAGGACATCAATTCCTAGCCACACACATCTCTGACGATAACTTTTCACTAATAACAGATTACTCTTCTCTCTCTTGTCTCTCGCTGCCGGGTGGTAACCGAAGCCTGCAAAACTAGCAATCAAACCAAAAACTTTGATAAAATACCACCCCTTATCGTGATATCCTGAAATCTCAACGTCCATCACCTGCAACTCACGAAATGCCTAATCCTCTGTATCAATCTGACTGTAGAAACCTAAAACTCAAACAAACAACGGAGTTTGAAGGGGAAATCATTGTGCTATTTTGTTAAGGAAATAGAAACCATTTCCTTGTAAGAAAGGTTATAAATGGTAGTTATCTTATGGAATTAGTTTCCTTATAGAATTAGCTATAGATGGTAATTCCTTATAAACTTAGAACTATATTCCTGTTAGACTTTGGTTTATTGTATCCCTATATATTGTAACCTCACGATTGATGAGGTGTGTCATTGATTAATATCAGTGCACCATAATAAAGTCCTTTATATTTTATCATGGTATCAAAGCCTAAATCCTAAAACCCTAAGAAAATATTTTGCTTCCTTTTTCGAGCCACCAATGCCGCTGTCAAGCCATGCGTCAATCCATGCGTTGCCGCACAGCCGCTACCGTTTACTCCGTTCCACCACTCACCGATCGCCACCGCCACCTTCTGGCAGTGGTAATTTGTACGCTGTCTCTCCTCATCCGATCGGTCTATGCGTTAACCCACACGCACCACCGCATTCCCGTCACTTACCACCGCCAATCTGATCCACCTTCGGTTGTTGCACCTGCTGCTGATCCATACCTGATTTTGCACTATGTCTCCCTCCGGAAGTAATCCCAAAGAACAAGCACGTACTAATGTTAGTTTTGAGGCTACTGCATTTTAGAACATGAATGGCCCTGAGTTAATTGCAACTTTACAAAAAAACAATTGCAGTTACAATCTTGCCCTAAGATACATGTACCTGTTGGTCGTTTGTCGACTGACCCCTACTTCATTGGCTCTTCTAATGGACCTGGTTTGATTATTTCACCCACAACCCTGAAGGGTCAAGAAAATTACTTTGAATGGTCTCCTACAAATATTTCTCTTACTAAATTTGAATACTGATCTACCAGCTGCTACTGTTACTGTTGTTGCTGCTACTTCTACCCCTACTAAGATTTTTTTAAAATTTTTTTCTTATTAGCAATTTCATAATTTTCTTGCAAGTTGGGTATTCTTGTCATCATGCTCCAACTTGAGGGAGGGTGTTAAGGAAATAGAAACCCTTTCCGTGTAGGAAATGTTATAAATGGTAGTTACCATATAGAATTAGTTTCCTTATAGAGTTAGCTATATATGGTAATTCCTTATAGACTTAGATTCCTATTCTTGTTAGACTCTGATTTGTTGTATCCCTATATATTGTAATCCTCGTGATTGATGAGGTGTGTCATTGATTTATATCAGTGCACCATAATAAAGTCCTTTATATTTTATCATCTTTGAAAACTGTAAAGTCAAATGGTATTCATTGACTATTTTAATTAGGAATTTTGTGAACATATTTGGAAATAAAACTTTTCCATGTTGGAACATACGGATCAGTATATAAATTCCAATCAGATCTTACACATAAGGGTCAGAATATTATAGTATTTGAGAGATATAGAAATCTGAATATTCTGCTATATATTAGGCGTGTAGAAGCATAGTTAATTTATGGAAAATCCCTACAAATATGGCGTTGATATTATCGAATATATGAGAGATATTGTGATAAGGAAAATCCCTTTATTTATGGGATTTGGATATGCTTCAAAAAGCAGATAAGGAATAGAAATATTATGGAGATAATCATGGAGAGTTCCGATCTGCTCATGGCTATAAAAGGGGACAACCACGGCTGCATTCAATACAGACTTAATAGAAAAATCTGCATACATATTTGATATCTTTTGAGAGTATTGAGAAAGCCAGAATTATATGTTCTAACATATGTACCCTGCAGTTCAAAGTTCAGAATCGTATACCTTAATTCCTCGGAGGAGGAGATCCAGCATCGATGAGTTTCGAGGTCAGAGGGAGCTTAATCAAGGCCGATCGATAGATAGGGGAGCTAGCAGAATGCACACATTTAATTAGAAAAGATAAGTATTTTGTATGATGTACTTTGTACTGTATCTTTCTAATCAGTGGATTCATTCTGAGCTGGGCTAGGCCCCGCAGATGTAAATGGATTTCACCGAACTGCGTAACCAAGTCTTGTGTCTTTAATGCTTTACTTTATTGCATACTTGGTTAGATAGGTTATGTTGGACATACTAGTAAGAATTAGAAAATTTTGGTAAAACCAAATTACATTTGGTATCAGAGCTTGGTCACTTATTTTTCCCTTGGTTGTGTCAAGGAAAGTGTGATCCGATTTTACCATGGCAACTAAAGAAGAAGCTTCGGTGTCTTAGCCACCTCTGCTAGAAGGCAACAACTACAATTATTGGAAGGCACACATGAGAGTTTTCATCAACTCACTGGATGAACTTGCATGGTTCTATGTTGAGAATGAGTGGAATCACCCTACTGAAGATGCTGATACAAGCTCTAAGGCAAAAGAGGGAGAGTTAAATTAAAGGGAGCAGAAACTCAAAGACAAAGCAAATTGGACTCCTGATGACCTCAAGGCATCTCTGGCAAATTTAAAGGCATTAAATGCAATCTTCATTGTGGTTGATGAAAACCAGTTCAAACTCATCTCTACATGTCATTAAGCCAAGAAAGCATGGGATATTCTGCAAACTGTTTATGAAGGAACTAGTCGAGTTCGAGAATCTAAACTACTGATGTTGGCTACTAAGTTTGAAGAACTCAAGATGGAGGAAGATGACACCATTGCTATATTCAACGAAAAACTCAGGGACATCTCCAATAAGACATACCAACTTAGAAAATAGTACAAAGAGGCGAAGTTGGTGAAAAAAACCTTGAGATCACTTCCTAAAAGGTTTGCAATAAAGGTTGCGGTAATTGAAGAAGTAAGAGATGTAGCCACCATGAGCTTATGAACTAATGGGATCGTTATAGATGTATGAGATGATGTTTCAACCAGCTACAAAAAGGGTCCAAAAGGAGTTGGCATTTAGAACATCTTCATTAAAGGACAATCACGATTCTAACAATTATGATGGATTTGACAAACTTGCACTTAACACGAAGAATTTCTCAAGAATGTTAAAGAAAGTAATAAACAAGAAATCTCAGGAGAGGTTTGGAGGAAATAGACCAAGGCCACAAGATTCTGGTAATAATTGTGGAGCGAGATTTGAGCAAGGAAATCAGCAGTTTTTCAGAAATCAATGTAGTGAACCAAAACAGCTTGGACGAATTCAATGCAGGGAATGTGAAGGATATGTTCATATTCAGGCTGAATGTACAAATACCCTAAAGAAATAGGGAAAATCTTATGTCACCTCGTGGAGTGAAGATGAAGAAGAAGAGAAAGACGAAGAGGAACTTGTAAGCAACTATGTGGAATTTAGAGCAAAAATTTATGCACCGGAGGATGGATGTTCCAACACACTAGATAAAGTTGAAGCTATATGTTCCAACATAGACCCGTATGAAGCATCCAGTGATGAAGACGATGGATTTGCTGTTGGTGATGAAGAAATGTACAGAACTTATGAAAAGATGTACGCTATGTGGCTCCAAGTGGTTGACACAAACAAAGAGCTGAAGGAAGAAAAAGTGCAATTGGTGGAAATAGAAAGATAATTACATGTAAAAGTTGCTGAACTCAAAAAGGAAAATGAAGAATTAAATGAAAAGCTAATATTAGCAACCAAGAGAGGTGAGACTTTTGAAGCAGTAATATTCAAGCTGAATTCTGGAAAAGATATGCTTGAATATATTCTGGTTATGGGAAAGAACTTTGGAGATCGACACGGAAATGGGTATTACAACCCACTCAAAAACACAGGCACACTCAAGCCTGAGGCACACGAGTTACTCAAGAGTCCTATAAATCTCAAGACAAAGATTCGAGAGGTAAAGAGAAAGTTTGGCAAGCCCTATCATAGGAAACCTCTTATCTACAGCTACTATTCATATCAAGGTCACTCCAAGGATAAATGCCAGAAACTATTTAGAGATCAAATGGTAGGACGTTAATTTGTGGTATGTTCCAACATAGGCAAAGTCCAGAAAATCGGAATGGTCAGAAGGGTATGGGTTGTCAAAAGATATGGTATATGACTTGTTGCACATACTTCACTTATATCATATTCTAGAGATTTGTGGTACTTTAATAGTGGCTGCTCTCACCATATTATTGGAACTTAAGAATTCCTTACAAATATCACACCTTTCGATGGTGGTTATGTTACGTTTGGTGATGGAAAGAAGGGTAGAGTGGTTGGAAAAGGAGAACTACAGATTGAAGGATTTCCAGTATTCACTAGTGTGCTGTTCGTGGAAGACCTGAAGGCCAATCTACTGAGCATAAGTCAATTGTGTGATGGAAATATGACTGTGGAATTTCATAAAGACAAATGCATAGTGAAACATAGAGAAGCCAAGGTTCTTTTAGGCATACGATCATCAGATAATTGCTATCTCCTGGAACAAGAAGTACAATGTATGATCTTGAAATAGGATGAAGGATTTCTGTGGCACAGGAAGCTTGGTCACGTCAATTATAAAACCTTAGTGAAAATTGCAAATTCAAAAGTTGTATGAGGTATGCCTACCTTAACAAGCAAGGATGGAATTGTGTTCAGACCATGTTAACAAGGTAAACAAATTCGATCTCCCCACTCGCCAGTTCAATATATAACCACCTCAAGAAATCTAGAATTATTGCATATGGATTTGATGGGTCCAGTCAATACACCTAGTATATGTGGAAAGAAATATATCTTTGTATGTGTTGATGATTTCTCCAGATATACATGGGTAGTTTTTCTTAAGGAAAAATCTGATACACTGGAAGTATTCAGAAGTATGTTAATAAAGTTACAGACTGAAAAAGGAAGTCCAGTTGAAAAGATTGTTCGAATTCATAGTGATCATGGTAGAGAATTTGAAAATTCTCAATTTAGTGACTTCTGTGATGAGCTCGGTATTCAACATGAGTTTTCTGCACCAATCACTCCTCAGCAGAATGGCGTTGTAGAATGGAAAAACAGAACCTTGCAGGAGATGGCTCGAGTTATGTTAGCCGAGAAATAAATTCACAAAAAATGGTGGGCAGAAGCTATTAAAACAGCTTGCTATACGATTAATCGAGTATATCTGCGTCCATTAACCAGCAAAACATCTTACAAGATTTGGATGGGTAGGAAACCAAATGTCCCATACTTTCATGTGTTCGGAAGCAAGTGCTACATCCTCAGAGATAGAGAGCGATTGGAAAAATTCGATAATCGGAATGACACTGGAATTTTTCTTAGGTATTCTGTCAACATTCGTGCTTATCGTGTTTATAAAAATTGGACCAACACACTTATGGAGTTTATAAATGTTATTGTGGACAATTCTGAAGAAGGAAAAAACTCAGATGTCGTAGAAGAAGAACTTGGTAACACTCATGTTCAAACACAACCTCGTCAACCTAATAAGGCAGATCTATCACATCAAGAGCAGACTCATGTTGGGACATCTGAGCAGACTGATGCTGAACCAGTTGACACTGAGCATGTTGGAACATCATCCCCCACTGCCGCATCCTATGTTCCAACACAGGATCAACCTGAATCAATGGCATGGAGTACTCGACCAGTTTCTCAGGTGGATTACAGGAAGTTGGCTACATTACAATGCTTTATCTCTCTCATTGAACCAAAGAATTACAAGGAGGCATTACTGGATGAATACTGGATTGCTGCAATGCAAGAAGAACTAGGTAAGTTTGTGAGAAATGATGTATGGTATGTCACTCCTCGCCCTAAAGGTGTCAATGTTATATGTAGAAAATTGATTTTCAAGAATAAATTTGATGTTGGCGGATATGTTACTCGAAACAAAGCTAAAATGGTTGCTCAAAGATACACAAGTTGAGGGTGTTGACTTTGATGAGACATTCGCACCAGTTTCCAGGTTAGAGTCAATTCAAATTTTACTTGCTATTGCCTGCTCTATGAAATTTACTCTATATCAAATGGATATCAAGAGTGTATTTCTAAAGGGTGTGGTAAATGAAGAAGTTTATGTGGAACAACCTAAAGGATTTAAGGATTCTCATAACCCTCATCATGTATATCTCCTCAACATGGCCTTATATGGTTTAAAGCAAGCACCCAGGGCATGATATGAACAACTTACTAACGTTATTCTTAAGAAAGGTTATCGTCGATGGGGAGTAGATCGCACTTTATTTGTGCTTGATAAGTCATCAAAAATTTTTATTGCTCAAATTTATGTGGATGATAAAGTATTCGGCTCTACTTCACCATCTATGGTACAGGATTTTGTCATGGTTATGCAGGATGAGTTTGAAATAAGCAAGGTTGGAGAGCTTACATACTTTCTAGGACTGCAAGTTAGACAAGGAAAATATGGCCTGTTCATAAATCAAAGTAAGTATGCATTGAATCTAGTGAAGAGATTTGGTTTAAGCAATGCCCGAGCTGTTCGAACACCTACGGGGGTTTCTGACAAACTAGTCAAGGATGAGAAAGAAGTTGTAGTTGATCAAACGTTATACAGGGGAATGATTGGAAGTCTATTGTATTTAACAAGAAGTAGACCAGATATATGTCTCAGCGTTTGGATATGTGCAAGATTTCAGGCTGATCCAAAAGAGTCTCATCTCACTACAGTCAAAAGAGTTATTCGATATGTAAGTGGGAATTCTGAGTATGGTGTCTGGTATTCTAAGAATCAAGATTCTAATTTGATTGGGTACATTAATTCTGACTGGGCTGGTAATGCTGATGATCGAAATAGCACTACAGGTGGATGTTTCTTTATTGGCACGAATCTGGTTTCTTGGTATAGCAAGAAACAAAATTTGATCTCTTCGCCTACCGCGGGAGCTGAATATCTTGTTGCTGGAAGCTGTTGTGCGCAATTGTTATGGATGAAGCAAATGATGAACGACTATGGAATTCATCAAGGCCCTTTGAAGATCTTATGTGACAACACAAGTGCTATTGATATTTCAAAAAATCCAGTCCAGCACTCTCAAACAAAGCATATTGATATAAGGCATCATTTTCTTAGAGATCTTGTTGAAAGGAAGGAAGTTGTGGTAGTCTATGTTCCAACATACGAGCAAATTGCTGATACATTTACAAAGCCATTGGACATCGCCACCTTTGAAAGTCTAGGACAAAACTTAGGTATTTGTCAAATTTCAGGTAATTCTTTCTTTTATTCAACTGTAAATATTTTATTTGTTTTGTCGAAAAAATTCAAAAAAAACACAAAAAATTAGAAAGAAGAAAAACATTACAAAAATAGAAGTTGTATACTTATTGTATGTTGGAAGTTGGTATGTTTTGAGCTGATGTCTTGAGTTGACAAGATAGAAAAGCTACATCATTTCTCATCTTGGAAAAGGGAAAAGGTTTCACAGAAACCAAGGAAGTTATGTGAAGAGTTTTGTTCGGTTATAAAATTGTCTAAATCCCTCAAAATTCCTCTCTTTTCGGCTACTATCCCACACATCTTGGTTTTTTTGGATTCTTCCCAAACTCCTCCCCAATGTTTCTCTACTCAACAAATCCTTGACGAAAGATGTCTTCGAACCAAAACTCTCCCACGGTCGAAGAGAAAATTCAAGAAACTCTTCAACCTTCAGAAGGCATGAATGATGAACAGATGAAAGACAATGTGAAGGCGGTTCTGCCCGAAGGTGACGGGCAATGTGAAGCAAACTTAGAGGCTGAGGTGACTGATGTTGGTTAGGAGAATGTAGATGCCGGTGGTTCAAACTCCGGTGGTGAAGGTCAGGATGAAAGCACCAGGATCAAAGGAAAGGGTCCATTTCAAAAGGTAATTAATCCTAATCCTCCAACTCTTAAAATTCATGGGATGGAATTCAAGACTGTAGATGATATATTTTAATGGTTGTAAGAAAATAGAGTTACAGTAGATTTGACCAAGATTAAGAGTATAGAGGGTGAATTCTTGAATGTTAAGGCCAAAGAATTTGTGACCGGGGATATTAGATATGTGTGGAATATTGAAAACCATAAAGTGAAGTTCCTGAGGGGGAGGTATGATGTATACAGAGGGAAGGACAAGTTTCACATTTATTCATCTATCCCTCGTCCGAGCTGTGTTTTTATGAGAGAAATTAGCGATGATGGGGTAGCAGGACATGATGTGATCAAGTCCATAGATAGGTTTCTTGTAGGATTTTTTATTTGAGGGCAGCTCAGAGATTTGAAGAATTGAGGAAACCTGTGATAATCAAAGTCTCGGACAACGATGAAGAAGACAATGATGACTATGTTCCAACACAACAGGCAGAGGCTGAAAACACTGTTGAGATGGAAGTTGATGTTGAATATTTTGTGGGTGAAGATCAGATTGGGGTATCAAGTGATGGAGAGCAACCTGGAGAGCCTACGTCTAGATAGAATCAACCAGAACAAGACCAGCATGTTGGAGCACAGCCTGCTGAAGAAGACGAAACTGAGGATACTGAGTATGTTCCAACACAGGAACATCCTGAGATGAACTACTCAAGTGATGAGGTGCTGGATGAGTTCTTGCAGTCTACCAAGGGCAAGAGAAAGGTGGTAGCTTTTGAGGTTTCCCCACCAACTAAAAAGGCCAAGAAGAATCAGGAAGCTCCCAAGAGGAAAGTGCTGCCTCCTCTACCTGTAAATGATGCTCTATCATTCTCATACTTTGATATAAAATGTGAAGATATGGGAGAAGTATTTACAGAAAGGAAGTTTATCTCTGAGAGACCTGTAGACCTGAAGGCATATAGGGCTAGTGGGTTTTCGGATTTTTTTTGGAATTAATAGGAATGAAGAGAGATGCCACTGTATAACTTCAAGTAATAGGCAGGTGGTCATTGAGGTGTATGAAAACCCGATGGCTGGAAATTTAGAAGCTGACTCTCCTTGGTTTGAAAGGATGTACTTGCAGGGAAAGATTGTGGACTTCTCTGCTGCCAGAATAAACAAGATTTTGGGGCTGCAAACACCAGAGTTTAAGGGAGTGTTTCCAGAGGATCTAGAAGTGACAGATGATCAGATTCTGGAGACAATCTCAGGAGGATACAAGACCAAGTGGCCAAAAACTAGTTATTCACAAGCTTTGTGTTTGTCATCACAATTCTTTGGTCTGTATCAGGTAGCAGTCCACTACTAGATACCATCCTAGAACACGATAGCCCTGACTAGAGAAATGGCTAAGCTGTTGTTCTATGTTGGAACACAGAAATCAGTCAACCATGGATTGTTCATTCAGTAGAATCTGGTGAGACAGGCTACAACTCCTAAGGCAAAACATGCCATTGCCTATCCCTGTTTAATTTTGGCGTTGGCTAAGAGTGCCAAGGTGAAGGGGAAGACAAAAGATACGTTTATAGACACGGAATTCCTAAGGTCGAACAAGAAGGCATTTGGGATGAGGCATGTCAATGATCTACCATGGAATGCTTCTGGGTCTACTTCTTCAACTGCTGAAAAGAAGGCTAAATTGGTGGCCCAAAATGCAAGACTGGGGGAAATAGCCATTCAAATGGCAGCACTTGAAGCTAAAAAGGTGAAACCGGAGATTGAAAAAGCGCAGCTGGAGGCCTGCTCCTGAACAAGATTTTCTTTCTTTCTATGTTCCAACATTGATGTTACAGTCAGGGAGAGCATGCTTTCTGCTTATATTTTTTTATTTCATTTGCTTTTGGAATATTTATGGCCCCAGGGGGAGAATTTTGGATGATTTGGTTGTAATTTGAATGTTTATTTTTTATGGTATTTCTGGAATTCTGGTATTCGGTACGGGTATTCATATTTTGATGGAATTCTGGTATTCAGATTTTGATCAGATTCAGTATTGTTCATATGTTCCAGCATAGGTGGAGTTGGGAAGACCTATGTGTTTGATTACGAGGTTTTCATTGTGATATTAATGGCCAAAAAGTTTGATATCAAATTAATAATTATCCCCAACCACCCCTTCATATTCAGAAACCCTACCAAAGTAGTCTCTTAAAATCCACTCATCTCCACTAGGGTGTCAGAGTCTAAAAACAGCCACATCAAACCGAAGATCGGTTTGGTGATACCCACGCCATTTCGTCATTCAAACTGCCGTTTCTCGGGTATTTCTCTGGCTGATGCTTAGTTGTTAATGATAGTTTCAAGGCTGTGCATTTTAAGAACCCTAGTATAATACGTAGTGAATTTGCTACCAATCTGGTTGCCATTTAACTCTAAGAATATTAAACATCTGGTTGCCTAATGTTTTGTGGTACTGCTTTTGTGGATTCATTGGTAGTGACGAGATTCATGTTCATTTGCCTGATTATTTGCTAATTCTTATTATTATTTCTTTTGTACTGCCAGGTTGCTAGAGGGTGTTCAAATGGACAGCGCTGGCAAGAAGGTAATTCTTTTTGGATGCAATTTTTGTGACTGTAATTTCCTACTCTCTCACGTTTCATAATGGCCGAGTAGTACTCATTTTTTTAATCGGGTTATGGATGGCTCTGGCAGCAGCAATGGAGGTTTTTTAGAGGACCTGTCCCAAGACTTCACTTTCTCGAAGAAGAATCAGCACTTCTCGGTGATTATATCGAAAATAAACATAGAAAAAGTTCCCACTCTCGTGAGTTATCGCTTGATATGTTATATTGTAGTAGTACCGTTAACATTTTTTTTATAAATAAATGGTGTAACTGAGAAGTGTTAATTCTACTTTGGCAGCACATTCCGACGAAGATGCATAAGCATCTTCCCCCCGTGAAGGTGCTGACCATGGTCAGGTGCAAAGGTAAGATCTGGGACATGTAGTATTCTAGAGACAAGGAATGTAAGGCATTTAACTCGAAGGGGTGGGGGAAATTTATGGGCGACAATGATCTGCAGTTAGGGGATGCAGTCTTCTTTGAATTGTTGAAGTCAACCTAGGAGAATATCCGGTTCAAGGCCATCATCCTGAGAAGCTCCTTCAAAGATGGTCCCTCCCACTCCACCGCTTGAGAATTTTTGTACCCAATTTGTGAGAAGGGGATATGTTCTAGTCCTCTTCAATGTTCTTGGTTTTGTTTGTAGCTTGATTATGTATGCTGCATCGATGTTTTAAAACTTATGATATTTGATTTTGCGATGGAATTTTTGGATTAAGTTGTGATGTTTGTCAATTCATTTTTTTGCAATTATGAATGGAATGTATGATGTTTGAATAGGTAATTTTTGAAGTCCCCTCTGTCAACAATTTCCTTTTTGGCCCGCCAAACTCATGAGACCGAGTCGTTGTCAAACCGGGCTAGTTGAACCAGTTTCCGTTTAGTTACCACATTCCATAGCAATAGTTCACAGAATCTAAGAAATGTATATTGACACATTTGTCGATGTTCAATTATTTACATTGCATTGTAGAAATTTAGTTGTTTCTCTAAATCATATCAATAATTGAGCAAGCTTTAATCTATAACTCTAGAGTGAATCAATTATTTTGCATTTTTTATGTGATTGTAAATCACATCAATAATTGTATAAATTTTAAGTAACTCTTAATCATATCAATTAGTGTGTATTTTATGCAACTCTGGAGCACATCAATAGTTTTGCATTTCTTATGTAATGCTCACTCATATCAGTTATTGCAGTTTAAACCTTGATGTTACCATATTATAATAATATAAATTTATAAATTTCTTTTATACATTTAATGATGAATAATTCCCATGTGGATCTAAAAAAATTTATTAGTTATTAGTATTATAAATTATGGGATATAATTCCCAGACGGGTACAATTTCTAACCCAGTAGTTGGACCGTTGAAAAAATGCTCTGAAATGAGAAGACTAATTTAAATTTTTTGCGGGTAAACGCATGTAAAATTTGGGAGAAGCACTTTAGTCTCTGAAATCTCTCACCTCTTCAACGCCTTCATCAATGCCTCCGCTATTACACTGCCCAATAACTTCATCAATGCCTCCACTCAATGAAACGGTTGAAGGCTTTAATTTCATCTATAAATACATATAAACCTAAGTGTCTTTTCTCTCCCACAATTGAACACATGCCACACTATTACTATCTCCCCAGCCGCTCCAAAAATATACAACATTAGATGGACACCATTCCTCAGAAGACCGTGGATCAAATTATCGACGACGGATCTTGTGTTGATCGGTTGCATAAAGAAGGTATACTTCAGCATGGTTTATCTGCCTGTATTTTATTAAGTCTGGTTATTTGTCCAGATAAATCGTTGTTCATCATTCTTAATAATGATATGCAGATAATGAATCTCTACCACACTATATTGGCTGACCATAAGGTCATCGGAGAGTACAAGCAGGCAACAAGGATGCTTGAGAAGGGAAATGTAAGTACTGATACTTACATAGCTAGTTTATGTTCATTGCATGCTCAATCTGCAATGTTAATGTTAGTGTTCACTGTCATGTTTCCCAGTGGCGGGGATACAATAATTGTATGACAAATATCAGAGATTTAAAAGAGAAAGGACTGAATGAGAAGGTGAATCACCTTTGTTTCTAATCATTTCTATAAAAAAATAAGAATTAAAAAATCTTTAACGTTTTGTTAACTGTCAACCTTTTTCAACTTGAAAGCCGTGTGGGAAATCTGTACAATGAATTGGCTAGGGCAGAGGTAACCTTAGCTGAGGCAGGGAATGCAAGGGGATTCAGGCTTAAAAAGGAGGCCATTGATGAGGAACTCAAGCCTTTTAAAAACTTATGAGATGTTGGAATGGCAATGCAACAATATTATTAGCTATCTCTATGTCGTTGTCTGCTTGTTTAATCTTATGAGTTTATACTTTCTAGTCAATCTGATGGACAAAAATTTCTTTGCGAGTGTACTGGCTGTGTTATGGTGGTGAAGTTTAAAATATTTTTGGGATTAACTTGAACCAGCTTATTGTTTTTTTTATTTTCAATGTTATTTAATTTATTTATAAGCAGTTTTTATTTATGAACATGAAAGCCCTGTGGCGAGAAATTACCCGCCTGTTTTCAGCCAAAAATTCTAGCCTTTGCCAGCTATTGGTAGAATTTCATGGCGGGAATCTTATATTGTGTGCATCCCGTAAATCTTGTCTTCTATATATCGGCCCCACTATTCCAGTCAAATTTAGGAAGCCAAAAAAATTTTACCCCAATTACTTTCCCATATTCATAACCTCTGCTGGTCATCCTGGAACCCTCCATGTCTTCAAGCCGCAACAACCAACCCTGGAAGTGTAAATCGCCCGATGAAGACAACCCCCTTTGTGGAAATATCACCAAACACATTGCCCACTCTTTTTGAAGGAATAAGCAAATGCTATTACGGGGTGAAGAATGAGATTGAGGAATTTTTTAGGAGAATTATCTCTAATGGGGGTGGTTCGAATATGAAGGAGTTCCTCGTTGGAGAACCACAGCTTGTGATGCTCACCGACCTTTACGACAGTCAAATCTTCAGAAATATTATCGCAGTACTCAGAGGTCGAGCTCAAAAAATTTTATGCCTTGAAATGCCGTCTCTGGTGAGGTCAACAGGGGTAGAGAAAGTAACCCCTGAATCAAACTAATTTCTGGCATGTTTAATGTCATTAGATTCAGGTCAGGTAGTGTGTTAATTTTTAAAATTGATTCCTATTGCGTAGTCTTATTCTAGTTTTTGTATATAATCCATTATTATCATGTCCAAATTGGTCGGATTATTCTGGTGTTGTTTGATTAATCCAGTAAAAATATGGTTCTTTTCAAATAAATCATGATGTTAAATGACGTTAGTGAAGTTAAAATTATTGCTACTGCTTGTAGAGTGAGAATCATATTGATTGAGAAGAGAGTTAAATATCAAATGATGTAAAACATTTATGCTATCTAATATCAAATACTATACTCCCTTCCCCCCACTGTTAATTGCTTAACAGATTTTTGGAAAGTCCAACTTTGCCAAATATGATAATAAATATAAATTAATCAATATTAAATAAATCATGTGAAATATTGTTTTAGTTAAGTTATAATGAGTCTGTCTCTTGAAAGACGGTCTTTCCATAAGTCATGGAAAGACCGTCTTTCCCAATATAGTCTTTCCCAAGTCTGTCCATAAGTTATGTCAACGTTAAATGGGTTGTAAACAATAAAGATTAAATAATTTATAATATTTCATTCAAATTATTTAAAAAGTAATTATTTATATTGTTGACATTCAATTGAGATATTTCTTCAAAGAAATATGTATATATCTAAATTATAATGGTTTTAAGTGTATGTTCAGAATTTATATATTTGAACAATTTATAATTAATTATGCATAGTAAAGAATTAAAATCAGAAACGAAATATAATATTGGCATATATCTTATTTTTAAGAATTAAAGAAATTGATCCAAGCAAAACTCGATGCCAATTTACCAGTATATATGAATGCATATAGTAAGTCCTTTATGGATTGAAACTAAAAATGAATACTACAAAAAGTCTATAAGTGAATTACATTAGTAGTAAAAAAAGACTGAGATAATCAATAGAAATTGGACACCTGGGCTCCACAACAACGATTTTAAATATAGCCACTCCCATTGAACCTTTTCTGACCACTTAGGCAGTCGTCTTCAACATGGAGCTGAAGACTTTAACAGATTTATAAACAAGATCCATTCATCGTTGCCAACCAACAAACCCAGGTACAGTACAACCGGGCTTTTAGCTAATTATCGGTGACTTGTCTATTGTTTCCATTAGCTTGTGTGTGATTCATTTTTTGTTATGTCCAGCTAGAAAGTGTGGTGTCATCCACCGGCAGTGTTGCTCGCATCCGCCTCGATCCTGTGCTTTGCAAAACTTGTTTTTTTTGAAACCCATATCATTGTGTCGAAGGCTGCTAAGAATCCAGGAAGACTCTACAATGGTTGTAATAATCACGGCTTCCAGGGATGGATTGCTACGGAGGGTGTGAATGGAGGGAGACAGAGTACTGTAGCTTTGCTGGAAACAGGGAGTGAGTTGAGGAGAGGGGAAGCTGATAGGCCAATTGCGGAGAGGGCAAGGGATGCAACTGATCCAGTTGTGGCCAAACAAGTTCACACTTCTTAATGTGATTATGTGTGGTTCTAATTTACTTGGACCGATGTTGTATCTTCTAACTAAGAACTATTAGTTTTGTTGCTTATTATTTTTTTATGTATTACTAATTTAGTTTGTTTCATTTGTTGTGGTAAGATCCAGACTAGCCAGTGTTTGGTTCATCTGTTAAACCGGCCTTTTGAACTGGATCTTAACTTAATGTAATGCCCTTTATCTTAATGTATTATTAGTGTAATACGGTATAGGCTATCTGCAAATTTCTAGTGTTTTACTGCGTATGTAATAAAAAAATGCGTTAATACTTAAAGATAAACCCCCGATTAGTCATGTATTAGTACACTTGTTAGGACTACTTTAAAACTTATGTGGATTGCTGAATTTAAACACTTATGGTTGAGATTGTAAGTGGTTTAAGATAAAACAATAACAAAAACATGCATTCATGGACAGACAACATATATTCATAGACAATGAAAAACACAACATTAATGCAATAACACAAGTCTGGAACATTGGAATGAAGCAATCCATCATGGAACATGGCCAAGAAAATACATTAAGGCAATAACATAGCATTCCTAAATCATTGCCGGAATATTACAACTGAAAACATATGAAATACAGACATCAAACATACAAAATACAGACATCAAATTGTTAACCGCATAACTAGCCACTGCATGATGCCTGTGCAACCACATCACGTACAAAACTCCACTGGTTGCAATGAGGCAGCATTTCTAATCAATCTAGTATCTGGATGAAGGGACTTCCCTAGTCAAAGAAGGGAAGTTGGAGTTCCATGTTGGCTGGTCGATCCCATCCCGACGGACAATAGTAACGTCGGGAGATGCGGTCAAAATAGCCAAGTCCCCATTGGTGACACGAGGGAGTTTGTCGAATTGTCCTTCAGCAATCCACATAGCGTGCAACTCCTCTTGGTAAATTTTTTTGGCAGATGGAATTGGGGATTTAAACGCCACCATAAAAGCAGTGATGCAAGGTTCCTTGAAAGTTTTCAGCATTTCACGGATCACCAACCTGAACTGAATAAGGTCTCGAACATAGTTGGACTGGACGTACGGAACCTGATTTCCGTGAACTTAGGCTAAGGTGGAACATTAAACAAATGACATAGAAAAAATAGACAAAAATATATTCAAGGTTATGTGAACATCAATTAAGATATATAAGATGCTTTATAAATTGTTTTAGAGATATTTATTATTTGTATGAAGAAAATTCGGGAGAAACCATAAACACCCATAATGAACCACTACGTAATAAGATAAACCCTAAACGCCCTAAACGCTCATACGTCTCTCTGTGTAATGTGACAACGAAACCAATCGACAATGGTGGAACTTTATGGGGAGTTTTATGATTTTCATTGTCCGTAGAAAATAACGTTGTCGAATACAATTTTCGTAACACAAATAATCGTCCAGTCTATCTCATACATGCAGGTACTTGTTACACAATTCATAGACACCCTATTATACAAAAAAAGTTCTCGATAGCAATTAACAAAAAAAAGATTAAATGTGCACATAAAACCCTCCTCCATTTTTATGTTACGTTCTCAAGGAGTAACGTCGTCAATTAACATGGAAAATGTGTGCTATGTGTAACTGGGTTACTTCGTATATATTAATTAAGATTGACATCAACGATTCTAACATTTGTTAATGTTATATAATGTGCGACAATTGTGTTAACACTTAAGTATCAAGCTCTTCATTTATTGTGTTAAAACCAAAAATGTATCATATTCCAAACAATGAAGCAATTCGGATTGTCGAATATTAAATAAGGAGTAACATATATTCAGACACATAGAAGGTATGTATTTTTGATATAATCGAATGTATGGATACTCGGAACATTAAATAAAAATAAATTGTGCTGAATACAAGGCTCATTTTAATATCCTCATTTGTTTGTAATATTAGGCTACATATAAAGCATCCAGATGGAGAACTCGATATAAGGGAGTCTCCAGATATAAGCCTCCTCTAGTTAGATGAGAACTAGAATTCAAAAGCAACCAGTTGAAGAAATTTAAACCCATCTGCATCTACCTCCACGTGGATAGCCAAGCTCTAAGCCTTTCTCCGTTGAACCCCACAACCAAAATCTTTCATGTGGGGGGCTGAATTGACAGCCCACTGATACGTCGGCGAAAAATCACCCCCACCAACCTGTACCTTCTAGGTTTCTACCACAACTCTTCATTTTTCTACCCGCCACACTGAACTCATCGGTCGAATCAATAAAGGGAGCGAACTGGTTTAAATATTTTGGTTTTGCTAGCATCTACATAGTACAGGAACCGATTAAAATTTTCAGTTCAGCTAGCTGTGTGGTGCTCAAGATAGGTTTTATGGGCCTAGTCGATCCCGGTCATTTAGAAAAAAAACTAAAGTTGCCAATTTGTTGGATTCGGCTGAGTTGGAGATAAGATTTTTGTGATCTCCATGATGCTTCTTGGAGACGCAATCCCGCTGTGATCCACAATTCGGCATGGTTGATTACTAAACCCTAAACTTAATTAACTAATTTCGTGTGTAAGGAATCCTACGCTCTCAAATTCAAAACGTTGCATCATAAGTACTCAAGCAATTAGATTCCAAATCCCTCTGAGGAATATGTTTATAATTACGCAAATGATAAGGAAAAATATTTCTAAATCAATTACCGTGTCTGTCAAAATATAGCCCTATTTTTATTTACAATGAAGTTTTTACCATTAAATATAATTATCAAACGTTATACATTAATTCGAAAAAAATATTCATAGCATTACAATACCTATATAATACTTCCTCTTTATTTAGTAGGATTATATTAAGCAGAATTATATTAGTAGAATTATATTAAGTAGAAAACAACTTGTATACTTATTGAGTTATATTAGTATAAAGCAAGTGTCTTGAGAGAATAAATAGCCTACTCTATTTGTATTCCTATACATGTCTTACTTCACTATTAATAAAAGAAAATGGTGAAAATTATTGTGAATACTAATGCAAATGTGAAAATTATCGTACGGTATATTGCTAGATTCATCGTAACTTATATTTTGAGGATATCTATTTTTTGTAATTAATTTTTATACACAAGTTAAGATATTATAATAATAAAATCAACATTGAATAGTGAAAAATAAGAGATGAGACCATTTCAGAGAGGCGGAGGGAGAACGTCTTTCACATTTATTCGAATTTTAAATGTTATTGATTTCATCAATATATCTCTAAATGATTGTGCCCTTTATTTAAATCAACATAGTAAGAAGTAATGACAAAAAGGCCAACTTACTAGGAAAATGTAGCACCAATTCGGAAATTATAAATCCTCTTAGTAATACAAATTATACAGTTGACAAGGTCCATCACACGTAAACTAGTAACACTACCGTGACTCAATATTATCAACATAATCAAATATTAGTATGGCCCATGTGTGTAAGCAACAACAACCATACCCATCCCCACCAGATTAATTTCCACCACCAACCCGTCATTGCCACTCTTCCACAACGGCACATCAACAGGTTGCGATTTCACACTGGAACATACACTTTCCCCATCGAACCTACTGTAACAAACCCTTGGAATGGAACCGAAAGTGGGAAACTCACTCCAAAAAACCTCAACCGATGGGGATTACTCACTAGAAACACCAATCAAATCAGCCGGAAGGGAGCCGGAGATGTCGACGAAAGCTGGATCATACAACAGCGACACAATTCTAGTTAATTGGCTGTCAGAGATACTTGGGGTTCCCACCTCCAGTTCAATTCAAGTTCTCAAAATCTGGCATCTACGAGTGGCAGCCGCCATGTCCATCGTAATTGCCCTCGTTGTCGACCAGCTATTGTCATCTCTTTCGTAGTGAAGGCCCCATTCCATGAAGACAATCGGATGTTCTACCTTTTCCAGGATGTAAGTTTGGTCCATACCCTAAAATCTTTGTTTTGTTATTGGTTCCCATTATTCGTTGATATCAACTGCTATGTTTATAGTGATATTGTTGGGTAGATTATGTTCTTCTCATAAAAAAGTAAAGTGAAAACTAAGGTATGCTTTTCGCATGTTTGAGAGCTTCGTCTCACTTCCCAGTTCAACATTTTTAACATAAAATTTTCAGGTGTTAGTATTCATTAGACAGTTACCCTGTATTTTACTATAGTGGTGGAGCTCCGTCGGTAGTCACATAGAGTGTATAAATGTAGCAAACAAAGTCACTGTTATATGTCAACAATATACAATGGTGTAATGAAATCTTATGTCCTGGGTTGTCTTTCAAGAATGTAACTTTGATTTACTTCCCCCCTGTGTCTATTTCCAGGAGGATGACCGTTATGTCGCAACCGTAATCCGTGACCTTCATGTGGTCATGGCAGATCACGTTGAGAAGAGCAAGTACATAGCGGGTCTAGTAAGCTCAAAGGCAGGCATCCCCAATTTTTTTTTGAAATATCACAGCCATACTGTGCAAATGACTGCATTGATGAGTTCATGGGGAACATAAAATACCTTAAACGCCATGTCTAATTTCAGAAGGAACTAGATGGAACTACATGTCCAAAGTATAGCTTTGAAAAACCAGAGGGTGCACATCCCACTCTAAGTCTCAGGCACCCATATACATACAGGCCTACTAAGATAGCATTGCCGCCTAACCTCGAAGGGATTTACTGTACTGGTTTGTGCTCCCGTTGCTCTTCCTGCAAGAACCCGTCCCTAACATATGAATTAGAGGTGGCTAACTACTGCCTGGGAGCCAAGGAGATTGGTGATCTCAGGTATACCTACACCACCAATGTATCATACACATTCTACTTACGTGCATTTTATAGTGGATACTTTATCATTGTAGATAACCATTATTCGATGTAGGGAGAGGACTGTCGATGCTCACCAAGTATGATATGAGGACCTTCAATCCTGAGGTGTTGTTATCCCCTTTAGTGATTTTGGTTTGGTGTCGTGTGTTGAACTACGAATGGGCAAAACGCGATATTCATTCCACATCCCTAGACTTCATTGATACCATAGCTTCTAATCCAGACCAACCACCATACATCGCTTCTGTTGTTGTTCTACAACAATTTATTTCACTATCCTAATGTAACTTTCATACGCTTTCTTATTCAATGCAGGAGTCAGATTTGATAACTATAGAGAATATTTTCATGCACTGGAAGAAATGTTTGCGTCTCTACAAAGTAAATATCGATCGAACCTCAATGGTAGCATTGGTTTTCAATTACACTTACAGGAAACTATCAATAATACCATTTCATGACAACTTTCAATCCATCATGATCGTGAACAACTATTTGTTCCATTCAAAATGAAGAAGAAGTACGTCCTTCTAGTTGTTGATTTCATCACTTGAACACTGCACTTCTTCGACAACTGCAACCATGATGACCAAGAAGAATGAGACACTTATGCTAGATTCATAGTAAGTTATCCTCAATTCTATAATCTCCTACACGTTCATTTACGTCTGCGGTTATACTCAACTAATAATTGTCCACTCAATTGTGCCTTTCTAGAGTATCATATTAATTACTTAGTCCTAACTGAATTCTCAATAAGTTTTCATTGAATTGTGGAATAGATTAGGTTGCTGATTTCAGATTATGGGAATATTTGTCAAGATGCACTTGGTTGGCATGTTCACCATTTAAGTTCAAATCATAATAACCATAAGTTTTGATTTTTGAGCTCCTAGTGCTGGTACTACAGCATGGCTGATTTCATTTTTGGATTCGGTACATTATGAGAAAATAAAGGTTGGTTGTTTTCAGAACAAGTCTTCAGGAATGTTCTTGAATAGTAGCATGCAGATAGGAAGTGGAATGTGGATGTTAATTATTTCAACAATGGCATGCATATAGAAGGAAAAACATTGTCATCAATCTATGTCGGTTGTCTTTCACCAGTTTAAATGAATGGAAAAACACTCATGGAGTCAGAAACTCTGCCGACTAAATCCACTTGAGGAGTAGCAAAAACTTTACTAAAGTAAATCCTTCATTTTGATACATTTCTTTTGCTATAACACTAAAAGGTTAAAGTTAGTAGATGTTATGCACGCATGTAATAACTTATTAGACTATCAGGCTGTCGTTCTCGTAACAAAAATTGGGTACACGACTAATTGACACACACCAATTTCTCTAAATATCTCAATGTATAGGGCTCATACGTGTGGTGCCTACTGCAAACCCTGGGTGACGACCGTGCAAATCCCTTCCTCGACCTCATCTACAAAAGAGTCACACCACACTGGTATACCACAAGGTGCAGTACGGACTGTGCTCTGATGGTGATGAAACTAATGGATAACTTTGATGGGAATTCAAACAGCCATCAAAAACTAAATATGCACGAGGTACATGGTGCCAGAACCTAATATTCATGCTTTAGAGATTGGCTTCAAAGTTTAAAGGTCTAACCAACCAGCACTCTTGCAGCACCACCCCCGCTTGAAAACCAGGGCACATTTGCATTCTGTATTGCAATAAGCATGATGAATCTTCACTGCTTAAATGTCATGATGGACACAACGCACAATGTCCTCAAGAAGGTAAACAATCCACCGACGGTGTTGTGAATCTTATAGCCTTCTACAAAGCCAATCAAGGTTATTGGTTGGGGTCTGATTCGTGGAGTTTCTCAAAACACATACTTACGTGTATTAACATCTTGATACTGCCTCATATACTATGTCTTTTGTTATAATTTACTTTGATGACCTATTCTAATCTCCACCAACACTACACTTGCATGCACTAGGGGAATGCACAAGTGTAAAGGTACTCATCCTAATAACCATTCGGCTATTTACATTTCAGTCTAATATTGCAGTGGTTCAGATAAATTCTGGATCCCAAACTACCTACGAACAATATTGCAATTCATGTTGTCCCAAATTTCTTGTGGCAGAATTATTATTTTGGGACCTTTGGACAAATAATAAAATATATACACAATGGGTTAATTTAATTCATGAATTTCCTAATTCCTATTATTTGTTATCAAAGCTTATATTGTAATGAATTCTTTACTGGGGTGAAAAGAAATTATTTAACATATGTGATATATAATTTGTTACCGGTTTTCTATTAGACTGATTCCCAAATAATAAATACAATAAAGTATTATGTGACGAAAAGTTATCCGGTTACACTTATTTTCACGTTGATTTAAAGAACTTTGCAAAATCACGGCTGACCCGCTAACTAGCTGATAACCATCTGCAACTAAACTAGGGTTGTTCTTCATTTGGGCCCTTTTAACTGCGAATAAGCCCACGGGGTGCCCCAACCATAAATCCAATCCAAATTTATAACTAAGTCCACCATCAGGTACTGAAGCTGTCACTAATGAAAATTAACTTCAGTGACGAATCTGTGATTTCAGAATAACCTTTGGCACTAATCAATGGGAGTTACACACCGAAAACAATACAAAACCCATCCCACAACTAGCACTCGAACACATATCAACTCGGAATGGTTGGACTACAGTTCGCAAAAACCTAACAATGCAGCTAACAAGTCCCTTATAACTACAAATTTCTACGAACATAACAACATGATAAAAACTTCAGAAATGATCGCAAACTCTCGAACACACTAAGGCACCTCCAACTGTTGTAACTAAAAGACTTGCTGCCAACTGCAATGACTCAACCAAATAACTAGAACAAATTGTATGATGGTGCTCAACTCATGCTTCGAATCGACACAAATTGGAGTCGTTCTACATTAAGACCTTCTATACTATATAGCCTCATCAGCAGGGATTTTAATGCAAGCTAACATGGACAGCTAATAGAGGTTCTAGAACACTAACAACAACCCAGGTTAGGACTACAAGCTATGGGTGGAAGATTCAATAACTAGGACGTCAACAGAGTAGTGAACTATTCCCCTTCCTAAACAGTTGAAAGACCAAGGCCCCTCCTTGCACAATGCAACAATCTGCAATGAAACTCCATCTAACTAAGGCAAATGTTCAAGCATGAAACATACTCAAAAGGAATGAGATTCTAAACAATAATGATGAAGATCACTTGACAGGCGCGGGCGGTCGTCGCGCCCGCGCGCCAAAAGATAATTTATAAGCCCTCAATGCTTACTTTCTACAACTAGGTAGATAGTGGCAAATCGGGGTCGTCCAAAGAGAAGAGGGATCTTCCTAAGCGTCTAAGCACACAAATGGTTGATATATTAGGCTAGGAGTAACTATATTTACACACACTTAAAAACAAGTAAAGGGGGGGGGGTTGGTTGGTTGGTTGGTTCCTAAGTTAACAAAGATAAAAAGACGAGATAACTAGCAACGTCAAGTGACTATGCTAATCATCAAACGAAACTAAGAAAAGGGTTTTAAACTACAAAGATAAAATGCCTTAGGGCAACGGATATCCACTTCCACATCTAATGTAGTTCATCGAATCATTCACACATTCCATCATATAGCATTCATGACCCAACAATCACACACCCCATCTAGCAAGTACCACAACACACACACCACAAGAAGTTCTAAGTTCATGCTCGTGGATCTTCATGCAAAGGCGCTACGGAATTCGTCACGTTCCTACACCTAAGCAATTCAACCACACAAGCACTCCCTATGCTCAAATCGCTCATGGCACACATGCAGTGAAACACACCGTCAAGAGTACATAAACGCCAAATAACAAATGCTTCAGGAATGAGTTTAAATCACCTATTCAATACTTCAACTACTTGTCGTGGAGACTGAACTCCTATCCTTCTTAGTTCGTAGTTTGCGAGAGTGAGTTCGACATCTCTCGTCAAACCTCACCAATGGCTCCCGAGTCGCGACCACGACTCAAGGTGTCATTGGTGGCATTTAGCACGAAGGACCAACAAGCTTGGCAATGCCTATGACCACTACACCGTGACTAGGCATTGAACCAATTCATGCAATTACACGAGATTAGATGAACGTGCAACGCACATTCATCCGCGAGCATATGACTCTCTCGTTTGCTACACAAACGAACATGACGAAGAGTTCGACATCAATCACATTCGCCTAGCACATTGTCAACACACTAACACAATCAAAAGCTCTAATTCACACTCTCACATTCCTAACAAGAACAGGGGGGAAATTAACCCAAATTCCCCAAACCCTAGCTAGCAATTGATACAAGCATTCATATCATCAAGCTCTCAATAACATCAATGTAATCAACAATTAACATTCAAAGCACAATAAATGCACAATAGCAAAAACACCAAATAGATAGATATAAATGAGTTCTTGCTACACAGATAGTGGAAGCTTCAATCCTTTGCTCCCAAGAACAAGAACTACTCTAGAACAACAAGAAAAGACATAAACAAACTAAGAGAAAGCTAAGAAAAGAAAGAAGAATAAAAACCTAAAAATGGCGCCCAAAACCAGAGAAAACGCGCCTGGAAAGTTTGGAGAAGAAGAGGGAAAGAGATGGTATTTATAGTGCAAAGAAAATAAAGTTGATTTCTGGCCGCCCGATGGTCGCGACTCGCGATGGTGTTCGTCGCGACTCGCGACGATGCCCCGGCTCGCGATGGTGTCGCGACGGTGTCGCGACGGGGGTCGCGACGGCAGCCACATTTTTGCATTGTTTCTTTGTCTTCTTCATAGCCATCCCTCTCACTCTTCAAGTCTTCAACAGCTCCAAAATGGTCTTCAACGGCCTCCGGTCTTCATGTCTTCGAAGTGAGTATCCAAAAGTCTTCGAAAGTATAGTCTTCAATGTCTTCCGGTCTTCGTTGGTTCCGTGTTCTTCCCTTGTCACACAAAATCCACTTAAAAGAGGTAAAATAGTACAAAGTTGCTTTTACCTCTCCTAAGTGAATTTCAAGGTAAAACACAAGCTCTCGATAATAAAAGAGCACAAAAGTGATCCTAAATACTACTAAATAATGCGCCTAAAATGGACACATCAAACCTCCCCACACTTAAACCTTACTCGTCCTCGAGTAAGAAAAGATTTAAGCATACGGAGGAAATGGCATATCCACATCCTAAAACCCCCAAAATAACCACACAAAATGGACATATCAAACCTCCCCACACTTAAACCTTACTCGCCCTCGAGTAAGAAAAGATTCAAGCATGCGGAGTAAATGATATATCCCAAAACCTAAACTAATCCCCCAATCAAAGCCTCACCAAAACTCTCAATCTTAAAAATCCCAAAATAAAAGCTCACATGAGAATTTCGCACACACACATCCCCAATCCTAAATCTAACCAAACCTACCACTGATCAATTCACTACCCATAAAAATATTTCACAGCCCAGAATTGATATTCCCAGAATCCAATGACACAAAATGAAGCTAAAACCGTAGAGGAAGTTTTAAACACATGCTTCACCTAATGCCAATATATCAACCAAAAACGAAGTATAAAGAGATAAGGAATTTCATAACCATACCCCGTTTCCTAACCCACTAAGCTACCCAAACCCAAGAGGTCTAAAGATATTGAGCTACCCGATCCATCCGTGTGACAACCGCAACCTTATGACTCCAACGCCGGCAATTGAGTAAAATCATAGCATTTTTCAATTTCCCTCAATTTCTCTCATTTTGCCTAGGAGCTCTTTCGAGTTTTCATCCTAGCCACACATCATGTTTCTTTAGCTCACATCTCACCTTTTTCCGCACATTTTAGCCTCTCATTTTTGCCTAGGCCGCCCTTTAAGGGTTTTCGACCTATCCGGGCCCCAAATGTTGCCTAAGTTGCCCTCTCGGGTTTTCAACTTAGCGGGTTTTCTTTTTCTTCCTTTTTTTTTTTGAATATTTTTTTTTTATGTTTTTCCAATGAAAAGTAGCAAAAAGCATTCCAAAACAATCTAGCATGCATATGAGTCCTCTAACCCCTCCCCACACTTAAAACATTACATTGCCCTCAATGTAAACATGTAAGGCAAGAAGAATAAAAATCAAGGTAAGGGAGTTAGAGTGACACCCGTGTCTCCGCAAATTCACCGGTGATATGGCGATATCCAAGTACTTGGATGGTCCCGAGATGGGTTTCGGAACCGGAAGGGTGAGCAAAAATGCCGTAGAAGAACTCACCCCTCGAGAAAAACATTTTCTCCATGGCGCCGTTTGATCAAGACTACACCACGAAGAACACATTAAACTCACAAGTACATAAGGATATGTAATACTAGGTTTAGCACCAAGAGTTAATAACCTTGTATTGTCAAAGAACAACCAATCAACCCTCAATCACCACTATAAGATTATGCATGAAAAATATACAACATATATTGACATGTATACAAGCATCATTATAGGCTAAGAACTTACGGTCACAATGATGTAGTCGGCATACTACAATCAACAAATGTACTATAAAGATGCAAGAATGTTCATATGCCAATATATGTATGATGGTGGAAGAAATGAGAGGTATGTGATGTTCTTGGGAGTGTTGGGTGGAGAAGAAGGAAGGATTATGCAATGTTTAAAATCATTTGGAAACTTGGAAGCTTGGAAACTTGAAATCCGGGCTCAAAAAAAATTTTTAAAAGTTACTGAGCACGTCGCGACTCGCGACGAGGTTCGTCGCGACTCGCGACGAGCCTCACGGCGTCATCGCGACGCGCGGAAAGTAGAGCCCGGGAGCTCAAAATGTTCTGAGCTCGTCGCGACTCGCGACGTGGTTGGTCGCGACTCGCGATGTGCCTCGCGACGTCAGGGCGACTCGCGGAAAGTGGAGTCCGGGAGCTCCAAATTTTCTGAGCTCGTCGCGACTCGCGACGAAGGGTGTCGCGACTCGCGACGAGCCTCGCGACGTCAGGGCGACTCGCGGAAAGTTGGCGCTGGGAGTGGATTTTGCTCCCCTGTTCGTCGCGACTCGCGACGGAGCCCATCACGACTCGCGACGGCAGGGTATCCCAGGCTTAAAATTTTTTCGTTTTCTTACCAACTGTCCAAGCTTGTTTCCCTCGTTCATTGATCTCGTTCCTTCATCTCCTTCATTGCAATGCACTTCATGTTACTACAAAATCATAGAAAAACATGCCATAAAAAGAACAAAACAAAACAACAACAAAAACAAACTAAGAAACACAAACTAAGAAACAAAAACTAAAAGAAATGCCGAATTTATTTAACGTCGTCGGCACGACGAAGCTCCATATTTTTAAGGTCGTCGGCACGACCCTAATGTTATCCGTATGGTGAAGGCTTGAAGCTCTTCACCATGAGCATCCAAAGCAAGAGAGGTGGGGGCACAAAACTTCCAAGAGGAAAGTCTTGTGGAGGTGGAGATGGTTCAAAGGGAGTTAAGTGGTTAGGGAGCTTGGGATAGTCTTTTGGCTCCTCTCTCGTTTCCCTCAAAACTTCCGAAAATATTAGAGTTGGTTCACTAGGTGGGAGAAGGGGTGACAATGCTAATGGATAATGTAGCACTATCACCTCTTCCTCCATTTTTCTATCCTCGACAACCAGCTCCTCATCCCTTTCAAGCTCAAAATCATTTGTATTGGTGACTTCACTCACCAAATCATCGAGTTCAAGTTGGGATGGGGTGTTTTCGGAATCACGAGCTTCCATGCGGGCCAATACCTCTAAAATGTTCCTCACATGCCCCTCAATGGCCTCAACGCTAGAGGAGAGCTGAGTATCCGGCTCTTTACTAGTAAAGGAGTTCAAGTTTGCTATGGTATTTAAGACATCCTCACATGTCAAACTTGAACTTCCTTGTTGGGCTTGGTTTTGGGGTATGGTATAGGGTGGTGATGGCCAACTATGTTGCTCGTAATATTGGTTTTCCGGCTCATTCTCATACCACAAATCCGGATTACCATTCCATTCCGGATTGTAAGAGTTGTGGTATGGATAGCATTCATGAGCTTCTTGCCCTTGAAAACCAATATCTCCTACCTCTTGATAGCACTCTTCATAGTACCCATGGTTTTGGAAACCAAGGGTTCTGTCTCGGTCATAGTGCTCTTCCCACAACAAAGGGCAAGATTCGGTAGGATGATCGGAATGACACATCCTACAAAACCTTGCTTGTTGAGCCTCTCTTCTCATCATGAGTTCCCTCAAGGTGAGACGCTCCATTAAGAAAATTTTTTATTTTTATTTTTTTTTTATTTTTCAAAAGTTCGGAATCATAGTGCAAGGATTCTCGATAAAATAAATTACCAAGAACTCAAGCAATACCTACTCCGAACAAAAAAAACCACCAAGTAGTGGAAAATAAAAACGACTAGCTAATACACAACCAAATACACCTAACTACTTAAGAATAAACGCATCTTCCCCGGCAACGGCGCCATTTTGACAGGCGCGGGCGGTCGTCGCGCCCGCGCGCCAAAAGATAATTTATAAGCCCTCAATGCTTACTTTCTACAACTAGGTAGATAGTGGCAAATCGGGGTCGTCCAAAGAGAAGAGGGATCTTCCTAAGCGTCTAAGCACACAAATGGTTGATATATTAGGCTAGGAGTAACTATATTTACACACACTTAAAAACAAGTAAAGGGGGGGTTGGTTGGTTGGTTGGTTCCTAAGTTAACAAAGATAAAAAGACGAGATAACTAGCAACGTCAAGTGACTATGCTAATCATCAAACGAAACTAAGAAAAGGGTTTTAAACTACAAAGATAAAATGCCTTGGGGCAACGGATATCCACTTCCACATCTAATGTAGTTCATCGAATCATTCACACATTCCATCATATAGCATTCATGACCCAACAATCACACACCCCATCTAGCAAGTACCACAACACACACACCACAAGAAGTTCTAAGTTCATGCTCGTAGATCTTCATGCAAAGGCGCTACGGAATTCGTCACGTTCCTACACCTAAGCAATTCAACCACACAAGCACTCCCTATGCTCAAATCGCTCATGGCACACATGCAGTGAAACACACCGTCAAGAGTACATAAACGCCAAATAACAAATGCTTCAGGAATGAGTTTAAATCACCTATTCAATACTTCAACTACTTGTCGTGGAGACTGAACTCCTATCCTTCTTAGTTCGTAGTTTGCGAGAGTGAGTTCAACATCTCTCGTCAAACCTCACCAATGGCTCCCGAGTCGCGACCACGACTCAAGGTGTCATTGGTGGCATTTAGCACGAAGGACCAACAAGCTTGGCAATGCCTATGACCACTACACCGTGACTAGGCATTGAACCAATTCATGCAATTACACGAGATTGGATGAACGTGCAACGCACATTCATCCGCGAGCATATAACTCTCTCGTTTGCTACACAAACGAACATGACGAAGAGTTCGACATCAATCACATTCGCCTAGCACATTGTCAACACACTAACACAATTAAAAGCTCTAATTCACACTCTCACATTCCTAACAAGAACAGGGGGGAAATTAACCCAAATCCCCCAAACCCTAGCTAGCAATTGATACAAGCATTCATATCATCAAGCTCTCAATAACATCAATGTAATCAACAATTAACATTCAAAGCACAATAAATGCATAATAGCAAAAACACCAAATAGATAGATATAAATGAGTTCTTGCTACATAGATAGTGGAAGCTTCAATCCTTTGCTCCCAAGAACAAGAACTACTCTAGAACAACAAGAAAAGACATAAACAAACTAAGAGAAAGCTAAGAAAAGAAAGAAGAATAAAAACCTAAAAATGGCGCCCAAAACCAGAGAAAACGCGCCTGGAAAGCTTGGAGAAGAAGAGGGAAAGAGATGGTATTTATAGTGCAAAGAAAATAAAGTTGATTTCTGGCCGCCCGATGGTCGCGACTCGCGACGGTGTTTGTCGCGACTCGCGACGATGCCCCGGCTCGCGATGGTGTTGCGACGGTGTCGCGACGGGGTCGCGACGGCAGCCACAGTTTTGCATTGTTTCTTTGTCTTCTTCATAGCCATCCCTCTCACTCTTCAAGTCTTCAACAGCTCCAAAATGGTCTTCAACGGCCTCCGGTCTTCATGTCTTCGAAGTGAGTATCCAAAAGTCTTCGAAAGTATAGTCTTCAATGTCTTCCGGTCTTCGTTGGTTCCGTGTTCTTCCCTTGTCACACAAAATCCACTTAAAAGAGGTAAAAGAGTACAAAGTTGCTTTTACCTCTCCTAAGTGAATTTTAAGGTAAAACACAAGCTCTCGATAATAAAAGAGCACAAAAGTGATCCTAAATACTACTAAATAATGCGCCTAAAATGGACACATCAATCACTCAATCCGGAAATAAATAGTCATTAATTACATATCTACATACTAGAGAATAACCTATTATATAAATCCATAAGGTTGTTCTATTAATCATGATTGATTAACTGGATTCGTCTCATTATCTACTCTGCCAATACCGTCAACAAGCAGGTGTTGAGTACTAATATCAATCCATTCCCAAAAGAAGAATATGGTAAATCATAAACATTCTACCAAAAGTACTTAAAAAATGAGAATAGTATAGAATATTAGAGTAACAGACACTGATCTGGTAGCGATACACATTAACTATTCCATCAAAATGAATCAATACAACACCTACAACAAGAGAGATTTCTTCAAAATACTATTAAGAGGCATAGTTTAGCCACGATCGCTTACAAGGTTTGTAGTAGTAGTAGCAAGTCTTCCGCGTCTTCTTCTTAGTGATCCAGTTCTTCCCCATTTCCTCAACGTAATACTTTTGCCACTCTCTCAGTTCCTCCACATCCTCTTCTTGCTTGCACTTCACTGCCGCTTTAATGAGATCCTCCCTGACTTCCTATGTCTTCTTATTGGCCTCAGCAGTGGGTAACTCAACATGTCCGAGCATGGCGTTCTCATGGGTCCACTTATAGGTCACAGAAGCTTTCTCCCTCATCCTTAACATTGGTTCTTTTTCCCGATAGAAGCAATTGCACAATCCCCGGTTGTGAAATCGCTTTGCAAAGACAATTCCAGGCTCCTGGTTCATGGCTATAGATGAAGGGTTTTAAGGTGAAGAGCTATGGTCTTGAAACATAGATTTATAATCTGATCTGGGGTTTTATTAATGGTCGCTTCATATCGATTCACTTGCCATTGTCTTGATAGGTGTATCGTTGGCATGATTACCATAAGCCGTCGTTCCATTTTACAAGGTCCAACGCATCGGGAGGCTCAACTACCATGAATGCAAAAAATTAGTTCATTTTACTAGGGAATTTTTTTCCCAGAACATGGCTTTCTCATGAGGAATATGGAGGAGGAAGACGAAATAGGAAGACAGGGAGGAATACGGAGGAGGAATACAACAATTGATGAAGACATAGTAGGAAGGCGAAGATGAGTTTTCACGCACGAAATCATTTGTGAAACTCACTACTGGTGGACTGAACGTAACTTGTGCGGAGGCCTAATAGGTAATTGACACGTGGGGGAGTAGCCCACTCCTGCAGTAGATTTATAAGCCTCCGAAAAATTCAGCGAATTTGGAAAGCAAAGGATGATATATTGCATAAAGCTGCAAACAGAGAAGGCATTAATCCCAATTTCTCATTCAATAGAAATGTGATCATTGATCAATTTAAACAATTCAGCATCATTCTTAACAACAAATTCAATAATTTATAGGTTTTTGAGGAAGTAAACAATGAACAAAATACTGACGAAGAACATCAGACACTTCCAGCAGAACTTGGGGATCCAATACAATATTTGGGCATTGAAGCTAATACCACCATCTCGCTAGTGGACAAAACAATCCTTTTGATTTATAGCTCTCAGGAAGATCACAAAACATCTTAACTCCTCACAATTGCAGATGGTTCCTGCCATAGTAAGCACACAGCAAATCCAAATAGATAGCTCTTAACTACAGGAACCTCACTCTTCAGGTAAGAACTCTTTCTAGAATATGGATATTAATGCTATCCATGGACTTGAAGATAGCGATTTCTCAGATTCATATCAATATTAGGAGCAGAGGCGGAACTGGGGGGGGGGGGCCTAGAGCCACCGGAAGCCACCGGATTCCGCCCCCCTTGAGTTGTCGTCGTTGCCGGAGCGAGGAAGTGGCATGAGTCAGGCGGAGGCGCGCATGAAGGGGACTTGAAGAAGGTGATGTTTTTTATTTTTTTTTTTGGTATAACTAAACAAAACGACGTCGTTTTGGCTTAGTGAAACGACGTCGTTTTGCTTAGCGGATGGGAAAAAAAATAGAAGGCCAATTGGGCTGAGCCCAATTGGCCCAACGAAATTCAACTAACCTAAGGCAAAGCACGTTTGAGGCATCAAAGGCAAAGCACATTTGCCTCTCCAACTCCAAGCAGATCCACCGCTGCCAGTGCCAGCCACCTTCCGCTGCCGCCTCCGCCTGCCGCCGTCCCTTCTACCACCACTATTAGCAACCAAGGGCAAGGTATCAAGGGACTAATATATTTTTGTTATGTAATGTTGAATAACTTGAATTTGTATGAAATTGTGAATATTGAATATAGATATGAATAATTTAGTGATTGTGTTGAAATTGTGAAATTGTGCTAAATATAGATTTGAATAATTTGACATATTTTTGACATATTTTAGACATATTTAATTAGACATATTTAATTAGACATATTAAATTAGATATATTTTTGAGACATATTTAATTAGACATATTTTTGAGACATATTTAATTAGACATGTTTTTGAGACATATTTAATTAGACATATTTTTGAGACATATTTAATTAGACATTTTTTAGACATATTTAATTAGACATATTTTTGAGAAATTGTGAATATTGAATAGCATATGCATATTTAATTTGACATATTTTTCTTATTTCATGTCAAATAGGATATGGATAAATTCTTAATTCGAAGTAGTGGATCATCTATTTTTAAGAAACCGAGTGAATCAAATGAAGAAAGAATTAATGAAGAGGGTAGTAGTCAAAAACATTCTCGTGTTGAGTTCAATTCGGATGATGTTATAAATGATCCCAGAAAACGTAAACCTATTAAGGATTTTGATGTTTCTATTAGAGATCTAATTAGTAAAAATCTAATTAGTATGTATTCATATTATTATTTAAGCGTTGTTTGTTAAAAAATTATTTTATTTAGCGTTGCAAAAAAAATTTTAACCTCTTTTTCGGCCCCCCTAACATATACTCCTGGTTCCGCCACTGATTAGGAGTTTCGTTAAATCTCCTAATATTGTTACTCGTACAAAATAAAAACAAAAAACAATGTTTTCCATGAATGTTAAAATACAATCCTGGAATGTTAGAGGTTTGATAAGCTCCTTCAATAGATTGAAAAAATTGAAACAAATCCATAACATCACAGTCCTAATCATCATCGAAACTAAATAGATGCATGCTAATCTGGATAGTTACAGGATACGGCTTGGTTTTCACCTAGCTTTCTCTTCTCACGATTCAAGAACCTAGATAATGGTTAAAAAAATCCCCTAATAGGTGCAGTAGAGCATAGCCATGAACAATGCACTCAAATTTATATCACCCATCCCAACCTTCCTATCTCTTTTACTATATATGCCATATATGCTAATATATGCTAAGCATGATATACTAGTGGAAAACATGTACGTAAGCACCGGTATAAATTTATGAGTACAGGTATATCGGTGTGTATGTAATCAATTGTACCAGTATTTATCATGTTAACATCAGTATCTCTGCAAATAATTACATACGCACCGGTATCCTG
The DNA here is from genome assembly GCA_037428765.1 of Rubia yunnanensis. Taxonomy (NCBI): domain Eukaryota; kingdom Viridiplantae; phylum Streptophyta; class Magnoliopsida; order Gentianales; family Rubiaceae; genus Rubia; species Rubia yunnanensis. The sequence continues at coordinate 93,266,381 of CM075067.1, read as the reverse complement.
TCAACCGGTGTAAAGTTTACCTAATTTCGCACCGGTGTTTGTTCTACCGGTTTACAATTTTAAAAATTTTGCACCGATATTATTTGTATAGGTGGTTATGACCGGTGCATATGCTTACATGTGCACCGGTAACAATTACCGGTGTGTACATATTTCCCTTTTTATTAATTTGGAGCCAAAAGGACAACTTTTTGAACCGGTAACGGGAACTTACCGGTGCAGAAGTAAAACAAAATGAGGGGAAAATATGCATTTGTACACCGATTATTATTAGAACCGGTGTAGGAATTAAACATGCACCGGTATTTTTTTAATACCACTGCATAGGAATTTCCTATTTTTAGTAATTTGGCGCCAAAACTATTCATTTTTGCACCGGTACTATGAACTTACCAGTGCAAAAGCAGAAAATACGCGGGATTAGGCTAGATATCTACACCAGTGACTATTTTTACCGGTGTAATGAGGTACAAACACACCAGTAAATTCTTAATACCAGTGTAGAAAATCGCATTAAATGCTCACCTACCACCTTTTTTATAGTGGGTTAAAAATGAGATTTTCGGAAGAAGAGGTTCATTGATGGTGTCTTTTGGTTGGTGAAGACATTGAATTCTCCACAATGATACCCTTGAAGGTACCATTTTTTTAATTACATTTATGGATATTAAGTATTTCATGTATGGTTTTAGGTTAGTAGAGATATTTACATTTTGTGTTTCATCATTTGATGGTAATTGAGGTAGAATTGTTGATATTAATTTGTGATTTGTTCTCAAGGTTGTTGTAGCTATAATGATATGGCTTTTGATTCCTATAGTGTTGGACATGTTAAGAATGTTGTAATTGTAATGTGGAATATTGGTGTGTATATGATGTTGCATGATTAGGAAGTTGTCATGAAAATTTTTATTGTATTAAATGTGTTGAAGTTTGATTGTTGGACATTTATTGATATGTAGAGTTGTATCGCGCCATCGAGAGGCGTAAGCATATGTATGGCAACGTTAGTAGGGTGAGCGATGAATATATTATGTTCGTGGATGAATTCTTGGAGCATACTTTTAGTCGAGAGAAGCGAATATTATGTCCCTGTCGTGATTGTGGAAATCGAATTCATACTGATAAGAAGGGCATCCTGAAACTCCATTTGTATAGTTGGGGATTTGCGAAAGATTATGTTGTGTGGATTTCATGGGGAAAAATCACCACCGAAAGTGAGAGTTAGTAGTGAGGGAGAGTGTTTTGGGGATGCTAAATTGGATGACATGTGTGAGGAGGTTGTTAATGAGTTTAGAAGGAGACCCGAGGTTTTGGCTAACTTCCTTGGTGAGAAGGATACACCATCGTATCCCAGTTGCAAGCAGAAAGACAAGGTCATGCCGTGTTTGATGGAGTTGTTTAGTTTGAAAGGTGTAGGGTCATAGAGTAATACTAACATGAATAAATTGCTTATGTTTTTGAATGAAAAGCTTCACCCAGTAACGGGGTTCCTGATAAACTTTATGAAGCTAAGAGAATGTTGTGTCTGATGGGATTAGAGTATGTAAAGATACATGCTTGTCCGAATGATTCTATCCTATATAGGGTGACCTTAAGGATAAGATTGTTTGTCCAGTATCTAATGTGTCACGTTATAAGAAGAAGAGAAATGTGGATGTCGGTGGAGAGTATGTTGTACTGGTGAGGAGGCAGGTGCCCGCCAAATGTACGTGGTATCTTCCAATGATTCCGAGACTGAGAAGGTTGTTTAAGAATGAAAATGATGCAAAGAACTTGACATGGTGCATTGATAGGGAAGGTTGTAAAGATGATGATATAATTCACACCCGGATAATGCAGACCTGTGGAAGAAATTTGATAAGATGTATCCACACTTTGCATCCGAACCTAGGAATTTGATATTTGATTTGTGTACTGATGGTATGAACCCATTTGGGAATGTGTCCTCGAAACACAGTTCGTGGCCGGTTATGCTTGCCATTTACAATCTTCCCCGTACTTGTGCATGAAGAGAAAATATGTGTTGACGCCCATCATGATTTCAGTCCCAAAAAAACCTGGAAATGACATAGACACTTATCTTTCCCCTTTGATAGAAGATTTGAAGGTGCTTTGGTCGGTTGGCACCTTAATGTTTGATGGTTTTAGTGGTGAAGAGTTTACATTGAGAGCGATGTTTTTTTGTACCATAAATGATTTCCCGGCATATGGTAACTTTTTCGGGTATGTGGTCAAGGGTCACAAGGCTTGCCCAATTTGTGAGGATGAGAAAGATTACCATTAGTTGAGAAATCGGCAGAAGACTGTTTATTTGGGTCACCGTAAATTCCTGTAAGTGAAGCACAAGTTGTGGGACAATGCGGTTGCATTTGTTGGTGAGAAGGAGATGAGAAAGGCCCCCAAACCTTTGACCGGCGTAGCTATTCACAACAAAGTGAAGAAATTGAATGTTGTTCTTGGTAAGAAGTTATCAAAGGGTGGTGGGGCTGTAGACAAGGCGTGGAAGAAATGGTCTTTTTTTCTAATTCGTCGTACTGGGAAAATTTAGAGGTTCGCCATTGTTTGGATGTCATGCATATCAAAAAGAACATTTGTGATAGTCTAATTAGAACGCTTCTCAACATTCTCGGGAAGACTAAAGATAGCTTGAATGCGAGGGAAGATTTAGTGGACCTTGGTATACGGTTGGATCTGGCACCGGAGGTAAGAGAGAAGCAAACGTACCTGCCCCCCTGCTCCTTACAATCTTTCAGTTGCTGAGAGAAGATCGGTGTGTAAGAACATCCAAGGAATGAATGTACCGTCCGATTATTTCTCTAATGTTGTTCGGTTTATGAGTGATGAGTTGCGTCTAAATGCTTTGAAATCACACGATTGACATGTCCTTATGCAACAACCTTTTCCCATTGCAATCCGTGGGTGTTTGGAAGAGGAAGTTAGATTTTCAATTATGCGCTTGTGTTTCTTCTTCAACTCGATATGTAGGAAAAATATTATCATACAACAGCTAGATGAACTAGATCAAGAGGATGTTGTTGTTCTATGCCATTTGGAGAAGTATTTTCCCCCGTCATTCTTTGACATCATGGTGCACCTAGTGGTACACTTGGTTAGGGAGATACATATGTACGGGCCTATTGGAATGCATTGGATGTACCCTTTTGAGCATTACAAGGCTGTTTTCAAGGGTTATGTTCCTAATCGTAGTCAGCATGATGCCTCCATTTTTTAGAGGTACGTTATCGAGTATTGTACAGAAAACTTGGTTGGAAGAAGAGCGGTTGTTGTTCCAGGTGAACCCCACTATGAAAGGCAAAATGGGATTCCACGTTCTAAAGGTATGCTTCATACACCCTATCACACTGAATTGATGACTGTTCACCTGTATATATTACGTAATAGTAGTAAGATTGTAACATATGTTGAAGAGCTTGTTTCCCTGTTGGAAGAGATTCATTTAGACTGGCCCTCAAATAAAATTCAGGTCGAGCATTCTCCAAGGTTTGTTAACTGGTTTTACAATCGTTGTAATGTCAAAAGGATTACCAGTATGCTACGAGCGTTTGCAAGGAAACTGAACTGCATCGTTAGATGGTACATTGGTTATGACATTAATGGCTTTAGTTTCTCACATTGGCGAAGGATGAGAATGGCACCACTCAGAACAGTGGTGTTTATATTGAATCTAAATCAATGTGGTAGGAAAGCAAGAGAGATAAATATCTGGTTGTTGTTGTGATGCCTTTCTATAGGGCGATTGAGGAAATTTGGGAGTTGGATTATGTAGAGTTCAAGGTTGTTGTCTTCAAGTGCGTTGGGTAGAACATGGTTCCGGTGTTGTAGATGAGAAGCCCATGGGGTTCACGTTGGTCGACTTGAATCGTGTAGGATATGAAGATGACAAGTTCATCTTAGCTGCTCAAGCACGATAGGTTTTTTACATGAACGATCCTTCAAATGAGAAATATCATGTGGTGTTGCATGGGAAGAATTTTTACTTTGATGGGGGAGATTAATCATCCTGTTATAACTGATAGTCCTAAGTTTCCATCAATTTCCTGGTTTGGAAGATGTTTAGGGACCCATTGTTGGAAGGCGTTCTCATGGTGATGGGTTGTGGATTGATGATAGAGGTGAAATAGTAGGTGGGGAAAATGTCTAGAAGCGGAAGCAATAGATTGGTTGTTCCTTGCCAGCGCCCAGCATTCTTGCGTCAGCGCCTAGATATCTCGCACCACAACTCTAGTTGCGTGCCCCACGTGGTCTGCTACGTTTTGACCTTGTTTTTTACCAACTTGGGCTATAAATAGCCCCTTTTCTTCCCCATTAGCCCAAGCTCGACTTTGGGGCTCCAAAACCCTAGTTTTCCCCCTTCTCTTCCATTTTATTCTTCTTTCTTTGTAGATCTTTGTTCTATGTTATGAGTTTTTATTATCTGGGTTTGTTTTGTACTTGGAAGCAATTGATTGAGGCTTCTAATTCATGTCTTGAGAATTCTTTCTATCTATCTATTTCTTTCTCTATTGTGCATTTATGGAGCTTTGATGTTGGTTTTTAATGTCATTTATTTGATTGGAAGTTTGAGAATATGCAATGCGTGTATGATAACTTGTTAGGAACAGGTAAAAGTAGCTAATTTCTCCTCTTTTGCATGGAATCCAAGAGCATGAGTTAGAGATTCTAATTGGGTTTATATTTGATAATTGCTAGATGAATGTGATAATGTCGAACTCTTTGTCATGTTTGTTTAATGTAGCAAATAGGGGAGGTCTAGGAACAGTGAACGTTCTTGACTAATCTTGTGTAAATTCATAAATTGGTTCAATGCTTAGACATGGTAGTGTTTATAACTCTTACTAAGCCTATTGATTCTTTGTACGCAATGTCATTAATGGGATACTTTTAGCCATTTCTCGACTAAAGGAGTCATTAGTGAGGTTTGAAAAGAGATGTTGAATTCACTTTTGCAAACTACTATCTAAGAAGGATAGAAGATTTATCTTCACAACAAGTAGTTAAAGTAATGAATAGGTTGTAGATTCAAGGATACTTAAGAGGTTTGGAAGTGGAAATCAATTGCCCCCAAAGCCTTGTCTTTTGTAGTTTTGAACTTCTTTTATTAATTTGTTTGTATGATTAACATAGTTACTTAACTTTGCTAGTTATTTTTGTCTTTAAATTCATAACTTATGACCAAAACCAGCCAAAACCCCCCCCCCCCCCCATTTTTACTTTCTTTTACATGTCTACACATATCTATTTCTAGCCTAATACCAACCTTATAGGTTTAAACCATTAGAAGATCCCTCTTCTTCGTGGACGACCCCGACTTGCCATCATCTACTTTATTGTAGATAGGAAGCATTTAGGGCTTATAAATTAAACTCTTAGAGGTACTACGATGACGACCTCCCAAATTTTGGTCCCGCTGCTGAGAAAGAGGCATTTATTTTTGAGTGTTTGGGCATATTTGGTTGCATATTAGCTAGTTTTTTTTATTTTCCACTTCTTTGTGGTTTTTTTTTTGTTCGGAGTAGGTATTGCTTGAGTTCTTGGTGAATTTTTATCGAGAATCCTTGCAATATGATTCCGGACTTTTGAAAAAAAGAAGGAAAATCTCACCTTGGGGGAACTCATGATGAGAAGATAAGCTTAACAAGCAAGGTTTTGTAGGATGTGTCGTTTCAACCATCCTACCTAGTCTTGCCATTTGTTGAGAGAAGACAACTATGTGGAGGAAAGAACCTTTGGTTTCCAAAACCAGGGGTACTATGAAGAGTGCTACTAAGAGGTTGGAGATGTTGGTGATGTTGGTTTTCATGGGCAAGAAGCTCAAGAGTGGTATACATACCATGACTCTTACAATCTAGAGTGGAGTGGTAATCCAGATTGGTGGTATGAGAATGATCCGAAAAACCAATAATATGGGCAAAATAGTTATCCCCCACAACCATACATCATACCCCGAGACCAAGCCCTAGAAGAAGGCTTAAGTTTGAAAAATAAGGAGATCATGAATGCAATAGCATACTTAACCATCGGAGCTAAGACTAATGAAGAATCAAAAACCCAAATCTCCTCTAGTCTTAAGGTTTTGGAGGGGCATGTGATCAATTTATTGGAAGTGGTGACCCGAATGGAAGCTTGTTATTCAGAATATACACCATCCCAAGTCGAACTCAAAGATTCAGTGAGTGAGGTCACCTTGAGAAATGAGTTTGAGTTCAAAGGGGATGAGGAGTCGGTTGTGGAAGACAAAGAAGTGGAGGAAGAGGTAATTGTGCTACATTCATCATTCTTACCATCATCACCCCTACCCCCACCTAGTGAACCAACTCCACCTTTTTCAAAAGTTTTGAGGGAGATAAGAGAGGAGCCGAAAGACCATCCAAAGCCTCTTAACCACCCAACTCCTTTTAAACCATCTCCGCCTCCACAAAACTTTCCTCTTGAAATTTTTGTACCCCCACCTCTCTATTTTTGGATAATCATGGTGAAGGGATTCGAACCTTCACCATATGGATAACATTAGGGTCGTGCCGACGATCTTTAAAATACGGAGCTTCTCAGGAGGCAACCCGAGCTTTTAAGTTAGGTTAGTGTTTTTCTTTTCTTGAAAAAATCCTCAACCATGTCCTCAAGCCCTTAGCCAAAACCACAAAAATACCACTACAATCCACCACCAAAAACCACTACCAAAAAACCATCTAGAAGTACTACTAGTTGTTGTCTTTTGTGAGTGTTGATCGGGATTTGCATAGTTGTGGCTTCGTAGTGGATGGACCAAAGTTGCATATTGGGCGGAGTTCGAGAATACGGAGGAGAGAACATTCATTGAGAAGTGAGCATTTCCATCACCGGGAAGGACCTTCAAGGTCCTAGTTGTGAGTATTTTTTTTTCTTTCTCCCTTATTTCTTTATCTTGTTCTTTTCACCTTGAGGACAATGTGTGTTTCAAGTGTGAGGAGGTGAAGAGAAAAATGTCTCATTGTACTGTATTGTAGTGCCATATGCTCCACTTTGATTTGTTTTGTTGGAGAGAAAAAATGAAAAAAAAAAGACAAACAATTTCCCGCTTAGTGGAAAATTCAAGAGGGCAACTTAGACAAAAGTGAAAGGCCTGGATAGGTTGAAAACCCAAAAGGGCAATCTATGCAAAAATTAGAGGCCAAATGGTGTGAAAAAAGGTGAGGGTGAGCATTGAAAAAAAATGTGTGAAGCTATGATGAAAACCCGAGAGGGCTCCTAGGAAAAATGCGAGAAAATAATAGAAATTGAAAAATTTTATACTTCTATTAATTTGTCTATTGGGTGGGTTTTTCGGTAGAGTAAGTTAGTTTGGCCTTATATGTATACCTCACCTTTTTTATGTTTTGTTGGTTGTTTAGATTATCCTAGGCTTTGGGATGTGAGACTGTGAGAGATTCTTATGCCTTGGGGTTAGGGTATTCTAGGAATATGATGTTGGATGTTTTGGGAAAACTTTTGCCTGCTAGTTCACACTTTTGATCTTTGCTTGTTCTTGTTTACTCAAGGACAAGTAAAGGTTTAAGTGTGGGGAGATTTGATGAGATGTAAAATGCATGTTTTTCATCTTTTTGTTGTAATATTTCTAGATTTAGCTAGGTTTACAACATAAGGGGTTTAGATGACCATTTTCAGTTTTCATATCTAAATCATTCATTTTGTAACCTATGCTCAGTCTAATGAATTTTTGGTCCTCACGAGCCTCTAGATTCCATTTTGTGAGCTTAATTTGTAGATTTATCATGAGCCCTTTGGAGTGGTTTAGTGAAGGCCATGAGCCAAAACGTGGTAGAAGATAGAAGGGTCTGAGAAGAAAGGCAAAGAAACAGATGAATTGTCACCCGGAAGTTTGAACCAAGTTCTTAAAACAATCCTAGAAGAATCAGCCTACAAGGGTGTCACCATTTGATTCGTCTTCTCAAGCACTATGAAATCGACTACAATAACTCCAAAATCGAAGCAACGATTCACCTGTAGAGACGTGAAGACCAAGTGGGTGAAAAAAAACTATAGTGCGTGGCCCGGGCGCTGAAAAATAGTCATGGCACACGTCCTTAGTCCAGAAATGCACGCGCGGCACCTGTTCTTGTGCGTGCATCTCCTAACCGAGCACCCTAGTCCCCAGCATTCTCACGCCACATTGCTAGTGTCTCATGCCAGTGCCCAGACATATCGCACCACTGACCAAGCTGCGTGCGCCCCATACGCCTGATGCATGCCCCTTGTAGTCTGCTGCATTTTGACCTTCCTTTTTACCAACTTGGGCTATAAATAGCCCATTTTCTTCCCTCATTTTCCCAAGCCCGACTTTGGGGCTCCAAAACCCTAGTTTTTCCCCCTTTTTCTTACATTTCCTTCTTCTTTCTTTATAGATCTTTGTTCTATGTTATAGGTTTTGATTATCTAGGTTTTCTTTGTACTTGAGAGAAATTTATTGAGGCTTCTAAGCCATGTCTTGAGAATTCTTTTTATCTATCTATTTTTTGCTCTATTTTGCATTTATGGAGCTTTTATGTTGGTTTTTAGTGTCATTTATTTGATTGGAAGTTTGGGAATATGCAATGCTTGTATGATAACTTGTTAGGAATGGATAAGAGTAGCTACTTTCTCTTCTTTTGACATGGAATCCAAGAGCATGAGTTAGAGCTTCTAATTGGGTTTATGATTTTATAATTGCTAGATGAATGTGATAATTTTGAACTCTTTGTCATGTTTTTTTTGTTGTAGCAAATAAGAGAGGTCTATGAACAGTGAACGTTCTTAACTAATCTTGTGTAAATTCATAAATTGGCTCAATTCTTAGACATGGTAGTGTTTATAAGTGTTATCAAGTTTGTTGATTTTTTGTACTCAGCGCCATTAATGGGATACTTTTAGCCGTTTCTCAACTAAAGGAGTCATTAGTGAGGTTTGACAAGAGATGTCGAATTCACTCTTGCAAACTACCATCTAAGAAGGATAGAAGATTTATCTTCACAACAGGTAGTTAAAGTAATGAATAGGTTGTAGATTCAAGGATAGATAACAGGTTTGGAAGTGGAAATCAATTTCCCCAAGGCTTTGTCTTTTGTAATTTTAATCCTTTTTTCTTAATTTGTTTATAGTTACTTAACTTTAAATTCATAACTTAGGACCAAAACCAATCAAAAACCCCCATTTTACTTTCTTTTATATATATATATATATATATATATATGTATATATCTACTTATAGCATAATATCAACCTTATAGGTTTAAACCCTTAGAAAGATACCTCTTCTTCGTAGATGACCCCGACTTGCCATCATTTACTTACTTTTTGATAGGAAGCATTTAGTGATTATAAATTTAAATTTGAGAGGTACGTTAACGACCTCCCAATACCACCTTTGATTTCTGAGGAAGAAAACAATTTACTACTCAGAACTATAGCCTTAGAAGAATTGAAAACAATGGTTTTCAGTTTAGGCGAAATTGTTTGTTAGGTCCAGATGGCTTTAACGGAAAGTTCTTCAAGGCTATTGGTGATAATGTGTAAAATCGTACAGGCCTAATGGCCTGTGCATCTAACCATCGGCCCAAGGTTTTACCCTTTAGGAAAAGCCCTCTTTTGGGCCGGCCCAAGGTGGAGTACTTGTTCTACAAGCAAACAAAACAGTAGCCCTACTTTCCTACATATATAAAGGCTAAAGGTAATCATGTATACAATACTATTCATTCCTAATTACACTCTCATGCACTGTTTGGCTACTTGGCCGTCGGACCCTCTCCCCCCCCCCCCCGACACCTCCGGGGGCTCTTTCTTGCAAATTCAGGTTTGAAGGATGGTAGTGTGCGGCGGCATAGTTGCAGTGCTGAATTGGGGTGCATCAAATTGGCGTACCCAATAGGACCGTTGGAGTAAGATATGTGCCACTTTACTATTTATGTCCGCCCCTACATAAAGTTCAATGCGTAGGAGCAAAAAATTGAAGGATAAAGGAGTTTCATCCACCGAAGAAGAAGTACAGTCCCTTTACTAGAGATGAAAATGACATGGCACCAATCGAATTGATCCTACCCCCTCAGGCGCTGGTGACCAATACACGAAGAGCGTCCGGGATCAAATCCCAGAAACAAGAGGACTAGAGGGCCATCAGACGGAAGCCCTCGTGCAGCCAAACACTCTGGGAAAGATGGATGCTAGTGTCAAGCCTCGGTTGAGGGGCGCTACAGCCCCTACCACACAAAACCATGTGTGGTGGCCCAGAGAGGATGGGACGGAATTTATAGAGGCTACGGAAGATTCATAATTGGAACCTGCAGTGGGGGCTATTCAGAGGACGAGGGGCACGAATAATGCAATCCCCCCATCGCAGTAGGACCTAGCCCAACTGGCCCAGACTCTCAAATCTGCGGGGTACCAGGTAGAATTGCTCTGGCAGTGGATGACCCACCAGCAGGTGGGGGTCCCACCTTTAATGCCTCTGGCATTAAACCAAAGGACCTAGATGCAAACTCTTCCAGGATAAATCTACCCATTAGATATGGCGGGTCAGGACTGGCCTCATCCAGTATTTCCAGGTTTCACTCATACCATGGCCAATTTAGTACTAGCTTTGATCTCTAGTTTTGAAAGGTCGACGATACCTTTTTTGATGCTTTGGAAAATAAATGGATATCCAGGGTTCGAAGCCCAAATTCACTCATGGTCTCGACCGAAGATGCCCCCATACGATCCCTACTATCTAGGGCATCAGCAGATACCATGTAGTTCAGCTATTGGAGGATCACGACCGGGGTACATGGCTTTGAACCAGGGACCCACCAATGATACCTCCTGGCTAAATCGGTGGGGAGATCCATGAATGGGGGGAGTCAAGTGACTCTCTCGCGAGAGAGCTTGATAGACTAATCGGTCCTTCTGGCCAAGTTGTAGCCTCTCCTTTTAGCCCCGCTATAATGTTCATCCAATAGCCCCGCTATAATGGTCGTGCAGACCTTCCTCAGTTTGATGAACTTAAGATACTTCGATGAATAGCTGACCTGTAAGCTGGTTGAAAGCTACCTTTGGGGGAAGGCTCGGGAATGGTTTAACAAGCTGGCCAAAGGATCATTGCATTCTTATTGGGACTTCGGAAGGGCCCTCCTAGGTCAGTTCTTTCAGAAGAAGAGGTTTACCAAAACCTTGGTAGAACTTTACTAGGTCCAGCAAAGGCATGAGGAATCGACACATGCATATTGTCATAGATATGCACACGAGAGCCTCAGTGGGATAAATCGTGCTAACGTGGAGTAATCTTAGGGTATATGAATGGGATGTCCGATATGAACCTGTACAAGAAGCTGGTCTCAAAAAAGTCAGAGACCTTGCAGCAGCTACAGGAGATTGTGGAACAATATTCCAAGATTAAAGAGGCCGTGAAAAGGGAAAAAAGGGGGGACAGAGGTGGCAAAAAAACCCCTAGCACCCTGATAAGTCTAGGAGACTCGAGGCTTTGAAAAAGAACTTCGGAAACTACGTCCCCCTGACTAAATCTGTGACAAAAATATATTCTATCCATAAGGACCAGTTACGAAAGCCACCTCAAGGAAAGGATTTCCCCGAAAAGAAGGACTCGCATAAAAATCGTGACTTCCATCAAGAATGGGGTCATGACTTAAATGAGTGACGCCACCTGAAGGCATATATTGAAAGGTGCGCTAAAGAAGGGTTGCTCTCTGATTGCACTAAGGGATCCAAGGAAGGAACCTCTTTGAAATGCAAGAAAAGCCATTTGAAGAGTGGAAAAAATGGAGGAAATTGATGGGCTAAAAAACAAGGAAACGAAGCCAAACAAGCAAGAAATAGGGTGAGGAAGAACTACGGTCCCAAAGTTGAAACTAGGGCGGATCGAAACCAAAGAGATGGGCCGAACTGGGTAATTAATTTCATCATGGTATAGTAGGTGACCAGTCATCAAACACTATCATTAAGGCGCTATCTCAGTACATGCCCACCAGAGAGCCCAGTCGAAAGCGGTTTCCTACCCATCGAAGTGTGTAATCGGGGTAGGAGCGGGAAAATTCCTCGGATTTATGGTCTCAGAACGGGGTATTGATGTTAACCCCAAAAAATTTGAAACTGTAATGCAGATGAAGCCCCCTCGGTTGGTGAAGGACGTCCAAAGACTAGCAGGGTCCCTTGCAGCCCTCAGTCGATTCCTTTCAAAGGGAGCAGAAAAACACTTGCCATTCTTCAACGTCCTTCAAAAGCCAAGAAATTTGAATGAACGATAAAATGTGACAAAGTCATCTGGGAGTTGAAGGACCACTTACAAAGTCTGCCCACCCTAATGAAGCCAGACAAGGGGGGGTCTGTATTTGTACATCTCGGCACCCCCCTTGGCCATTAGTGCAGTTTTGTTAAAAGAAAAGGATAGAGCCCAACACCCTTTCTACTTTGTAAGTAGAGCTTTGCATTGTCTGGAAAATAGATACATTGCCCTCGAAAAGCTTATATTGGCCCTTATCCATGCTGCAAAGCGCCTTCAACCGTATTTTCAGGGTCATAGGATCATCTTGCTAATAATTCATCCGATCAGGCACGTACTTCTCAAGGTGGAGGCCTCAGGACAAATGATGAAGTGGGTCATTGAACTAGGTGAGCATGACATCTGGTTCTGCCCAAGAACAGCCATAAAGGGCCAAGCTTTAGTGGACTTCATTGTAGAACTACTGAACTAATTGTAGTACATGAAGAGAAAAAGTCTCAAGAGGCCTGGCAGTTGTATGTGGACGTATCATCACATTCCAGAGGAAGTGGGGTTAGCATCTTGCTAACAAGCCCTGAGAAGAAAGACTACCCCTATTCCTTACACTTTGACTTCAAGGCCACAAATAACGAAGCGGAATATGAAGCCCTAATTATAGGCCTTCGAATAGCCAAGGACTTGGGTGTTTAAAGGTTGGACATATTCAGTAATTCCTAGATTGTGGTCTTTCAAGTCAAGGGGGAATCTGAGGCTAGGGAAAAGAGCCTATATCGCTATATAGAAGTGTTGAATCACCTTCTTGGACATTTTCACCATTATACCCTCACACAGGTCCCGCGAGAGAAAAATCACAAGGTGGGCGCTCTAAGAAAGTTGGCTTCATCCGATCTGGACTTGCAATCTCATGGGCCCCTGACGGTGGAAACATTGAGTAAATAAAGCTATGAAGAAGAGGCAACGGTGATGATGATAGAAGAGCAAGATTCGTGGATAACGCCTATCATTAGCTACCTTCGAGATGGTACCCTCCCGGAAGATATTATCGAAGCAATGAAGATTAGGCTTAAAGCACCATGTAATCCACGATGATGTGCTATATCGTCGAGGACATCTGCAATCGCTCATTCGGTGCGTAGCCCCCCATGAGGCTAATTATCTGATTTGCGAGGCTCACGAAGGGACCTACGGAAGTCATCAGGAGACTCGCTCAATAGCAAAAAAATATCCTTCTAGCTGGGTATTATTGTCCCAAAATGTTTGATGAAATCTATAAGAACATCCAAGCATGTTACCAATGCCAAAGGCATGCGCAGATTACCCACGTCCCCCAAGAAGAGATGATGAACATCAGCAGCTCTTGGCCATTCGACAAATATGGGATCGACTTGGTGGGTCCTTTCCCAGAAGCCCCTTGACACTTTCGATACCTGATTGTAGCCAATGACTATTTCACAAAGTGTGTCAAGGCCAAATTCGTAATGGGTGTTAAGGGAAATAAAATTATTGGTTTTTGCTGGAAAAATTTCATATGCTGCTCCGAAATCCCCCGAACGATTATAACCAACAATGGCGCTCAATTTTTCAATGACCCATTCAAGAGTTGGTGTAAGGAATACAAAATTCACCAAAGGGATACAAGTGTTTACCACCCACAAGAAAATCGTAAACCTTAGGCTTGAAGGGGCATGAGGAAGTTGGATCGATGAGCTATCAAGTGTGCTTTGGTTGTTTCAGACAATACAGTCGTCTGCCACAGGTGAAACCCCCTACGGCCTAGTTTACGGTTCGAAGGCGGTTATCCCTATGGAGGTGAGACTTTCAACCTTCCAAATGACTGCCATAAACAATGAGCACCAAGATGTTAATGATGAACAACGTCGATTGTATCTGGACCTCCTTAAAGGGAAAAGAGAGAAAGCATCCCTTCATGAAGCCAAGATCAAAGAGAGGGTTAAGCGGTACCATGACCGAAGGGTTCGAAAGGTCCAGTTCTCCCCTGGAGACCTCGTAATAAGAAAAAATGAGAAAACTCTAGAGGAGTCAGAGGGGAAGCTATCAGTTAATTGGGAATGACCCTATCAGATTGTGGAAGTTGGTCATAGAGGCAGCTATGTGCTTGAAACCCCCCAAGGTGAGGTGATTCTGCTCATATGGAATGTCTCAAACCTTAGAAGATATTATTCCCAAAAATCCTAGATGACTTGGTGAGGTTGACAAATAGCCCACCCCAAAGTAACTATGGGTCGGACGATGTCTTTGATCAGCTAGCGCTTTAAGTCTGTAGGACTCTTTGTATCTTTTGGCTCCATTTTTATATGAAATTGCATTCCTTAAAATTGTTCCTTCTAGAAAATTGGAATGCATTTACTAAAACTGGAGTCAGAGATGTTGAGAGGGTCCAAACGGCCCACCGAAGACCTTAGGGACACAAATCCCTTAGACATATTTGAAATAGGTCTCCTCGAATGTCCTTCGAGAACGTTCCCCTTAGATGTTCAGAGACCGCCATAGGGGCACTAATCCCTCAAGCTAAAGATTCATAACCAAACATCCCACCGAAGGCCTTAGGGACACTGATCCCTTAAGCTAACATCTCGGAGGGTCCGAACTTCCCACCAAAGACCTTAGGGACACAGATCCCTTAGACATATTTGAAATAAGTCTCCTTGAATATCCTCCGATAATGTTCCCCGTGGACGTTTAGAGACCACCTTAGGGGCACTAATCCCCCAGGCTAACAATTCGGAAGGGAGAGAACTGCCCACCAAAGGCCTTAGGGACACTGATCCCCTAGGCTAATGTCTCGGGGGGTCCAAATTTCCCACCGAAGACCTTAGGGACACAGATCCCTTAGACATATTTGAAATAGGTCTCCTCGAACGTCCTTTGGGCACGTTCCCCTTGGATGTTTGGAGACTGCCTTAGGGGTCCTAATCCATCAGGCTAACAATTCGGAAGGGTCTAAACTGCCCACTGAAGGCCTTAGGGACACTGATCCCTTAGGCTAACATCTCGGAGGGTCTGAACTACCTACCGAAGACCTTAGGGACACAAATCCCTTAAACACATTTGAAATAGGTCTCCTCAAATGTCCTTTAGGCACATTCCCCTTGGACGTTCAAAGAACGCCTTAGGGGCACTAATCCGTCAGGTTAACGATTTGGAAGGGTCTGAATTGCCCACTGAAGCCCTTAGGGACACTGAACCCCTAGGCTAACGTCTCGGAGGGTCCGAACTGCCCACCAAAGACCTTAGGGACACAGATCCCTTAAAAACATTTGAAATAGGTTTCTTTGAATGTCCTTCGGACATGCTCCCCTTGGATGTTCGGAGATCACCTTGGGGGTACAGACCCCTTTGGCTAGAATTTTGAACATTCCCCTCGAATTGGCCCATCTTGGGGGACATTGATCCTAAAGATGAGATTCAAATGCACAACAAGCACTTAAGGCTTAGACCTTGTAAAATATTCAAAGGGCTAAAAATCCCTATCGAACATGTAACAAGCGCTCAAGGCTTAGACCTTGTAAAATGTAAGAAGGGCTAACAAAGCCTCTTCCGATCGTATAAACCACACAAGGCTCGGACATTGTAAACTGCTCGAAAAAGTCATAGAAATTTAGCTGAGAGGCAATGGCCCTACCTAAGAAAGGAAAAGAAATGCTCTGACAATGGCAAAGAGAAGACGAGAAGAGCGTATTATTATTAGGCCAGAGGGGCTAAGAGATTGCCAGGGTTACAACTATTAAGCACATAACAACTATTTTACAAAGTATGAACCTTAAGGATTAGCGTCGAGGTCTCCTAACTAAATGTTCTTCTTTGTCGTCGAAGAACCGTGGTCGACTTCGACCAGCCGTAGATGAAGAACCTCTCCCCCAGCCAGTGGAGGAGTGCCTTTGGGCTATGTTAGTTCTTTAAGCTGAAGCCATAGGGGGAGGGGCTTCACCCAACCCAGAAGCCTCAATTCTCCTAGGGGCAGCACGGGAACTTAAAGAAATTGCTTTCACTTTCTACACTCTGTCCATCCACCTCCTAGCCTTTTATACGCTTCGCTATACTTTGAATTCCGAGTAATATGTTTTTCCTCCATAATAATGATAGTGTCTCGAAGAAAGCCTACAAAATCTTCAATCAGTGGAGCTACAATTGTCCCGAGTCGAAGCCCGTATGCCCAAAGGTTGCTAGTCGCTACCTCGTAGGTTGAATACAGTTCGGCAAGCTCTTTATCAACCTTCTCTTTCTCTCTACAAATGGAAGCAATGAGGGCCTGATTCTCTTTAATGGTTTGTTCCAATGATGGAACCAGGTCTTGCTGATATTTCCGAACTTCTTCTTTCCATTGCTTAAGTTTTTTGTAGCAGTTGTTAGGGCCGTTCGGGCCACCTCTACATTTTCTCGGGGCACCTGAGCCTGACGACGGTATTTTTGACACTCATTCGGCCGAGAGGTTGATGCACCCCCAGTGGCTTTGTAGGCTTTAACAGCTGAGAGACATTCATGCATTGAAGAAAACCCAGCCTTGGTAGTTATCTCTTTGAGAAATTTATTATGTCGGGCTTCGAGAGATTGAAAATCTCCCAAAATTCCATCATTAGCATTAGCTAAGGAATCCCTTTCCTCTCTCGAACGATTCACCGCTTTGAGGAGTTCATGTTGCCTTTCATGAAGACCATTGTGCCATAAGCCCTGTTCCTCGTATGCTGCTCAAAGCTTCTCTTCGAGCCGGACATACTTGTACCAAAATCGGGATGCCTCGATCTGATGCTCCTAAGCCCATTCCTTGATCCGATGATACCACTCCTTCATGATTTGAAAGAAGAAATCGAAGGAGGTACCCCTTTGCAAGTGAGGGGGTGGCGAAATGGTACCAAGTATAAAGTATATGAAATACAAAAGAAAAGACAAATAAGTATGAGAAAATAAGAGTCTTCATTAATAGAAAGAAAGAAATACATCAGGAGCCCCCAAAGGGTGAAATTTTGGTCAAGAAATGGGAGTTTGACCCCCCCCCCCATCCTGGATAGACTTCCACCAGAGATGGCTCAACTGTTTGGTCTCTAAATGTTCCTGTAAACATCCAACATAGTAGTGTACTCAGCCAGAAGGTCCTTGGAGATGGGGCAAGCCAAACTATTCTGGGTAACCACGACCAAGAGCGTGGAGAGAGAGGAGAAAAAATCCTGGAACCCCTTGGTCTTGACCACCCTATTGGTATAGGCCTCGAAATTCGAAGCCTATCGCTTGGAAGAGCAAAGGCCAAACAATCTGGAAATTTCTGTCTGGGCCTCCGAGAGCTTCAGCTCGAACCCTTTCGGAAGATTGTCTTTCTCGGCGGCCTGTTTCTAAAGCTCCTCCTTATGTATAAGAGCATGTTTCTCTAACTCGCTCGGCCTCGTAGTCGGAGGCCACCTTCTCCAGGTCTTCCTTGTAATGGGAAGCAGCTTCGCACAACTCCGCTTTAAGTTCCTTAGACTTAGCAATAGCTTACACAGCCTCTTGAGCCTTCATTAAATAGGCCTATCAATAGAGTCCAAAGCAACGGAGAAGGTTGCCTTAAGGACAATGGTTAAGCGACCCTCCACACGCAAAGGAGGAAAGTTTCTCTTCCCCGAGAGGGGGCCGACCTCCGAGCTAGTGTTCCCGGGAGGACCAGGTTTGGCCGAGGGGTTGAATGGAGGGGGTTCATATCATTTCTTGGCCTTTGAATTAAAGGCTGGGGTGTCGAGGCACCATCGTGACACCATTACCTTCCACTGTCTTCACCCTGGAGCTCCGACTGAACCTTGGGGTGAGCCTCTAGTCAAACGGGGCTAGAAGTGGGATAGCTATTAGGGGCTTCTGGAGAGGCCTCTACAAAAATTTCCTTGGCCTCTATCTCATTGTCGAAGCTAAAACTTGCAGTGAAATCCACTAAATAAAAGGAAAAATGGGAAAACACAAATTAGCCAACAGAAAGAAAGCGAAAAAAGACTAGATAAAAGCAAGGGTGGGAAAAAACTAAGGATGCTGAAGGCTCTGGCACGGCCTTGGCAGTTTCGAAGGAGCGCCCGGAAGGTTTAAGGATGCTACCCTTAGTCTTTTGCTTCTTGGCATCCTTTGAATCCCCTCCATCAATAGCTAAAGAGAGCTTCCTTTTTACTTTCATTCTAAGGGGCTAATCACCTACATCTTTCCTCTTAATTTCAGTGGCCTCCTCCTTAGTGATAGTAGTCCTTTTCTTGGCAAGCTTCTCTTTCTCGGAAAGCTTCTCCTTCTTTTTCCCTTTGCCGAAAACACACTCTACAGCTTCCGTTGGAGGTTCAATCTTAACTGTCCATTGATTTTAAATCAAGTCATATACTTTCTCCGGCCATACAAATTCAAAATTCCTTGAGTATCGAGGGGATCGCTCAGCACCAGATCCCTATCCCTCACCACACTCTCCAGAGTGACATATGCGGCAGGATTCTCAAACTTAGGTTTTGGATTCCAATCTGGAATAAAGTAATCCTCGGCCTCCTTCTCAAAAGTGAAAATGGGAGCTCCATGCTAGCCTTTGCAGCTTGTAGCAATTTTTATAAGGTGATCCAAGAATCTATTGTACAATGTCACGATCTTCCCAAGAATTGTATCCTGCCCTCCGACTGAATGCATGACTGATCTGCTACTGGAGAGGTAGTATAATGACCTGAACAGCTCATACCTAGAAGTGATACCTAAGCTGTTACACCTATTCATAAATGCCATGACCAGCAGGATAACATTCAAATGCACTTGGGCCAAGCTCGCTTGATGCTTCTCCAACATATGAGAGAGGATGGGGGGTAAAGGGAAACATAATCCTAACTTGAAGTGGTGCTCATAGACAGTGCACCAACCGGGCCATGTATCCCTCAGATTTTTGTCTTCTTGGAGAACCTCTAACTTCAAGTCCTCTGGAATTGTCACCCATGAAGGGGGGGGGGGTATTCACCAACTTAGCTATCTCCGGAGCCAATGTTTCCGGGCTTTCGGTAACAGGAGTTAGTGTCTTCTTAAAAAAGTAAGGCCTTCTTGCCTCGTCTTCCCAAACCTGGGCCCCAGTACCCATTTTTTTCAGAAACCCCTGTGCGGTACGGAGGTACTGCTAGAACTCCCCTCAGTATCAAAACCCATAGCAGAATAGTCGGTTTCTAAATATTGAACAGTGCCTAAATCTAGGAGCCGGGAACCATCAACCTTGGCAGGCGAAGCAGCTGGGAAATAATTCTGAATGAAACCCTTTATGGATGAAGGAATTTGCGATATTCTTAAGCAAAATAAAGGATAAAAGGTCAGAGGACTTACTAGGTAGTGGCTAGAAAAGGTAGCTAGAGCTCTTAAAAAGTGTGAATGGAGAAAGGGCACCGGCGCAGTGCTCTGAGAGAGAGAGAGAGAAAAGAGTTTGGAAGTTAGAGAATTTTGAGTAAGCTAAAAGGGGAAAGTAGTGAAAGTCTTTGCGTATATATATAGGAAGTGGAAAAGGGAGAAATTATTACCTCTGGCCGTCAAGTGAAAAAGTTGTTGCATGGGGAAGTGGGCTGCGTAGATCGAGGTAATCATGGGGAAGTGGTGCGCGTGGAGCTTAAAAAGGGCTCCACGCTCCTCAAGAAGAAAGGGTAAGCATCACGCGCACCTTTTCCACTCCCCGCTTGGAATTCAAAGTATAGTCCCAGGCGACTTTTCCACTTCCCATTTTTGAGTTTTTGAATGCTTAGCTCTCTGAACAAGGGTAGGAAGGCCAAGAGCCAAACCCATCATGACTTTGCATACGAACACTCTTAAAACCTAAGAGGACTGAATTTGCTAGACCGAAACCCCTATCCCTTAGCGGAGGGATTCGAATGCCTCACTTTCTGGCAAAGATCAGAAGGCTAGAATCAGAATCCCCTTTACACTAAGTTATAGTTTCAAAACCCCTATCCCTTAGTGGAAGGATTTGAATGCCTCACTTACTGGCAAAGATCAGAAGGCTAGAGGTCGAATCCCCTTACACTAAGCAGCCGTTTTGAAACCTCTACTCTTTAGTAGAAAGATATGAACACTTCACTTTTTAGCAGACACTGAAAAACAAAAGTTTTGAATCCAATACCTTTAAGATATTTGGGATAACGGATCTTAGACCCTAACACAGATCAGTAAGCTAAAGACCGAACCCCCTTTATCTGCCCAGTAAGGACCGGAGACCCTCGGTTCCTAACACAGATTATAAGACCAAGGCCAGGACCCTTTCCCTGGGCTACTGGGGCCCGAATGCCACAAAGGGATATAAAATAGGTGCGATCCAGGCCCTAAGGCCTTAGCATAGACTAGAAAGCCGAGGGTCGGACCCCTGATACATTTTATCTGCTTGAGCAAAAAGTTCAATGCCCACCTGGAACGGATCCTTAACTTGCCACAGGGATGCCAAAATCATACCCCTCAGGCGTTGGGAAGTTTCAGATGCAAGTAAGGATTCAAACCCCCGATCTGGGGATAAAATTTGAAGGTCGAACCCTCAATTTTCTAGGGGCTTATTGATAATGTGGAAAACTGTACAGGCTTAATGGCATGTGCATCCGACTATCGGCCCAAGGCTTTACCCTTTAGGTAAAGCCCTCTTTTAGGCCAGCCCAAGGTGGAGTACATGTTCCACAAGCAAACAAAACAGTATCCCTACTTGCCTAGCTATATAAAGGCTAAAGGTAATCCTGTATACAAGACTATTAATTCCTAATTACATTCTCATACACTGTTTGCTTACTTGGCCGTCATAACATCTTCCCCTCGGACACCTCCGGGGGCTCTTTCTTGCATATTCAGGTACAACGGACGGCAGCGTAAGGCGGCGTAGTAGCGGCAGGAAATTGGGGCACATCACTTGGCACATAATTAAAGAGGATCTTTTACAAGCTGTGAAAGAATGAATGTGTGGTGTACCAATCCCAAAGCTTATAACAAGCACCCTGATCACTTTAATTCCTAAATAAAAAAAACCAACAATCTTCTCTGACTATAGACCTAAAATCCTCTCTAAATTCACAAATAAAATCATCTCTAAGGTTGTAGCAGAAACTTTTACACCCGTGATAGGCAAATGCATCTCAGAAGAACAATCGGCCTTAATTGAAGGCCGAGAAATAGAGGATAACATATTAGTGATGCAGGAACTAGTCAGAATGATGGAAGGTAGAGCCCAAAGTTTGAATATGATAGTAAAATTGGACATGTCAAAAGCATTTGATAGGATTGTGGCCTACGCTCAATTGTTTACTTCTGCAATATAGATTTCATGGTCATCTTGTCTCTTTAATCCCCAGAAGCATTACTCTGGCATGGTTTTGTGATCAACGGAAATCCCTATGGTTTCTATAAAGCCCAAGAGGTCTCAAATAGGGAGACCCCCCGCCTCCTCTTCTCTTTAACTTCATCACAAAGTTACTAAACAGATTCGTGCAGGCTACATAGATAGATTTTACATAGCCCCAAATGTCATACAGAACACTCACCTTTCCTATGCCAACGACACTGTGATCATCACCAATACCACTAAGAAATCAACATCTAACCTCATCTCTTTCCTGAAGCATTATCAAAATGCATTCGGGCAGTTGATTAACTTCTCCAAAAGTGCCTTCTATGTTTCAAAAAAAGCCAGCTCCTATAGGGTGAAACTCATAAAAAAACATCACTAACATGGTTCAAGGTCAATTTCCCTTTAAATACCTAGGAGTCCCCATCTTCACAGGCCGAAAGAAAAACTCTTAATTTCAGCCTTTGTATGAAAGAATAGAAGCTAAAATTCACAAATGGACTAACAAGTGGCTAAATATGGATGGAAGGGCTATCCTCGTAAAACATGTACTCTTAGCCATTCCACAACATGTTTGTTGTGTTATGTCACCCACAAAACACACCATTAAGATCCTTGAAAAACTATTCATAGATTTTTTTGGGGGGATAATCTAACTCAAAGGAAAAGACACTGGAAAATGTGGGATAAACTCTGTAAGCCTTTTCACAGTAATGGTCTTCAATTCAAGAACCTTAACATGATTATTGACTTGTTCGCACTCAAGTTATTTTGGAAATTACAAGAAGGCCACACCCTTTGGGCTAGGCTTACCTGGTCCTTACCTAACTACTTGAGGAGTTCAGATCACAAGAATACAAGTTGGCAGAGGAACTTCTAGCATTTGAAATTCAGATTGGACAGGAGGTGGCACGCTATGTGATCTTTGGGATGATAGTTTAAGTATCGTACAACCTGATTTAAGTATCTCTCATTTTCAGATTGGAAGAGATAGCATATTACCTCATTTAACTGGTTTTAGTCAGGAACTATTACAACTGTTGCAGGAGAATTTCACTCTTTTTGACAGGGAAGATCATCTCATATGAAAACTAGGCACAACAGGTATGTATTCTGTTTCTTCAGCTTTCAATGAATAAGCAGGTAGCACAACCAATGATTCCCAACCCCCACCCCCCCACCCCCAATCTCTATTTTTTTGTGGAATCCAAAAAACTTTGGTTTTCAACTAGCCTCTAAATGTTGCTTTTGTAAATCCTAGGACTCAATGAATCACTATTTTAGTGAATTTCAACCAACAAGGTTCTTGTGGAATGAGCTTTTCATTATGCTATCTATATTCCTTAAACATTTCACACATATATTTGACT
The DNA here is from genome assembly GCA_037428765.1 of Rubia yunnanensis. NCBI lineage: Eukaryota > Viridiplantae > Streptophyta > Magnoliopsida > Gentianales > Rubiaceae > Rubia > Rubia yunnanensis. Next base: position 93,243,475 of record CM075067.1, on the reverse strand, counting down.
ATCCATCTTGGTTTTGGTCGATCTCTGACTTCTTCAAACCAAACAATAACCTTGCTCATGTTATGCCTAATCTGTTGGTGTGGATATTCTGGAAAAGTAGAAATAAGTTCATATTTGAAGGCATTAACACTCATAATGTAGGCCTCAAACTTGATCTTCACAGACTTTGCTCTTCAATTTTTAGAATTCATCCTCAATTGCTGAAAGAGGATTTTACATACATCAGGACTCTTAGTTTGCTTCCAGTGATTAGATCCCCAAAGATCAAAATCATAAAAGCTTATAAGTGGACACCCGTAGATCACGGTTTCAAGTTAAACATTGATGCATCTTTTTTTATTAATAGAACCCCTAGGGAAGGCTTTGTAATTAGGAACACATCATATTTAACATGGAATATCGGAACAAAAATATTATCTTATGTTCTTGATAGTGCTCATGCTGAATTGAAATATTGCATCTATGAACTACAAATTAGTTTGCAGGCTCGAAGTTGTAATCTTACCGTGGTGAAAGAGGCAAGAAAATGGAGGGATGTAGCAACAGTACACGTGGAAGTGGAGCTCACCGATACCGTGCAGATTCCTGTTCGAGACATGGGATCAGTAGCCGTGGGGAAACTGATGCCCGAAGACATCAAGGAAAGACTAAAAGATACATTGGCAAAATATGGGGATGTGTTCTCATGGGATACTTCTGACCTCATGGGAGTACCCTCGAGTCTGGCACTACACGGGTTAAATATAGATCCCTCAATAAAGATGGTCAAGCAGAAGAGGAGAGTGTTTGCGCCCGAGAGAGCTAGGGCAATCAAAGAAGAGGTTGAAAAATTGCTGAAGGCGGATGTTATTGAGAAGGTGTTCAACCCCGAATGGTTAGCTAATCCAATTATGGTCCCCAAACATGATGGGGTCTGGTGAATGTGTATAGATTTCACCAATTTGAACAAGTGATGCCCCAAAGGCATCTATCTGTTGCCACCAATAGACAAGTCATTTGAAGCCATCACAGGATGTTAGAGTTTGGCCTTCTTTGACGCACACAAGTGATATCATCAAATACTTATGGCGGAAGGTGACAAAGAGAAAAAATCATTCATTACATATGTAGGAACTTATTGTTATAAAAAGATGATGTTCGGGCTAAAGAATGTTGGAGCCACTTATCAGAGGTTAGCGGACAAGTTATTCAGGATGAAAATCAGGAGGAATATGGAGATTTATGTGGATGATATGGTAGTAAAAAGCAGGAGCCAAGAGGAATTCATAACAGATTTGGAGGAGACTTTTGACAAGCTTCAAGGGGCTAACTTGAAGTTAAACACATCCAAATGTGTTATTGGTGTAGGAGTGGGAAAATTCCTTGGATTTATGGTCTCTGAGAGGGGTATTGATGTGAAACCAGAGAAGGTCAAAGCATTGATGAGAATGAGAACTCCACAATCAATAAAAGAATTGCAAAAACTTACGGGGTCTCTAGTAGCTTTGAGTAGGTTCCTCTCGAAGGGGGCAGAGAAACACCTACCCATTTTCTATATTCTTCGAAGGGAAAAGAAATTTGAGTGGACTAACAAATGCGATGAAACGTTCAAATAGTTGATAGTGCAGTTAGGGAAGCTACCTACCCTAATGAAGCCCGATAAAGAAGAGGTGTTATACCTATACATTTTTGCATCGCCTTTGGCAATTAGCGCGGTGCTAGTAAAGGAAAAGAAAAAGGGTGCAACCCCCCCCCCCATTTACTTTGTCATTCGTGACTTGCAAGGGCCGAAGATGAGGTACACTACTCTCGAGAGGTTAATTCTAGCCCTGGTACATGCAGCCAGAAGATTGCGACAATACTTCCAAGGCACACGATAGTAGTGCTCATGAATCACCCATTCCGGCAAATTCTGTTAAAACCATAAATTTTGGGAATAATGATGAGGTGGGCAGTGGAATTAGGGGAGCATGACATCTGATATCAGCCTCGAGTGGCAATCAAAGGGCAGGCGTTGTCCAACTTCATAGTAGAAACTTCAGAGCCCATCGGATACCAGGACCCTATTCGAGAGGTGGAGGCGCGTAAGAAGGAAATGTGGAGGCTCTATGTGGATGTTTTGTCACATTCAGGAGGGAGTGGAGTCAAGGTTCTATTAACCAGTACTGATGGCAAAGATTATCCTTCTGCATTAAACTCACCATGTAAAGCAATAAATAATGAGGCAGAGTATGAAGCCCTGGTAACGAGACTGTGGTTAGCAAGGGAATTAAAAGTGGAGGATTTGGAGGCTTACGGTGACTCTCAGATAGTAGTTCAGCAGGTGAATGGAGAATATAAAGCCATGGAGCACAACCTACAACGGTACCTCAAGGTGGTGCAAAATCTCTTGAAAGCTTTTAAATCTTATCCCCTGACACAAATCCCAAGGGAGAACAATCATAAAGCAGATGACCTTAGAAACCCTGCTTCCTCGGACCTGCGAATCCAATCTCAGAAGTAGTTACTTATGGAAACTTTAGATAAGTGAAGTTTTGAAGAATTTGTAGTTATGAAAGTTGAGGTGGCGGATGATTTGATGACCATGATCGTCTCATACCTTCGAGAGGGTGTCCTGCCGTTTGTTGGAAGAATATTATATACCATTTTGGAATTTTGAGGACAATCATCATAGATAACGGAACACAGTTTGCTCAAGATCCATTCAAAAGGTGGTGTGAGGAGTAAAAAATTAAACATTTGGTAACACCAGTTTATCACCCCCAAGCAATGGACAGCTTGAAGTAACCAACTGAACAATAGTGAATGGCATTCGAGCTAGGCTCGAGAGGGCAGAAGGTAATTGTATATGGGAACCGCCAACTGTTTTGTGGGCATATCGAACAGCTCAACCTTCCGTCACCGGGGAAACACCATAAAATTCAGTAAATGGCTCGGAAGCAATAATTCCTGCATTGATAAGTGTTCCTAGCCTAAGAATGATGCCCGGGGAAGATGAGATGAATAATCAGCAGAATCAGTGTCTAGATCTCAACATGGTGGAAGAAAAATGAGAGCTATCTTTTGTACATGAAGCAAAGGTTAAAGAACGGGTCAAAAGATACCATGATAGGAGGGTAAGAAGGTGTTGTTCAACCCTGGAGTCTTTGTAATGAGGAAAAATGAAAAAAAACAGAAAGGAGCCCGAAGGGAAATTGGCTGCAAATTTGGAAAGACCTACAAGGTGATCAAATCACATCTGGGAGGTAGCTAAGTCTTGAAGGTGATGGATAGTACTCGAGTGCCAAAAAGGTGGAACATTACCAATCTGAGAAAGTATTATCAGCAATAAAAGCATAACGAGTGGATAGCTCTTAAGCAGCACTCATGATGATATTCGAGTGGTTTTCTCTTAAGGAGCACTCATGATGATATTCAAGTGGTTTTCTCTTAAGTGGAACTCATGATGATATTCGAGTGGTTTTCTCTTAAGCGAAACTCATGATGATATTCAAGTGGTTTGCTCTTAAACGGTACTCATGATAGTATTCGAGGGGTTTGCTCTTAAGCAGCACTCATGATAATATTTGAGTGGTTTGCTTTTAACCAGAACTCTAGATGATATTTCCGGCAATAGCTGATGATCGAGTGGTTTGCTCTTAAGTGGCACTCATGATGATGTTCGAGTGGTTTGTTCTTAAGCAGAACTCTAGATGATATTTCTAGTTATGGCTGATGTTCGAGTGGTATACTCTTAAGCGCCACCCTAGCTACGGCTAATGATCGAGTGGTAAGCTTTTAAGCGGCACTCATGAGGTACTTTTGTAATCTTGAAATGATGAACTAGTGGAGAAAATTTGCAGGATGAAGGTGGAAATACAGAACCTGGGTAAAACAATTTTATGTCTTTGAATTTTTCAATTTCTACTCATCGAAGTAGACTGAGGCATTTCAAAATAGGTAAGTTTCAAGTGGTAATGACATTTGGAACTTAATATTCATGAGGAGATATGTACATGTGCAACTTAAATCCTGTTATAACTTTTCAAGCCCTTGAGCACTACCCGAAGATCAGGAGTGTTTCAAGGGACTTTATTTTCAATCAAAATACCTTGTCTTCCAAAGAAGAAGACTCACAAAAAGATCTCGATATCCTTATTAATAAATAAAAGTACATTTTCGTGCAAGACATGGCACAACATTGATTTACTTAGTTGGGGGAAACCCCTCCTCAAAAAGATCTATTGGGGAAGGTGCTAATCCCTTCAACTTTGTTTCTGAAAGCTCAAGTTCTTCCATCTTAATGCCAGTAGCTTTTTGAATATCCTTCATTTTCTCATCCTTGGGATACTCGGAGAGGTCAAGCGGTGCAATAGTTTACCTTTCTTCTTCAAAATCCCCTCGCTTCGGCCACATTTTACAAAAGACCTCTTGGCAGCTTGATTTGAGGACCCGGGAATCTTAACAGCTCTCTTGGGAGACGTCTTTGGTCAAGAAGACCTACGATGGCTCGAAGGGGAGGGGCCCTTTAACTGCAATTCCTTTAACTATTTGAGAATAAGGTTGGAAGCTTTCTTTTGTCAAGGGATCCCATTCTCATACATGTTGACCTCCTTAATCCAATAAGAAGAGGCCTTGAGAAGAAACTTTGGCAATTGATCATTGTCGATCAAATATGGTGTGGGAATGCCATGAGAAAGCATTAGGCTCAAAGGCTTACTTCATGAATGGAAATCTTCTTCTCAAACTCCATGATACGCTCCTCGAGGTCCTTGGCCTAGAGTTTCCAAGCCTCGATCTCTCCTACGAGTCGAGTATTCTAAGATAAAAGGGACTCTACCAGAGACACGTCTTCTGCAGATGAGTTCCACATGGAAAATTCCCTTACTAGGGAGGGGTCTTCGCTAGCTACTTTCCAAGCTAGCAACTCCTCTTCGAGATGGGTTATATTCCCCCAAGGCAAACCATATATCATTTGGTGATGTCCTCTCTTTTCACCCTTAACATATCATTTTCAACCATACAAGCAGATAGGTGCCCTTCCACGACTGGTAGCCTAATCGCGTTAGCAACACATGCCTAAACTTCAAATTTAGTTGGCACAATAATTATTCATAGCTTTGATCTGCGAGATCACAATCTTTTACCACCTCAAAAGGATATTTCCCGTTGAACTCCTTTGCTAAGAAATCCTACACAAATTCCATAAAGACTGGAAGATGTTTAGCTTGCCACAACTTAAGTTCCTCTTCGAGTTGATTAATTTCATTCTTTAAGGTTTGTTTATCCTCCTTACAAGTGGAAAGTACTCTCATCACCTGCATCAGTTGCTTGTGTGTTTCATTCAACACTCTGTTAGTGCTCAAAAGCTCATGGTAAGCGCCTTCCAGAATCCGTTTCAATGAATTAAACTATGAGGAAGAGAAATAAAATAAGAATAAAGAGGAGAAACTAAGAAACCCAAGAAGATCTTCGTTATTTAAAACAAAGACATTACACAAGGAGGCCAAAACTGCCAGAGTTCACAAATTAAGAACGAACCCTAGAGTTATCCTTCATCGAGGTGGATGCGATATGTCCTTCCACATTTGGCTAAAGCTGAGCTCTTTCCTCAGAGGTATCGTATGTGGCCTTTGGAAGGGGAATCGTTTGAATTCCTCCAGCAGTAAGAAATTGCCCCTTGGACTTGATGTAGTCTATCAGGGAAAATTGCAGGCCACCAAAATTGACTACCTTGTCCCACATTTTGTCTAGGAGTTCCTTGAGCTCGGGTTTGACAAGCTCGTCTACCAGCTTAGCATCCTCCTCGGGCAAGGAGGATGAGAGTCAAGGCTTTAAGGTTTCCTTGGACAGGTCACTATAACCCAATTACTTTTCTATTTCAATAAGTCTAACAAAGAAATTGAACAGCTTAGGATTGTTTAGCAACTTGTCCTTGAATGCCTCCAGAAGCTAGACCTGCTCAATAGGGTCCTTGGCAGACTTAAGCCTCTTCCCGAGGGTATCTTTCTCCAGAATGAGTTGTCGTTTCTAACAGTCAACTCTTGTTATCTTTGTCTTCTCCTTTTCAAGCGCTTTCTTATTCTTCTCGCTCACCTTCCTCTTCTCCTTAAGCACCTTCTTCATCTCAAAGATCTTGACATCTTTTTGGCTTAGTTTCTCCTACAACTTACCATGACCCGATGTCACAGCTTGAATAAAAGTGGAGAAATTTTAAGCAGCTAGGTTGAGAAGCTGGGAAGCCTACATAACCAATTCAATCGTTAAACATTAAGAATTATATTGTAATAAAATCTTAAAGATTTCACAAAAAACCTTAAGGATTCGTGACCATGGTTGCGAGGGATTGTTCATCTATGGTTAGTATGCTGGAGGAGTTGTTGCGGCATTCGATGAGGGTGTCTGGGGGAGAACTTGGTGGGAGATGCCAGCACTCTGCCCACTTTTTGTTTTCGTCCTTTGACGGACACTCCTAGTGTTGAGGGGTTGAACATCCCTCTAGAGCGAGATATTCCTTCCACCACCAACTTGAGGGGTGGAAGTCTGATTGGAGGGGGCAGGAATCCCCCTAGAATTGCTCTGACCCTGCCTCGGGTCGTTCTTTGGGATATTCTTCTTGTTTTTTAAATACCCTCCAACACCCACTGAAAAAAAACACAAAGATGACATTAGTAAAGAAATACAAAATAAAGGAACAAAATAATAATAGAGTTCCATTAAAACACCTTCGGAAGCTTCCGAGGGCTTAAAACCACTATCATGAGTGTCGAGGGGGGCTTCAAGAGGGCCCTCAAGTCCTCTTTTCCTCTTCTTTCTATTCTTCAGAAGATTTTTATACATATACTTCTCATACATTACAGCCGACAAGGAAAATCCACTAATACTCTAGTTGGAGTTGGTAAAAGGAGTGTAATCTAGAGAACTGGATAATAATTTTTGCCTGTCCTTCTCGATATCCTTAGGGTAAATGTATTCCCCTAGTTTGGAAGACTCGACCTATACATTCCAATTCCATGGGGGAACTCGATGCCTCCTACTACCAAATGAGATCCATTTCCTCTAGCTTCGCCAATCGCTCGAGTTGCCATGAATGATGAAAACCGTGTGGTGTATCTCTCGGCTAGTAAAAGTAATAATTCTATCAGAATACTTTCTACTATAGGATATATAATACAACAAACAGAGCAATTTATATCTTGAATTGATACCAAACTCATGGAATCTCGATAAGAACATCATGATAATCACCAAGACATTGGGATGGACTTGGGCCGGGATCACTTGGAACTGGTTGAGAAGTTTGGAGAATAAAAGAGGAAAAGGAAAAGTGAGGCTACAATGTAAATGCTTCATGGAAATGACCGATCTCCCCTCGAGAAGGTTATGAGGGGTATCTCCCTCTCAAAAAAGCTGGAAATCTACATCTGGAGATATTCGCTGACTAGGGGGAATCGAACCTATAATCTTCGAGATAGTCTTTCCCGCCTTTGAGGATAGGGGCTCTTTTACAGAAGTCTTAGCTTTTCCCCCTTTCGATATCTCATTTTCTTCTTTCGGGGCACTTTTTCTTCTAGAGATATTCCTAATGCCTCATGGGGCGTTTCCCTCCCTTCGGAGGGTAAATCCCCTCTTTGAGAAGACACATCTTCTCCCTCTTAGACCTCGAGAATAGGACTCAAGGGGGGAAAACCCAATTTACCAGTGGTATGAGACCTTCTCACATAGGGCTTACCCATGCCTAAGGCCCAAATTTTCGTGTATCCCCCAGAAGGTATATCCGTGATGGGAAAAAACCTAGGGTTAAGGGTAGTATGGTCCTGCACATCCCCTCCCGCGTTGGAATCACGTCGCAGCTCATCAGAATAATCATGTCCGGGAGCTTACTCTCTTTGGTGAGCAGACTTGCTCCTCATCCGTTGTAACCTCACCGGAAAACCCCCTCTCGACGGAACCCTCATTGGAATCGGTCATGATTTCAAAAGGAAGAAAGAAACAGAGCAACAGAGCAACAGAGGGAGAAGAGGGAAAAACTTATTGGTTTCCGGAAATAAGACAATGAGAATTAGGTTGCTGATGAAAAGGGGGGAAATAAATAGCTCCAGGATAAATTTCCCTTGTGAAATTTCCTACAAATGAGTAAGAATGGAAAAGTGAAGAAAAGAGGAGCAGTAATAGATTTAAATGGCGCCATGATTAATAACCGCGTTGAGAAGTTAAAATGTTATGAAAAGACACAACTATCTTTTCATAATTTCTCTGCACTCCACTTTGGGGATAGGAGCACGCGCAGTTGCTAAACACGTGCAGTTTTTGTCATCAGAACAATCGCGTCTCTTGAAATTATGATAAAATGATTTAAGGAGAAAACCAAATTCCCTCCTATGAGACCTGGAAATGTATGGAAAAAAGTTTATCCTGAACCGCTACATCCTCGAGATACCCTTGGGAGTGTATGGTCTCAAGTAAGGCTGACTCGAGGATCTCAAATCACTGAGAAACTTTGAGATTTTGTGCCGGTCATAGTGTGTCACTCTAGGATCTCAAATAAGAAGGATCTAGTTTCCTGGGGGCTCTTGATGTAGGTCAAGCCTAAGAGTCATTTTGGGCCATAATAATCACAGCCCATTTGAGACATTGCATTGCAATAATTATCATGTTTATAGGGTAATTATGGCTATAATTTAGGATATTGTTAGTTAATACATACGGTATAAATACCAGGTACACATTCATTTTCTCATTCATTCTATCTTAATCCGATACAGACTTTTTGACTGACTTGTCCATCAGAGGACTGGCCCATGAACCCCCAGGGATAGTTTTATTACGGGTCGGTTCGAGGCGATCGAGCCCGTTGACTAGTCAATCATTCGAGATGCATCACAATCCATATGATAATTTAAGAAAAAAGGTATATATGTCTGAATCAAATACACGTTGAAATACATCAAAGTCTTCGATTGTTAGGAAGACACATTCACCCAAACTTCACACCTTGTGTCTGTGACGTCTATTATCTTCTTGCCATTATACGCTCCTCTTGCCCAGGGAAATATCTATTGTGTCCAAAATAACTCAATGATTAACTACGTGAAAGTAATCAATAAGTAAAAATAAGAAACATTTAATTTTTAACATGTCAACTAACCTCCAAAATATCTGTAAAGGTACTGTTCAGCACTAGTTCTTCCATTATGTTTATAGACAGTACGATTTTTTGAAGAAAATGATTTAAAATGTCAAAATTATGCAGTGTTTGAGCACGAAGGAAACATGGTGTGTATAACTATGCTTTAAATATGTATTTAATATTAACTATGTTTATAATGTTAAACACACCATGATAAACACACCATGTTTATTTGGTGCTCATACACTGTAAAATCTCCACATTTTAAATTCTGGAGTTCTGCCAATGTTACTACACTTTTCATAATGGAAGAAACATTACTTAGTTAGAGGGCACTACTTGAATAGAGAGCAACCAATACACCAAAGAAAAATCAAGATCATCACAAACTAGGCATAAACATGAACATCAAAACATGCAAAATTTTTTGCATGCAGAGCTCTATAACTAATGCTTCTTCCATTAAGTTTGTGCACAATATGATTTGTCAAAGAAAACGATTGAAAATGTTGAAATGATACAATGTTTAAGCACCAAGGAAACATGGCGTCTATAACTATGTTTTGACTATGTATTTAACAGTAACTATGTTTAATGTTAAACACACCATGTTACACACTTAATGTTAAACACCCCATGTTTACTTGGTGCTCATCGACTGTAACATCTCCACAGTTTCAACATCAACTTGAAATCATAAAAACAAGCAAAAGAGACATGTAAACCTTAATCTAGTTCATCATAAAATCAAAACATTGTAGTTGTTCGAGGTAATTCAAACTATATCATAAACACTTCAACATCCCACAGTTAACTGTACCTTATTCAATATAGAAAAAACCTTCACCATCGTACATGATCCATTATATCTCACACGTTTTATGACAAACACTACAACATCATGCAATCAACTATATCACACATCAACATAACAAAATCAACAATATGTCATACATTTTATATAATGATACACATTTTATGACAAACACCTAAACATCACATAATCATCTTTATCATTATTCAATAAAAAAACAATCAACAATATCTCACACATTTTAGGACAAACACTTATACATGAAACCATACTCCAGTATACAATAGCTCACACATTTTAGGACAAACACCTAAACATGCATGAAACCATACTTCACTATATGTCAAACATTTTAGGACGAGCACATCACCATCTAACAATGAACAATATCACTATATCCCATACACTTCGGATTGAATCACAAAATCAAAATTAACAAAACACGGTGGAAAAATTTTCCTCCGAAGGCAAAACACGGCGTTTGTTCAAGGGGTGGATCCTCCTCTTTCTCACATTCAGAGGTAATTTTTTTGTTTTCCATAGTGTTTTGTTTCGGTGGAAGAAACTTTTTCCAGCACACCCCTAGAATGAAAAATTCCCACACACCCCTTGAATGACAAAATGAAATACGGTATTTTGAATAAACAAAATGAAATAATCCCACACAGCCCTTGAATGACAAAATGAACAAAATCACAAAAAAATGTAAAATCCAACACAAAGCCAAATGTTTTAATGGTTGAGTTTGTCTTCAAGAAGGGGTTAGGCGGTGGTGGTGGATATGGAGAGGTAATGGAGAAGGAGAGAGAGGATGGAGAGGAGGTAGAAGGATGACGGGAAGGCAATGAGGGAGGGTTAGACTTAGGGTTTAAAATTTACTTTATATATACAAATGGTTTAGATTAAATCAACAAAAGAAATCAATGGTTCAGATGAAATCAAGTTTGGCTCTTTTTCAATTAATTTTACCGGTGCTACGTATTTTTAAAGCAGTTGCTTGATGCTGCTTGGGTTTTTTTTCAACCCGAGAGTAGACATATGGAATTATGTCTAACTCCATAGCATTGGCTGGTGAACTGGTGCTGGTTAAGGAAAATTGGTGCCATTACAACAACGAAGCAGTTGCGTGGAGTTGCTTATTCCCGACACGTGGTATAATTCCAGCTACGGAATTGACGAATCGGTGCCAAAAATGAAATGATGAAAATTTAAATTTCCGCCCAGGATTGGACCAATATTTTTGGATTTTCAAACCCTAATAACTTTAGCACCGGATCTTCAACACACCTAACTAGTGGTGGTTTTCATTTCTACTATTTTGCAATATTCAATTTAAGTGCCTCTCGAGGGGGATAGTTTTGTCCATTATTTTTTATATGCAATTGGACTCAAAAATATTCAATTCAACATTCAATAGAGCTCGTGTTTAAAAATTGTGTCCGGATACCCGAAAACCCTCCGATTAGAACTTTGTTAAAATAACATTGTTGCCCAAAACTCAACTACGCCTTCTTTTTTGTAGCCAAATAACCCCATATTGTGTATTCTTGGGTTAATATATGTTTTAAAAAAAATGCATGTTTTAATAGAATTTGGTAAACGGCTAGTGTATGTCCTAGATTATCTTACTCTAGATGACTTAGAAGTTAGAAAGTCTCGACAAGAAGTTTTCTTTGTCAGTTATTTCCACCAAATATAAATGATTTTTTATTCGTTCTAGGAATTGACTTTTGGGTCCCATAATATAGGATTGCATCCGAGCATAATTGAATTTGGAGCTCTGAGTGAAGTTTTTTTTTGCACTTAGGTCCCTCCAAGAATCTTGGAATTGGCTAAACACAAAATTGGCAATTCAATAGTGCAATTGAGTATTGTATGATCATAACTACGTGATTACGACTTGATTGGGTATATGGAACATCCTCAAAACTGAACATAGAAAACAAATGCTACATTTTAAAAAATTGCACTGCTGCCCAAAACTAAGTTTCACCTTAAGCATTAATTTGAAACACTTGATTCTTGTTTTTCAATCATAAATAAATGAATTCTAAATAATGGAATTTTTTATTACATAAATTTCAAAGCAGTAGTACGTGTACATGTCCTAGACTAAATTGTGAAAAACAAATTTTGAAAATATTAACGGAAAATAAAATTTCTTTAACACCATAAATTTAATTTAAAAGCATGATAATCCTCGAAGTAGTGAATAATAATTATATTTATTTTGCAAAATAACATAGAATTGTTTAAAACCACCACAAACAAAATAATTTGTCAAAAACCATGGTATTAGGATAATGAGGATCGAAATTTATGAATAATATCTAGCAAACGGCTATTCATCCAACATCTGTGCATCTTCTGAGATGGTCCCAATGTTGCCTTTCCCAACGCCCGAGCCTAGATATGTAGGGAGAGGTTCAACTTCTTTTATGACGTCCGGGAACTGGTATTGAAAAACCTTACCCATGTGATCGCACCAGGACCTTTGATATTGTGATTCCGTCAGCAGACTTTGTACACCCACCTCCAACACCGTGAGTCTAGATTCCAAAGAAGGACCACATTGTCCAAAGGTATTTTGAAGAAAGATTCTGCTCTAATCTTACCCATTAGATGTTCGTTTATGTCGTGTGGATAGTGGGGGACACCTTCTTTTATGTACAGTTCGGAGATTAGGTAGCAGAAACCGTAACAACTTGTTCTCTCTGCACCATGTCTCAACTTGTTCACTATTTGCGTACCCACATTCCATCGCAGTTTTTTTAATGGCGTACAAATGTGTCAGCCTCATACTGTGAACCTCAGTGTTCACTGTGACGGGGTCAATTCTGGATGCAACGAAGTGGTACCATCCATTCATCTCGAGAGTGAGAAGCTTCGTTGGAATCTTTTTCCAACCTAGTTTCACAATAGACTCCACCTCGGTTCCCTCCCTAGTTACTGTCCTACCAATCTCCCATCCTGTGTGAATGTCAAAATCCCAACCCTCATCGGTCTTATAGTGGAATGCAAGAAATTCATCCTCCTCGGGGGAACAGTTGGCAACCCGTACAACTCGTTTATGGATTCATCAGTCAATTTCACCATTTTCCCACGATAGAACGCTTCATCCCACCTCGCACCAAACCTGAAATTAGCATAGAACTCACTCACTATGCTGAGGTTGAACATTGGAGGTGTGTCACACAATTTCTCCCACCCAAGTGCCCAGATAGTTTCTTCAAAGGGGGGAGCATTTTCGATTCTTCTCTCCGAAAAATGTCACCTTGTTATGTACGTTTATTCAATTAACTTCACATGCTCCGAAATGAACCTCTTCTCCTATTGTTGAACATTTTATTACATCTCCGGAGAGGAAGGGGATGCATTGTGTATCCTCTTGTTCTATGTGGTGTTAGCGAAGAGTAGTATTTTCAGGAATGGGAGTAGGCAAGGTACTTCCAATCCGTTTACTGGTCAAAAATCTTGGATTACCATGAAAATTGGCTTTGATGACTTTCTTGATGCTGACAGCTAGATTATTTAGGTGGAATGTAACAGTATCTTTGTATTGAGTGAAGGGTTCATATAGTCGACAGAAATTATTTCCTAGAGTAACATCTCCGTCTGTAGTGACCTGATAAAGGGTAGGTATTATGAAAGTAAATCCTGATATTTGAACCTGTATTTGCTCACATACCTTGTCCATGACCATGATTTGGTCATTCGCAGTTCTTGCTCTAATTGGCTGTTTTGCTTGTATCCACAATTCTTCTGGGATTACTTCCTTATTAGCAGTGCACATTGATGCTCCTGTGTCAACGTACATGTCCAGTGAATATTTCTTATATCCTTTAAAATAAAAGTTACCTCTGATGTAAATGCTATTTGGATTTGTGATATTGATTCCCATAAGGGATTCTTCGATTGGCAAAGTATTAGAGCTGGTGTGATCAACTTTCTGCTCAGGTTGATCATGTAAGAGTGAATCCCACCAGTCGTTGTAGTCCCATGGTTCAACCTGTTCCTGCAAGTTATTCTGAATTCGATGTGCTATCGAGTTCATCATCAGTTTCAGTTAAACAATAATAACTTTCGTCTGAGTCATAGTCTGAGTAGACGTATTCCATCTCATTATCAGAGATAAGGTCTAATGTTTTCACATTTTGGGCCGTTTTCTTCGAGCAATCCCTTGCAAAGTGCCCAATTTCATTACAAATCCAACATTTGCAAGTAGGTTTTCCTTGTGGACAAAATCTTTTCTTGTCTTGTTGTGTTGAGCTATCAGGAGTTTGCCATTCCCATTGGTCTTTCTTTTTTTCCCTTGCGGAATTTACTTCTAAATAGTTTTTTCTTTTGTTTTTTATATTCTTTGAATTTTCTTTTTGATATCTTCCGAAATTTGTATGTTCTCTTAGAGCGTTTTTTTCCAGATGTTTTTTCGAAACACCCATACATAGTTTCTGGTCCTTTGAACTCAGGACAACACATATTAAATGGTTTTAAGTATTTTCTTACTGTAATATCTCGACAGTAATCTTCCATTTCTCTTTTTACTTGATCCTTTGCCCAAGCTAAAGAGGTTCTATGTGTACTTACATTTGCCGGAGGTAGCTGTAGATATTTTGCTAATACCTTATTACCAACGAATGGTATTTTTCGTAAATATGATTCGACAAGAGTCGGTCATTCTTCAATTGGTATTTTTGTTATGTGATTTTCATAGTCACATGAAAATTCCTCAAAATAACAGAGATCACAAATTTGTAACATGTTTAGTCTTGTTCTAGCTTCTTCAGCTATCCTTGCTTTTTCTGATACTCCTTGTAGTAAGTAATCTGTTCCTACAAAGAAAGAGTAAATCATATTAGTAATATGATGAAGGAAGTCTTCTCCAGATCCTTCTTTAAATGGATCTAGATTCATGTTTTCCAAAGTGGATTTGACATTTCCAGAAACTTTATTTAAGATTAAATGAGGATTAAATCTAGGTCATCTCTGAGCATGTCATCTGTCTGGATGATCAATCTCATTTCTGAATTCCACTCTTGGATCAATTGTGCTCTATTTGTTGCGCAGTCAAGATTGAGAGTGTTGGTCCTGCTATACTGCTTAGTAGGCTGGTATTCTTCTGGAATGTCGTATCTTTTGTATCCGCTAGTATGTCCGCTTGAATATCCCCTGTGTGATCCACTTTCATACCTTACTTGGTGCATCCTAGTCCTTCTGGACTGTGCTTCTCTTTGTGATCCTCGCTCACTTGTCTCAGGTACCTCGTCTTCTTATATTACGGAGGCATTGCCTCGTTGTTCTGGTTTTGGTATAGCAACAAGGATGTTGATCTTGTGTTCTTCAATGGCCTCTATTTCCATATCATTTAGACTCAAGTATTGAACTATCTGATCCATGTGATCTGAGACAGTTGTGTTATCAAAATATTCTTCTAACTTTGCTTTAATCATGTCTTAGAAGTTTATCCCAAATATGTGGTCCTGAGTTTTCTGGGTACCATCCTGAAGAATTTCCAGGTTTTGTAATTTTTTGTTTATCATCTGTTTTTTCCTCAAGGGGTCTATTAAGATTAATTTTAGAGATGATTTCTTCTTTACTGCTTCTTATCTCAGCTAGCAAACTTGCTGACACTTTGTCAATGTAGTCTTTATATTGTGCTTCCAAGTCATTTACTTTGGTTGCTAAGTCTTTTACATCTTTATGAACTTCATACACCTTTCCTGTCATGTTTTCTTGTCTATGTTTTCACAATGTATTAAAACTCTTTGTATTGTATCTGGATTTAGGTTATCTAGCCTCTTTTCCATCTTTGTAAGAGTAGCTTTTATGGTTTCAATTTGTTGAAGTATTGGTTCTAGAATTTCTTTATTACTGCATTGTAATTCATCAAGTAGTTCTTTAAAACATGTAGTCCTAATTCCAAGTCGTAATGCAATGTTATAAATGATGACTAGGATATTTCCTACAACAGCATTTATATTGTTTAGGTGTTTTAGGATTGAATCCGTGCTTATTCCTCCAGAGTAAAAGTATTCTGGATCTCCGTATTTAACATCTTGGATGTTTAATCTAATGTGTTTTTTATCATGATAGATATGTGGTATTTTCCTGAAATTACTCATCTAATTGAAGAGATAAGGCTTTAATTCTATGAGATACATCTCTCAGGTTATCACTCGTTGGGAGTCCATTCATACGGCTCAGTGCTCGTGAAATACCTACGTTGGAGGTTCGTGGTGTATTGAACTGATACGGCTCACTGAGCCGTATTATTTTTAGCCGAGGCTGTGATCCCAATAGGCGCTTTCTGCTTAGATCCATACTCCAAGTATTTTCTAAGGGACTTGTTTCTTGCATTGCTATATTAGAGATGCGTCCTATTTCTTTGAAGATATGATCTATCATTTTTGGCTCTAAAGGTCGAAAATTCATACTATGATGTGAATTTGTTAATGAATATCCCATCATGTAGGTGATAGTGTAAGGATGGTTTCCTTCTATCATAAGGTTGGTTCTGTCAAATTCATAGGCAAGACATAATATCTAATTTATATTTTTATCAGCGAGTGATATTCCTATTTTTGGGCTACAGGTGAAGATAATTTTCCCATAGGTTAAATTTCCTTGAATACCTCCAAAAATTGCATCTTGAGGTTTCGTCATTCGACTATCTAGTAGAGCAATTTTTATGGGTGAATTTATTCCTGTTCTAAATGTGCTTTTAATCATTATTTTAACCATTCCTATGTGTAAATAGCTTATGGTTTTTCTATCACTTTGCTTTAGGGCTGAAAGTTTATTTTCTATTTCCTGCTGGTTTAGTAATGGAATCTCTACTAGTCCAGTTGTATTCTTAATATCGAGTGGGTATTCTCTCGTACTAATGCAAGTGATTACATGATTATGTCTTTGTTTGAATTTGTCAAGTATGGATTTGTGTTTAAACACTTCATGAGGTGCTAGAGAGAGTTTGGCTTTACTTACCTTATTTAGGAGGACTTGGTCAACCTGAAGGTCATGCGCGAAGATATTTTCCTCTTCGAAGTATTGCTCATTTGTTGAATTTACTTCCTCATCTTCAAGATGTGATGAGCTTGGTTCGTACAGATCCGTCATGATCGTCAGCAGAGGTATACTGTTATGGCTCTGATACCAGGATTTTGCGGGGGGTTTTTTATCCAGCAGGTGTCGTTTATCGGGTAACAACAGTTGCTTTTTGTATTTATATCCAAATAAATTAAAGAGTAGGGAGTGTAATTACACAGGAATTTACCTAGGAACTGTGATTCTGCCTCTGCTACCTTTGTTGAGATGTCCTCAATACTTTACGCCTTAGTCGTCCAACCTTTCTTTTGCCAAGTGAAGTTGTTCTTCTCAGAGCTCAAGAACCACCTGATCCAGTGCTTCCAACGGCGGCGCCTTCTCACTCATGGTTGTGCCTACAACATATCCCGGTAGGCTGCTACTAGTTCCTCCAGGGTTGAGAAGCTTCGACGAGACCTCAAGGTTGATACAGAGGTAAGGGAAAGATTTTGGTACACAAAGATAAGATAAGATAGAGTTTTATTCAAATAGATGCAGAATTTACAGTTTCCATAAGTATGGATTCCTGAATACTAACAACTCCCTAGAGAGATTTTTAGTTTATGGCTAGGAGGGGAAACATAAGAATAGAGGGATGAGTTTTTCTTAACCGATGCCCCTTCTTCTTCTTGATCTCCTCCTTTTATTGGCACAGATCTGCCTTTAACTGGCTACCGGCTACTGCCTCCTCAATTATTGTCCTGAGTGGAGAATGCTTTTGTTAGTGAAGAGATGGCAATCATGCCTAACTTTGCTGTAGTTGAGGGGTCCACGAGGTTGCTTTGTAGCTCACATTTTTGGACTGGTCCAAAAGGGTTTAGGTTCTGTCTTCGTCACTGTTTGCGCTACCTTTTCCTGGACATCTTGGACAATTGTGTTCTTTTGGAGCATATTTGAAAAAGATCTTTAAAGTCTCTTCTGGTACTTGAAGGTTGCCACTGAGAAACTTTCCTTCGTTGGCAGCCAGTTTTGCTCCATCTTCTTCGGAGATAGTGTTTTGGTAGTCGGAAATTACAATGGTTTTTCTGTCAAAGTAATTTACCTTGACTTTGGAGTCTCGATAAATACTCATGTATTTGCTAAGTACTGCTCGCATGGTTCTTGCTCGTATATCAGGCAATTCAGAACTGAGTTCTTTAGTAATTGTGACTTCTTGTAATTCTGGAAACTTGACTCCAACCTTTGCAAGACCTATCTCGATCCAGTGGTAAGGAGTGCAGACATTTCCTTCATTAGTCCAATCTATCAGAGAGCTTGTGATTTTTAGGTAGATAGGACGGTCCTGTGCCCCACAATTTTTGTTCGAAACTGCTTGATAGCTCGGTAAATTCCTTTTGGTAGAAGTGAAATTTCCAAGAGGTTATGGTCTGGATATACAACTCCGATTAGTCCACAGTTGAATATGTCTCGTACTGTTTCTGGTTTGCACCCAGAGAGAATCCCGAAGAGGCTATGGGATTTTTTATTAATTGTGAAAAAACATTCATTTGTATTTTCAGTGACAGCCTGAGCCATGTGAAAGTAGTAACGAAAATCATTGAAACCCAAAAAACAAGGGCTTTCGGGGGGTGGTTCTGTTTGGGTTGGTCTAGTTCTGAGTAGCCTGTTTAAGGATACTGTTGTACCGGTACATTGGGTTATGTTTGAAAAAGTAGGTATTTGGGCTTGGGCCATATTTTGTATGGGGATGTATTGGTTGAGAGCTGAAAGGGCTTCTAACTCTGAAGTATATGATTTATGAATGTAGGGTTTACCACTGACTATAGCCGCAAATGTCGGCCAGCTAAAGTAGACACCTTTATTTGGCCCATTAAAAATGGTATAGTATTTTTTGGCTTTGATTGTTGGTCGAAGATTTAGCTCTCCACTGCCATTTACAGTTGTGTTAATGTTTTTTCCAAGACTGTCCTACCTATGAGGGTGGGTATTGGCCATTGGATTTAGCGAAGTCTCAGTCTGAGGCATTTTCTCAGTATTTGGTTCGAAAACCAGTTTTTCACTTTTTCTAGAAGCTAGAGGTGAAGTCTCCATGTCAGAAAAAAGTTCTGACATACTAGTGGCTTTAAATGCCGTATTATGATCTCCCATAAGAGATTTCATATTTAAAACTGAAGGTTTATTAGCCGATTTAGGTGTCTTCGGCTGTTCTGTAATTTTTATACCTTGTGCTGGAGCCTTTGGCGTAATTGCAATAGGAGTTGGTAGTAACGAATCGTTATCTACTGATTTTCCTTTCTTTTTTAGCTTATTCAGCTTGTTCTTTAGATCCTTGATCTTTGCTTGTTTTGCCAGAATCTCATCTTCCAATTCCTGGATTTTACCTAGAAGGTAAACTTCGTCTTTGTACTTCTCCATGATGAAGGTTATGCAGTTCCTGCAAATTCACGTGACATTATATCAGCTAAAGTGTTGGCCGATCCTTTGATATGTTCAACATGAAAGTCATAGTATTGGAGCCACTGTTGCCACCGAACAAGACGTCCTTGCTTATAATCTCCTTGGATGTTTGTCCTGAGAAAATAACTTACGTTTGTATTTTTAGTTCTAGCAGTAAAATGGACTGGTAATAAGAATGCTCTAAATGATTTTATTGTTTTCACTAGGGCAAGTATTTCTTTTTCGTTACTGTGGTAACGAGTTTCTGCTGGTTTGAACATCCCCGATGTATACCCGCAAAGAAGCTCATCTTTTTGCCCTACAACAACAGCTTTAAGTATTCCTCCCCAAGCTAGATCTGAGGCGTCTGTTTCGATGATTACCTTGTCATCTGGTCCTGGATTATACAGGGTGGGCAGATTTTTAACCCGTTTTTAAATTTTCTTTACTAGATTGGTGTCTTCTGTGGTCCATGACCATTTTTTTCTTTCCTAAGCTTGACTTGTAACTGTATTCTCAGTTGTGCTAACTTAGGGATGTAATCTGATATCCAATTTAATGTCCCTAGAAATCTTTCTAGTTGTTTTCTCTCAGTTATTTCATCTGGGAATATATTTATGTTTTCCCCTATGTGTTTTTGGATGTTAAGCCTTCCTTTTGTTAGGGTTTGTCCTAAAAAATCAATAGTGTTTTGGCTGACTTGAGCTTTCTTCTTGCTCAGTATTATTCCTTTCTCTAGGCACCTCTGAAGCACCTATAACACGTGCTGGTGATGTTCTTCTTCTGTCTCTGAAAAAACAACAATATCATCAACGTAGACTAGACAGAAATTATTTAGTTCATTGAAAGAGTCATTCATATGTCTTTGAAAAATAGATGGTGCTTGTTTGATGCCAAGCGGCATTACTATCCATTCAAAATGTCCTTGTGGACAAGTGAAGGCAGTTAGTGGTATTGAGGACTCTGTTAGTCTAACTTGCCAGAATCCTGATTTGCAGTCGAAACTGTTGTAATAGGTCTTCCCTCCTATTTGTTGCAGGAGGTCTTTCATTCTGGGTAATAAGTACCCATCGCCTATTGTGTTTTGGTTAAGCTTTTTATAGTCAACCACTAGTCTGGCTTTACCTCATTTTTGTTCGCTTCTATTTCTAACCATGAATGCTAGAGAGAAATGCGGTGATTTACTTTTTCGTATTACCTTTAGATCTAGTAATTCTTTTATTTGAGTTGCAAACTCTTGTCTATCGGTTGGGCTGTATTGCATGGGTTGGACTTTAATGATAGTATTGGGATTTAGTAATTTGATTTCTGCGGTGAATAAAACCTTGTTGATCTTATCATCCAAAGGATGTTTTGAACAACATTGATTTAGTAAGTATTCTATGTGGTGTTGTGTAGAAAGGGTGTGCAAATATGCAGAATATGCAGACTCCCCCCCCCCCCCCCTTGAAAAAGGAGTGGGTGGTAATTGATCCTGGCGAGGAGCAATATTTTCAGGAATGGGAGTAGGCAAGGTACTTCCAATCCATTTACTGGTCAAAAATCCCGGATTACCATGAAAATTGGCTTTGATGACTTTCTTGATGCTGACAGCTAGATTATTTAGGTGGAATGTAACAGTATCTTTGTATTGAGTGAAGGGTTTATATAGTCGACAGAAATTATTTCCTAGAGTAACATCTCCGTCTGTAGTGACCTGATAAAGGGTAGGTATTATGAAAGTAAATCCTGATATTTGAACCTGTATTTGCTCACATACCTTGTCCATGACCATGATTTGGTCATTCGCAGTTCTTGCTCTAATTGGCTGTTTTGCTTGTATCCAGAATTCTTCTGGGATTACTTCCTTATTAGCAGTGCACATTGATGCTCCTGTGTCAACGTACATGTCCAGTGAATATTTCTTATATCCTTTAAAGTATCTCCGGAGAGGAAGGGGATGCATTGTGTATCCTCTTGTAGGGAGTTTTTGGTGCCATATCCTAAAATTTTAAATGAGGCATTTCAAAAAACACCTTCCATGCAACCAAAAAAAACTATAGAATACTTGTTTTCATGAACATCAATAAACACTCAGTGGAGTTAAGCAAATCCAATGTGTTTGTATATATATATATATATATATATATATATGTAGTTATCACACATTAACGATATGTACATGGTTGCAACATCGAACAAAATTGGAGAGCAAAGTGAACCAACATCTAAAAAAGTTATTTTGCCAAAACCTTTGGGTTCATGATTAAATTATCTTGTAGAATGAAGAGCAATGTTTGAAAGAAAACTCACCTTAATCCTTTACGGAGCTTGGGAGTATGGACCGAAGGGGAAGTTAGGTTAGATTTGCTCTCAAAGAATTAGAAATGGAAGAAGAAACTGCCTTCAATATGTAATTATTTTGAAACTTAAAATAATTAGCATCGGTATGAAGCTCATAAACCGGTGCCAAAAATAGAATAAGCAACTGCCTGAGGCTTCTTTGAATTAATTTTTTGGCCTTTTCTCCCAACCCGAGAGCAAACTTGCAAAATAAATTCTAAGTAGCAAGCACAGGTGCTAGAAATGTAGAAAAAACTGTGCCTAAAAAAGGAAAAGCAAATGCTTACGGCTGCCTTGAATGATTGTTTGAAAAACAATTTCCCAACCCGAGAGCTAATTAAAGAAATTTTGTCTAAGTACACATCACTGGTCTATATTTTGGTGCTTTATAAACAAAATCGGTGCCTAACATGCAGCAGAGCACATACTCTATTTTCAATCTGCAAAAATACCCGCAAACATGACTATTTTCAACACATGTTTATTGTTTCAACTAAACCAGTGCTGATTCCACAAAATAATTATCATTCTCCCAAATGGGTACCATTTTCCAGGCACCGGTTTTATGTATTCCGGTGACATAAGTTAACATAGGCACCGGCACACTAATTCATACCGGTGCTATTAGTTTCCCTTCTTTTTTTGGCGCCAAATAAACTATTGCCTAGTTGTTGCCCTGTTCCAGCACTGGTTATGTTTACACCCATCGATAGAACTTGTGCTAGTTCTTATGCATGGCACCGGTTTGGGGCACCGGTTTCAAAATTAAGGTGCTAGTAATAAAAATCAGCACCGATTTTGGAGACCTCCAGGAAATGAACAGGTGCCTAAGTACCTGTTTTATAGTAGTGTTACTTTTCTTCTCTTCCTTTTCATATTCCAAGTATTTATATTCATAGTTCATATTATTTCCTTTATGTATTACCATTTAAATCGGTAATGTGCATTACACAAGTTGTAAGAAAATATTTTATACGACGTTATCATTACAAGGCTCTACCTTGAGAGTGATTAATCCTTTTGTATTTATAAACCGGTTTTGAGCTTGTACGAGAATTTGACAAATTGAGGAATTTTTATTTGGTGAGAAAGATCAATTTTATTTTAAATATTTTACTATTATTACTATGGCTAGTCTTGCAAACTAGAATTCACCGCCCTTGCTGTCACCGGAAAAAATTACATATACGGGGTAGTTGTTGAAATACATCTAGAGGCGATTGGTCTTAGTGATGCAATCAAAGAAGGCAACAAAGCCATGGGCTAAGAAAAGGCAAAAGCTGTGATCTTTCTTTGTCACCATCTTGATGAAGGACTCAAAGCAGAGTATTTGACTATGAAAGATCCATATGCCCTTTGGATGAGTTTAAAAGAAAGATATGATCACTATAAAACGGTAATCCTTCCAAAAGCTCGATATTGTTGGATGCATTTACGCTTACAAGAAATAAAATATGTGAGTGAGTATAAATCCGCCATCTTTAATATCAGTTCACGGCTAAAACTTTGTTGTGAACAAGTCACTAATCAAGATACATTAGAGAAAATATTCTCCACCTTTCACACCTCAAGTGTGCTATTGTAGCAGCAATACTGTGAAAGGGGTTACAGGAAATATTTTGATTTAATTTCTTTTCTTTTGGCGGCTGAACAAGATAATGAGCTCTTGTTGAAAAACCATGAGAGCCACCCCATTAGTGCTGCTTCATATCCTAAAGTAAATGTGATTGCAGTAGATCCAAACAAGGGATATAACAGTGGTCATGGTCAAAACTACTGGAAAGGCCGCAACAATTACTATGGTGGTTCTTCAAAAGGTCATACTCTCCCTCAAAAGCGAGAGAGAAGTCAAAGTGATAGATCTATATTTTTCATTTGAGAAATGTCAATTAAAATCCTGGTTACACCTATCTTACTCAATTTATTTATTAAATTTCAATAAAATTCTATCAAATTTGTTGCCATATTGTGTTTGTTTATTGTACTTGAATTTATTTTAATTATTAACTTATGCTTCTTACTACTAGGTAATATGATTTTGTTTGTGAAAGGCATAAAAGAAACAGAGAAATGAAAAATTAACTCAGTGTCAAAAAGGAACTTTTGATAAGTTTTCATTAAAGAAATAACAAATTCTTGTAGAAAAAGAAAATAACTACGGTGATGTGGAGGATGTAGAAATTTTGAGTGAAAAATTTTCAAATGTCGATAGTGCTGATGTAATTTAAATGACAATAAATTGTAATGAATGGTTGTAGGTGCAAAAACATAAAATTGAGGTGCAGTCGTATCAACCATGAAACAGGGACGAGGGAGGCCAAAGAAGAAGGTGACCTTGTCGAAGGTGGAGTGGAATAGCGCTGCATGGGGAAGTGCGGAGGCTGTCAGCCAGGAATTGGAACGGGAGAAGGAGGAATGGTAGACGGAGAAGTTGGAAGAGATGGAGTAGTGTGAAGCTGAAGTGAAAGAGAAGGAGGTACTGAATTTTTGAACGCCAATTCAAGTAAGATCTAAGACTAAAACTTATACAAAAAAGGGAAATTTATGGGTTGATATAATTAGGGGATATCGAGTGCCATCTAATGGTCTGAAAATGGATTTTATAGCTCCTATGGTAGTTAATGGGTAAATTGAAGTTGAGATTAAAATGAATGATGTTAAACAGGAGATGGAGTACTGGGAATGTGCGTTGATCATATATGGGTGGAGATCTAACTATGAATTCTGTGAAAAGATTTATGTTGAAGTTCTGGCCATTTGTTGCTATGCCAGATTTTCTATACAATGATGAGGGCTATTTTGTGATGAAATTTAAGATTATGGATGATAGGGATGAATTTTTTAAGAGAGGACCTTATAGAATATACAGTATGGCCATGTTTTTGCATCTGTGGAAACCAAATTTTTCAGTGGAGAAAGATATGAATAGGATTGTTCCTGTATGGGTGAAATTTCCTAGATTACCACTTCATCTATGGGGGGTAACTAGCTTGGGAAAGATAGGGAGTGCAGTGGGAAAGCCACTCTTTACTGATGCGTGTACTACTAACAAATGAAGGA